>JAUCRC010000012.1:3600000-4200000 GCA_032399595.1 Tetragonula carbonaria | reverse complement strand
TCGTCTTACCTTAGCTCGCTCCAATTCACGCTTCAACACCTAGAACGTACATTTCTCGTCATAACATGGTACAACGAAATTTCACAGATTTTCAGTCAATAATACTCACGTCTGCGGCTTCGCGGCAAGGTCCCGCCGCTAAGAATTTGGCAATTAGGAAGTACAACTCTGTAAGAAAGAACGCTGCTTAGGAACGAACTCGCACGCCTCGCTTCGTTGCGGATGGTAAGGGCGCTTATCGCTCCCATTCTTTACCTGGTGCAATTGCAGTCTCATTTCTCGTCACGCTGCCCTCCATTTCGCCTGACCAATCGTTTATTATTCACTCACGGACAAAGAGAAACATTTGCTTTTTAGGGTCATAGCGCGGTAGTAACCATTTCAGATTTCATTTTCTCTTGCGAGGTCTCGACCGCGAGACGCACACGCACGCTCACCTCCTCAACGGAAAGTAGTCCCCCCCCTACCCGATTGTCGACACAACGTACCGTATTATCCAGGGATGTAACTTGTTTCCCAAAACCCTGTATAATTTCATTTCGATTTGAACCCCTCCAGAAGAACGAAACAATCTCTTCTTTTCTTTTACATTTCATTCGAAAAACAAAGTCAGGTAACTAGTTTTCACATTACTGTTACATTCTTAATATAATTCTAAATATGTTAAAAGCTTCCATTGCGACAATACATATTTATGAACGATATCTGCACTACGTAACGCGGTTTATTTGAAATTAAAAATACAGCGGTGATAACAGCAATTGTAACAAACGTGAAAAAATATAGACTCTTGATTTAAAATTAACATTAACTAAAGCAGGTTATAAAATGAAGCTTGTCGTTAATTATTATTATTGCATGTTGATAAATAATTAATTGATAATTATTAATTACAGGTTGGTAAAATGGAAAGAAATTTTTACTTAAAATATAACATTTGTAACTCTACGGCGAATCGAGTTAAATAATGAATAACGATCATGAAAACTGCTGTTAATAAAAGAAAGTTAATGTCCTTATATAATCCTCGACTGTTTTTTTATTTAGAATCTATAATATTGCTATGAAACATTAATGTGTTAAATTAATTTTCTTACTTTATTCGTATGATTGCTATAATATTGTAGTAATATCTGCATTTATTTTGTAATATGATATACATAACAGAAATTTTCATGCATTAAGAAATCGAATGCTGCTTATATCTTTTGTGAAGAAACACTAAAACTAATTAAAATATTATTATTTAATATTATTGTATATATTTAAATACTTACATATATTTAAGTGGAATAAAAACATAATGTGCATTTTTCACAAAAGCTAAAACTTCAAGATGGACGCTAGGTAACTCGAATAAACTCGAAATATCGATGTGTAACGATATGTATATACATACTTTCATGCACAATGTATATGTATGCGACATCACGTCTGTAACTTTTCGAAAGTTTTCATAATTCTCAAAAAAATTGTTAATGAATATGAATTATTATATTGATATTTTTTTTTATAAAAATAAAGAATATTACATGATAAATCGTTATAATTTTTAGAGATGATAAATATGTGTTTCGAAATTCTAATACGGTTAAATGTCGACGTGTCAATAGAATAATGATTTTAATACATTTTTTCCATGACGTAAAATCAATTATCACTATTATTATTAAAAATTGTAAAATTACAAATTTATATTAAGTTATACATATCATTTAAAATTATATGATATAGTAGCTAATAATATATAAAAAATTTAGAAGAAAATGGTTAACTATTATATATTAGATTAATTTAAATTATATGTAAATATTAAGATTATATAACACAATTTCGAGTAATATTTATTAAATTTTGTATAAAGAAATCTCTCGTTAATACATCTTCCATATTATTGTTGTAAAACGACCTGGTTAGTGCTTTAAAGATTGTACTTAAAACTTTGGAACAATGTCATGGATAAGAGATAATACTTTAAATTGGTTTCAACATTTGGCTATAAGAATTTTAAGAACTGGGCATATTCCTAAACATGTGGCATTTATAATGGATGGTAATAGACGTTATGCAAGTAAAACTGGAATAGAAAAGATAGAAGGACATACTAAAGGGTATGTATTAACAAAAACATATGTATGTAATTTGTATTTGTAAAAGTATGTGTGTACATGTATATGTAATTTTCATGTCCTATAGTTTTATATATATATATATATATTTCATGTAATGTAAATTATAATTTTCAGATTTGATAAGTTTGCTGAAACTTTACAATGGTGCACAGATCTTGGCATACAAGAAGTAACATTTTATGCATTTAGTATTGAAAATTTTAAAAGAAAACAAGAAGAAGTAAATGGACTTTTAAATCTTGCAGAACAAAAGTTTCAAAGATTATTAGATGAAAAGTATGTTGGTATCTTATGTATTTATATCTATATAAAGCAATTTATTTAATATTTATATACATATAATATCATATAACAAAAATTTAAATATAGGGATAAAATACGTAAACATGGATTGTGTGTCCGTATAATAGGTAATTTGTCGTTACTACCTCAAAATATACAAGAACTAATTGCAGAGACTATGATTCTTACTAAGGAACATAATAAAGGATTTCTTAATATTGCATTTGCATACACATGTAAGTATATTGAAAATAAAATTATACACTATCATAAAATTGTACACTATAAATAATTACAAATTAAAATACCAATATTATAATTGATCATATAATATAATATACAATATAAATATTATTAATTCTCAAATTTCTTTTCATATTTAATGTTATAGCAAGAGATGAAATTACACGTGCTATTAAAGATGTAATTGAAGGTGTTCAAAATGGAGATATTCTTTCTGAAGATATTGATGAAAACTTGATTTTTAACTGTTTATATACTAATTATTCACCAAATCCAGATTTATTAATTCGTACTTCTGGAGAAGTCAGATTTAGTGATTTTCTCATGTGGCAAGTAAGTTTAAAAATTAAAAATCTACTTTTCGTTTTTCCTTTCCTTTTTTAAATACATTGTTATTTAATAAATTTCAGATATCAAATACATGTATTTATTTTACTAATGTCTTATGGCCAGAATTCAATTTGTGGGAACTTCTTAACGCAATATTTTATTATCAAAGATGTTACTCTGATATACAAAAAGTCATGAAATTACAAAATGTGAAGCAAATAATGCAGAATAGCAGACAATCAACATATATAGATAAATTACTTCGTAAAAGACAAATAACACTTGAAAGAATATATTTGTCAAATAATTAAATAATATATGTGTCAAAACAAGTTTTCTTAAGATTAATTATAAGTGTTAAACCAAATTTAATTATCCAACATTGTATGTAAATATAATTCTTTCTAGAAATTTACATTTATGTATATATTTCAAAAATATTTTTGTACATTTTTTGTTTAAATGTTACTATATAATACTATTCAAATATGTATAAGTATTCAAAATCTATAGACCCTATTCTATTCTTATATAAAAAAGTCTTATATTATATATATTTTTTCATATTGAGTAATTTCTTTTAAAAAATGAATATGATATACATTGTACATAATGATAAAAACATGAAACAATAGAATGTTATGCATATACATAAATTTATTCTTCTATACATTATTCTTTTATATTTTATTATTTTACAAATTTGTATATATTTATATTGTATCTATATATACAGACATATATATATATATTTATAAAATTTGTAATTAAGATATTTTCCTGAAATACCTTGTATATCAAATCTGCTGTAGTATATTAAATATTTGGCTTAATTTTGACTTTTTTCACTCTCTTTAAATATATTTATCTTTATAAATTAATAAAATTTTTTTATATTTTAAAATATTCAAAAAACTGCTGAAAACATTATAAAGCATACATTTACTAAATAAATATAGTGTATCACATAAATATGATCAAGTAAATTATATTCATAAATTTTCTGAAATAGAAACAAAGTTATATATTATTGCATTTTGAGTTCATATACTTTATAAACACATTATGTTCCATGATTTATGCTTTAAAAGTATAAAGATAACTAATGTAAAATATGTTGTATATTTATAAAATAAATGTAAAATAAATATATGTTTTTAATAAATGTTTTATTAATAATTAAAAAGCTAATAAAATATATATTGTCTAAATAAATAAAATCTAATAGTACAGTAAAGTATTTAAGTTTTTAAGTACAGTCAAATTTAATAAAATCTTAACTTTTGTAACTCTATATAATTTCATATATCAACGTTAAAATAAAATTAAGGAATATAAACAGTTTTTTGTTAGTTGTTATTTAGAGTTATAAGGTGGATGTCGTCTAGCAGATGGTTGTCTTTGTCTTGATAAAAATGATTGTCCCGGACCTGAACTTAAAGCTGCAAGTCGTTGATCTATTGCTTCTCTATGACAAGTTAAACCCAAACGATGAAACGCAGATATCATTAATTTTTCTTCCATTTCTTTAATCAATTTAGATTCTTTTAAAGAACGTTCCATATCTTCCATAATTTTACGTTGTTCTAAAATTTGATTCCTTAAAACAGCTACTTCATTAGGGGACGAATTGTTTTGCTTAGGATCTAAACTTTTTATAACGCTCTTTGCTTTTTCGACATATTTTTTATAACGTTCCTCAAGTGCAGCATTATCGTATTCCCGGCGTGTTAATTTTTCTTGTAATGCAAAAACTTTTTGTTTTTGAGCTTGTAATGTATTTTCTCTTTCTTCAACCTGTAAAACTAAACGTTCCCTTTCTGCTTGTACTTTTCCTAGTTCATCTTGCAATTGTGTTATCTTTTGTCCTAAATTGGTATCAGTTTTGTCTCCACTTGACTGATTTCCCAATGCTTCTTCCAATCTATTTTCCAATTCAATTATTCTTTGATTAGCTTTGCGATTTTTATCTCTAAGTATATTTAATCTTTCCTCTGAATCTTCCAATAGTGCTTGAACTGTAGGTAATTTATCTTCATTTCCTTTTTGTTTAAGTTTCAACATTTTATTTTCATGTTGCAAACAGAGTAGTTTTTCTTTAATTTCAAGAGGAACCATTTCTGTATTTGTAACAGTACTATCAGTATTAGGTTTTGCTATATTTTCTACTGCTTGCAATTGTGTACATTTTAATTCTTCATTAGTTTCTTTTAAAGCATCTCTCTCTACAATTAATCTATCTCTTTCTCTTTGTAAAGTACTTAGTTTTGCTTCCATCTTTTTTCCCTCAAATTCAAGTTTGTCACATTTATTAGTTTGTTCATCCAATTTGTGATGTGCTTCAGCAAGCTGTTGTTTGCAAACTTCTAAATGATTACGTAGCATTACAGTCCGTTTTGATTCTTCTTCATAATCTATTTTAGATTGCAGATATTCTAAATTCTTATCTTCTAATATCTTAACTTGTCTTCTCAAATCACTCAAATCTTCCATTTTTTTTTTGTAGGATTCTATTGTTTGTTCATACTTTGCTACTTTATCTGCAGTTTCTCTTAATGCATCTATTTCATCTTTCAGATGATTAGCTTCATCAGCTGCTTTTTGTAAATCTTCTTGCCTGGATTGCAGTTCTAATACTTCTTTTTCTAATAGTTCTACTTTTAATCTATAATCATCTCTAGACGTTTCTACTTTAAACAATTCATCTTTCAATGCTACTACTTGTTTTCTAAGACTAGAATATTTTAAGATAGAACCAGATTCTTCTGGATTTTCAAATTCATCTAATCTTTCTTGAAGTTTTTTATTTTCTGTTACCAATGCTGCTTTCTCCTCTTGCAAAAGTGAAAGCTGTTGATCAAGCTCATGACATTTTTGTGCTAATTGCTCTTTCATATCAACAGTTGCTTGAAGTTCTGCTAATAATCTTTGCTGAGTACCGTCAGCTACGTCAAAAGATTCAAAATTGAGGCTAGTACCTAAACTTAATCTTGGTCCATGCATGTTGCTTTCCAACTCTTGAATACTCTGCATAATTGCTTGTTGGACAGTTTCTTCCATTCCCATGATTTTCGTTATATATTGTTGCTTCTGATTGCAATTAACTGCACATCCAAGAATTAACTGTAATAAACGGCGTAGTTCATGGTTATCACAGTGTTCACCAATTTTAATTGCATCAGGTTTAATATAACCTGATAACTGTTGGTTTAAGCATTCAATATAATATTCCATTATAGCCTCAACAATTTTTTTAAGGTTACTAACTTTCAATCGCCAGTTAGAATTAACATCAGTTTTAATTTTTGCTCTCCAAGCAGCAGTAAACCATTCAGGAGCAATTTGAGCTAAGACATCTGCTAAAGCAACACCATCACTTATATCTTCTGCTGTTGAATGAGGAGCTTCAAGATCAAATGTATCTAACCATTTAATCAGGTTGTTTAATTGTTGATCATCCATTGTTATGTAAACGTATAATTACAAACGTATTAAAACGTCAATTTAAATCATAAAAATACCTATATGTATATCTGTCATATATAATAGTCTTATAGTTAGGTTGTTAATCCTTTAAAATTCTAAGCGAGAAAACTTATTATTTACCTCTTGATTAATTAGTGTAGAGAATAGGGATACTTCTACCATCTCTGCACCATTGATTGATATCGTATAGTTATTTATTTTCAATAAAAATGTTTTATAAATTGCACCAAAACATTCCTTTGCAAAAAATAAAACTAGAAGAAACACTAGGATATCTTGAGTTACTTTTCCTTTTGGTTAGTTTTGTGGTAAACTTACAGAACTACATTAATCTTTGGGAAAATATATGTTGGTAACAGTAATCCTCGTTTATATGCATGTTGTTAACCAATACCAATCATGTAACGGAAAAATCTATTCGTAAAATATATACTTAATACATAATACAAACGTTTGACATACATAAAAAAAAAAACCACTGACATAATACGTGAATGAAAGTTATTCACATGTGTAAAAATGCGTTGTACATTAGTAGTGTACATGCATTTTTGTAAGAAATAAACTGTATAAGATTAATTATTATTAAATTATTTGAATCTACTACAGAAATATATTTGGACAGGTTTATAAAAATTTTACATCAAGTAAAAGTTTCTTAATAATATCGTATATAACATTCTTTTGTTGTGCAATTTAGTTTCACATGGTAAACATTGATAATAGTCATGGCAACTGAGTTGAAGGATAATTTAATAGATACGCACGAAAAAGAAAATAGTAATCCACGAGCTGTATTTTATAAAAAACCTATTAAAAAAGATAATTACAACTTGGATGTAGATAACATTGACACTTTTCAAGAAATAAGACGTCGGAGATTGCTACAATTTCAAAAAAAGTATACTTTTTTTATATATAACAAATTTATATATATATATATATGTAATAATTTATATATATATATATATAAAATTTATATATAATTTATATATAACAAATATATATTTGTTATTACATTTTACAAAAAAACCTTGTGAAAATAAAATAACAATGTACATTATTAGATGTCGAGATATTGCGTTTAATGTTGGAAGAGGTGTATTAGAGAAATCATTTAATTCTGAAGATGAATGCGAGGAAGAGTTGGAAACTCAAGAAACTGATAAGAAGAAACATCATTCCTTTAAACGAAATAAGTATTATGCAAATCAGTTAATGATGTCCGAATGGATGTTGGAAGTACCTCAAGATCTTTTAGAAAAATGGATTATAGTTCCATGTCCACAAGGAAAACGGACTTTATTAGTTGCGTGTAAAGTATGTTGAAAAAAAAAGTAATGCGATTGGTATATTTTATTATATTTTTTGTATTTTGTAGGGTATAACAAAAGCATATAACAAACGAGGTAATAATTTGAGTAAATTCTATTCAGCACTTCCTGGTGGTAATTCATTTGAACATAGAAGTAATTGTACTATTCTGGATTGTTTATGGATAAAACAACAAAAAATATATTATATCTTAGATGTACTCGCGTGGTGCAATCAATCTTTAATAAACTGTGATGTAAGAATGTTTATTCTCAAACGTAGCAATATCAGTTCTGTTTTATATATATTATGATAAGTTTTAAGTTTTTTAAATTGTTTGTTTCAGACTGAATTTAGGTTCTTTTGGTTAAGAACAAAATTACAAGAAATTGAAGAATTGCACACAAGAGATACATATAGAAATAATTTTCCTATGTTACCTTTACCAAATATCAGTTGTGATACTGATATAAGTTTAGCATTAGCAAATCTTTCCAATTTATATCCTTTAGATGGTTTATTATTTTATCATAAAGATGGACAATATACTAAAGGTCGTACACCACTTGTAACATGGTTAAAACCTTTTATGTTACCGGAAGTACTTGGTGTTTCCATTCCATCACCACTTGATGAACAACCTGATGGTTACATAGATTTCGTACATTATATTTTTAATAGTCGAACTAAAAAAAGGAAGGAAGAATCAGAAAGTCAAGTAAGTTTTTTTAAAGTGAGTATTAATTAAAGAATTGAATCATTTTGTTTATTTTTGTTTATAGATGGATATTGCAGATGAAAATTCCTAAAATTTTATTTTTTTTATTTATATAAACGAGCTTCTTAAAAAAAAGAAGTGAATCACAATTAATAAAATATGAAAGGTATTGATAGTATATTTTACGAATATTTGCATTATGTTATACAAATTGATTGGTAATAGTATTTGAAATTTAACAATAATGTTTTATACAATCTGTGATATTTTAAAACTTAGAAAGTTACATTAAAAACAAAATAAATACACATATTACAAAAAGACTGTTACAAACATTACCAAATATGTTACAAGATTTAAATTTCAAGATTTAACGTGTGAAATGTATCAAGGGCTTTTTCGTTTAAATATAACAGAATACGATTCATAGTATCTGTGTTCATCACTTTCATCTGAAAAAAAAGATATAAATATATTTATAAAAGTTAAGCAATAGAGATAATGTAATTTATTTACCCTGTTTTCCATTATTGTAATTGTAGGAAGATGAATCTTATATAGTGTACATAATCCTAATTCAAAACCAGCAACTTTTAACATTTCAGAATATAAAAGTTCACGAAATTTTTCTATATGTTCTAAGTTAAAAGCAATTTCAAGATTTGCTTCATCATTTTGATCTTTTATAATTCTAAAAGAAAATTAATATATGTATAAAAAATATAGTTTATTATTTCTATATATATATATATATATATAATATAATATAATATAATAGTATTTATATAAGAGTATATATTTACAGTTTTTTAAAAACTTTCGAACATACAGTGTTAATATTTTTATTAAATCCAAAACTAGAAACTTTATTGTAATTGTATCCGTATTTTTTAGTTCTGGTATTCTATATTCCATACGAATTTCATCTGTACTCTTTGTTTGTTTTTCTTTATTTATTGGAGTAATTACAATTGGAACAAGCCATATTAAATCATCCTCGTGTACAGGTAATGCAATAATCATGCAATCAAACATATGGCTTAACACATTATGGACAGTTCTTATAGCACCAACTGTGCCACGACATAATAAAAGAGGTAATCTTATGGAATTAGAAGTAATTAATTTACTTTTGGTAGTTCTCCATGATAAAAGTATTCCTCTATAAATACATTTCTTTGAATTTGCTCGATTATTATTACTTTCAGAATAAACTTCAACCTGTAATAATGAGGGATTACAATTCTGTACATATATTTTGAATAAAAAGTTATAAATTTTACTGATATTATTATATTTAATAGAGTATCAACTTTTCTACCAAAAACTATCAACAATTTTTAGTATGTAAGTTTTCTGAATTAATAATATATTTCTCATTCTTTTAAATACTTTATTTGTTGACACTTTACTTTTATTGGTGGTGGATCTAGTGGACTAGGTCTTAATGATATGTTTTCCATAACACAGAATTCTGTGTCATATGTAACGTCTTCTTGTGATAAATTCTTTGCAATTTCTTCTCTTAATCGTTTTGCACATTGTTTCAAATATACATCATCTTGATAAAAATTAAATAAAGTTGAAACTCCAAATATAGTCCAAGTTTTATGTAACAATTCTATAAAATGTGAAATATAAACATAGGTATTGTTAAGTTTAAATTTAGGAGTTTCAAAACATTAATAATATGATAATTATAACTAATATACCTTCCAATGCGTCAAAAGCTTCGACTTCTTCTTCTGGAGCAGAACTAACACATAAACTAAATTGTTGTCTTGTTCTTGTTCGAGGTAAACACATTGTGTGAATTATACTACTAGTACTTGGCAATATGTTTTCTATGTTATCCTCCATTTCATAAAAAAATAAAGTTACAGGATTAAATCTTAATTAAAAATTATATACTAGTTATTAATTGGCAATTATCTGAAAGTTTTAATTTTGAATCGAAATTGTACAAAAACATAAAATAACTAAGCACTAATACTAGGGAAATTTTATATTAAACATTATAATTAAAATAACTACATTTAACTATTTCTGTGATATATTATTCCTATATATGTGATATTTAATAATTTTTAAATCCATAACGAACTGTTTATAATATGATAAATTATTTGATGTTATGTAACATGATGTTCATATTATGGCTTATTAATAAACATATTAGGTATTTGTTTTTCTATATTAATTTTTCGTGAATTATTAATAGTTATGAGCCTGTTAGAAGAGTAAGAAATTGTTATCTATATAAATTAAAAATATGCTACTTAATTATGAGAATAGCCTTTAATCTTTCTATGTATGTAATAAAATACATGTGTATGTGAATTTTCATTAGTATTGAGAAATTGAACATCAGTGTGTTTATGTCATCTCCCGCGCAAAAACGTTAGGCGTTTAATGATATTTATTATTTAATTTCTTTCAATCGTAGATAACATTTTAACATCTGAATGTTAGCTACTAGAAAGTTATGGGTACAATAGAGATAATGTTTCCGTTTGGCGGACAACCAGGAAAAATATTGAAATGGAGAGTCCGGATGGATACTATGATTTCAGCGGGTAGAGTGCTGTTTTTGTATCAGAATGTTATTCCAGGAACAGAAGATAGTAAAGGTCCCGAAAAGAAATATCGGGCCACACGATTTGGTCGTATTACAAAGATTTTAGCAAAAGAAGGGGATGTAGTTCAACCTGGGTACACATTGTTCTTAACCTTATAAGATTTCTTAATGCACAATTTATTTTACAAATAGAGTTTAATATGTATAAAATTCTATTGAAGTGACATCGTTATTTAAAGAAATAGCTTCTTTTATTAATGTTATATGTTTTTATCTTAATATGTATTAATGATTAATGTTATAGGCAAGTGATTATGATATTAGAAGGATGTAAACATCCTACTGTAATGAAAGATTTATGTGCCGAATGCGGCGTAGATTTAAGAGTCGAGGGAATTGGTAAAGAAAATGAAAGTACAAAAATATCACAAGCTAGTGTACCAATGGTACATAGTGTTCCAGAATTAAAAGTATGCCCAGAATTGGCTGAAAAGATTGGAAAGGAAGATGAACAACGTCTTTTGAATGATCGCAAGCTAGCGTTACTTGTGGACCTTGATCAAACAATTGTTCATACAACAAATGATAATGTTCCTCCTAATATGAAGGTATAAATATACATATAGCATATATCAATAATGATGAGGTTAACGTTATTAACACATTTCTTTCAGGATGTTTATCATTATCAACTTTATGGACCAAATTCTCCATGGTATCACACTCGTTTAAGACCTAATACTAGACACTTTCTTTCTGAAATGAGTTGTTTGTATGAATTACATATATGTACATTTGGAGCAAGGAATTATGCACATACTGTAGCAGCATTATTGGATAAAGATGGAACTTTATTTTCTCATAGAATACTTTCAAGGGATGAATGTTTTGATCCTGCATCAAAAACAGCTAATCTTAAGTATGATCGTAATTCATAATATATTTATAATATATTTTACATATTATATTAAAATATATTATAAATAAATACATATTTTATTAAATAACTTGCTATAGGGCTTTATTCCCTTGTGGAGACGATTTAGTATGCATTATAGATGATAGAGAAGATGTATGGCAAGGATGTGGGAATTTAGTTCAAGTTAAACCTTATCATTTTTTTCGTCATACTGGTGATATACATGCACCACCAGGGCTAGAAAAAAATGATATATCTGTTTTGCCTGGCTTGCAAAATATAAATGAAGTTTGTAATGATGAAAGTCCAAGTGAATCAGATAAAAATGACGCATCAGAATTGTTAAATGAAGGAAATACAATTGATAATAATACGGAAAAGGAAATTAAGGATAAAGATAAAGAAAGTGAACATGAAGAACTTGTAGAAAAAAATGAGAATACCAAAGATGACATCAAGAATAATGACAATCTAAATCTTGATTCTAATAATGAAAACAAGTACGAAGATAAAACATCAGAAAGAGAAAACGAAAATTTAACATTATCTGAATCAATACAAGATATTAAAATCGCAAATAAAAATCCAGATGAAAATAATATTACAGTAGAAGATGATGATGATTATTTATTATATCTTGAAGACATTCTTCGTAGAATTCATACTAAATTTTATGCTACTATGGAAAAAGAAGGTGGACGGAAATCGTTAAGAGATATTATTCCACGAGTACGGGCTGAAGTATTGAAAGGAGTATACTTAACTTTTAGTGGATTAATACCCACTCATCAAAAACTTCATCAGAGTCGAGCTTACAAAGTTGCCAGAGCATTTGGAGCAGAAGTGGCACAAGTAATATATTAATATTTTTTATTCACAGTATTTTAATGATTTTAATGATTTATTGTATTTTAGGATCTGTCAGATAAAACTACTCATTTAGTTGCTATCAGACCTGGTACAGCAAAGGCTAATGCAGCAAAGAAAAATCCAAATATAAAAATTGTAAATCCAGATTGGCTTTGGACTTGCGCGGAGCGCTGGGAACATGTTGATGAGCGTCTATTTCCACTTACTGCAAAGGTATAGGTACTATAAACACGACGAATTTAAAGCTTTAATAAAAACAGTAAAAATGATAAATATAAAAATGTTATATTTATATTAATAGTTATATTATTTTTAGGCACGTGCTTCTAGGATACCACCTCCACATTGTAGTAGTCCAGAACGTATAGAAGAATTAGAAAATAATATAGGAGATAGTTTTGCTAATAGTATTAATCCGTTAATGTCATTCACACCAGAAGAAATAGAAATTATGGATAAAGAAGTTGAAGAAGATATGGATGATCAAGAATTAGATGCACCTGTATTTGATACAGAGGATATAGATGGTGATGATGAAGAATGTGATAAAAAAACTCGTCAGAGAGATTCTGATTCCGATGATTCACCAAAACATGATCGTATGTGTAATTTATACATTTTATTTTATTAATAGGGTGTATCGGGTAATATTTTCATTAATATTTAATAATATTTTATTAATAGGCAGTAATGCAAATGAACCAATAAGAAAGAAAAAGAAGTTTTCTAATGACAGTTCGGATGATACTTCAAGTGAGAATGATGATACTCTAGATGATGACGATGACGATCCCGTAACACGTTTTAGAAGAGGAGAAAATTTACCTGATGATTTAGATTTCGGTGATAATTCACAAGATTCAGTTGAAGATCTGGAAATAATGGATAATGAAGATGAACGAGAATGGAACGAAATGGGAGCAGCGCTTGAAAGAGAATTTCTTTCTGAATGAGTTATTACAAAAGTTGTTTGTTTTGCATTGTTTTACATTTTAACAGTCATCAATCAATATTTGATTCAAATAATTGGAAACAATTTTGTAATAAATTTAAGATAATGTATAAATCTAACACGGAAAATACAAAAAAATCGTTTTGTATTTGATTGAATTTGAAATATACGCATAAATAATATTAGAATTTTAATAAATTGTAATTTTAATAATTACTTCATAATTTTAAAAATGCTCTGATTGTATATTAATTATGTAAATAATGAATATATAAAATTGATTCATTTTTATTAAAAAACTTTTCTTAAAAGATAACATTAAATGAAATAAACATGTTCCTTTTTTTGTTATTATAATCTAATTTTATATATATTAATCTTTTTCAATATATTTTTATTTATTTATAATCATTAAACATATATATGAATTATTTATAAGTTATCATGGGTTCACAGCATATGGATCATAATGTTTTGGATCATCACTATATTTTATATAAGTTTTCTTGTCTGTAAAATCTCGTTTGCCTGCCGTGATTCCTCTCTCTGGTGCTTCATCATATTTATACATAGATTTTAAATCTCCAAAAAGTTTAGCATCTTCTTCGATATGTTCCCTAATTTAATTTAAATATAAAGTTGTAATTTTAATACAAATAATTAAAATAATTATTTGTACTAAATAATTTAAATAAATTATCTTAGATGATATATCAAAAAAAAAAGAATATACCTATATCTTCCTGCAACAACCTTTTTACCACTGACAGGATCTGTAATATCACCTAATGGATAAATGACATCAACAACCTACAATCAAACATAAGTTGAAAACAGAATTATATTAAGAAATTATAACAATATATTAATAAAATATGACACATTTTTTGTAATATACATACTTTGTGAGTGATAAGACGGGTTAATTTTTGTGATAAACTTTGTATTAAAACTGTATCACCTGTTTTGCAAAGTTTCTGGGGATCGGTGGCATAAACAAATTCAAGTTTGGTAAAGTACTGAAATGTGAAATGAAAACATAACCTCAAATTAAACACAAAAATAGTTTAAGTTTACGTACCATTGAAAGATATGAATCGAAATCTGCTCGTTTCACTCGTATTTTAGCAGCATTTTGTTTAGAAGATGGTACACATACACCTAACAAATAGGTCAATGCTTGTTTTCTCGCGACATTGTGTGCCATTATTATGCAGTTGTGATATTTATGCCTAAGCAGCATACACACACATGTATATACTATATCTATTCTAGCATGGATTGGAAAATAGCGTAATTGATTTTATAATATTTTTGTTTAATTACTTCATTAATCATTATATGCATTCTAACAAATGGATTTAGCTTATATTTTTCATTTATCATTTTTTAAAGGTATTCTATGCAAAGAATTCTAGTTGTAAATTACTTGATTTCAGTAATTGTAATATTTCGTAGAATATTTTTTATTTTTTTAGTGATGTTTTACATTACCATAAATTTGTAAAATTTGCAAAATTATGCTAATTATTTCGAGGATTAGTAGTCAATGATATATTTATATTTCACACGAAAAAAAATATGCATAGTATTTATACATCTTGGATTCTAAACAGATTCACTATCATCAACGTCGGCATCCAAGAATACTCTAGGGATCCATGGGCTTTAATAATAATTAATCTCCAACTACTAACAGCGCAACTCTAGTTTTCGATAATGGGGCACTCAATTACGCGCTTCCTTAATTAATAACATCCAAGTAGATACTGAATATACATATAGTTCAAGCAAGGGAAGAGTCAGTAAGAAAGTGCATGTGTTGCATTTCATTTCATCACATTATTTATTTACTTTTTTTTTTAATTTAACACAATTTATAATTTTAGTCACGACTTCATATTTTCTTTTGTCGCATTGTGGCGAGAGATAAAGGATCTGACAATGTGTCAAAATTGTGGGAAGAAAAATCGCACGAAGAGAGAATAAAATCTGCCGAGACAGAAACAGTTTGAGTTGGCAGAGGACAACATTTTTTGTACAAACATTTATAATCAGATCGTTGCTACAGGTTTTGGACAATTGCTTAGAGGAAATACCAATAGACATCGTAAAAGGATTCACGGAGATAATGAGCGACAAAAAAGTATTGTAGAAAGAGATCATGAAAGGAACAGCTTTGAATCAAAGACCAGATATTTCGAATATATTACTTTTGTCCTTTATTCGTGCCTTCTGTTTTATGTATTACGTGTATGTACTTATATCCCTTTGGCATCTGAAAGTTGCGTTGTTATTGCCGGATGTAAAGGAGCAAGCGAATTCACGGGTGATCGCTTTGTGAATTGGCGACCGAGTCGTCAGTCAGCGAAAAAATCGGGACAACTATGGGTCGGTTGTAATTGTTGCTTCTGTCACAATGTATCTTCTTCCTATAAATTCGTTTTTCGCTTATAGGGCCACGAAAAATAATATTTGATGTGTTCAAACAAAATGAAAGTGTGGAGCTAAAAATACATAACATAATTATTACGGAAGTATAGGTTCGTGGTATATAATTCAAAAATTGACATGCGATTTATTGGCAGTGAATATTTATAATGAAATTAACAGTGTCATCGGTTTATGCTTAGCGTATATAATCACAATGCAAGTTTTAATTCAAAAGCCTGCCTGCATCAATTCCCGTTTTTCCGATGTGTACTTATCTGCATTTACATATAAATATGATCGCTCTTGCGATTCCATCAGTCGCAATATTGCGCACTATACGTACGGTCAAAATGCATAAATTAAATTCGTTTTGTTACGTGTGACTATTCGTACAGACAGTTTATGCCAAATGTATGCGTGTAAAAGAAAATTCAAATAGATTATATTTTTTGCGACTGTTAAAGGAAATAAGATAAAAAAGTAAAAGTTTGAAAAATTTTTAAACGTAAGATATAGCAAAGGTAAGAGATTTAAAAAAGCGGCAATGTTGATACTCTAAATATTTATTTTTCACGTGATTTTTCACGTGTATAAATTCACGCATAAACATGTCGGAAGAGTGAATTTTCCGGAAAGCACAGCTGCGACGAAGGGTGAGCAAGAGTATATTTACGTATGTAATCGTTCCCTGATTTATGGCTGCTGAAAAGGGAAGCAGAAGGTTCTGATGCTTTATTTTCAAATTTCGACATCTATATAGTACTACAGATTAATCATCGGAAACAATGGAGACGTTCTATTAGCTTTATCTTATTTTCACACTCTTTAATCCTTGGTCGTCGCTTTTACAAACCTATTCATGTACAAAACAGCAATTATTGTGTTTCAAATTTGAAGATTTTCTGCCATTTGTTTCATGACCATGGTATATTAGTCAAAAGTCGACGAAGCTCTTTCGAACACTTTTACTTTCAACGTGATCGTTGTTGTTCTCGTTGCGCGTGCAATGACTTTGAACGGTTCCCTTCCGGGAAGAGCGTCAGTAGAACATAAAGAGATTTTATAGAATGTACGTGATCTCCATAGGATTTAATGGTGTTGATGCACATGAAACAAAATGTCACGGGACATTACACTCTCTTCCGGTTCATCTGGCCGATAGCTTTGTCCATGCATAAACCGCTGTCTCTTTTCACCTCCTGTCCCGCCTTTCCTCTACCCCTGCCGTCTGTCTCCTGAACGTGGTTGCTAGCCTTTGAAATCTATTTTCATTGTATGTAATAGCTTTTTGATGCCGGAGCTCACTGCGACGAAGCATGCCGAGTGCATCGTTCGGTTATTGCGGTGCATTGATTTCTGAAAGGCTAGCTAACGTTAGCCTGATGCACGGCTCTCGTACAGCGCAGACCGGAAACTCGTCTTCGATGTTATCCATTTTCCAGATTGCGAGACAGAATAAAGCGAACGCGTGCCGTGCAAAATACTCTGTTTCTGCCTGCTTTTTTAGCCGATAATACTCGCCAAGCATTTATCGCGAAAAACTTCGCCTCGGCCTTTCACCTCCTCGGATTGTATGCCCGTGATGTATATCGGACAAACTCCTAAAATGTCTTTTCTATTTTTCTTGTTTTTTTCTTTTTATCGAATCGTGATTCATAGAAATGGAACATACGTTTCTATCCCAAACGATATGATTTCGCGTCAAGATAAATCGATGAAATCCTTTTTAATTAATTATTCAGCAAAAGTATATATATCAGATATATATCAGATATCATATATATATACTTAGACGCGAAGAATTATATTTTGCTGTAACTTGCTTGAAAACGAAAACAAGTGTATGATTATTTTACATTGTCGCGTATAAATACGTATAATTGTACGTGTTAATAACATCTATAAATACATATATAATGTATTTCAGTTTTTACCGTATATGTTAATTGTTTTATAATGTTTCAATTGTATAAAATTGTTTCAATTGTATAAAACTCAGCCATTGTTTTATAATGTTTGAATTAATAACAATAAAGATTGTAGTGAAAAAAAATTGAGCGTTCAAACATAAACGAAATTGGCGCTCGATCGAATTAAGTAGGTGGCGCAACAGTACCGCGAGTTCACAATCGATATATCGAGCGACTGCGATCAAGTGTATCAGTGTAACGGTCGCGTCGGTTCGTTTCGTTTTTCGCGCGTGAAACGTTCGAAATATCGTGCTTTTCGCGTAAAAAGAGCAAAGAATCGGTGATATTGTGGCGTGCGAGGCAAATTTAATCGCCGTAAACGTACAAGAAGCAGTTACGATGCGATTGCTACATAATATATACATCATCAAATATACATCTACAATTATCCCCGGGATTCGGCGTTTCATTCCATGTCTACCTGTAGGTAATTTAAAGGTAAGTGACGCAACATTTAACAACCTCTAAGCGATATTACTCAAACGATTTTGAAACGAAAAAGAAAGAAAGAAACAAAAAAACGAAAAGAAAGTTTGTAAGACAGAAGATATAACTGGCAGGAGAAGGAGCCTCGTAAACCAATCCTGTTTCGGGTAAACGAGATTATCGTTGTAAAGTTACTATCTAACGAATTTATGAAACGCTACACCGTCGAGTCCCGATTTAATAACCGCACGCTCCTCTGTTCCTCTCTTGGTTCTCCATAGTAAATTTTCGCTTGTATTTTGCGACTTAGGCGGTAGGTAGTGAAGGAGGTTAGAGGGGCGGGGGGGGAGGGGAGGGGAGGGATAGAAATATGGCGGAAGTACCGGGAAAAGACAGCGAGTTCGAAAAACTGTAAAAGGTCGAAAATATTGGTAGAAGGGAAGAGGATCCATTCGACAAAATTCGAGGGAATTCCTTTCCTCCACTTTTCCTCCACTGACTCTCTTTCAAACCTCGCTCGTGATCCTTGAAAGGAGATATCGTCGCTTAGCCTTTTCCTGTCGGTGTCCTCTCGGAGAGGTGAGACCCACCTCGGGGAAAAGCGGTGGGGAGGGGGTTATTTCCGACCTACAAAGGTTTGTCTATGCCGCATGGAGTAAGGCCGAGGTATCGTCGAAGGATACAAATGTCGGCAGATGTGTTTCCTTCGGTGAAAAATTTCTGGTTCGACCGAGTCGGGCGAGCGCAATTTATTCTCATAGGTGACTCGACGAGGCTCGCGGCTCGGTCGAGTATTTCAAACGTACGCTTTTCATTTTGCCGGCTACTAGATAGATAGATACATTTTAACGACGTGATCATTTTACGAAAATACGTCAGATCTCCACCTCTTTTCCCTATTTTCGTCCCTGACGCTCTTCTGTCTCCGTCTGTTCGTCTCATTTCTCCCTGCCGGGGAAAATCATTCCCATTCGGGGAGCACCAGCGCGCCGGAACACGTAACGAATGCTCCGGTCAAAACGCGGTTGCGAACAGAGAGGATCAGTTGGCGGAGGATTTTTACTCGCTTGCCCGTGAAACGAGAAGTCGAGCTGGGAACGACATGAAATCCTTGACGTTAATCGCATCGGGCATGTGTACGCACCTCGAGCGAGTCTCTCAGTGGCGGACATTTATTACTCTCTGGGTAATGCTTCTCCCTAGGCCGTAAACAGGCCATAATTCACGGATCCGCTTCGACTCTAGATTTTACAAGAATAATTGCTGGAACATGATATTACCGCGTGCAGCTCTCGTCCGTCTCCCGTACAATTTTCCGCTTTATATAATGTGCATAACATGTGCAAATTCGCGATGTAACGAAGAGTAGCTACTGATTCTTTTTTACGAAAATACGATCCATTCTTACATTTCGCGTTTTTTTTTGTTTTTTTTTTTTTTTTTACGAATATCAAAAGGTGTCGAAAAGTGCCTCTACATCACTGACAACTATCCCTTGGTCGACTACCTGTCCACGAGTGGCATCCAGTTTGTGGTCAGTTAGTGGTCACCAGTGGTTTACTTTCTCTAAAATCGTTCCTGACAAACTACCTGCCTACTGTGGATGCCTTTGTGGGGCTTCTCCTTCGATTTCAACGCATATTTCAGATCAGCGATCAAAGTTGTAGTCCTTCATCATAACCGAATACTTTCGAAATTCACAGTCTTTACCACAGTGAGATTGGGATTTATTTGCAATTTATTACTAATTTCAATGTTTAAAGAAGCAATCTAAAGTACACAGACGATCCAACAGTTCGTAATAGTCGATTCAAGGAAAACTGTTCGTTGCTCTTCGATTCCCAAATTGTACTTCTTCGTTTCTCGAGAATGTGTCTCGAAACGCGTTCCAATGCGAAACACGGACCATTTCTTCTGAAACATCTCCTACTACAAAACGGTAGTATAGTTCAGAGATACGAGTTCTTTTTCCCTTGTTTCCCGTTTTTATTACTTTTTATGAACCGCAGTCAGCTACTTATAATTCCGACGCAGCTCGTCTATATGTGTACATTGTACACACACGAACGAGTAACGAGCAGACAAAGTGCTTAACACGTTTTACCGAAGTACAAAGGTTGCTTCGTATCCGACAACTTAAGATGTACTCGTATCTCGGAGACGTGCCTTCGTTGATTCCACTTTTCCTTCCTTTTCGTGTTTTGTTTTACCGTCGTCTACTGTAACTCGTGTTCTCAACCACGCGCAAACGTCATTTGCGGACGTGCTTTTGCACGGTCTCGCACGTACCACATGCTCGTACAGACACACACACACACACTCTCTCTCTCTTTCTCTCCCTCCCTTCCAGCTTTGTGTACACAGTTTCGAAAAACGCATGTCCATGCACGGGCACGTATCGGAACGTATATGCGCGTGCACGCGTGTACGTTACGTACGCGAGGAGGACGACGACCACACGACGACGTCGACGTCGACTACGCGTCTGTTTCCATGGTTACCATAGACGTGGGACCAGGGCCGTACGCCTTCAACCCCTCTTCGATGATGATGTGCCGGAGGATCGAGAGGGGTTGTCGAGGAAGGAGGCCGCAGGCGAATTAAGAGTTCGAAAAGCTTCTATCTCTCCGGTCTGCTCCCATCCCCCCTTCTTCCCTCCGCTTTCGCTGCTTTTCTTCTTTATTTATTCTGCCCTAATCACGAGCCTGCCAAGTAGCTTTCTCGCCTAGCTTGTCGCCTCTTGATAAAAAAATCCTGATTACGTAATTCCCCCGACATCAATTTTATTCTAGTCAACGGAGATTCCCCCTGGAGATTCCATTCAACAACCAACAGGTTCGCAAGCTAGGGGGTTTGCTTTCTTAATGATCGGTCGATACGTTATTTATTCGCCGCTTTAATTTTACCGATTCACTCGCGCGTAATCTACAGCGCGCGGCATTGTGGTCCGTTTCCTTTTTTCGTTCTCTCGTTGTCGTCGTAAATACCGCTAGCAGCGTGCCTTTACCGTCGCAACGATTGAATAATTCTTTTCGTATCCTTTTTTCCCTGTTTTTTCGATTTATCTCCCGCGATGTTTTTTGCCATTTGGACAATTCTTCAGAACGAAATAGGTATAAAGTGTTGCTTTATACGAGTGAAATTCTGCGGAGACGGGATTTTAAATTCTCGTAATTGAAATTCAAGCGGCAAATGAAGGAGGGGATGAAGAGAGAATGCATTATCCATCACAGATGAGATATGTCTATATTCCTTTTTGCTATTGCAAGAACAGCGAACACGTTTTGCACGTTCTAATTCGATAAATTATCGAGGACTATGAATAAGGTGTTTCTACGATTGCGTTCTAATTACGTTCATAGAATACGTGTAGTGACTGCTCATAGTGATTATCTTGAGAAGAAGCGATGACTTTTGGAGATCGAACGGAGTAGAAAAAAGCCACAGCTTCAAACATGGTACATGGAATTGAATATTAGACTAGCAGGTGTGTTGATTAATACAAGAAATGCTTTCATTGCTCAACGTTCGATAGGGTAGTAATACAGATAGCTCGATGACTCTTCAACTACTTACGAGCTCGCCAATCTGTTAGAAACGCGCTGCGATAATGAATCGTCATTACAACGCTTTTTACACCCTCTTGTCCATTCGACGTTTTTGCAATCATCGCCCATTGTTCTCCGAACGCGCAGACCTATCGTGTATACTTCGTGTCGTCACGAATCGCGTCACGATTCATCGAATTTATCGAGCCAGAGAATCTATCGTGTATCTTTTTCCTCTGTCTCTCCGTCTCTTCTATTTGGAACGAGCAGCGGATTTGCATCGGGAAATGGTTTTCCTTTCTCTCTCTCTCTCTCTCTCTTTTTTTAATTATATCCGGGAACAAATGTTTAGCATTGATTTAAGGGTAGTTCGTGCGACACCAGAGACAACAGAACTGCGGGACAGAGGGGGTGGGGGTGTAGAACGAAAGGGGAGGGTGGTGAACGAAGCGCGAA
The DNA here is from genome assembly GCA_032399595.1 of Tetragonula carbonaria. Classification (NCBI taxonomy): domain Eukaryota; kingdom Metazoa; phylum Arthropoda; class Insecta; order Hymenoptera; family Apidae; genus Tetragonula; species Tetragonula carbonaria. The sequence continues at coordinate 4,177,343 of JAUCRC010000012.1, read as the reverse complement.
AGAGGTATACAGACGGACAGGGTGGAAAGAGAAAGCACGTGGCAGTAAGTGTCAGTTCTTTTGTGAGCATATAATACATCATCGATGCGGCGAGGGTTTTAAGGCTTTTAAGCTGTCCTGAAAATACCAGCCGGCTGTACGAGTTATTAATGTCCCAGCTCCTTATAAAGCACTCAATTTTCGTTCTGTACGGAAGAGAAATATTAGTCGTAATACGGGCACCGCCGCAACGAAACGCTGCAGTATATCAGACCCGGGGCGAAAATTACAGCACCGACGAAGATGTTATAATATCGGTGAACTTTATCGTCCGCACGCGGGAAATACGAACGCGAGACACGCCGAGCACACACATTTTGTTTTGACAAAAAGGTTAGGCCGTCGAACTTTATCGCGAGCTTTGCAAAACTATGGCGAACGACGAACGGCGGTGATGGTGAACTTGCGCGTTTCGCTCGTCGCCGGATATACCCGTAAATCGCCCTGGCTCCGGGCTACCTGTGTAAAGATTAACTCAATCGATTACCGACGTATCTTCTTCCATCATCGGGAAGATTATTGAATCCAAGGCAGATTGTTCGGACATTGTCCCATTATATTAGGTTTAGGCAGCGGAAATTTTGTCCTTCGCTCGTTACGCACATAGCGTAAAAATTAAATATTCCTGGAGAATGTTTGCATTCTCTTTCTTTACTTTTTATTCATTTTGCGGAATTTCAGTTTGCCTCGCAGCTGATTGGAGCAAAGTCAGGCCGAATGATTAAATTAAATTATAACAAACCGGTGGATAACGATTTTATACAACTTTTCTACGTGATTGTTTCGAAAAAGTTACGCTGGCTGCCAGATTTTCCTCGAACTTTGCCAATGTAATCGTGATTGCGGTATATCGCTGCTGTAACGCACAGTATCGTGCAAAAGTTTCCGGCTATCCTCACTTTTGGTCTTCTAACAGCAACCGAATAGGTACGTTTTTAAGGAACGTTCCTAGAGTATCTTGCCGAGTTCGTTCGTAAAAAGTCGAAGACTTTCATGCGGTAGTGTACCTCCATTCGATTATGTGCTTCGATTCGAAGAATTCCCTATCGTATTATACCGCTCTATGCAGCGTATACGGCATTTCGCTCGAATATTTCATCGTCTCTATTGTCTTGGATCGCGGTTTCCTAATTTTGTTTTCAGTAGCGCACACCGTTGCCAACTGGTCCTCTTAATACTCGGTTGACTATAATTCCAGCTGAGAAGAATAACGAGACGACGGCCGATGAAATTTATGCAGCGACCAACAATTTATCCAATATTGTATTATAAAATACGATTACGAGAACGGCAAGCGGGCAGCTTCTTTTTCTACGACGAGCCGTCGCGTATCAATGGTCGCGCGATTTCTATGAATCATCACAAAAGAGAGCAGAATCTTGCCGAGTTTATGCCGTATCTTTGAAGCTTCGTCTGGCGTCGTCTTTTGTACCGTGACGTATCGCCTTTTCAGTACGATCGTCAATCGTTGGAATCACCGAACAATGAGCAAGACATACACATTTTAAGCAAAATTTTCATCGCGAAGACTTCCTTTGGCCTTCTATACGGTTCTCTCTTTCATACCTTTCTCTCTTCCGTAGGGCTTGTTTATAGCACCCTGTGGATACCGTAAAATAGGAAATAGTCCCCCAGAGGCAACGGCGCGTATACTTTTTTCCACAGACGTGATTGCAGTTGGGTCTTTCGGTTTGTTTCCATCGTCTCTAGATCGTGTAACAAAAAAAAAAAAAAAAAAAAAAAAGAAAGAGAAAAAGAGAGAGAGAGAGAGAGAGAGAGAGGAACCTTCGCTTCGAAAACTATTTTAGAAGAAAAGAAATCCTGCAATTTTTTAACGGCAGACCAAGCTTAATTTGGAACGAAATCCTTTTCGCTTCGTCATCTGCTTCGAACAATTAGTCGAGATGTTTATGAAGATTTAATTAACTCCTGCTACATTCTCAAGTGCATTATCGTGCGCGTACGTTTACGTTTTTTTCGAAATAACTGCATACGTCAGTTGTTCTTCGTCTTCTTCTTGTCTTTGTGTATTAAAAAAACAAGCACTGCATGTACGATAAATAATATATATACTTGTCACAGGCAAGCATATCGTAACAAATCGTTTTCAATCGTTGCTGAAAATTATACAAAATAACTGTGAGGATGAGATTGACTACGAGGATGGACGAAAATATCGTTGTTTAGAAATTTATTTCACCGCGAGGTGATAGAGCGGCTATATTTCAAAAGAGCGACAACTTCTTCAAAATTTTCACTGGCCACGCGTATGTGTATGTATCATCGCTATGACAATCGCTCACAACCCCATTCGCTCTGGCGCCACTTAAACGTCCCCTTGATATTTCCATGACAATGTTACGTCACGGTATTGTTAATATAATTACACACGCCATGCGTATTCCCTCTGACACGGACCCATGGATAACTGCGACAATAATCTTACCAGTTGGTACGAGAGATGATATCACGCGCATGAAGGAAAAAAGAAGGAAACACGATGTTGGCAGGTTCGAGGGAGGGATGATCTCTCGAGTGATCTCACGACGCGTAACGTTTTCTTTTTCCTCGATCTGCATGAGCGGAGGGTGGGTGATGGTTGGTCGTCGTTCATAGAGAAATAGATGAACGTGAAACAGCATCATCGTCGACGTCGTCTGTAACGAGGCGTATTTTCTTGGCCGCATGTGGTTCTCGTGTAAATGCGGAGTTGGTGGTGACGCGCGTGCCTGAATTCGACTGGATTCGACTGCGCGCGTAAAGGCGCGAGCGCGCAGCCGACTAGCGGCTAGGGTGGCGATGCTTTCGATAGTGGGGGACATCCTTGTGGCTTGGGTGGGGACGGCGGCTCAGGGGAAAACTACGAGTGCTGGAGCACGCGGGTTGCCGAGAGACAGGGGTCGGTTCGATGGTAGGGGGTAGGGGTAGCTCTGAATCCCTCGAAACTCCAACGATGCTCTCTCTCTCGACTTCAGTTCCGAAAGCAGAGCCAGAGAGACGAGAGTACACTCGAAGCGTGTTCGTATCGCGTACCGCGTCGAGCTTTTCCATCTGCTCCAGTCGCCGTCGTCGTCGTCGTCGTCTTCGTCTTCGTCGTTCCGTTTCTTCTCGTGCACACGCGAACTCATCACTGATCTGATTTGATCCGCGAACACCGCGCGACACGGTCCCGAGGATCGAGGAAACGTCGCCGCGTGAACGACGGTACGTTCCTCTCCTTTCTAATTCCGCGAGTCGCTGTCCTCGAGGGGTGCCGAGCACAGCGGGATTCGAAAAGCGAGTTTCGTCCCGGTACGTCTCGGCGCTCCGACCGATTCGTTTTTGTTGAAATGTTAGCGTTCACGTTCAGCAGGATAACGTTTCGGTTCGAGTAGCGAACCTCGCGAAATTGCGAAAAAGGAATCGAGTGCAACGATGTTTCTGAAAGGATTTAGAAGGGCGGAAAGGGTCACGAATGTGTCTGGAAAGCGGATGGCTGTAAAAGAGTGAACGTGCAGCTGAAACCGCCGGCTTGGTGGTCTTTTTCGAGCAACTGCCCTCTTTCTATCTCTTTATCTCTCTCTGTCTTTCTCTCTTTGTTCGCTTGTTCTCTCTGCCCCTCAGTTTCTCTTTCTCTCTCTCCGTCGTTTTCAGGAATTCCGCTCTTGCTGATGACAACGAAAGAGAGCTGGTCGATCGACTTTGCCGGGCACGTGTGTGCGTGGGCGTGATGATATTTGAACTGCCGAGCTGTCAAAAGCCGGGCCCTTTAGCGGCCTGCGCTTTTGTTCCGAGTACACGTACTCGCGACAGGCATCTGGCATTTAATGGAGATGATCGTCGTTTTCCTTTGTCACCGAGTGGTCGCGTTTATTTAATATCTAACGCCGGCCGAAAGGCCACGTGTCTCGGCCACCTTACTCCATTTTATATTTAACGCGTTTTTCGTCATCCGCTCCGTTTCTCTCTCTCTCTCTCGCTGTTCAACGCTCCGCGCGAGGCAATGATTTTTTTGAAACACCGTAACACGTGTTCCCAACGGACTGTAGACACTCCGTTCCTTTCCTTCCTCGATCGACACGTTAATGCTTCGCAACGAGATGATCGAAAGAAAAATTCTCATCGAAGTAGCGTGCGCAGCGCAAACGTGTTGACGCCGTCAGCATTGGAGAACGACTATCATTTCGAGTGAGAGTCTTCCTTTTTTTTCCCCTTTTTTTTTCTCTCTCTTTCGTCTTTCCGTAAACGAAAGCTAATGGACTGTATCTGCGGCGGAAATAGAACAATTCGAGCGGTAGAAACGACTGCACGAGGGTGTAAAATCATCAGGACAAAGCGAATACACGATGCATATGCACGAGGGATTTTGTGTTGCCAGCTTGCGGACCGATGATTAAAGGTGGGAATAAACCAATAGCAAGATATATGGCTTCCGCAAATGCGTTTCGCGAACTACTTTCCTTAGCTCGTTCTGTGTACATTGTTCTCGTTCGACGACACAAATCTTGCAACATTCCGTGCCAATGCCTCCCACTTTTTTCTCCCATTTTTCCCGTTCGATGCATCCTGTTCTTCTTTTGTTCGAACCAACGTGCGCGAGCACGATAAATTGAACTATGTCGATTTATTAACTCGCGAACGTACACAATAATTTGTATAATTGGCAGGTAACGCGTATAAATAGACAGTTTTGTATTTCACCAGTGCTTGGACTCTTCAATTTCGTCGAACTGAATCGGCGCGCTCGGGAATCCGACGCGTTGCCGAGAAATTTTTAATTAACATTGATTCTTGCGAAACCGTGTGCTCGCACACGCTCGCACGTGCATTCGATCGAAATGCAAACGATCCGCGGTTACGTTCAATTTTAAACGGTTTCGTCGTAGGAACGTTTTCACGCGGATGATTTATATTGTCTCTTAAATGAACGATAGTTATTAACGCGATTACTCGCGACGAACCTCGCTAATGTCGTTTCGTTTCGTTTCGCCAAGGCGACGAACACTTTCTCTTCTTCTCTTTCGATCGCGCGTAAATCATCGATCTGCAACAGCAGGATGTTAAATGACTCGCACAGCCCATTAGGTTCTTCCTCGGCTCGATATTATTTTCTGCTACGTGCGCCGGCAATATTGTCCTCGATTTACTCCGACAGGTAAAAAATAGCCGAAATTGTCTTCGACATTCCATCGTTAACGATCGACGATTTAGACTCAACAGTGTTTACACCGTTCCTTCGACGATGAGCCTCGTCTCTGCAGAGATCTTCGAAGACTTTTCAAAAGTTCGTTCCGAAACGAAGGCGGAGCTAAATCGTCAGGCAAATCGCGCGAGCTTTCGTGAATAAATCTCGCATCGGATGATTGAGGCGTTCTATCGTATCCAGAACGGTGAGCCGGTTCTTCGATTTAAGTTACATCACCTACAACGGCGCTTTAGTGCCGAAGTTTAACAAGTCCGTTCCGTCGTCGTTCCGCCCGGGAGGAGATTCAACCCGGGCCCCTAAACTCCGATAATTGGCCGGGTACTATGCGCATTCAGTGAAATTGCATCAGCTGCTTTGGTGGAGCTCGTGAAGAATTTTCGTACAAAGATATCCAAGCGTCTCGAGTCTTTATACCCGGTACTCTATTGCCAACAGACGAGAAAACATAGATAGAGATGGAGAGATGGTGGAATTTTTGATTTGAGAGAGAAATTCTCCTCGGAGAGGACAGACAGAAACAGAGGGGAGAGTGCCGCGATTGCTTAACCAGATTAACCAGATAACAACGATCGTGAATCGTAGAATGAAAAATCTATCTCATCCGTCGGATATTGCAGAGATCGTGATCGAGAAACGATGACCGTGTCCGTGGCGAGTGGAGATCGGCTGCGTTTCCCCTTGAATACGACAACTCAGCACCAATGAAGCACGATCGAGTGACGAAGTGACAAACCGGCTAAACCGTCCGACGTCGGTTTCGGTGTAAACAGGAGGCACGCGAGAGCTTCCGCGGGTTACGATGCGCGTGAAAAGTTGACGACGCCATGTGACGCGAGTAAAACCAGGGATTCCGGTGCGACAGCATAGTTGCACTGATGCTGGATTGTACGACGTGGTCGTCGCTCGAGTGGTTCCTTCGCCACTGGATGACAGCCGGATGTTTGCCAAGTGACAGTGATATCCTGGAGAGTTAAACTGGGAAAGAGTCGTTTTCGTGACTAAGTCACGGTGCATCGGTGAGGATTACTGTGAACGATAGAAGATCAGTAGTGATGCCGTGATGGGCTGCACCTCGGGATCGTCCTTTCTGGCTACGCTCCTCGTGGGTGGATTACTCTTCGTCGTCTTGTTCTGCGACACGTCCCACGCAACCAGTGAGTACCACGCATTCACCTTTTCATTTGCATTCTCCGATCCGAGCGATAACGCGGTGTACAATTAACTTTATCTGTACGCGAGATCGCTTTCGCTCTTTCGCACAATTGCTCTCTAACGAGCAATTGTGCGGGGATAGAGAAGACTCGACGAGCGATATTGTCGAGATTTGTTGGTTAGTAATAGACAACTACGTCGGGGGGTAGGATTCTACGAGTTCTAAATTGATGTAGATCAATATTTTCGCGGTCGAAGGACGAACTCGATAGCGCGGAATCTCGCGCGACAAAAGGCAAAGACTATCGGTTGATCACGGGACCGATTCTCGCTGCGTATTTTCAATGATAATACCACTTATTGTTATAAAAACCGTGCGCAACGGTTTTCTCCGCTTTTAGACTAAACCTCGCGTGCCACGACGCTCGAAACATCCAAGAAACTTTATTTTCTATGTAAGCTCTCTCCCGTCTAGCCTCGAATCAATTTTCAATCGGGACATCGATGTTTGTTTCGCCTAATTCCTACCCGTCACATGTATCGTGACTTCGCGGCGGAGCGTAAACTGGCGGGCAATATCGAACCGTTAAACATCAACGTTATGAAAATTTTCAATTACTCTGAAGCGCGTTTAACCGCGTCTGGAGTATCGGTTTTTCTTCCTTCCGTTGATCTCGAAAACGGTTTCTAAACGGCTTCTAAACCGATGATAAAAACACCTCCTCCCTCTTGTTTATGATGCCGCTGGATCGTAGGAAATATAGGATTCTAGAAAAAAACGGTAAAAAAATATCGCGAGTAGGGTAGAAACGAACGCGAAAGAATAAGACAGCGAGAGGAAGCGAGGACGTAACGAGACACAAGGAAACGGAACGTGATGAAATGGCCTGTTTAGCTGGGATATACGCGACGCATCGTGAAAAGGCAGGAACGATACAACGGAATATAACCCCCTCTCCCCTCCCGTTCTCTCGTGCTGGTTTGTCGTATCCAGCCTGCACGAGGTTGCTGGACCGACAAGGGTAGAAGAGAGTAGGAGAGGGTGGCAAAGAGGGCGTGAACAGTGCGGTGGTTTGGCTCAAAGGACGTTGAAGCCAGAATGGGATGCGGACGTTGTCACGGTGGGTGTGAGATGGCTGATATTCTCTTGTTTTCCTTTTCTGTTTCCCTTTTTTTTTCTCTCTTTTCTTTTCCTCTCTTTTTCCCTTCTTTCTTCTCCCTCTCTTTCTCTTTCTCTTCCTTTCCTTTCTTTCTTTTTTTATTAAGGAGAACTCCCCTCCTATCTTTTCTTCGTCTTCATTTTAGCCTTTTTCCTCTGGTTCCACCGTGTAGACGACTAATGTTCCCTCAGCGCACTTGTCCTTGTTCATTTCGTCGGCAGACAGTCGGAGTAAACGCAGACGGATAGTATTATAATTATTCCCATGGCACAAAGTCGCCTCTGCAGCTTTTATTGCGAGTTGCAATTTCAATATCGATGCAGTTATTCCGTACAATGTTTCTAATTTATACGACGGGGCAAAGCACTTGTTTCTTTCCCCCGTTGATCCCCGTTATAAAAAATTAAATAAACTCAGCGTGCAATTTTTATCTGTCTTCTCTTTCCTGTTACTTTCATTGTAACATTTTTGCCGTTTTTCTTCTCCTTCGCAGCCCTTCGGAGCTTTATAAGGAAAGTATCGTGTCCTTCGAGTCTGATCTGCTGTTTCTGCAGAGAGATGGTACTTTGAAAAGTACCAGCCAAATAATGAGAGACAATTAAATTTCGCTCCATCGTAAACAGGACTTCTTCCGCCAACATTAACAGAGCCCGTCAACGTTTCTAATTTCACGAATATCGTTCGATTCCGTTCTCTCTTTCTCTTTCGTCTTTTATCAAGTCTATTCATCGATGACGATGCTTTTAAGGAGACGCAAACGTTAAATAGTCTCACAGTTCTTTTCATATAAAAGTGAACGACCACATTTACGACATTCTCTAGCGTGTTCTGCATTATTATTTCCAATGTCGACCGCGGTATGCCTCTTGCATTCTTGAAGAATGTTTGTGGACAGTTTCTTTTCACATCAGTCCTTTGCATTCTCCCTGAGCAACGCATCTCTCTCTCTCTCTCTCTTTCTCTCTCTCTCTCGTTCTTTTCTTGTTTTCCAACTTCACCGCTAGAATTTCCTCTATCCTCCTCCAGAAGCGTAATAACTATTCTTATTTGCCGGCGAATCTTGTTTGTTCCATTTCTTTCCGTCTCCTCGTTTCTCTTTCCTCCGTCGCTGTTCCGCGCATATTCTCCGGATGTTGAATGGCTTTCTGAAGGGCACTCGAGTCCACGTTCGTCTAACTTTTTGGGTCAGTTTCGGCTATCACCGTCTGCCACAACAGATGCTTCAATAAAAGTTTTCTCGGTGTTGTTACCTGAACGCACCTGCGATCCCCTGTGCGTTACCTCTTCTTCCCTTTCTTTCCACGATCTATCGACTTTCCACGAGATTGATGACGCTTTACCTTACGATTAATCGCTCCTTTTTCCCTTCCTCGCTTGCTCGCCCGGAGAGAAGTCGTTTTCTTTTAGCCGCGAAAATTCAAGAACGAGGCAACCAAGTAGCCACAACGAAAAGCGGCGAGCCGCAGCCTTTCGAACGGGGCGATCGAATAGTAGGGTAAAACAAATCCGTTGAAAAAACAATAACGATAACGGTAGCGACGAGGCCCGGCCGTGTACCCGATAATACATCACATCGGTCGCCCGGTCGATGAAAAATGACGTTTCGCGTAGAAACAATTCCCTGTAAAATATTATGGATCTAATAAACTCGAAGCTTTGTCCTCTCAATTTATCGTGCGCTTCGTCCGAGTTCGAGGCTGGTCCTGGTGGCGCGAGCGCGAACCAGCAAACATTTTGCACCGCACCCGGTTCGGATACAACGGAGGGATTAATCAAATTGCGAATTTTTTTTTTCCCCACTCACCTGTCCTCCCCCTTCCCTGTTTCTTTCGCGGATGTGACGATCGGTGCCGATCCGAGTGCTGCAGTCGCCATCGCAGCACCGTCGAATTACAAAATTATCGACCGGCCGGCACTTTGCCTTGCTCACGCCGCGTCGTCCCGCTTGTTTCGTTTTATTGGCGTTTGCTCGTTTCAGCGTGAACACCGATATTACGCATTAGAGATTACGTGCTGCCGTGGCTGCGAACTGGACTGTCGGGCCCGGCGTTCGTTTCGCAAAACCATCGAGCTGCGTTCAATCGATACGAGCTCCCGTGGAATTATGAGCGTTGCCCCGGCATCGGGCTTTTATTTGTTTTCAAGATTTATTTCGAAAATCCCATCGCGTCGCGTCGCCTCGCCTCGCCTCGCCTCGCCTCGCGCCGCGTCGAGTGCATTATACGTGCATACACGCGACAGCATTATGCCGCATCAATGCCGGTATCTTCTCTTTCGCGTGTTTCGGGCGCAATCCGCGACTTCGGAGATGTATTATGCACCGCAGGAGAGCATTCAGGTTTAATGAGATTCGACCAACACGAAGAAATGTGACGAATCGATCGTTCGGCTCCGACCTACTCGCCCGACAAATTTTATTGCAGCATATCCTCTAGCGCGATGATTTGTCTATCAATATTGTTAACAGGCTGCGGATTTTCATGTAAATTTATATTTATGTATCCATCGTGTATTATAGATTCATTTTGTAGAAAATTAGCTTTACGTACTAAATATTCTAGAAAGCTTTAGTCTTTTTGTATTTTCATATGTTTGACGCTTTAAAATCTTTTGCAGATACGGCTTGATTATTAGTAAATTGACAAGTTGTCTCTTGTAATTCAACGATATTGCGTCGAATAAGTTGGAAGAGTTGATCGCAAAATTTCATTATAAAATTTATTATCAACGTGTCTCAACCATTGTGTCGGGCAAATGTACCTACCTGACGACGTTGACTCAATGCGCAATTGTTCTCTGTTTCCGTTTTTATATCGACGATTCCGCGTCGTTTTAACGGTGGAGGCTTGAATTCAATTATTCAAACATGTGTAACATTTGCAAGATCCATAAGTTAAATGCTGTCGAGCCGGCAGCACGCCGATGCAGGCGACTCGAAAAGGAAAAAGCTAATGCTTGTCATCCCGTCGAGATAATTAATATCCATTTGAGCCAATAAGCTGCAAGTCACTGCTCCAAGTATAATACGTACGCTCGATTCATCTTTCGCTTCTTTCTCCGGACATCTCGACTCGCTGCAATCTCAGTTGCGTGCGTGTAACGCGTCGCGAGGACATTTCGTGTACGTAGGCGATCGTTACGTGGCAAAATACATTGAATGCTTTTCACGAAATTAATTACAATAGCGCAGTTACGACGTAACTCGCGTTACTGTGGAATGCATTGTCGCGTCACGATCCACGATAAAGTTAAACGTGCTTAATTAGCATCTAGATTACGCCTGCCAGTTTATTTTATTTCACGCTATAGCAACTGCTTCTCTAATTAATATATCTCTCGTTTATATGTATCGTGTCATACATCATCGGGGATGAATTATATTCCCCCGGGTTACAAGTGTAACGAATTTGAACTGTGGAGAAAGTACGCCCTCTCAAAACATTTTAAGGAAAGCTCGATTCAAAAGTGTCGAACGATATTTTGTTAAACGATCGATCACTTTCGAAAGTGATTTTCAAAAAATTCTGTTCGAGAAAATATGCAGTCTAAAGATTGATAAAATCAGAGGTATAAAATCGGCGCGATCTGAAGATTCTATGACTTGCGATAAATATTTTAATTTATTTAAATATCAAAGACAAGTATTCTTGAGACTTTCGAGTGGCAGTGTATTATTTCTCACTTTGTCACTGAAATTCGAATTCTCGCGAGTTTGATAAATTACATTGTATCGCACATTGTATTTCTCACGATATTAAATTTCAGTTCGCGATCGAGTCGTAATTGCAAATTTCCAGAGCTTTGAAAGTGCCGTTCGTCCGTTCGGGAATTTGAACTCCTTTAAACACGGAATCCCTTAAAATGCAACGTTTCACACGACAGAGGGGGGCCAAATTTTGCGAACGTAACGTTGTTGAAATTCGTTATGCGTTAGCTGATCAAGAGATTGGAGCATGATCTTCCGAAAGGACATTTCGAAACACGAGCGTCACGCGTCGAATTTGTCGCTGGATTCTCTCTCTCTCTCTCTATCTCTCTCTTTCTCTCCACCCATCCTTTTAAATGTCTTTGCGTCAGCGTTGGCAACAGTGGCATTCTCAGACTGCTTGCCATGCCGATAAAAGCAGTGTATCTTGCGGATGCCAGGGAAAAGTGCCTTTAGACAGCCGAGAGAATTTACCTCGAGAAGGAGAACGGCGATAGGCATTCCGAACCGACGAGTTGATAAAACGCGTATTACCGAAGATTTATCAATCGACGTATTCGTTTGGCCGAGTAAACGTTGATCTCGAGGATCTTCGATCCGCGAGGAATCGCTCGTAACGATCTCACATTGGGAAGATTCGCACGGTTCAATGGAAAAAATGTCAAAGTTCAATAGTTCGCGGTGTTCCTTTTACCTTTCACGCGATTACCAAAGCGAATGCGAGGACGAACGGTAGGGGAAAAGCGATATCTATTCTTAACGTTGACGATTCGATAAGAAGACACCGGCTCGAGTGGGAAGATTCCGCGGCGGTGGTTTCTAATTTTTCTCGCACGTTACGCGATAGCTGCTATCGTATTATTAACGACGGTTGCCGCCATCTTCGTATCAAACCCTAGTTTGAGACACCGCACAGTTACCAGCGAACGTCTTCATTGGAAACGACGGCTGATCCGATCATTTATTTTACGCGAGGAGGTATTTTACCGTGCCAAGATTTATGTATTTTCGAGGATAGAACTGTACTATCTGCTTTATGACTCGGCAGATGAGCGGAATGGCTTCCCACCCCGTCGCGCTACCTCGCCATCCCCGTCATCCTCGTCCTATGTATCCCCAAAGGAGTCCTTTCTGGCAACGATCGCCGCGCTGCTAAAGCATCGACAACTTTTAATGCTCCCTTTTGATTTCCTGTCCTCTCTCCGACGTTCCTTCGCTTGTCATCGCCGTTTCTCGTTCGCTTTTCTTTTTTTTTAATTGGTTTTACGTAGCTCGTTCGCGTTCGTCGCATTTGTCGCGCGAGCGTCAGAGACAAGGCGACGTTCAATTTGCCGAGAATATTCTCCCCCCTCCCCCCGCGAAATAATGTTTCCCCGTCTAATTGACCGCGTATTCGAGTCTCGAGTGTCAGAATTTTTCACTTCGGTTAAGATACAATTTCAGCGTAACGATCGTGCTGCACGTTCGAAGAGGAATTGATGGAATACGCTTCTGTCGTTCTAGTTAGTCGACGGGACGAGGTCCCGTGTTCGGGCTCGTCATTTTTGCTGACACTCACAAACCCCGAACTGCACGGCTCAATCCGAGATGCAGTGATTGATGTAACGATCGTTTTATCTCTGTCTTTTTATTGGAGCACACGCGTCACGACGAACGTTCTCCCGTGCCCTCGACGAACGTTTCGGCAACGTGCCGCGCGGCCTGGCAAATTCCGCCAGGAACTGTAAACAGCCAGCTAGCACTACAGAGGAAGATATTCAGCCCTTTGTACGCGTTTTAGACGTTTCCGATTAGCCCCGTTTCAACGTACGGCTTTCCAGATTATGACGTTTGATGTAAAACGCAAAGGTTTTATCGCGATTAACTTTGTGCTCTAACGATTCTCCGAATCGACGATGATTAGTTATTAAATTCTCGAGAAATTAAAAATTCCTAAATTATCAAACTTTACGTGAAATCGCCAATATTTAATCGCTGGTCCCAAAATCAACGGTCAGAAACGGTCAGAATATGGCTTCGTTGTCGCATTTATCGACGATCTGAATAGAATGGAATACGCAGTCCACGGTATACTTCGACGTGCTCGTGGGGGAACGTGGAATCTTCCGGGGGAGAACGCTTACAAAGGCGGCGGCTCTCGGCGGTAATTCTCGCAGAATACTCTCGATAAGATATCCACGACGAGCAGCGCGGCCAGCTATGCGCGCTAATAAAATAGCCACTTTTGATCCTTTGATCCGCGATCTCGATGGACATCAGTGGAAATTCCACGGGGCGCATCCTTGCCCGAAAATTCCTGCGAACCGTTCGCCGCTCGTCCCTCCCGTCTTTTATCTTGAATCTTTCATGAAGACGCAACGGTCCGCGAATGCTTCGAACGGATACGTCGATGCGCATCCGGTTCGTGATAAGCAAGTTCCTCTGTCATCCATATCGTGTCAGGGGCTGCTACGTTCCGCCGTATCAAGATAGAAGTAAATATTGGATCGACGACGATCGTTTCCTTCGATCCTTTTCCTCCCACGGGGGGTAGCTCCGCCGCTCCCTTCACCGTTTTATGTATGATGAAACCGCATCGATCGAGCAACGCCACGTTCGAACGTGCAGCAGGCGACGAGCGACGGGTGAAGGAGTGTAGAGGGGTGGGGAGGGGATCGGCGGCGGGGGGAATTATCTGACGGTAATGACGGCGCGTGTATGAATCGATGAAGAGACAAAAGAGGGTGGTGACGGGAGACGAAGAACAGCCGGGAGAACGTAACTGGACAGAAACGGACCATCGTATTATCGTTGCATTCACGCTCGGACAAACCCGTTGAATCGTTATGGATAAGCTATTGATAGAAGAGAAAATGGTTAGTAACTTCTCTTCCTCGCTCCCTTCCTGCCTTGTCTCTCTCTCTCTCTCTCTCTCTCTCTCTCTCTCTCTCTATCGGTTCCAGTCTTTGTTTCTCTAACAGCGTAGCGGAAATTCGTATATTTTGACGTCATCACCACGAACAACCCCGAACGTCGGTCCATTTGTAAAATGTTCCGACGCTAGAATATTTCGTTGGGAATGTTTCGGGCCGAGATCGAATCGGTAACAGGGTTGCGCCATTCCGTCGAAACGATTTAGCGTAGCCGGTTGAAAAGCTTCAGCCTCGATTTGTTTCGCCAAAGTCAAACACTCTGTTTTCCATTGGAAGGTTTAAAAAAAACCCGGCGTATAAAACTCGCGCACCGTGTTTTCCCTTCTTTCTCTCCTTTTTTTTTTTCCCACCTTTTTCTACTTTCATTTTTGCGTTTTTCTCCTTTCTCCTCGGCTCCCTTCGCCTTGCCCCGTCATCCACCTCTGTTTGTTTCTTTTCTTTCGGACGCGTTCCCCCCACAGGGATAATATTCGCGTTATCAAGCGTTTTCGTACATTGTGTTCCATGAAACGATGTTCCCTATCCGCTGCGCGTTATACCGTGTCTCCCTGTTAGCGAATATTTAAAGCCGATCCCATGACTCGTGCCGGATTTCGTCGTGTCTCCTGCTGCTGCGGGGTTATTGCACGACCGGGACAAAAATACTTGCAGACATAAAACCTGATTTACGCGCCGTATTTAGGCCGCAGGAACGCGCGTCGCGAATAACCGTAGGGGAGAGCTGTAAAACGACATGCGAAGAAATCTTCCGTCGCGTGCGTGTCTGCAGTCTCTCTCTCTCTCTCTCTCTGTATCTTCGGTGTATTTTTCTTTCGAACTTTGGCTCTCGAGAAGCCGTCCCGAGAGAATCGCGCTCCTGAATTGCTTTTTGAAAACGATGGTTCGAGCCGTATCGGGTCGTGTGTCACGGTGCACCGATTGACTGGCTTTCGGGCTCGAGAATATACGCCTAATGGACTGTTTCCGGTAATGCGATTGACTTTAATTATGACCCTCGAAGGAAGGAAAAAGGCACGACGCGCCTTGGAGCAGTGCGGGCTATTAAGTTTAATGGCCGTGCCGGGGAGAATACAATGAGACATTAAAAATAATTGGTTACAAAAGCTTTGGGCTGTCTTCGCGGAGCGTCGGGATCGTCCGGGATCGTCGTTCGGGGCGACGTCGACGCGAAACAGGTGGGAATTTATATCGATTCGTCGCGGAACGAGATGCAACGTTCGATCAAATTCCCGTAGTCTTTTCCACGGTAGAATTTTGCGTTTCATTCGACCGCGATCGTTTGCGTGCTCATTTGCGGATTGAAGATCGTTTTTAATCTGACGTTCCACGCTCGCCCGCCAGGACTCGCTCGCTCCGTGTGTACTCGTTATCGCGTTAACTCGTTATTGCGTCCAGCTCTCGGTGTTCCATTTGATCGTGAATTTTAACACCGCTACGGGGGGAATCAATTTTGCATGAAAGTGCGCGACCGTGTGAACGTGTGCGCGTATTCGCACGGCCCGCGGTATAACTTTCACTCGATGTTCCGGCGGCCCCCGAGTATTTTCCTTGAGAGGAAAACAAATGCGGCCGCGCGGCGCAACGTGTTGCGAAACTGTAACAAATTTCCGGTGAAACGCGACGGCATAATGCGCCCGATACGATGACGTTTGCACAATCGTTTAAATAACACCGTGGGCTAGCATTCAGCGGCCACGTACTTGACGATAAATAACATTTGTACCCGGCTACCGATTCTCCAACCGTCCGGCCGTTGACATCGTTTATTTTTGATTAATTGGAAAGCTCGTGTCACCGTCACGTGTTGCCGAACGACGCCCGACTCGCGATACAATTTGCTCTGACACAGTTTTCCATTCTTCTTTTTTTTCTTTTTCCTTCCTGAATCGACAGTCTTCTCAATTGCTTTCCCTCTCTCTCTCTTTCTCTCTCTCTCTACCTTCCCGTCTGTTACATCGTACTGTGCACGTAGTTTCTAAAGCAGACAGACTTTTGCCCGTTTCACGCTGCTGCTTCTTTATTGTGTGATTATTGTCCCGCAAATGAATTCTAATCGCACGCGCGTCGTTTCGTTGATGATATCTCGAGATGAAACGAGAAATCCTATCACGATTGTCCGGTCATTCTTCATGCGGCGAGAACATTATATCGGACACCAGAGATTGCAAAGAGTTCCGGTTCGTTTCAGCTCGGGGAACTTGGGGGATCTCTGTATCCCAGATGTCCTGAACGTTCCAAAAGTCCCAGGGGATGATTGGGGGCTCGGGAAATCCGAGAGGTTCCGACGAGTTACGTGATCCCTGATATTGTCAAATTTGCGACGGGCTTTAGCATTAAACAGTTTAGCATTAAAATTGCAGAGAATACCCCTTTGAGAATCTTTTTTATAATTTATCTCGATAATTTTAGCCTAATTAACCCTAATCGCTGTATCAATTAAGTATCGACAATTCGACGTTTTCTGTGCCTGTACATTCTCTTCCGTAGAACTCTTATTAACTCATGTTTTTACGATTTTACTTAGATGTCTTTTTATCATTTCGAATGCTTTAACATCGCTCTGTGTTACTTTTTTTTTTTTATTCAATATTCGATATCCTACGCCACCCTTGTCACAATTGTCAATTATCCTCGATGATCCTCAATAAAGTGGAATTAAATTCTTTTTATACTGTTGCTGCATTCTACGTTCAACGTCGCAACGTCTTTATCTTAAATCCTGAATCAGCTATTTCACGGTAGCACAGGGAGATAACTGTTCCTCCAGCAAGGAACAGTTTTATCGGAGATAAAAAGCTTTCGCTGACGCTTAGAACGCGGTACTTACTCGCGTTCTTTAATTAGAATACGAATTACCTATAAATTCGGCATCGCCGCCGAGAATAGGGAATAGGGAACAATTTCACCCCCGCAAATTACTCGTACGAGCGCGAGTGGATAGTCGCATTGGGAAAGGAATTTATTGGATTGCGGAAAACGGTCGATTCGTTCGTTTCGTCGCGAGAACGTCTGAAAAAGAGACAGGCCGCCGGTAGGGTTAGCATTGCCAGTTAAAGGTATTTATCCTAATTGTAATTGCGGACTCACTGTTCGCTCGATCCTTTCTCTTTCGGTCTCTTTTTATCCAGTGTTCGCTCTTCTTCTATTTTTTTTTGTCTCCTTTTGTCGCTTGCAATCGCAGGAACGTTCTGTCGTCTCCACCGCAGCGAGAGCGAAATAATGAAAGTCCAAGCATCAGGAAAAGTTTCAGATCGTTTGTTTAGCGTCCTCTTATTTTTTAGTTCCTCGAACGGGAGATTCTCAGTCGAGTGACGGAGAAATACTGTTTGTTGTTATTGGTAAAATCGTTTATGGAAATTCAGAAAGGGGACACTAACTTTTTTAGTGTCACGGTGCGATAATAATCTGTTAACGACTATGTAGGGATACTGTTAACGATCGGACTTTAGTTGTTCGTTGCATTTATAACAAATTTCAATATAGTATTAACGCTATATTTCCTATACTACTAAAAATATGTTGCAATATCCTCGGAATGTTTGATAAAAATTGAACCGTTATCACGATCAAATTTATCTGTCCCTACCGCGATAGCACTCTGCATGAGAAGCCTAATATTCAAGTCAATTTACTTGAGCTATGAAAAGACACTCTGGCGGAACTCTCTCGCAGTTTATCGAACCTCACAATATTTCAATATTCATTGCCAGTATTACAATCCTAATACTTTCACTTTCTCCAATCCACAATCGCTATAGTGAAACAATTGCGTTCTCTTCTGTAATAAAGTCAGAAATACGTTTTCTGACGTAACGTGATCACTGTTCAATGCGAGTCCCGTGATCGACATTTTTCTTTTTTTCTTTTTTCTTTTTTTCTTCAAGAGTAATCTCGTACCACCGTGACAGTAGCAACGTTACGACAATTCGTCGTAATCATGACGGTGGCTCGTCGTTGTGTTCGCGTAACCGTGTCGCCGACACACCGAGTAATTTGCATTTAGAAAATGCCTGTCTCTCCACTCGACACCCGGCGGAGCTAACGCTAATCTGATTTCTTTCCGTAAGCAGCAGTTTTTTAACTGACGCGGTCGTCAGGCCGTTGCCGCCTGCTCCGTAGGAGCTTTCCGTTTCATCCGATTTCACGTCACGGGAACACGTTTGCAATTACACGGTTCGTTTGTACGGCGATCGTATCGCGTTAAACGCGAAACACCTTAAATTCACCGCAGGTCCCGCGCGCGACGTTTTCACTGTCAACCTGTGCGTACACCGTTTCCGTTCCCTTCGACCGCGCACACGAATTACCAGTCACGTAAATTCATCCACCTACCGAGGTCGCCTCGAGTGGCTGGTAATTGCAGGCCGAAAACCCGAAAACGGGTCTCGCGACGGTGATAAATCGGGGGAGGGAGCGGCGGTGGGCTGGGGTGGCCGGGGTGTATCGTTGCGTGTCATTAATATGAATTGAATCGTAATCCCTTCGGCGCGAAAATTAATATTATCTTTGAAGATGGATAACCCGATTCATCGTAAATTCAAATTACCGACGCGTTATACCTCGCAGCGATACCTGTAACTCGCCGTCGCCGGAAACCCGTTAATGCCGTCATTTTCATAATCGCCAAACGATAGCCGTAATCTTCGTTATTCATTCGTTTTCTACTCTTACGTAATGCGCCGGCGAAACGACAGGAGGGAATGTAAATGTACGATCGTAAAATGTTTCGTTTCCCGAGCCAGCCGGCGGCCAAGATAGCGGTTCGAATCAAGAAATTAATCAGTGCGCGCGGTGCACGCTCCTCGGACGAGAGGAGGAACTTCCTCCTCGCGCGAACAACAGCATGCGGACGAAGACGAGAGCCGAGTCGTTTTGCATGTTCTTGTTGTGCGCGTGCTGTATGAGTTATGGAAACTCTGTAGCGCCATTTCTCCTGCTAATGCAATTTTAATGTATGCCTCCCGAATTAATGTTGGAGCAAGTAATGAAACTTTCCGGTGCGTTTCGATATTTTTATTTTTATACACACGTCGTTTGTTTGTCACGCGTTACGAATTAGGAATTTCACTCTCGCGTGTTTTCTTGTTTCGTATGTCCCCCTTTTTTCCCCTTTTTGTTTTCCTTTTTTTTTTTCACGAACGTATCCGAGAATTCACGATTTCCTCGGCCACGGCCGGATTTTATAATTGTTTCGTTAATTGTCAGTGGAAATCGAGTTTCGCGGTGGAAGAGAGCGCAAGCAAAATAGTTTTCTGTTTTAATTGATTTACTATTTTAAAGCATTTTTGAGGCATCTCGCACGCGCACAATGCGCACATTCTAGTTCCGTTTCGCGGGTATATGTGTTTATTCGTTCGGGCGAAAGTTTGAAATTAATTTGTTGGACGTTTGTACACGCGTACGCCGTGTTCCCTGTACTACGTACGCGACTTAAGCGCAAGTCGCAAACGAGGATACGCATTCGTGCGTGGAAATATTAATTATAAACGATTATAAAGTTTTCTGGACGAGATAGTTTATAGTTTTCGTTTACGCGCGCACGCTTTTTCTTCGTTACGCCAGTTTTTGCTTCGTCCGGTTTTTAGAAATTGTCCCAGTAATTTGCAGCAGGAGCCGAACAAACAAGCGGAAGCTCCTCGTTTTGCGGAACGCAATGGCTGGCAATATTGTCTCACGGAAATAGAGAATTCTCTCGTCGGCCAAGTGATTTGTCGTAATTACGGATTTTCGCTGCCCCTTTTTTTCCCCCCCTCGGCTTTTCGTTTTCCCTTTTCCACTCGCCCTCTCGTGTGTCCCCCCTTCCCATAATACGATCTCAACGCCCGGATGTAACTTCGGGTCAAAGAAAAAGCAATAAAACGGACGCTGATAACGGACTTATCGAGAAATAATAAGAAATTTTCTACTACGGTTTCCCCCTTTCGTTTATCGATCGCGACGAAGCATACCACCGAAATGAACCACGGGCCCGAGCGTCCGATAGAGAAGCCTCTATCCACCCTTTTGTATAATCATCGTGTTTAGTCCCTTGTATTACATCGTAGAACGTATGATTACCAGCATGCGTGTACAACGTGGATTCGATATCACTGATATTGATTAAACAGTAATGTTACTTTAATATCAATTTGATATTATCCGGGGCTTTCGATATTAATTTATTTTCACGCTACTTTGGATAATGCAGTTGATTTGACCTCTTGTCCCCGGTGGAAATTAAAATGCATTCGCAACGATATTCGCTGTTTACTGTTTTTACGCGAGCAATGCTTATGAAATTTGTTAATGATTTTCGAACCGGAAGATCGTTTTCACGCGATCCTTAATATCGTGGAACGTTGATTTCCTACCGTGTCTGTATTATTCATGCATTATATGTACGTACGTATATATCCGGACACATGTATCGAACGGTGCTCATCCCCCCTTCCCTCCCTCCCCCCCCTCGCCTGTTATCGCGTCGCCAAGATGCAACGTTGAATTTTTTAACGGATTACGCTTTTCCAGCTCTAGTGGTTGCATTTTTTTTTCTGTTTTCTTTCTTCTTGTTCTTTTTTCCACTTTCCACGTCTCTTGAAAAGTCGACGCGCGTTACGTTATGGGAGATTCGATTCGAGTGTTATTAAAGCATTTTCAGCATTGCATTTGTGAAAGAATTACGAGGTACGGTAATAAGGACAGGCAGTCTTCCACGGCATGGTAATAACGTGCAAGAATTCTGTCTCGTGTCCTTCCCCCTCGGTGGTCGTAGTTAATTGGACCCGTTTCCGTCTTCACGGAAATTAATTTAAATTTCCCGTGATACTCTCCCCCCGCCGCTTGTCGGCGCTTCGGCGCCGCGCAATACAAAAATTCGATGGAAAATCCAACGGTATAACGCGGGAATTATGCCGTTGCCCGCCTTTATCTTCCGATCGAATAGAATCGTTTGCTCGTCGGGCGTACGCGAACGATATTAGATTTCTATTCGGATCTATCTTGCCCTGTTCCACCATCGCCGTGGTGGATTTTTCCACGATGTGTATAGCCGCTCTCACCCGTCGCAATTTGTATCCTTCAAATCGACGCGAAATTCTATTTTCGATACTCGAGCCTTTCGCTAAATCGGCCGCGCCGTGTTCGCGTTAATGAAACAGTTATGGCAAATACGAAGAGCCCAAACGTACGTGGAATTTTCAACGTAGTCGCAACACAACACCTCTCGACGCTTGGCTTTTGAAATTGTGTTTGCTCCGAATGAGCGGCAGGAAGATTTGATTTGTACCAGGAAGACCGTGCGGCAGAGTGGGGGGGGGTGGGAATCGGGAGCGAGAATCTACGATAGTTTAGCAGGGTTGATTAGTTCATCAATCAACGACCGAGTGTTTACTCCTTCAGCGTCCGATCAATTACTGACTGATCCACGGCGTCGGGTCGTAGGGGACGAACGTCGCTCAACGTTGTTTCGTACATCCGACGGTGCTTCGTAATTTTGAAGCGTCATGAGGTCATTGATGGATCGTCTTCGCTAACTTTCTTTGTACGCTCCACTTCTCTCTTTCGCTGCCCCATCTATCTATATCTAGAGTTAATCGTCCGAGTGCATCGCCTTAAGAAATTAGTTTGTTGCGAACATCGCGCGGACGACGAGACGATGTCTTTCTTTTCGAAGAAGAAGAAGACACCTTTTTTTCTTCTTCTTCTTCTTCTTCTTCTTCTTTATTGGAGGTAATCTTGTAGCCAGCAGCGAGTCTCATCTCGCGAAATTAAATTGGTCGTTTGTCATTTGTTCTCCTTCGATCGCGAGAGCGATTATAGGACAGCCAGAAGGGCAGGAAATGGAGACGTGTTTGGCGAAGGCATCGAAGCTTTTTCAATTCGCGAATTATTGCTGCTGCTGCTGCTGCTGCTACTACTACTTTCGATCGAACGAGATCGACGTCAAGTTAAAACGACGTTCCGAACGTTTTACAGAGTTCGAGAACATTTTTTTTCCTTTTTTCACTCGGATTAAAACTCACAGGGATCGAGGACCGGCGATATTTGCCAGACTTTGTTGCCTAGGTGTGTCTTGCGTTCTTTGAAGTTCTCTCACGTTTCCATTATTCTAAGGGCAACGAGAAAGTTTCAACTTGGCGTGGATAGAAGGTGCTTCGCTCGAAAAACCAAGAAGGGAGGGAAACTGAAATACGAAAACAATGTTGTGGGTTAAATTAGTTTCTTTCGAACAGGTATTTACTTTCACGAATTAAAAATCGAAATTGCAGGAAACTGGGAGAGTGGAATTTCCTCCATTGCTGTTGTTTCCCTCCCATATAATCGAAATGATTAAAAAAAAAAAAAAAAAAAAAAACGAAGCGCGGTATATCCTCCGTTATGCATCTTCCGTTTTTGCCCATCTTCTGCGTCCGCTCATTTTTTACAACCGCGCAACCGAGATGAAATTTATATCAAAATTATTCCGGCTAATATCGAGACGACCAATTCCATGGCGCTAAACTCGCACAATTAATCATCGCGAGACACGTATTTATGCATACAAACACGTTCGAACCTCTGCGTCGCCTCGCCTCGCGTCTAATTCGAAGTAATTAATTCTTCCAGTTCTAAAAATTGCTTCAGCCGGACCATGAATACACGAAACGAACACGTGGGAGACGCACGTTATCTAGAGTGGCTATTTTCTCTTGGTGTTTTATCTGCGTTTGAGTGTTGCATCGAGGATGCATCTCGTTCGCATCTCTCTCCCGCGTTGATGCTGTTTCAACTCCCGAGAATTCCGGTATTTTCTCCGTCGTATGTAATTCCGATTCAGGAACCACAGAAAGGAGGAATCACGATCTGTATCTGCGGGAAAGCATCGGCGTCGCGATTGGTCGCCCACGGTATCTCCATGACCGTCGAATAAATCTGTCTCGCGGCACTACCACTAACGAAATATTCGCAGAATTTCACCTCAAGGGTTGAACTGAACGTATCTCGTTGTTGTCTCGCGTGAAGCAGCGATAATTTCCGACAAATGCGTGAAAAGTTTTTATGTAATTTTCTATTTCGCTTTTTCCATATTCTTTTATCGACATACATCTACACGATCTACGCTCGTATTCTGAAGTACGACCTACATCGCGGCGTTCTTTCATTCACAACGATATGTTTCATTCGTTTCACGGTACTTGCATTTGTCGTGCATTTTCACGCAGCTCGATTAAAATTTTCACACGTCACGGAGCTTTTGTTTTCGTCGTCGTTGAAACGAAGCTGCTGAGAAACGTGCGATCGCTAAAACGTGTCTACGAACGGAACACTCGCACGAATACTTGACACAACGTATTCAGCAAAGTGATACGTCCAAGATCTGAAAGGAATATTCGAGTGGAGAAAATTTTTATCGATTTTTTTTATTTATCGGTTATTTGTATAGAAAAACGTGTCAAAAGTCTTGAACAATCTAGATTATCTCTCTTTGTAATTAGACTGCGGATGTTCATCTGTTTTCGTTACATTTTTATGAAGTTTACTAAAGAAGTGGAAGCTGAATAGAAATTTATTTCGCCTACTAAATATTGTAATAAGTACCCCGCTTTAGATATTTTATGTATATTTTATGTATATTACACACTTTCTGCGGGTTTTTGCGCTCTCAAATTTCCTTAAAATGTACAAACATCCGCAGTATTTATAATGGAAACTGTACGTGGTGTTAGAAAATGTTTCTACATGTCGTTATGTGGAAATTAATGTTTAGACATTGCTTCCGCAATGTTCCTTCGTTCAAAAATTTTTCAAAAAAATATGCCACGGCAGAATGAAACCACGGTGTAAATTTGATAAAAGTCGTGCGAGATCATTCCGAACGAAGATACGAGGGAAGAAAGTAAAAAAATGGAAAATCGATTTTTATGAAATATCGAAAACTGAATTTATTACATCATTAGTCAACAGAATTGCCGGAAGAAATATCGCGTATCGATATGAAGTGTTTTAAGTTGATAGATATATGTTCCGGGATGATTTATTTTTGAATTCAATTCATTAGATAACGATGAAATTAAAACGTTAAAAGCGAAATATTTCGACGGATAGTCGAATTTGTACGACCGTTTCGTGTGAAATTGTAGTTCGTGGACTACGCGAGAATTCTCGTTGGAGAAGCATCTTTTGTATCGAAGCATCTTAGTATCTGCGATTCTATTTCAAATTCATAATTAATAAGCATGTTGGCTCTGAACGCGCGGAAGAGAAAATATTCGGAATATAGCTGCCGTGAATGGTAATGCAATTTCGAGAGGGCACACAACGATTTCTCGTGCTCGTGGTAAAAGTTACTGCGATCCGATGCAAATCGAGTCTTTCAAACCTCTCTGCCGGTGTCTTCCAAACATCGCGCCTCCCTTACATAATAATTGCGCTCTTCGATCGCGAATTCCAGCGGGGCGATTGCACGAATAAACATTCCCCCAGAAATAACCAACCAGATAGAATTACTAAATTGCAGCGCGGTTCGAGAACGGCGCGGACGAATCTACATAAATGAAACTGTTGAGTCGCTTTGCACCGGTGAAAATTCATGAAGCATAATCCAAAGTGCGTTTTTATGTTACGATGTTCGAAATCGTTTGCACGATTTGTCAAATTTGATTTCGACCAGGAAATAGTCCAATGTTGACACAGTTTTAGCAAATGGATTTCTGTTTTTTCTGTTCCGTTCTGTTCTGTTCGACGAGACAATTTACCACGTTGAAATCGAATTTTCTTTTACTAATATTTGAATTTATTGCTAATCTAAAAATGAATAATCTGTAATTTTTGTAGAAATTTTGTAGATTTATATCTGTGCATTCGTAAAGATTTGAATGAGTTTCTTGCAAAATATACAGACGAAAACGTTCCGTGTGTTTTAATTTCTCTGACGCTTGAAGTTTTGTACATTAATTGTCGCGTTATTGGCTGATATAGGTATTTCGTCGTATTATAGGGAGTTTAGAGGGAGTTTATACGCACTTTATAATTCCATCGTTTATTGCCTACTAGAGTATTATTCCATTGAGCACGTGATTTCGCTCACAGGGGCACAGATGAATAATTATTAAACAGAAGTCGCTGTACCGTAATAATATTTTGAATACATTTCGGTGCGGGAATAATTTCGACCGTAATACGTTCTTTTACCAATTCGGCCAGTCTGTATTAATCGTTCGATTGTTTGAATTATCCACGCAATTTATTTCCCGCGTGCACACATCCGTTCGCGTACGTGTGTTTAATTTCAATACATTTCACGCTGTCGCGAAGCTTTTCACATTTAGCCGTGAATTTTAACGCTGTGCCTAAAATTTCCCCTATACGTACTTCCAACGTATTTTCGATCGTTTCGATTCGAATCGCTAATTGAATCTCATCTCGTCCGATTCTATTAAGACTCACATCACTTCGTTCTGGACTGGAGTCACACGTCGCGTCACACGATAAAACATCACTTTTTAACGTTCGTCTAATCCGTAATTTAAAGAAACGTTGAAACACGCAGGAATTGAAGATGAAACGCGCGCCGCGAATTTATTTATGACGTTATCAAACGATGACGTACCGCTTTCCGAACCGTGATATGAATATTCGACACGCATACGTGAAAATCATCCGCGGATGATATGATACAGAAGCGCACGTCATGCACGTGGAACAAATGGCGAATGATATCCCCCGGACTCTATCGTCTCGCTCTCTTCCTTATTTTCGAAATACTTTATTTTGCGCAGCAGATTGTACCTATAGAAATAAATCCGCCCAGTTGAGCAGATAGTTGCTGCGATAATTCACGGGCGTCCTCCGCCCTGCATCCGCAGTCGATTCGCGCACGAAGCCGCGCGCGAATCCGCACCGACCCGCACCCTCTGTTGTCGACCCCATCGCTGCCGATCTTTCTCGTCGAATCCCCGCCAATCCCTTCGCCCGGTGAAGCGAGCACCAGTGCCACCACCGAGTTTATTCTCTGCAGTTCAAACTCCCGTGCCATCCCCCTCATTCGTAGACGCCTCGGTCTTCCAACCGTCGAACTCACCCTTCTTTCTCTCTCTCTCTCTCTTTCTCACCCTTTCGCCATTCTTCGCCTATACGCGTTCACTTTTCTTGTTTCCCTCGCTATTTGCCAATATTTTTCTACTTTCTTCATCCCCTCCGGCCCCTTCGACTCTGCTCGACGGTAGAGACAGATTTGTAAAATTGCCGATATTTTTCCTGGCGTTGCGTCCGAGATCACGTTCGTTTTGTCTCGCGTGCACCTCGCATTTATCCGCGTAAATACCAGCCGCGACGTGTCAATCGTTTATCCGTTCGTCTCGTATCCTCTCTTCTTCAGTGATGGAGATCTTCGTCGCTGAGATCGCGATTTATGGATCGCGGAAAATCGCGTGACAATTACCTGGCTCATCCACGTCGTCATGAATGTCTGGCTGTCTTGGGCTTAGCAGTTTGCTGGTCGCGTGATGCGACCGTAATGCACGACACATAGGAGATTACTCTCGACTGCGACACACGGGGGCCGTCGCGTCGTGTCGTCGTCGTCGTCGTCGTCGTCGTGCTCCTGCTTTTCGATATCCAATTCACTTTGACCGAGCGCGTCACCGTCCCGCGAGGATACTTTCGAGTATCCGAGGAAGCACG
This sequence comes from Tetragonula carbonaria, assembly GCA_032399595.1. Taxonomy (NCBI): domain Eukaryota; kingdom Metazoa; phylum Arthropoda; class Insecta; order Hymenoptera; family Apidae; genus Tetragonula; species Tetragonula carbonaria. Next base: position 4,150,550 of record JAUCRC010000012.1, on the reverse strand, counting down.
CGAATTTAAGATCTCTCGCTCTCGCAGTGGTACGCTCTCTGCGTACTTTCTTCGAACGTGTTCCAACGAGACTCGTTGCAACAGCACATACACACACAGAGAGAGAGAGAGAGAGAGAGAGAGAGAGTGCACAGACAGCAACCGGAGACCGATTCTCGAATCGGCCGTTATTCCCCCGATTCCCCTCCGCTTTTCGAGCGAGTTTAACGTTCTAATAACGTGGAAGCCGTGTGGTGGCATTCGTTTACGTACGAGGCAAACTGAAAAGCGGCGGAGAAAAGCTTTTGTTACGTCAGACGCACATATTTCTCAAATTCCCTGCATTATACGGGAGGGGAGGTGTGCGCGTTTGGTCCTCTCGGATGGGAAACGGTTCACGGGGAACGTGTAGGAAAGAACTTGGAGGTTAGGGAGGTTTCTTTCTCGTGCTCGTAGACGCGTAGAGGTATCGAAGGTTGACGCTATTACGGTGAAAGTAGACGCGTGCCAGTGGAACGAAAGCATCTCTCTTTCTCGAGAGGGCGAGCGAGAGATAACGAGTATATATATATATATATATATGAGAGAGAGAGAGAGAGAAGAGAGGGAGAGAGAACGGTAGGGGAAGAGCAGGATGAATCTAAATTCAAATGAGAAGCGACGTACCAACACGCCAAAGCCAATCTCAGCCGATGTTATAGCTTTCCTTACACCCCTTCTGGGGGCCCGGTGGCCTCAGCTCTCGTAGCTGAGTTACGTTCGACTTCAGTATCTCAAGGTAACGTCAATGTCAGGACATCCGGACAGTCCTGATCCTCTTCCTGGGATCATAACGGCCATCACACCGAGCTGTCTAACGTTCGGACGGGGGATATTTGAATTTGCTGAGGTCGCGTTCGATTGCACTTGGGTGTAACACGTACATACACATACACGGGGAATATTGTATCGGTGATTAGAGTGGAATTGGTTAATGCTTTCACTTCTCCCTGGAGTTGTGGAGTTGCGCGGTTCGATCAAGGTATCGGTATGTTGAGCAAACGTTAAATCGGATGGATACAGAAAGGTCAATATTCGTGGTATTTCAGAAACGTCTTTACGATATCCCACAGCTGGGAAGTTTGTTTATCCGCAAGAGCAGAAGATTATCAGTTTATTGCGGTAGATTGTTGTCCCAACGAGTTAATCGTACATACATAGTATTCGTTCGATATCTGGAAATAATTACGAAGTAAGTCGATTGATATTTTCGTGATGGTCCATCGATGAAATACGATAGCGAAGCAACGAATATACGAAATCAAATTTCCAAAACGTGTTGTAGAAAGTTTTGTTCAGATGACGAGACGTGATCTCAAGACAGGTAAAGCGCAGCTTTTGTAAGTAACAGTACGATTTTGAACGACAAAATTTTGATTAATCATTATCTGCACGTCGTTTATCGAACGTTCGTCATTAACTATGAAGGTTGATATTGGTCAAATGATCGCTTTTAAACGCCGCGCAAACACGAGTGCTTTTCAATCACAGTTACGTTCACCGCCGTTCTCTCGTTGAGAGAATTAATATCAACCCGTTTAATTATCGTTGATTTGTTATGACAAATCTTTAAAGTTTCAAAACCTAGAAACCTGGCAAGCGAGGCGACGCCGATCGATATCGTGAGATTTTGACGTAACAGTGGACAAACTGAAAATGCATCGCGCTGAAATTTGCATTGACCTATTTTGACAAAATGTTTTAACAGTTGGAACACTGTTGCCGCCACGTTAAACCTGTTCCGTACCTGTATATAAAACACACCCGCGCGTATTTACCCGCACGTCACTGCGTTATTTAGAGAAAACTCGGCAATGTTTCGAGGCGAAAATTTCTTGATTTTAATTTATGCGCGACACAATGTCGATTGAAACCAGCCAGCTGTCGAAAATACAGCGCGGTTCGCTGCCCGCGGTTCACTGTTACGCGCGACATTTGAATGAAATTTTTCAATTCGAAGTCGAGGGCCACAGTTTATTTAGCAAGAGTAGAAACGCGCGTTAAACTTGATCCGACTCTGGCTGTCGTTCCGCATTTTCCACGGGAACGCGACAGGCGCGCTGAGAGCTGAAGGGTTAACTGAAAAAATCTGTCAAGGGTATAATGCGTTGCACGCGTCGCGGTGAATTTTTTTTTTCTTTTTTCCCCCCCGCTCGCTCGAAGGAGAACGTGGAAACTCTTTTGACGGAATAACAGATAGCGAAGGTAACAGAGACAGAAAGAGAGAGCTCGGTGGCTGCAATTTTATGCCGACACGGAACGGCTGTTACTCCCGGGCTTGTCCTCTTTGACGAAATCTCTACTTAAGTTTTCATCGAGCGCGCGCGCCTATCGTTTTCTAAACTCGCGGCGCAAAACGTGAGGCGGTATCGTGCAGAGAGAAGTCGTCACGTACTGTTCCCCGCTCGTAACTGGGCAAACTCGAACTCGTACTTTTAATGGTTTTTACGGTATCTCGTGGATGTAAATACAACGTGATTTTCCAGGGATAAATTCATGATGCTGGATGTCTCGTTGCCGCGCGATGTACGTCGCTAAATTAAACAATCTGCATGGACAAATTTGTCATGCGAGAATTTCTTCGGTGTCTCTCTAATTTTCTTGAATATTCGCACGTGTAACAAGTGTAATACAAAATTGTCTCGATATTTTTTTACGATAATCTATGTCCCCTTGTGATAGTGTAATCAAGATTTTGAATGTATCACCACGTCGTGCGAATGAATAACTTTTGTTGTTCACGAATTACGTGGATTCGTAAATAATTATTTACACGATGATTATTGTAATCGCTTGTTATTTTGCAATTCTTTTAAGATTGTATTTTTTATTCATTTATATAAATGAACTCGTTTATATATATTATTCATTTATACATCCATTGAATTAAATTAAATTCTTTATCTCGAAATAGATAAAGTTGTCGTCATATTGGAGAAAGTTTTTTAGAAAGGAGTCAGAATCTTCGTCGCTCGCGCGAAGAGTCTTCAGACTGTCGCCTTTAATGGGTTACACCCATTAACTATCCGATAGCTTGTGTACTCTGTCTGTGCTTTATTGTTGAACTTCAACCGAGGCACTCGGAAGTTAGGATAGACTCACGCTATTCACGAACTTACGGCTTATGATTTCATCGGTAAATTTCACATCGACACAAGTAAAATCGTGCTTCTGGTCCAGCGAAACTAGTGTTCTTTGGTCGTCTCTTTGACTAGTCAATTGGCTGGCAAGCAAGTAATCAGCGACATTATCTTGTCAAATATTCAATTTCATTAAAAATCCGCTCGATAGCTTCCGACAGTCTATTTCGTCGATTGATCTCGTCTCGTTTCGTCACCGTGATAGGCTGTTGATAATTTACTACAAAGGAGAAGCTTACGTGGTTAATGAGCGATCTATCGATAAAAAAAGAGATTTTCGATTCCTTTTCCGCTCGACTGGTCGCAATGTACGCCACATGCAAGCTTGAAACGCGCATAGAACTGGAAACGGTAATTTCCTCTTTCGTTTTACGCTTGAACATTTCCCAGCTATGACAGCTTTAAATCGATCGACGATTCATGCGTATTCGCTGTGTGCGAGAACCAACCGATCGCTCGTTCGTGATTTCGTATCTTCTGGGACCGAGAGGAGAGAGAGAGAGAGAGAGAGAGAGAGAGAAGAAACAAAAAATGAAATAAAATGTAGGCGTCCATTAAGCCTGATGCAAGTGAAAATAATTCACTGGACGTTCTGTTTTCTCCCCTCTTTTTCTATTTTTTCCGCCGTTATTTTTTTTTTCGTTTTTCTCTCTTCTTTTTCCTTTTTTTTTTTTACACAACCGTTCGCCCGGCTGTCCAGATATTTGTCAATGACACACTTTCTGTCGTCCCTTATTGATAAACTTTCGCTGCCTTCAGCGAGCAATTTATTACAACGAAATTTCCGCAGCGTTTTCCTCCCACGCTGACAAAACCTGGCTTAATCAGATGCTCAAAACTTTAGATTAAATTCGCGCCGGTGGCGCGGACGGCTCGGCATAAATATCGAATAATTCGTTCCAATTTATTGTTTGGTTAATTATTCGTGAAAGATTGTTGGATCGACCGGGGTCGAATGTACTTCGATACGTTCTCTAATTAACTCGCGAGAACTAGGGAGAACTTAATCTCCCGGGGGGGGGGGGGGGTACGAAGAGGCCACGATGAATGACCAGTCATCCGAATAAAATGCCCCTTTATCAAGCCTCCTTTCTCTCCGTCGTTCAATGTATTCGGCTTTATTCTTTCTCGACTTAATTTACACTCTCGGTTTAACAATTTTAAAGTCGACGATCTCGCGATATTAACACGTTTCCTCCGATCTTCGATGATGTTTCCTTTACCTGGCCATTTATTTCTATGTAATGTTATATAAAACTAATCGTTACACAATGGTTTAAGAATCTTATTCGACAGGATGATTTCACTGATAGAATCTTCTCTCGCTCAATGAAAAATGTTGCGTCTTTGGCTACTGACAATGAGTAAAGTCACCTGTAAGAATGAGACAAATTTCTTTTCTAACGAATGTGTCTGCGAAAGACAGACGAATGGCAATCGAGCGGTTGTCGAAAAAAGAAACAGGAGAAAAGAGAGTAGAAAACAAGTTTATCCAAGGTCGGTCGATTCCGTATCGAATATATCCGCGGTGCAGCCGGCTATTGTGCGTGCGATACGTGTAGTTCGTTTGTCGACTGGATAGAGTCGGAAACTCAGTCAGCACCGTGGCGGAATTTTTCTACCTTACGGCTTTTGTCCACGATCTTCGCATCGCAAGGCTATTATAAACTTGAGGATACGGGGGATCGGCAAGGACAGGGGACCAAAGGGGCAGCGGGCTGTTCCGAGTCCGCCGCAAACGGATAAAATACGGTTGCACCGACATGGCGCAGGAAGTGGCCTTTCCCTCGGAAAATGGACTTGCGCGTGGATTTCTAAATTCAACGGGAACCACTATCTTCTTTTTCTCTCCATCCGAGGGCTAGGTTTCGTGTGTTGCCCCCTTTTTCTTCTTTTTCTTTTTCTTTTTTTTGAGACCACCCTTCTTTTTCATCTTTTCTCCACCTGTCTCTCCCTCCCTTTCTTCCACTTCGCGTCCGCGATCCATAGGGAAGAAAATCGCCGAAAGAGAGAAAAAATATTATTACGTCCCGGCTCTTCATTCGGTAACGCGTTTAGTCGTCACGGCTAAGTTAGATACGTTCCGCGCTCGTAAAGAGTACACTTATTCTCGTTGACTAAAAACATAAAGTCTGATACTCGGCTTTTCATTCTTCCGCTGAGTTCTCGCGTTTATTACGTACGCTGTGGTCAGAGTGTACGTGTTGTAACTTCTTTTTCAAGCATTCTCCAGCGTTGGTCGCAGCGTTGTTAATTACGACGCGTAGAAATTTTTAGCCGCGACGATTTTATGAGGTTTGAAGTGCCGGACTTCTTCGCCTTCTTTGTTTTCACCTCGGCAGCTGTGCCACTTTTTAATTTCGTGCAATCTTTTCCTTTTTCACTGACTACTTCAACAATAAGTAAACTACCGCTCAAAAAGTCCTAGAGCGTCATTTATTTGTCGTCAAACGCCTGTCGTCAAGAATTTCGATCCGTTTTAAAATTAATACTGCAATAATACAGACTTCAGTTTAAAGAGGGAGTAATTCATACATTTATATTGTACAATTATTTTTATTAAGAACAAGGAATGACGTGAGTTACTTGAATTTCGAACATAGATCGCTGCATCTGTATCTGTTTTGTTTGAGACAACTGTACCAATTGACAAAGCAGCAGTAAGAAATAACATGCATTTTATCTACATTCTAGAAATCTTTTATGGTACTAATGATATTATATTGCTTATTTGTTATTTCATGTTCTTTCTTACCTTCGCTAAAATCAAAATGAATAACAAATAAATAGTAAGTTTAATAGTAAATTAATAGCAGTTTAGGGTGCACCATATTCAAAACAGCAACTTATGATGAAAGACATAAGTTTACTCTGCATCTGTGGTTTTTTTTAAATACGATTGATATTTTCACACTCCGTTCTCGTCGTGCTAACGGCGAAAAATTATTTACCGGTCGTTGTTAAATTGATTTTGTTATAATTGACGCGTTGTGTCGTGATTGCGAATAATTTAATTACGTTACCCTGAATTTTCTTCATCAATTTGGTCGGACCTGGTTTTAGAATGGTTAAGTGTTTACTCGTTAGCATTTCGTTTAGCAAACGTTATTTATGCAAACAACGTTTACCGAACCAAAAACTTGACACTCTTCCACAAGGTGCTTTGATTGCCGTCTCTCTTGCGACAACTTTTTCATAATTTCACGATTATCCACACGTCGCTGCGAGTGCGCACGTACATTGTGATACACATCGCGGAAATTGCGAGAATTTTCAAATTTTTCACCCCCGCTCACTACTTTGCCACCACTGTTCGCATACTTTATTTTACTCTTAACATGGCATGTTTACGCGAGCGTTATTTTCGGCTTGCGTAAAAATGTTGCAAGTTCAGAGTAAAATTCTCGCGGAATTCGCGTTATTAATGTGTTTAAATCATTTATTTGAAATAATTTCTGGCATTACGAGAAAACACGCCACCGTAAAGTACACCACGGCAATTTTAAGCGCGTCGCTACTGCATTTAACCGTAAGCTCGCACTTTTGTCGAATCACACTGTGACAAATTAAAATTAGTACTTCGCCAGATAAACCCTGCACACGCACACACACACGTGCACACGTATGTAACATCAAAAAAAATTCCACGCGTGTTTCTACCCTTTGGTATTCATGCGCTATTATGCAAAAGTCTTACATATATGTGTTACTGCGTACCCCTGTAATTTTCAATCAGACATACTTTTTGGGAAACTTCACTGTATACGCCATAAATGAATTTCCAGAAAATATTTTTAATTCTGCATGTATCTCGACAGTTCTTGAGATAATCAACGATTGAATTGCTTGAAAAGTTTGTACTAAAAGTTTCTCTCGTCAATTTTTATTAAATACTCGACTCTTAATTAACGAGCGATGTTAAAAATTTATTGATAAAAAAGTGGCTCCTCTCTCTCTCTCTCTCAGTGAAACAATGTCGAATCTTATACATCGTATTTACATCGTAATTCCGACAGGTTCCCAAATCTTTCGAATAGCAGAAATCTCTCGCGTTTACTTTTGCGAGTATCTATTTGGCAAGCGGTTCACGACTTTCGCAGCTCATCCAGACGAAATCTGAAAAACGCGTCACGTGTATGTATCAAGTATGCGTAAAGGGGGTGAGCAATGGATCTTGAGCACGGAGGCGAGAAATGTATATTTGAGAATGGGAAAACAAATCTGCTTTTAAGTCGGGACACGCCCGGCAGCGTGACCCCGTGGATATTAAGTTTTTTCCAGATTCGTGACGCGATGTTTTGCGAGCGATACCCCCGTATTCGAAACGCGACACGCGGCTGAGAACGATTCCTCGTACGTACACACGCCTATCTGTCGCGCTTTCACCGCGTACGAGATACACAAACTACGCAGACTGGACAATGCAAGCTCTCCTCCTTCACCCTCTGTGTCTGTTCCACTTGCAACGCGAATAACCTGCACTTTTGGTGCACGACGTGGCCGATGTAACGATCCAAGTTACCGCTGCAACGCGGCTAGCGTAGAGAACAGGGAGCATTGCTCGCGAGCTATTGCGTGCCATGCTCGCCTTTGTCCATTTTTACTGTCTACGGTATGCAGAGTCGTTGTTTACCCACACGCGCGAATTTCCACGCCGATTTTGCACACCTTTTACGAACGGATGGCGCTGGTATTAAACCGGACGTTGTCCCCGGATGAATGTTATATTCGTACATCGAATAAAGGTTCGTTGCGCGGAGATCGGCTATAAAAGATTCCGATGTTGGGAGAATTTTAGAGACGTTCGAGTCGTTTTATCGTGGGTTAGAATGAATGTATCGCGTAGAGTGGTTATTTATTGAAATTAAATGCTACGAAAGTATCTAGTCAGTGTAAAGTTCGTATCAATAGCTGCTTCGTTACTGCTTCATGTACGAAAGAATAAACATTTTATTGTACAAAATGTATGACGAGGAAAATGTTTGGAAATTTTTGTAGATAGACTTTTAGATAGTTAGGCGATTAAATAAGACCTGTTCTGTTATCGCTTCATGTATCAATACGATGTCTAAACATTTTGTTATAAAACGTTCTGTCAATTCTATTTGGATAAAAACAATCGTTTCACAGAGTACATGCATACGCACATTGGATAATTTTCCTGACTTGTCAGCGTCGTTAGAGAATCCCATCTCTCCGACCTTTCATTTCTAACATTAAAAACAGATCTTTACAATCGATCACACGTGCATCCGTTTTCTAGTTGCCGCGAGATCGCTTCGTAATCTCGCATCCGTACGTTACAAATCGATCGCGGATTCGTCAAAAAAAACGACAAAAAAAATCTGTCATTGCGGACGAGGCAACAGATATCCATAGAGAAGCTACTACATCTTGATAAATCGTTTGATTTGCATGCATCCGACCGCGGTTATCTCTCTGTGTCGTTCTCAATTTGTCCACGCACGAGCTTTCGACTTCTAATCGCGGAGATCGGTCCAGCAGCGTCCTGTTAAAGGTACCGAGCAACCCTCCGACCCATTTCCATCGTTTCGGCGTAGGTTATGGCGCAGCCAGCGAAACTCGGAGAAGCGTAATATCGAGATGCCGGTTAGAGATAGCAATACTGGATACGTCTACTCGCCTCGAGCTATATTCCGGCATCCGCCTTGTATTACCTCTGTTTACCCATATGTTAATTCCGGCCGGCGCTTGCTCTTGGACGTTTCAGGATGTTTCGTTAAGCGTTGATCTACGTTCATGCAGCATTACGCCTATACGTGCGTGACAACCGGTTCCTAGCAGATATTGCTCACCGACGGCGTGCATAACGTATGTACCGCGACGACGATAATGTCAGCGATATTAATAGAACTACGACACTTCGGCCGAGCGTATCAATCCCTAGTAGTGGCTATTGTGCCGCGACTGCTGCGCCACATTCGAAGATACCGAGAGTTCGGTCTGCTCGCATGATTCCTCAGAAAGCATATTGTCGGCGATGCGTTGAACTCTGGCCTTGGTCTTACAGCCAGGTCAACCAGGTATCCTTGGACAGTACGTAACTTTGAAAAATTACTTTATGGGGCTGACCTTGCCTGGAGCGACAAATTTCGACAGAAAGTGACTTCTACCTCTCCGTTCCCTGTGATTGCGAAAGACACAAATGTAATGGAAGTACAACGAAATTCATATCGAAGGAAAAACATAAAACAGACACAGAGGATCCTTGGACCTTCTAGGACCTGCGAAATCTCTAGAAGCTACCTGAAGGCTAAATGACACTCGAAAGTAAACATGGAGGTCAACTGAATTCCATGCGAGCTATTGAACTAGTCGGACGAGCTGCAGTGCTTCTGAATAAACGTCGAATTGTACAATTGTATATATAAATTGTATAATTTTATATATCTTTTTTTTTACACAAAGAGAGTCGATCTTCTACAAGGCCGTCGTTCTAGGGACGCGTTCCTCTGGCCTTGGTCCTACAACCCAGGCCCAATAAAACAATAAACGTTGTTGGGATTGATCCTCCCTCGGCCAGCCTAGCAACTTTGAAAAATAAAACCCAACTTTCCCCGACCACGTGATCGGGGAAAATGACAAAAAGAGGATCGGCTGTATGAAGTCGACGTCGCATGAAATTTCTCTCTGGTGTGCTGCACTTCGAGATGCTCTACAACGCCACTTCTTGTAATTACACACTGCTCGTCTATCACTGCTCGTTTATCGCACTCTACGAATTACCATCCTAAATAAGTAGATTTCAAACGGAGTCATCCAGAATCGAAGATATTTGAGCAAAAACGAACTGCATGGCCGGCATTCGCACCCCTATCTTGTCTTTCGAGTCTTTCCGCGAGTCTACTTCCTTTCAGGATCGATAGACTGCGAATGTTTATACGTTTTCTAAAGACTATCCACCTGTGGATACGCTATACTTCGGAAATTTTTGTCTTACGTCAGTTCCATGTGTCCTTTTGCGCATCTTTCGAATCTATCGAAAAACGCGTTGAAACTTGGCGGTCCAATGTTCGGTGGACAAGAGAGACGTGATTTAGTGTGAGAATGGTAGGAAGAAGCTGCGTTCAAAATCACAGTTACGTTCGAGCAGATGAGCCAACATTTTCCCGATGCTACTTCTATTCGCGATCAATATTCAAGCAGCTCGTCAACTGTTCGCTTCGCAACGGTGCTGGTCAACGGTGGACGTGACATACGAGTCACAGGAAGCTGTGTTTAGAATGTATTCTACAGTTCCGCCGCGTTCCGAAAACCGCAGACAGAAATCTGTCAGAGCTATTAAAGCGAAAATTATCGATTTCGTCGTTGGATCGAGTCGGGCGACGTCTCGATTCGTTTCGCGTTAACGCGGCTGACAGGATTTCAACGCGGAAAGAATCTTAAGAGCGGAGAACCAGAGGTGATAGGCAAGCCGAGTGTTAACGCTGGCTGTATTTGCATTTAGTAGCCCGTCGTTACTCTCACAGCTGTAGATAAATTGTTAAGAGCGATACGAGCCGGAGCGTCTCGATTTGCTTCTTAGCTGTTTATTCGCCCGTGTAGTAGCTGGCGTAGCCGGCGGTAGTTGAAAATCGGCGTGTTTGTTGAAGTGGCTCTCGACACATTGACTCCATCAGACGAGGGTGTGGACTCTTGAAAAGCACTCGGCGCTTCTACACGCTTTGGTGCACGTAAACTGCGGGGGAGGGAAAAACTCGAGCTTGTAAAAAAAAGTTAATTTAACCGGTACCCCCCCCCCCTGTGTACGTACGGTTCTTTAAACCGCGCCCCCGGTTAAATAAACCCACCACCTTTCGCGAGTCGCGACGTCGTGCGACGAGAAAAGAAAGAAGAGGAGAAAATAGAAACGGAGGAGAAATCGTTAGATGGGTCGAGATATATTGGACGGTCGGAGATGGAGAATGGAACAGCGCGTCGCGTCGCGTCGCGTCGTATTGTCGCACTCGTCAATTGCTCAACTCGTGAACTTGGAACGAATCGCCACCGGGTCGGAGATTACTGTCAGTTCTCGCAAGCGCAATATGTATCGACAAATAAATCTAGCGGAGTGGAATGTAAAGTGGGGAGAAAGGTCGATTGGCGAGGGAAAGCGGCGGAGGCCAAGAGAGAGTAAGGGGTGTGGGTGGCGATGGAGAGGATTCGGAGCGAGAGGGAGAGAAAGACAGAGAGAGAGAGAGAGAGAGAGCGAGAAGAGGCAGAGATGGCAAAGGTGGAGGAGAAGGAGGGAAAAGGGTGTTCAGGAAATCGACGTCGGTGGTGTTACTGCGAGCGAGGATAAGTCGTGCCAGGGATAAGGAGTTTTAATGTTGGAAAAGCTGCGACACCGGGAAATACCTTTCAGAGACATTTTCAGTACGAGGGAACGTCGATTCCAAGATTTATGGATACTATATCGTAACGTCGGCAAGATGTGATTAAATTTCATCGGATCAGGTCGCGCAGCTGGTACAGCTGACTTTTCTGCGTTACTTTTACAATAACGTCGCCGGGCTACAAGGGGATCTAATATCGACTCCGTTGGAGATGCTACATCTTTCCTGTACATGTAATTTCATTACCGGTAGCTGCTTGACATCTCTCTTTCGCTCTCTCTCTCTCTCTCACTTTTTGTCTATCTATCTTGGTCTCTCGTATTCGAGACGCGACGATTGGATTAATGCTGAAATCGTGTTCGATAAATGCCTCGATTATAATCGAGGAGAAACACGTCGTTCCGCGAGATGTATCAAGCAGATTCGTGTCGAGCAATTTGGTAATTCTCAAATCTAAGAAACACACAGTCCCACGGTTTCACAGCTTCTAAGAGAGCAGATAGGTTTTCACGATGTATTCTCGCTGATTTCCCAAAGGTTTTATGTCCCAGGAATACATAATGTCTCTGCGGCCCGTTAACAGAAAACGAATATTCGAAGTAAATCGAGCGAAGTCAGTCCGTGATACAATTCTCGGTGAAACGCTTGGTCCCTCTGCAAAGGCAGATTTCCAGCGTAAACGAAACAGAATGGACCACGGGAGGTGATATGTAGGAAAATGCATCTGGTCTTTAAACGATCCGTAAGTGCGCTGGGTGATAGTGGAGATCGTATCAATATAGCCCGTAATGGCGAATCTTCCCCCTAAAATTTCTCATTCCTTTTGTTTGAACGTTTCGAGATAAGTGTTCAGTGGGCATATCTAAAATGTAAGCTCTTACTCGAGGTGATAAATTCGAAGTTAAACTTCATTACGATTGATGACAGATCTTGTTTGATACTTTGTCGACTATAGCACAATTCACACGTGCTAAAACGTATCGAGTCGTTTCTTATTTTTAATATTCATTTCACCAATTTCGCCAATTTTCAAACAATTACGGTATTTGACCTAGAACTTTTCAGTGAGAGTACGTATATTATTTTTGACAATGATATATATATATATATATATTCTTGGAACTAACGATTCTTTTACACCGCGTCAAATATCAAATCCTCAACGCAAAAATCTTAATTATCATTTTAGAGAGATAATACTCCAAGGATAATACTCCGAATCGTCGTCTATGCACCGTACACAGGTTATCTCGTTCTCGTGCATACGATTTTCAAACGCGCACGCAATTTTCTCGAAGATGGTTACTCGAAGAGCGACTCGGTAACGACTTGTTCCAGCAACTTGTCGCTTCTGGTCGACTATATTCGGAGCAAGAAATTCGCGGGTTAGCGGACGGTAACCTCCCTCCCCTGCCCCCGTGACAAACGAGATATCTCGATGTTGGAAACGTCTCGCGAGTCGGCGAGTCCGTGGGTGTCCTAAATGGAATATAATCAAGATACAGCGTTAGCGAGCGTGTCTGGGAATGGTGGTAACCAGGAGTGCATGTATCTATTCGTCGGCAGTCCAAAGGTGGTCGCGGAATGGCAAGAGGATGAGGGTCGTTCAAACGTTTTCCTCGACTGTTACTTACGGACCATTTACCCGCGATTATATCCACTCTTGTGATCTAACGTTCTCTGGCAAACCTAGAACCTCTATGTTGCCGTCTAGTTTAGCGCTTCGGCAGAATTCATCACCTAGCCGTGTGCATCCTCTCGCTGGCCTCTGCCTTTTTGCCACGCGGCGAAAGCAATTCTTAAGAAAGTTTTCGATCGGTGTAAAGTGCACACTTTCGATCTCTTTGGCCGAGCTTGACTCTTACGGGCAGTTACGGGCTACTGTCAAAGAAGGATCCTTAGAAATTTAAAACTTATCGCGCATTCCGACTCTCCTTCAGTTCCGCGACATTCGATGAAATATCACGCGTGGAGTAGTAGCTCTACTCCACGACTTGGCGAGCGACAGTGGCGTATGTTTTCATAAGTTCGCCCCGAATGCAGATCGATACGCGCGCATTCGGGGCCATCTTCGCCACGGTGTCTGGGCTAGCGCGAGCGTTTCTCCGTAGCCGAACTTGCTTTCGCATGGCGCGGCCAAGTTGGTTTCTGATTAAACTGCGAATGCCGAGAATACGTAGCGCCATAGATCAGCTCGGCCTGCGTGCAACTTCTCGGAAATGTGCTTGGCATAGAATCGCAAGTACCACCCGCCTATCCCCAGGGATAGTTTGATTCTCTCCGGCAAAGAAGCGAGCAAGAGAGAAACGCGAATACTCGGGAATCGCGCGGCCACACGTACACAGGCTACGGGTCAAACTTTCCGGAAAAATTAACTTCTTCCTTGTTTTATCGTATGCCTGGTTACCGCAGGGTGAGTGTTCTTGACTTTAAATAAACTAGTTAGGTGTATCTTCAAAATTATCTCTCGTACGGAATACGCGGCGATACGTGAGCGTTATTTGTATCCGTGTTATCGTACGATCCATCATTTTCTTTTGCGCGCGGACGCTCGGAATTAAATGAAATTTATACGATGATTAACATAACACCGCCGGTTGGAACTTTGGACGTACACGTTCTGCGTATAAAATAGTATATACATTTTAGCAAAGATCTAGCATCTTCAATGAGAAAACTATTTTATTCGTGAACAAAATGAGCATACTTCATGCGTTGAAGTTACCGATAATGTGACACCGAACGGAGTCGTGTTAATCTAACACATACGAAGTATGAAATACAAATATCACATTTATTTCGACTCGTGTTCATTTAACCCTGGTTATTCCAAAATCAATTAATACGTAAAAAGCCGAGTTATGACCGTGGTTATTATCGTTCTTCTTCAAAGTTAGTTGAAAACCGCAGCTCCAAGTGCGTGAAACTTGAAACGTTCTCTTTCGTTTCTCTCTTCCATTCTGTTAGCCCGTAACGCGCACGTTAAAGTTAAATGATTCCAAGCGTTCAGCGCACGGTAAAAGTCCATTTCTAACCGAGTCGCAATGCCACGTATAGCGAACGTACAGCGCAGCCTCGCTGCTATACGCAAAGCGGAACCAAAGCTTGATTTACACATAGTCCGGATATATTTCGTATTCACCCGAAGGTATTGCCTAAGACAAGCTTAATCCCGAACCGGTTACGACTTCCTAACTTGTGATCCTTGGGAGCACGGGAGCTTCGTGCAAGTCGATTCTTGCGCTCCGAGTCCGATCCGTAATCCTCGCGCGGCTTGTAGTTCCCGAGACACATTTGCAAAGGTTCTTCTCCTTCGATTCACATCTATTTCTCTCTTATTGTCGTGCGCTTCCTCTTGTTTCCCTGGTTTCCCTGGTTTCCTCGTGCAGCACGCTCCGCCTCGCCCGGTTTAAACCGGGCCGCTGCAGAAGGAAGAGAGGACGGTATATACAGGCGCGAATTAATACTGCAAACGAGATAATTGGAGCATAAACTCGCCTTAAACCTCGGAGGACCGAAACCAAAGTGGTCCCTCTTAATTTCTTGGGCCATCCCTCTGCGGCCGGAGCAGCGTTAGCGGATGCGGCTTGCAACAGGGCAACTCGTTAGCAAATACTATTTATGCTAGAATTCGTCCGTGTAATTCTGTTTCCACGTCGAGCTTCTCGCTTTTCCTCGGCGACGAGGGAAAAGAAACCTGGATGGGTTCAAGAGATAGGAGAGGTGGAAGGACGGAGGGCGAGAGTCTAAAGACGATGTTCGTTAAAAAAAAAAAGGTGTTCGTTCCTCTGCCTTCGATCGGATCGACTTTCGTTTTGGTAGATCGTTGCGTTCCTTTGGCAAACGTTTGCCTTTTCTCATTCGAACGGTTTCGACCGTTCTCTTCCCGCTCGCGGCCGCGCTAATTAACGGCCGAGATTTCATCTTTTCCCTTTCGTCGCCCCGTTGAGAAGCGTCGCGCCCGTAACTTTGACACGCGTAACTTTGACGATGAAAATCGAGCGCGGTTTGGGAAGTATAAGGGATAAAGGGGGGAACGAAATTATGTCCCCCCCCCCTCCGGTGACTGGCTGTGGAAGAAAGCACCTTTGCCGCTTCAGTCAGCACGCACAAATGCATTTCTCCGGGAAATTAGAGCCAGTGACGATTGTTCCGCGAGTTGGCAGGTGAAAAATTAGTTTAACGTTCGCGAACTGTGTCAATTCGTTGTCGGCTTTGCTATTCAGCGCGAAAGCTGCCATTTCATACGGAACAAAATGTTCCGCACGGCGCAGCTCGCCTCTGTGTACCGAAAATGATAACATTGACGCTCCGTGCTAGGTCGTGAAGCGTTTTATTCCCCTCTTTTCCTCTTTTTTTTGTCATTTTTCTTTCTTCTTCCTATTTTTCTCTTTTCTTTTTGTCCCTTTCCCTTTTCTCTAAAAGATGTATTCGTAAACGTAGATGTATAACATCTCGCGCCAAAGGGTGACCCAGTATGCAGTTCTCTCTCTCTCTCTCTCCCTCTCTCTCCATCTTTTGCTTTTATCGTGCCTCCATTGAGCTGTACCTTTGTGTTCGGATTAAGACACGTGAGTCTATATTGATACAAAGGCGCTACCAAAAGAAAAGAATGATAATACAATGCTCCCCTTACGGTTAGATAACATTCTGAATTGCTTGCCAATTAATTTGCATTTTACGCGCTTCCCTTGAAACACGGTTATAACTCTTTTTACGCTTTGTACTTACGCGAAATCGTTCCATTGGAAATGTTGTGCACGCTGCTGGGAAAATACTTTCCGTGGAAAATTGCGTTACCATAACATTTGCAAACGAAAGTTCAAAGAATTCCTTGGACTTCACTAAATTTCAATTGCGGCTGTTAGTTTTATAATTGCGTTGCAGTTCGATGGAAGGTTACGATAATTTCGATTGCTGTTTCCAGATCCTTTTACTCATCTGCATGTATCGAAATGATACAAATAGCTTCGAGCACGATTATTGCGCGCCCTAAATTGTTGTCTGTCGATTAATGTCGACGATGAGAAAATCATAAAACTGTAAAACCGGCAGTGATGTGAATTTCTAAAAGTTAGTACGCATCTCTGTATATTTCGTTAGAAAAGTCGCCGTTTATGCGATTACCATGTCGTCTCAACTTGCAGGAAAATTCGTCACATTCGTTCTTTCACTATTCTCTTAATTGTCATCGATCTTTCGGCGAAGATGTTTTCTATTTCGGCTGCCTTTTTTCACCTTCTGAGTCGCGCGTACACGCAGACGTAACAATTTTTTATCCGCGGGTCTGGAACAGCAATTTCTGCGCGATATATTCCCGGAGATCGTTCCTAAGTGTTAAAAAGTTCAGAGTTCTACGACTCTGTCTATAACGGAATCCCTCGTTTGCTTTGTCCATGACGAGTGGAAAGTTTCCGCATTATTGAGAAGAATGGAGTTATATTACTCCGTAATATAATGCTAGTAATCTACTTATACAAACGGGACACGGGAGGAAACGTATAGATCCCTCGCGGCGGAGAGTCGAACGAGAGACAGCAAAGGAAAGCAAGAAAGGAAAAAGAAGAAAGGGCGAGTAAGAGAAGGAAAAGATGAAAGGCGAGCTGGCGCATCTTCTTCTCTTTCCTTTTTTTTTTTTTTTTTTCTTTCTTCGTACTTAATTTATCATCGAGCCTCGTAATTACTGCTTGGTCGAGCAAGAATTCCTTGCTCGACATGACGTCTTCTGAAGAGTGTTAGAGACTGGAATGGAAAGCCATTCTTATGCAATCTAAAAGTTTTAATGACGTCGAAGCTCGGGGAGATTGCCAATATTCACTTCGTTCCGTCACTTCTTCTCGCCGCTGCGTTGCGTTGTTGACTTTTTTCAATATAAACGCGTAAAGTCGCACTCCCCGTTAAAACTTGCCCGACGACGACGACGACGACGATCGCGGACCCGCAACACTACATAGCCAACCGATCGAATTTGTAAGTGTCGTATCCGAATTTCGACTCGACCCTGTTATTCGGAGCAGACGTTAATTAAAGTTAAAACCACGGTACTCGAAGAATTTGCCAAGTCCCGTTCGTCATCGAACGTTCAGCTTTATCGATTGTTTCTTTTGCCCATTGTTCGACCGAACACGTTGGACGGTGGATCTTCTCACATGATACATGTTGGTTACTCAAGGGATCTAAACTTTTCAGTCGGATCGATGACGACAATGTATACTTTTTCTCAAAAAGTTTAGAACACCTCTTATATCTAATGTGTTCGATAATGTAATCGTAAATACTACAGTTTTTCAACTGCACGCGTATTTTGTAGCATCTAGAGTTCCATAACATATCAATCTAACTATAATAACTAAATTTCGTAGCAATTTCCACGATTACTGCGGGTTTCTACGCATCTGTAAGAAATCGAAAAATAAAAAGAAAAGAACGTCGACAGCGTGGAAGATAATTTTATCCCGAGAAGATTCTATTTTCTCTAAATAAACGTAAATCTGCATTTACATCTGCGAATAGCATTTTCTCTAAGACTCTCGAGCGAAGCTGTGCATTCGAGAGAAGATTCGTTCGAGTGTAGAATTTTTAAAACGATCGATCGCTCGTGCGAGTAAAGAACGAAGATCGAGTAGAGAGGCATTGAAAGCCGCGAGTAACCGTGGAACGAAAGGGTTCCTTTTGCCAGGTTAGCCACTTGTTACACGGTTTAAAAATGTCTGGTCGGCAAGGTCGGGGCAAAGAGCAGCCGTGGGCGCGCGATCTAACGAACGAACGAATTCTGGAAACCAAGGGGAAATTAACGAAATTAATAATCTGCGCGCGTAAGAGGTAGGACGGGAAGTAGAGTGACGAGGGAGGGTAGAGAGAAGTGGGTGCTTCAACTCTCCTCCTGTGCATGGGTGCGGGAGCGTAGATAGAAGTTGTAAGGCTAGCAGTTACCGCGAAAGTTAGAACGAGAAGTGGTTTAAAAGAGGAAAGACCGGCCTGCCGCTTTCAAGTACATAAAGCAATTTGCTTTCAAAGTATCTTTAGTTAATTATTCCATAATTGAAGAAACGGAGAACGGAGATCGTTCTTCCCCCCCCCTCTCCCCTCTCCTTTCTACCACCGATGAAACTCCGCTCGAACTATCGACGAGCGAGTTTCCGCCCCTGTTGTTTTTACGTCTCTTCGTCTTGCGCCTACTTGCGTCCCACTATCTCGCCTTCGATGCATATTCACACGTATATGTGTGTGCGTGTGCGTGTGCATGTGTGCAATGGAGAGAGAGTTCGAACCTTTGAGAACCGCGCGACTTGTTCATTTCGAGACGTCTCGCTTACGTGAGCCTCGAAATCCTTGCTTTCACGCGGATTAGTCGAATGCAAAAGCGGGCTTCGCCGGCGCGGTGGAACTTAAATTACACACGTGCCCGGTTCCGGTCTATGGCTGATTAAATCTTACGCGAGTGTATGAGCGGATAGACCGTTTTAATTAAAACAGTCTCGCGGATGTAGCTAGGTGAAAATATGCTTCGCGGGGGATATCCTGATTCGAGGCGCGTTGATCGAAGGTTCGCGCGCTCGATTCACGCGCGGTTTCTATACATCGCAAATTCGAAACAGCTTGTTGCTTCGATCGAGACCCGCTACTCTTTTTACGTCTGCCCAGACACGGTATTTTTACGCTCTATTACGCGGGTCGGATCCCGGTTCGCTATAAATAAATCCTTTTTTTTTTCTCCCCCCCCCCCTGGAACGCGTGCCCCTTCATTTGAGATTCCAAATATATTCCACGATTCGCGCATAGAATTCCTGGCTATTATTCGAGTTTCCGAGCAATATCGCAAATACCGTGCCGGAATATTCGCGCATACCTATAGCCAGTAGTACTTATCGGTAATACCCCTAAATACTTGAGAGATTTCATTCGACCCCGGGCTCTATGATAATAAACTTAGGCTCGGTGTCGAGCTTCGTGCCACGGGAACGACGCTTCTCCATGCTAAACGGTCGCTATGTACGCGCGTATCGAATATTTCGCCGAACGTGTCGCGTTCGATGAGCGAACAAACGCGGAACGCTCTTGACCTAAAAGTACTAAAGCAAAGCTGTCTTCCGATGACGACCTTTCCTCTCTCCAAGGAAATCATTTAATCGTATCCGCGTTGTAAACTCGACCGTTAGGAAGGACGACAAGCAAGTTGAAACAGACATTCGATTAAGCGAACCTCTCGGCCGAGGTGAATCTAATAAGATTGAAAATCGTTGTCCTTCGGTTCGGTCAGCTTTGTCGATTTTAACGTCAGCGATGCGAGCGTGTAACATGCGGGCGCGATATTCAGGACAGGTAACCAATTCAATAACGGGGTATCTAAACACGAGCCTGTACGACCGCTAATGGTTACCTTGTGTGACGTAGCAGAGTCCGCCCTCTCTCTCTCTCTCTCTCTCCCCCTTTACACAACGTTCGTTTACTCATTCTGTCTGCTTTCTGTTGTCTCCATCTTCATCCGACCCTATTCGCAGCCGTCCACCCCGCAGCTGTTCCTTCTCCGGCTGCTGTACGCGTTCTAGAGGCAGAGGCCAATGGATCTGTGCTTTACCATCGGCCAGATAGGTGGTACACGTTAGGCACGTATAACCGAACAGTGTTATGGGCATGTTCTCATGTCAAACCGCAACCTAACGACCTTAGGGGGTTAATGGTGGCGCCTGCCGCTGGCCCCCACCAACCGATCCAGTGATAAATTGCTGTTAATGAAGCCGTTGCACTTCTCTGCCGTCGTCGCATGGTAACGCGCGCGATGTAACTCTGGTCGTCTTGCCGCTCTCCATCCAATCCGCTCCCAATATCTGGTATGGTACACGTACGTACAGGTATTACAACTTCGATTCGCGAATCGATTGTGAACCGGCCGAGCGAACGGGCTGACCTGGCTCTGCTTGACTTTTTTTTTTTTCGTCGTTGGCATTTGCATTGGGTACGGCTGTGCGACAACGGAGCAAACCCTGGCCGCGTTCCCGACCAAAGTACCCTTTCCGGTGCTTCGAGCACACTCGAGCACCGTAAGCACTCGTCGACCGTCAAAGCGAAGAGAGGAAGTGGTTAGGAGATGCGCGAATTAGAGAAGTTCCCTTATTCAATATTTTTCCCCTCCTTTCCTTTATTCCATCTTCGTTTTTTCTCTCTCGTCTCGTCATCTTCTCTTTTCCCTCCTCTCTCTCTCTCTCTCTCTTTTTCCAGTCTATCTATTTTTCTTTATCCTATCCGTAGCTGCTCGTCCTTGCGTCCCCCGGGAGATCAGACTGAATTTCCCTCCATCCCTTACTCGCCGTGCGAGGTCACTACGTGTTTGGCTACTACGGATAACAGGAGTATCCCATGGAGTTTGTCTATCCAGTTTCGTACGAGGACCAGGGGATTGGAATCTTGAAGATGTTTGTCGGAAAGAAACGTAGCCGTGTGCGTTCCATTTCACGCGCATCGCATCTTTCTCGTTCCCGTGTATGTATGTATGGTCGAGTAATCCAAGAAGCTCGATCCTTCAACTTTTCTTTCTTTCACACTCGCCCGCCCGATGGTAGCAGTGCGCGCAATTTGCATATACGCGAGACGCTTAAAGACTTCTTAACTCGGACGGTTTTGATTTACCATTGCGCTCGTGCCCGTGAGTGCCAAGAGAACCAAGAACAGACGACGACGTAAGACGAGAGAGAGAGAGACAGAGAGAGAGAGAGAGAGAGATATGTGAAGCACAGAGAGTGATACGAGAGGAGAGCGTGACCGAAGCGACTGGGAGGATGAGAAAGAGGGAGAATCTGACGGAGGTGGAAGACGTCGTTCCTCGTCTGCATCCTAATTACCTCATTTTGCCTGAAACTGCCTGGAATCCGGGATACTCATCCTCGGTCCGGGTTTCCAACGTTCGGTGCTCGGGCCCATCCTTGCGCCTAGCGAGGAGAGACTGATGCAATTCCTTTCCTTCTTTTCCTACGAAGGAGGCTCTGCGGCTCCTCTTCCTCGTCCTCGCTGCGATTCTACTCGGGAGCCGCGCAAGGAGAGAAAGATGGAGTAGGCTGAAGGCGAGAAAAGGAAGGGGAGGGAGTAGGGAATGACTTTCATAAATCTCTGTCGTAAAAAGAGGATTTATTTGGGGAGGTGGGCACCTATCCTGATCCCGTTTCCATTGAGGCACACAGCGCGAAACCGAGCGCGGTAAAGTCGCGCGGACTGCCTCGTTAGCTCTGCGATAAAGCGTTTACTCGTTCGCCGATGTCACTTCCGGCAATCACTTAGACTCGGCCTGCTACCGACGCTTTTCTCTCCCTCCTTCTCTCGTTCTCTAATTTTTTTTTCTCCCCCACCCCTTGTCGTCCATCGTGTCGTATCCGCTCATTCTACTCAGAGAGACTAGGAGAGAGAGGGTGAGGAAAGTCTTTCACATCTCCCGGTTGTCGATCGTCGACGCCGCGAAAAATCGTGTCATCTTTGAAAAAACGGTGCGACTATCTTCACCCATTCTTCGGTTCTCCTCTCTGCCGACCAAACGATCGGTCAAATCGTAAAGGAACACGAGCCATCGCTGACATTTCTGGAATAAATACACCTAGTGTTGTGTTAGATTCAAACCTAGTGTGTTTGTTTCATTCTTGTTCGAAGAACAGAAAGCAAAAGAAAGTTCAAAAGGCAATTGGCACGACGAATATTTAAATTTTCGCCTCGGAATAGAATGTTGTTAAAAAGATATCTGTGTAAATATAAATACAATAGAATTATTGACAATACAATGGTTCTTTGTCACACAATTTCGTGTTTGAATTGTACCACATAACGATGCAATTGGTAATTATATACCAATTAATAATAAGAATTGTCCAGGTCTCACCAGACTGCTGCAGACAGAGACTCAACAATTAATTCATTTACAAAAACATTTTTATGTACATTTGCAGTGTCCAATTTTTGATCATTGTGCAAACAGCATATCGATATCATACAGACAAATATCGATACTGTCACTGCAACGTGACGTGGAATAAATCACACGGATAAAGGGAACGGAAAAGTTATCAGAGATTCTTGAATTAATATCTGATCGAAGAATTTTGCATACGAGTAACTCGCATTCCACGATCGTATAGAGAGACGTATTACACGGGTCATTCAATTTTGAGTTTCGCGTTTCATCCAATTACATTTCTGTACACTCTTTACTATTATTATTATTACTTTTTGTTCCTCTCGAATATATTTGCAACACTGCAAGTGCAGTTATAGATAACGTTCGCAATTATATACGACCGGGCTCGTTCCCATTATTTACGGAACGTCCGGCTAATAAAATCGAGGAAAAAACTAACCGCCGCGATTTATACGGACGGATGAAAATATTTTTTGGTGTATCACACGACGCAGCTGCCGCGGGGTATTTTTTTTAAATATATTTCGCCAGAAGACTGCCCATCCCGCGCATTTTCCCTCTTTCTCTCACGTATATCATCGACTCGTTAATATTTTACGTTTAATTGGCCATCGCGGTTCAATAGAATCAAATTGTTCCTCGTTCCCTCGTAAATGATGCAGGCTGCAGGTCTCTGCTTCATTTTTTTTTTTCCTTTCCACCGTTACGTATCTTTTATACGTGGCCATGTATAAAAATGGTTATGTACCGGTTCTACGGTGAAAAGAAAAGAAAAAAAGAATAAAACGACGTGGATGACACAAGGGAAACAAAGTAGATTTTTATTATTCGTTTCTCGTTAAAAATTAATAGCGTAACAACTGGTAACTGGTAACGTCGTGCGCGTTATCTTGGATAGAAGAAAAATTTAAAATGCAAATGACACGATACATGACGCGAGTATTTTTATAAAATAGCCAAGCACAAAGATTACTAATTGGATGCATGCACTTCGAACTTTCTTCTGTCCGCCACTTGATATGATATTTCCAACTTTATTGATCGTTCCTTTATATGTACACAGCAGAAACCACGTTTTCACAATCGTCGGAAGCTTTACCTATTACTTTCGCCATTATTCCTCTTTCACGGTCTGTCTTTAAAATCAATATCGTCGCGTTTGCAACGTGCTTGCTCTTTATTTTCCCTCTCCTCTTCTTCCTCTTCTTTACTCCCGACTTTCCACTCTCCCGAGTCCCCTGTTCTCTTGAATTTTTCCACGTCGTTCGATCCTCTCTACGCGTCGAGATTATTTGCGTTCCATCGGTACACAGGATCGTGCGTTTCCCCTGTATTCGTGGCTCGAGACACGAGACGGCGAACAACTTGACTACGAAAGAAGAGGCTTTGCCTCGCGACGCACCTTCAAAAAAAAAAAAAAAAAAAAAAAAAAGAAAAAGTAAGTTATTACCGTTGTCGTTACCGCGAGATTCGTTGTATCGAATGACACGAGTGATATCGATCCGGTGGAGAGGCCTTCGGCTAGGCAGGCTGGCAACTTTCTTTCACGACGAGGAAACAGGTCCGTGTTGTTGGAATCGCGCGTCCTCGAGAGGAAGCAGTCGTGGGAAGATCGACGAAGAAGTTCCTTTCGTCTCGCTGTCGAAGCCAGCTTGCCGAAGATAGGGGTGGAAACATCGCGGCGCGAAGGCGTGCTAGACAATGAGATTCGTCTACGTACAGAATTGGAAGGCTGCGATCGGATGATAGTCGAAAGGTATAAGGCACTAGGGAATAAGGCTGCGACAATTTCTCCGGGGAATATCCCGCGAGACTTCTGCCCGTGCTACTCTGACAAGGGGGCACCTGTCTGCTCGTCAGGAAAGCGAAACGAAATCCCGGGCCAACTCGAACAGACACGGAGAAATAACGTCGATCGGCAACGTCGCGCTGCGTATTGCGAAAATTGCATTGGTCTTGGGCGCAATTCCCTGGCTTCATATCGAGGACGATTGGATGCTGTGTCTTCTTAAGTTTTGGCAACCATCGGACGAGGAATAATCGCTTTTGTTAACGTCGTGATTTTGCTCGTAAACGTCGGTTTCGTTGGATATGTTATACATATATATCATCATGGATAAGGGACAACTCGGAAAGATATCTATCTTCGGATAGTCGCTTCGGATGCAATTGTCCTTCTCAGAGAGGGACTTTTCTACAAGTTTCGTGACGTTTGCAGAAGTTTTCGATTGGACAAAGCATGCTTCTTTCATTGTATTAAAAGCGATTACACTTTTACAGAGATGGCCTATTTTCAAACATTTTACAATTGTTCACTGATTTTGTGGCTTGTATCGTTCCATCCAAAAGTAAGAATTCGCTATATTAAATAATCCTAATGATCAAACCAAGATTGATCGTCTCATAGTCATGGAATAATGTGGAATGTATAAAATAACAATGGAACGTACAATTTGAACGATGGGACGATATTTCAACGATCGACGAGCGTGGAGTACTCAATGGATCGATGTAAAGAGCAACCGATCGACTTTTGTTAGCTCTCGCGAGTTTTGTATCACTTGGCCGTACGTAGTAATCGTAGACAAGGGAGCTTGGTAATCGGGATTAAGAAAGTGGAACTGCAGGGAAAAGTGGAATGTAGATACGTAGATGTAGATACGAAACGAGGGAGGAACGCGGTAACGCGGTAACGCGGGAGCCAGTTCGAGGAACATTGCCTGTGGCCTGTGTAACTTGCGACACCAATTGTCCTGAGCTATATCAAAGCTCTTAGTCGCGAGGGTTCGAGAGGTTTGTGCAGTTTAACAGGCAGCGTCTGTAAATATATGCAGAAAGTTATCTGCCGGAGAGGCACTCGCGATTTTGGAAATTGCCACGAGCTAGATTAGAACGTTCCTCCGTGCGAGCCGAGTAATATTCTCTTTCTGAAGCCTTGGAATAGGACGCGATCAATTCACCGAGGGGTTTTATCATACTTGATTTTCCCGAGCTTTCGTTGATCAATCGCCGGAGAGAATTTTACCGAATCTGATTTAACACGGCGGATTGTTCATTTATAGGAGAAATTAATTCACGGAGAATTGGTGGTTATCGAACGATGCTGTAACAAATATGGAAATCCAACTGCTTGGAAAACGATTTTTCTGTTTTTTTAAAATTGGATAAAATCGTGCAACCAAGGGGCTACAGAAGCATCAACTGCCAACTAGATTTAACTGCTTTTTCCATATGATTGACTCCCCAGTGAAAATTATTATCAAATAGTGTAAGAATTATCATGTCTTCGTATCATAAATCCTATTAGATTCATTATTATAATATTAAATAATACGAGTGTTATCCAATAGTAAAAAGAGTACTAAATAATAAAAGAATACTTAATCAACGTCTCGTCTTCTGCTAAAATTTTCAACAAAGGCTCGAAGACGGATGCGCAGAGGTACGGAATATGATATTTAGCGAAAATAGGACGATTCGACGGCAGCTAGCTAGAAAAGAGGGAAATCACGATCAATCAGAGTGCAGGGATGATTCGATGGGGGTAGCTTCATCTAACTACGAACGAACGGGTGTTCCCCCAAGCACATTCAAAGTCGCAGCGAGGAAAAGCTGGCCGTATGCCAGGTTGGCGCAAGAGTGCCTCCACTTACCAACTTGCATACACCAGACTACACCAGACTCTCTGCACTTTCCGCGGACTTTTTGGATCCGCTAGTGAGTTTCGTTCCAGTCATCTTCCGGTAACAAGAATTCACCGTTATAAACGTTGTTAGACGACGACGACGATTTCACGGGAAACTTGCCCTCTTGTCTCCCCTCTCCCTCTCCCTCCCCCTCCATTTGTAATCAGATTTCTACAATTAGCGAGAAAAGAGTATGGAGCCAGAGCCAAGCATCCTGCTGCTTGGTAATTTCACCCTCTTAACGCAAAAGAACAGGACGACACGCATATCGTACGAAGTTGGTGGAAGGTACGTTCGCAAAAGAAATATTTGGTTTCCTTTAATTCCGTGAAACGTTACCACGGGGAGGAGGGAGGTCGAGTCTTTCGAGGAGGTTCAAGTGAAAACAAGAAAGAAATTCCTTCCGCCGAAATGGTACAGTTTCCATTGACGATGAATTTTGCTAGAGAGACACTATTAAGATTTTGTTGCTGTTCTCTCGATTCAGTTTCATCTCGAGTCGCATCAACGTACTCCTCGAGACCTATAAACTATAGAAACAATACACGGAACACCGGTACATTTGGAAAAATATCATCACGAATAAAGTGATCTATATTTGTGTAAGCTTACAACGTATCGTGCATCGTTGAAAGCGGCGGTGTAATATCCGCAGACTGAATCCATTCGGTAGAAAGAAGAAAAGAGAAAAAAAGAGTAGAGATTCGATCAGCTTCTAACGGTAGACTTAACCGAAGAACTTGCAGATACGTCAAGGGGTTAAATCGGTCTGCCCGGACGTTCCAGGGTATTTAAATTCTTGCCGCTTTTAATTCCATCAGGCGATTTTAATTCCTATGCTTTGCGAAATTTCCTATCGGCTATTGTACCAACTGGCTTGGGAATGTTTTATGGAGTTGTTCGGCAGGCGCCGCGTAACGCCACAGACACATTCTTACGACGGATCTCGTAAAACAGGATTGCCATCCCCGTTTTTATTGCTACTTCCTTCGAGTGAGCTACGATTCTATTTTTTTCTTCCCCTTCCCCATCTTGCTTCTTTTTGTCGATAGATACCTCGCTCGTTTTCGAGCACACACCTGCTTCTCGCAGCCACCGCTCTCGTCTGGCCCATTTTTTCGCCCCCTTTTTTTTCTTTTTTTTTTTTTTTTTTTTGCCTTGGCTGGATCCATTGTTCTGCCGTTACACGCGTCGCCTTTGGACCAAGTCAACACAGAGAGCGCGGGCTGGTAGCTGGTGGCTGCGCGCTGCACTAGCTAGCTGGTTTCACGCACCGGCTATGTATCACTGTTTACCCGGTGCGCCCGGCTGCGGCCGTGTGCTATACGTGTGTTTATAATCTAGCCGGCATCTAGCGTGACACTGTGATACGAGGAACGATCAGCGCCGGTAGTAATTTCGGGGTTGGTCGCAGTCACGAGCCAAAATATCCCGCGGCTCGAAAGCGGCCTTTTTGCGGGCTGTGCAGCGTTGGAGTTATTAGCGGCGAGCGACATTCGTTGTACTTCTTGTTACACTCGCCATTTTCGGTACACGCGCGCGGTTGCAACGTTGGTTTTCAGAGATTTCGCCGACCGTGCCTCCTCTGTTCTCATTGTTACACCGCCGGAGAGAGAGAGAGAGAGAGGAGGGAGGGAGAGAAGGTTTCGACGATCGCGCCGATGCTTCAACTTTGGAATTAGCGCGCGATAGACAGTTTATTCTGGCCTGAATGCTACCGTTTATATCCACTGATTTCCTATCCTTGGAAGAATTAGTATTGTATCGATTCAAGAGACTGTTGCAGCTCCATTTTTAAATAATTCTAGCAAATCAGCGAAATACCGTTTTAAGCGTTCCACAAATTCATTGTCAACGATTTTTCTTTTTTTAACGAAACAAAAGACGAACGTGATCTAAAAAGTGGATCTGCCTCCTTGTTGCAGGCTCTTCAATTTTGTTTTTCAAAGGGTGATTCCCTTTGTCTCTTGTCATCTTGACTTTTTCTCAGATAGAAATATTATCAGTACTTGTATCGTAGTTAGCTTGTTAATTGATATTCTAGTTTGCAATACGGTGCGACACAATTGAAAATAGCATCACGGTGGGATTGCTTGTTCAACTGACGTTTCAGTGGCTTTCAGTGCTTTATTACCATACATAGTTATAAAAAGTTTCTTTGAAAAATATCTGATTTGTTATAACCAGCTCTATTAATCTTACAATCAGTGAGTATGTTCCAGAGAAAGTTTCAAGATTACATGCTCTAAAATTATGTTCAGTCGTAATATAACGATTGATATCATGGACAGTACGTTCATCTGAATATTTATATAGTTTCCTAGGAAAAAAAAATTTTATTGCTACATGCAAAAATCAGAAGATAGAAAACTGAAGGGATTAGCAGTATGTAATTCCTTTTCTACAAAATTCTAATAAACTCTAGAAAGATGTTGAATTTTTACTCCAACTACAAGTATTGCACAGAATTCATCCAGATTCTTTATACGTATACTTTTTTTCCTTCCTATAAGTAAAACAAGTACCAATTACACATACCTCCCACGATTCGTAAGAATTAGCCGCAAAAACGTAAAGGCAATGACGCACGATCGAACGCGATCTTATTTGGTTGGAAACGTTAATTTCCTTTGTAACTGGGATAAGACTCGAGTAGCTGCGTAGTAGTTGTTTCCCCGTTTACTCGGGGAATGGACGGGCCTGTGTGTGACTCTGTCGAAGAGAAGAAGGTGATCTGGCTTCTAACAAAACCAATTTGAGAAATCCCTGTCCACGTAAACCTTATCTCGTGGACCTTGGCGCCTGCTGAAACACCGCGTGCTCGAACGAAGGCGGCGACGGTCGTTAAGTGCAAGGATCACGTACTTCTTTGATAAAGTTCTGAGTCGTTTCTCTCGTTTCGAGGTGGACTCCTTATCCTGTCCGACGAAACTGCCATGCAGCACGTGTATCCACTTATAGAGTGTGCAAGGTTTCGGCCGTATCTTTTTCTTCTCCTTTCTCTCTGTCTCTTTCTCTTTCTTTTTTTTTAATTCTAACATTGGCACGCTTACAAAGCCACATAGAAGTTTACCGAGAAAGAAGGTTCAAGTTTTCGAGTCGCGAAAAGAACGAAAGAGAGAGAGAGAGAGAAAGAAGAGAGGGAGAGGAAGAAAGAGGGACAGAGAGATATCTTTTGGATTTCGAATTTAATGCGGGCTCTGTTTAATGAAATTGGGAGGAGAAGAGAACTGGAAAGCTTTTAGAAATTACTAAAGATTAAACGGCCTCTCTTCCTTTCTGCTTTGCGAAAATTTGAAAATGAAATTAGCCGGATTTTTGACCGACCAGTCGAGTTACAAAGGAGAAACGAAATTAATTGTAATATTCGTTTTTATGAAAGAAGTCGACGTTAGCGTTCGAATGGTGATAATGACAGTGTGATTCCAGTGCTTGTAGAACGAGAATAATTGCTTAATTTTACGACAGATATATGTTTGCAAATATTCCTCTTCGTAGAATAATCGTGGAACAGTTTAAGAAGCTACCTGTGCTGAAAAATTTCAATGGAAATGAAGCTGAACCAGAATAATTGAAAATGCTAAAATATTTAACAAAAGAAATATCTAATAGAAAAATTTGCTTTCGAATACGTAGAGGAAAAAATATAGATACTATTAGGTCAAATCTGAATTAGCCACCACTGTATATGAGAGCATAAAATATTGGACGCTGTTGAATTTGATGTGGTATGCATAATTAGACTCAAAGCAATATAGAAAAAATTAACATTACCAGAAAATTATTGCTTTTGACAATTATGAAAATAGAAAATCTGATACCAGTCATTTTCACTGTATTTGGTATTTCTAGCTTTAAAATATGGCAATAGAGATTCTAAAATTTCTTTTCTGCGTACGATTATTTTGTAGAAAATTTTTTTCTCTTTTATAGTACGCAATCTAATCTAATACCAGTCGTTTTGCATTTGATATTTCTAGCTCTAAAATATGCCGATAGAAATTCTAAAATCTCTTTCTCGCACACGATGTTATATAAAAGTTTCTTTCTTGTTTTTTGTAATAGATTATTTTAGAGAAAAGTTCTTTTTCTCGCGGTAGAAAAAACGTACGATTTGATAGTTTTAGCCTTAAATTTTGGCAATGTACAAAGACATTGAAACTTCTCTTTCGCGTACAATTATTATATTCTCTAAAAGTATTTTCTTTTTTTTTGTGGTAGCGGAAGCATGTAGGAGAGTCGGAATAAGTGATAGGAAGCAATAAATAATAAGCGACATAGAACAGTATACATCAGCCGCTTATAATATCGTGGGCGTTTCCTATCCAATAATTTCGTCTGCACTTCTCGCTGTCACCGACAGAGCTGCGTGTATCGGTCGGTCCGGTTGTTCGTCCATGGTATCCATATGTCGCTAATCCTTGTTTATGGTGGACCAAGTGTTTCATGAATCGTGGTCCTCCACCCCTGGGAAGATCTGAAAGAATTATGCCCGCGAGTTCTTTACTCAGGTGGTCGTATCTTGCTGCAGTATGTATAAGAAAAAAACAACCTGGAAAAGCAACAGCGCTGTGAGGATCTCTCTCTCTCTCTCTCTCCCTTTTCCCTTCGCACGCGTGAAAAAGAAATAACCAGCTTGTTTTTCACCCGACAGAAATCTTTAAATCCACGATGTATAGTACATGAAAAACGAAGGAGGGGCAGGGGGAGGGGAAAGTGAGAAAAACCGGAATTGAAAAAAAATGGTAAAGATCAACCAGCGGATGTGAAAATTCCATCCTTTTTTCCCTTTCTTTTTTTCTTCTCTCCTCGTTTGTACAAATTTTGGGGGGGAGGAGAGATGTTGATCGGCGTACAGAACCATTTCGCGGCGAGCGTAATTGAATGCCGGTGCATGGGAAATTCGCTCTCGCGAGGATGAGTTACATTTGCCGCGCGAATTAACGCCATTACGTTCGCGGCTACATCTGTATATGGAATTCTCCGAATGCGTGCATTAATCGTCGTAGTTGTAAGAGTATCTCGGAAATGTTGATTGCTTGGCTGAGTTTCTAATGTTCAGTCGGCACGTCAGTTTGTACGGCCGGGTGTCGGGGCAAAGTTCCCCACCGGAGTGCAGCTGCTTTAAGCATTTGTAAGCGGTGTGTACGGGGGTTGCAAGGGCGGCTCCTCGTCCGTTCTGGGAAACTGCCGTTCGTAAAGTTGTTAAATCTCGCGGAACGAATCTGTTGTTCATTTTATTTCTTTTCTATTGAAACATGATTTATTTGTTTCACTGGCTAAGGGAAAACCATCAGCATGAAGCTAACGAAAAAGTTAGAACAAACTATATCGACGATATAAGTCTGACGATTAGATGGTTTGATGGTTTGGCTAACCACGCGTGATCAGGGTTAATGTTGATTGCTTGGCTGAGTTTAAAAAAGCATAAAAAATTGCGACGGGCGGAAGATCGCTCGGTCGATTAATCAGTAGATTATGTTAATAGAAGGGGTGTGCGGTTTCAGTTACGTTTGCCAAACACTATCCGGGAGTTTGAAGTTGCGGCTAGGCATGACTCGATCGCTATGCCATTACGTATCTTAATATCGTAAGAGATAGTTCGGTTTGGATTTAACAG
Organism: Tetragonula carbonaria; assembly: GCA_032399595.1. Classification (NCBI taxonomy): domain Eukaryota; kingdom Metazoa; phylum Arthropoda; class Insecta; order Hymenoptera; family Apidae; genus Tetragonula; species Tetragonula carbonaria. Next base: position 4,118,853 of record JAUCRC010000012.1, on the reverse strand, counting down.
GGTTTGCTATTACGTGTTCATCGAGTATTACTAATGGGCTGTTTACCGTGTTTACTACAGATCGCGTTAATAACGTTCCAAGGTGTCGAGCAATGCTTTCGCGATAATTACGCGATATATTTATCGGGCTTGTCGAAGACGGACAAGAGATTATTACGTTGTATATCAATTAGGGATAATTCAAGAATTGGACATGCTATTCCTTTCAAATTATTTCCTCCAATAGACAAATACTGATATTGTTCTTTACTTGTTTCTTATCAAGCGAGTCCTGAATCTGCTTGCTGAAGCAAATTGGAGATTATATTATATTATATAAAACAATACGATAAAATTTATGAACCCTTTGGAATTCTCTTGATTCCTGTTAAACTCGTCTCTGGAAATCATAATCTAAGACTTGGACTCTAAGTGATCAATTGATCCAGTGTAAGAGGGAATTATGAGATTTTTATTAACTCTATACTACATGTTAATATCTAGTTACTATCCTCAAATATAAGTACGTGGCAAAGTGAACAAATTCTATTCCAGTGACCGTTGATAAAAATTCTAACATTAATATTACACATAGTTATTGTCACATAACTTCTTCTTACATTGGATCGTTCAATCGTAAAACTCCACGTACAAGCTTCAGTAACGACGTCGGAATCCAACAGTCATAGAGCCGTATATCTTGGTTACGAGAAGAGCCTCGTTCTCTCTAAATCTAATACCAGCGAACGTTACGTATAATAATCTACACGAACAGAATCGTGTAGATTAGTTTTGTTTTGAAAATAGCTGGGCGAGGAGAAGAAGAAGAAGAAAAAAAAAGAAGCCATATGAAAGAAATCCCTATTCGATCCGCTTGCCGGCCATTTGCCACATGGATTTATGGCGATAAGGTACAGGCTTAAAGCGTGACGAGAACACCAAAACGCTCTTGACTGAGGGACGTCCAATACCGGAAGGCTGGTTTAGTAAGCGCTGGAAAACGAAATTCGATGCCGAACGAAATTCTAGGACACAAAGACCACACATACACACACATACACACATATACACGGACCGCTGCTGAAATAACCCTTCTGTTCACGGGATTATTCTTGGAAATTTTACACGAGGACGGAATTACGCGTTCGTATTAAACCTGAAGCGCACTCCACACGACTGCCGTGGTTAACCTTCAGTGTCGTTGCTTTTCTTAAAACAACTCTTCTTTATTCGTTCGTGTATTTGTACACGAAACAACGTCTTGAACGAAGAGTTTAAATGAAACACTCCAACGGAATGGTATTTCATCTCTCTCTCTCTTTCTCCGCTCTCATTCAAACTCGCGTGTCGCAATTAAGGTGCAATTATAATGTATTTTTCAGAGCGTCAGAATTTTAATCAGCGAGAACGGTTTCGACTCGCGGCGCCCGACCGTTATCGTCACGTACCGGCAATGCTTAAAGGCAAACGAATAGAGAGAAAAGAGCCAAAGAAAAAAAAAAAAAAGAAAGATGAAAAAGGAAGAAAAAGAAAGCGAGAAAAATAGTGGAGGGACCCGTATTAAAATACAGTAGCACATGTACAGCGAGATGCAGCTGCAATATCACGTTCAGATAGCGATGGAATAGCGCGAGGCTAGGTGCCCGCTTAGCAATTCCGCCACCTCGCTTTGAACTTTGATGTTACTTCTGGATAGCGAAACCTATCTTGTATATACGTACGAGCAAACGAAAAAAGGAATCTCGACGACTTTCGATTTGGTGTATGGTCGCAGCCATTGTCTAGCAACCGCGTTGCATTCGGTGCTGCGGTAGTTCGCGGCAAGAGAAAAATCGATGCGTGGCCCACCGTCGTGAGCGTAAGAAAACCGGAAATTCCAAGGGCCCTTTTATAGTCGGCTCGATTGCGAGTTGGCCGCAGCGGCGTATCGACGAGCGACGCCGATCGGGATCTCAATATTTGCCACTGGAAAAAAACAAAGCATTATCTCGACGATCGAGCGATATCGGCGACTAGTAAAAAGTCGAACGATTCCGAATGAAGACGGTCACCCACAGTCACAGTTTCCAAAAAATCGTAGTGAATTCCAGAGTGAAACGAGACGAGAAGATCGTTTGAATTAATCTAGAAATTTCGTGTCGTCGTAAATCCACGAAATTTGACTGGAGTAGTCGAATCCTTCGCTTCTAAATTGCCTTGAATTTTCGCGCGTGAACTTCCCGGTCGCGAACATCGCGGGGACCACAGTGGGTGCACGTGTAAGGAGCTTATTTCGGCAGGACTCGCTACGAGATTAAATAATTCGAAAACTCCGGGGAAGCGGCAAAGTTCAGTAGGATCCAGTCGAGGATATTTCGAAAGCTCGGGCGAGACAAGGTGGGCGTATCAAGAGAAATTAAATTTTCTTCTGCCAGAAGCGAGAGCGAATCATCCTCTTCCCTCTAACGGCGCCAGCCATCTTCAGAGATAACGAAAACTGACGCTATCCGAGATAACACGGGCGCTCTCTACGTTCTCCACTACGAACGCCCGACGATGAATACCGTTATTACCAACGGTGTTGCTCGATTCCCTTCGTCAGCCCTGATGAAAGCAGACACATTTTTGCGAGAACGCGCGAGAGATAATAATCGTACGGTATCACGATGATACCGCGAAACACACACGAAACTGAAGACGCCAGGAACCATCCGGTTATTAAGTGGAATTTCATCGTTTCCTACAACTCTGCTCTCAACCAACTGTTCTTTGAACATGGCGATTAGATCGTCGGGCTGGCGCCCGTTCTATAACTCGCGTCGCAGTTCCACTCGTAAAAACTTTTACGATTCTCGATTTTGTAATCGTCCCAGACGGTTGTAGGCAGACCGTACAACGTCTGAAAGTACTGTCATGTACGAAAGCGTGGCTCGAGAACTTTCGTTATTATACGCGCGCGGAAATGTAAGAACGATTCTACGAATAATCGTTTATCGTATACTTTTTGTTGGATTCCAACCGTGTACCGCTGTCAAACCCTGTACACTGACTTTTACAATTGATCACTCGAATGAGTTTCGATAGATGTTATTAGCTGCTTGATCGACGACGGGTCGAAGGAATTCTGGAAAACTTTCGAATTTTCAACGTTTACGGCGAATGTTTGATGAACACGAGAAGTATTGCAACGCGAGGCTGTGCTTTGAAATTTTGTTCACCGCGAGTAGAGGATGAAATCGTTATTCGTTGTAGATGATCTGCCAATCTGAATGATTGTTTAGAAGGTGCAGGACTGATCTTCAAATGTTTCTCAAATCTAGCGTGGTCGAACTGGTCTGTTCGAAACAGCGAGTCGCCATCCGTTTCTGTAACGTCGCGAATGTAAAAAGAATCGGCCACAGTCGGCGAGTAGCTATATATAAAAAAAAAAATGAGCGACTTTAACGCCCTTAAAGCCTGTCACATACAATATGTCTGACTTCATTTCTGTAAGGAAATAAAACTTGACACCCTTTCATGTACGTTTGCTTTATTTTTATTCCTGTTAATTTTTTATGGACAGAATTGATTGGTGATACGAACTATAATACGATGTGTAATTCAAACACGGTAAGTCATCGACGTTTCTCGCAAATACGGCATCAATTGTGGTAGAACCTCTTGTCGTTGGTCACTGTTGCTCATCAATTTCAGTTGTAACGTGTCATACATGAACTGAGCGAAATCTTGATTTCAAGTTTAAGTTTGTCATCTTCAGATAATATTATCGGCATCTGTGTTTCGACAACCTTAACACCTCACTCCTTTACCACATCGCTCGTAAACTTATCTCTCTACTTAATTCACGTGACACCTTGCTCCTCCAAGTTCCCGATCGAGAGCGTGACGCTTTTTCGTTGCACATTTCGTTACATTTTTTGCCCGAACACCACCGGTAAAACATATTCTATGTTAAAATTCAATTGAAAATCCATTCGATCGCTGATCGGTGGCTGGTTGTCGTCAGCTGTTGCGACGCAACGTGAACCGGCCTGTGACCTACTTGTCAGTCGTTACATGACGGCTGAACAATCCCTTAAGGCAACGAGAGCGGCGTTCATCGTTTCCCGCTTAACGTAATTCACGGTTACGCGTATCGATTTCTAATTACGCGTTGCGTTTGCGCCAATTTCGCGCGACAAATATCGTTAAAGTTCGAACAATGCGCGAAGTCATGTCACGTCGAGCTTGTCCAGGCACTGCGTGCCGACCTACAAGATTTAATTACTGGCAACGTCGTTGTTCAGTCTATAGTCATTAATACAATATCAATCGTCAAATTGCTCGATCGTCCTGTTTTCCGTGTCATGTGATATTTGCGAAACAAAACTTTCCGATGACTTCGGTCGTCTTCAATCGTGTCTTCGGTTATAAAGTTACGTATTCTAGAGCGATCAAGTGTGCTTTGTTGAAGGACAGAGAAGATGGTAATTGGTTCATTAGATCTGTAAAAAGAAGATACACGCATTGACTAAATAACTGTACTGACAATGAGTCATTCTTCTTGCTTCTGCGCAACTGCAAAGTTCGTCTGCAGGAAATTGTAAAATGCTGCGTTTCAGATGTTTCATTCATTCACTGATATAACGAATATATATAAATATAAATCGCGTAAAACTTGTGGTAAAGTTACTCGTGCTAAATCTTCCCCATGATAACTCGAGTCAAAAGGGAATGCGAGCGTACGAGCGCGAGTGAAAAATTAAAACGCCCCCATTGAAACGTTTCGAGCGTGCAATAAAGTGGGAGTTATTTACGGCACAGTTTGGACTCTATTAAACCGCGGAAGCTCATTATAAGCCGGCTCGATTATCCTCGCCGGATTGCAAGCGGTTCGGATAATCTGTAAGTAGAGTCTCGAGATGATATCGCGGTGTCGCGGCGTCGTGGCTTTGCGCGAAGATAGAAAGTGGAGAGGACGTAGAAGAGAGGTCGAGAGTATCGGGGTTAGAAATAAGGGACTGCAGTGTCGAGTGGAGAGAATCGATGGCGAAATCATACGGGGAACGACGAGTCCCAAATGTGCGATATCGAGAGATTTTTCATCCTGAACGGATCGTTCTTTCCACTTCTTTCCCCCTATCTTGTTATTATCTTTCACTTCCTACCGTTTGTCGTTCTCTCGCCTCTTCATTGTTCCATCGTTCGTTCTCTGCCTTCGCTTGGCACACCATGAGTCCACGATAGAGATAGCAGTCTCGTTGATCTACGTATTTCACAGTCTTGCTCGCGTACGCGAAAATTCTTCAAACTCGACTCACGTTGTTTCGTGCGCGCGCGCAGAAACAACAAAACGCGTACGCTACCGTATCGTTCAATGTTCCGTGAACGTGCATACGAGTGGACGAACAATAGTTATCCCGAACGAAAAACGAACAACGAAAAAACGAAAAAAAAAAAAGAAAAAAAGGACGAAAGAGGAGAAAACGTCAAAACCGACACGATTCGGGACAGGAACAACAAGCGCGACGCAGCCCGGGAGAAATCGGCGCGCGGAATAACCCGGCGTCGTGCATGAATTACGGGAATACGAATTCAAAGCCAGCGAGCTCGGAATGACCGGCCGAAATTCTGAAATTCAGGAGCGCGCAACGCGCGCTATCGGTCGCGACACCGTCTCCCTTTTCCGCGCGGTGCCGCGCCGCGCCACGCCACGCCGGTCTCTGTATGCTCGTGGTTCCTACTTCCGTTCGTTGGTACGGACACATTTGATATACGGGTCGGTGTATGCATCACAGCGACGTGGTGGTAGGTACCGAGAGGGCGAGAATGTATATATAGATTACCGAAGATGCGAGAGAGGCACAATAGAGTGTAATCAACGCCGAGTGCGGCGTGGCACGGCGCTGTCCGCGTTAATATTAAATCGCGGCTCCTGCGGTTGTCTCGAGTGCTTATCTGGGATCTTCCTCCGCCTCTTCGTCATATAGTTGCCGACATCGGCGGTTGTTGATATCTCTCTCGAGCTGGCGACCGCCCCTCGAACTCGCCTTATCGTATACCTATACCTTCCGTTAACTTTCTCTTCTCTCTCTCTTTATCACGCGACTGGTATTATATATCGTGAACGAAGCCGAGGATAGCCAGAGTATCGAAATAGTCGACATGTGAAAAAGAGTTATACGTGTATTAAGGAAGATCCGTACTCGTTTTAGTACTACATGTCTTTAGTGTACACGTTTTTTTAGCTCATTGTCGGGGAATCCTCGAGCGTTACAGGACGATTTTTAGCGTGACGATTTCTGTTCTCCATACGCGCCGATTCGTACACACACTGCAAGTGTTTCCCGAGTGTGACAAAATCGGGCCGAATGAAAGGTCCGATACGAAACGGGGAAAATTCGAAATCGCGAGGGCGGGGAAGAGCAATTCTTTCGATTTAATCAAAGCGGACAGAATATGTATTACCTGTCAGCTTAGCGGCGCGATGGCTCTACGGACACATTCCGCCGCGTTTCACCAGCACGCGACGTCAAAATATTAAGCTTTATTCCGTGGGCACATCCGCCCGCTACGAAACGCTCTAGCGAGCGAGCGAGCGTGCGCCAAGCACAGCTGGCGCATTTGAATGAAAATTGGAAGCACGGAAGAGCGACGGGATCGCGGTTGTCGCGAACGAGGACGGGTCGTGATTAGCACGTCTTTCTGGATTGATATATAGCTGCAGGCAAGAACGTGACCATGTTTGCAATCACCGTAGTTCCGTTTGGGCAGATTTGAAATAGTCATCGCCACCTGTCGATCGTGCAAATTACACGGTCGCGCAACAAGCGCGTAAGCCATTCGCGGGAGTGTTGCGCGATTAAATTTTAATTACACGCCGATTCAGGCTGTGCACGCATACTTTCCAAACGGTGACGGCCGGCACCATTTTATTCCGGTCGACTGCCGATGTTCCGCGCTCGCACTCTCTCTCTCTCTTTCACTCTCTCGTGTCTCTCCTCTCGAAACGAATTGCGCCGAGTTAACACACGGTAACACGCCGATTATCAATCCGCCACGGAGACTAACGAAATTTTCCAAATTGCAGGTCTTTGTTCGCGGATCGAACCGATCGTTCCGATGATATATATATATATATATATATATATATATATATATATACCACGGTTTGAATTTGCAGAACATGGTGTGCAGCTTGTTAATTCTAGAACGACTAACAATAAGCGAGCAGCTGCTCGAATAAATAACACGGAAAATATAATTTCTCTCGTTTCGAGATGTTCCGCAAAGTGATTTGTGTTTCATTTATAATTAATATACAGTAAGCCGTACGTAAATATTAACAATCTCGTTGGAACGAATTCTTCGATATGAACGATGGATCGATGGATTCGCCATTGTGGAGCTTATGCGATGGAGCGAACTTTCTATGAACCTACATACCTAGAAACGAACTATGTATATTTCAAAATATCTTCGCGGACTCTCAATTTATTTTGTTTTTGTGCCACGACGTCACGCGTCATGCTTAATTCAACCGAGCTCTCGTTGCGCGCAATATCGGTGCATAGTTTGGCAAACGGTGGTTCATCCTCCTCTCGCGATCGCGGTAAATCCGTGCGTTCCATTCCGTGCAACGCCATAAACGTTCCAACAAAATCATAAATTACTACGTTGCTTCGGTCGTATCCCGCGAAAGTCGAATAACGAGATATCGAGATAGGCGGCTTAATGAAAACCGCGTGGGACCGCGATGCGATCTTTTCGCGAGAGAACTACGCGTAGTTTAGTTTTTCCCCAACTCCTGGAAACGCCGTGGCCTTAATTAACCGCGTTCTTTTGTGCGATCCCCGCCCGCCACGTTCGGACGTCGACTTTTGTTAATCAAAATGTTGATACGTTACAACGCGTGTGTCTGTCTTGTAAATGCAAATTAGACCGGTACAAGAGTTGCCACCGGTGTGTTCGTTGCATTAATTATTCGCTTTGTTGTTCTCTCGCCCCGTTGTGTGCACCTGCGCGTGTACATGTACACGTGTGTGTACACGTTCGCGAGATAGTGTGCGCGCACGTTGTTCGCCGGTGAAATCTTTCGAGTGATCACGGCAGCTGAATTGTCGTTATCAGATAATTAACAAGTCCGCCAATTACACAGCCCTGGGTATATATCGTTACACAGTGCTGGGTATATATCGCGACACGACTCTTGACTCTACCGACAGATGTTTCTATCGGCGAATAAATAAATGATTTAGCAGCTTCTCCAAGCTGGTTCTGCGCGCGCGCTCAAGTTACGCAAGGTGTCTCGCGTGCCGACTTCTCCGAGAAATAAATGTTTAATTGAAATTTCGTCTTCCGGTCGCTGCTTCTCAAACGAGAACAGGCTCGAAGCATGAAGATTTCTCTGGACGTCTTCTCGAGGTGGAAAAGGGTGACGGGGATGGGAAACGCGACGTAGAAAGAAAAGATAGGAAGTTCGCTACAAGGAGGACGGAATTAATCGCATGGATTTCTATGTGCGGCTTTTGCGCTTCTTCTTTGGCTGCACACACACACACACACACACACACACACACATACATACACGATGTGTCTCATCTCGATGACAAGAGGCGAAGTGCTACCTTTCAACTATCTTTCTTACTCTCTTGCTTTGAGAACTAAATCAATCGTAGGATTTCGAGCTTCGATATTTTCCCGATGCAACGAGACAAATTTTCATACTCTTCGATAGGCAGGCAAATAAGTCAGAATTATTAGTTTCGTAGAAAAGCACTTGTAACGTTCAAGCCTAAAGTAAAATCATGTAAGATCAGATGTTGGATTTCGGACGTGAAAGTTGGTATACTTGCAAATTACGTATTATGTATTATTTTTTTCCTTTTTTTTTTTTTAAACGACGATTTATATTATTTTCATCTTCAACTTCACTCATACTCTCCCGCTCGATCACCAGAGACCTGATCGTGATCGTGAAAAACAATGTCAGTACGAGCAGTAGCGAACTCGATGTTTGGTCGTACCGCGTTTATGTATAAGGTGTTCGAAAGGAGACAGAGAGAGAGAGAGAGAGAGAGAGAGAATACAGAGTAATCGGACAATAGAGTAGATATCGCTGTCATTCCCAAACATCTTTTTGTGCCTCGGTGGATCGGCTTGGAGGAACTCGGCCGTAACCGAATGGTCCTTGAGACGATGCTCGATGGTACTCGTCCTTCCGTCACAGGATCAAAGGGAAACTCGCGCACGGTGCATCCTCCACGATGCAAGGATTTCTCTTTACATCCCCCTGTACACCCCGCAGCGACTCATCCTTCTGGCACGGTGATCGCCTGCTCGTAACACCCTTCCTCGTCTCCTCGCAACCTCGAAGAACGTATCGTCGAACGGAGGAATCCCTCGTCGATGAGAGCAGTCTTGAACCGGCAGACATTGACATACTGCCGCTGGCTTTCGGTTAAAGGTAGTAGTCCTGGTACCTAGGTTCCAAAACTGGCGGCGGATTAAGGGATGGATACACGTATAGACATTAAACTGTCGGTACTACCAGGATCGAGAGACAGAGGGTGAAATGAAGGACAGGGGTCGAAGGGCGGGTTGGCTGATTAGCATTCTAAATTGAAGCGTTGCGGTCGAGCCGTCGTGGAGCAGGTCCAGTTTGGTCCAGGGTAATTCAGAATGGACCTCTCCAATCCCCCTCTCCTCTCTCCGTTGCCGGTTTCAACTCTCCCTCTCTCTCTCTCTATATATATACTCTTCTCTCTCTCTCTGTTATTCCGTCTTCCTTCCTTTTCCAACTGCGTAGCTGTTACTACTCTAGCTGTTACCCGCGGCTGCAACACCGATCATTCTCCCCGGTTAGTTCGGCCTATGCCATATACCACAATAGGTTAGACATTTGCATTAATCGGCTTTCCTCCGTGTAACCATCCTACCATTCGATACTCTCTCTATTCTACCTACTGCCTGATAATGTCAACCGATGCTCAATTATTTCGGCACGATCAAGGGCCGAGTTTTTAGTGTCTCGTCGCTCTTCCAACCGAATGACAGCCGTTATTTGCATTTCAGCCGCGTATTAGGTTCTGGACAGCCGACGAGGATCGTTTCATCGAACCGACGACATCGAGGGGTCACTGCGAATTAAGAGAATTCGATTAGGAAAGCCGTGGTTTCCCAGTTACTTTCAGACTGTGAACTTTTCATGCATTTGCGAAATATTTAAGGATACGAAGATGCACGTAATACGCGAAAGTGTACAAAATATTCAAAGCAGTAATATTAATTAACGGTATGCGAAAGGAACACTTTTTTAATTATTCTCCGCAATCTGGCGATTTCGATGAACAGAGATTCAAATAGCGATTGCTAGATTGCGCATTTCCATGCAGTTACGGGAAATTTAAGAAAATGCATACACACGAAAGCATACAAAATATCTAAAACACAACATCCATTATAATTGTAATTTAACAGGTGAAATGAGTCTCTTCGTAGATCTTATACCTTTAAAAGTATATATTTTAAAATATATGAATTTGCATGAAAATCCGTGGCCTAGCGATCGTCGTTCTCATTCTGCTCGACCGTGTTCTTCTGAAATTACTTTCCTATTAAACATGCTCGCTGTAAATAACAATTACTGATACCGTACCACGCTTCAGCGTTTTAACAAGCTGGTTTACGGTTCCGTGACGTTCAGATCCTAAACTCAATTTACGTTTAATCGCGCAGCATAAACGGATGAAATTTATTCGTGAAAATTTTTCGCTTTCTCGTCACGTCGTTGCCATGAGTTGCGATTACGATCGAAGAAGCGATGAACATTTCGTGATTTAAAGGACAGTTTAATCGCCAGGGAGCGTGTATCGCGCATCGATACGTTCCATCGATTCCAACTTCGATCTGATCGGGATAAAGGGCTCTCGACTGGGAGGAATCCACAGAACATAATCGTAACTTTAGACTTATGTAAGTTGCTTCGACTAATTACTCGCGTTCATCGATGTGAAATCGGTTTACCATTTCGCCGTTGCCCAGATAATCGGGTTACACGTATGCGCCACTGTTGCAACATCTTATTTTACGAGCGCGTGTTCCCTTCTCGCGCGACGACATCGCGAGTTTAGCTTCTCATGAAATTTATCTCTACTTGTGTACAGCGTTGGGCCGATATAACGGAAGTGTCTGCTTGTAGGCTGAGGATTTTGCACGCGTTTATAGGAAATTAAAAATTGCAAAATACGTACAAAAATATAGAAAATATGGATCGATCCATCGAGATCTATTTGATTTTTTATCGAGAGTATTCCGAGAGTATTCGAGAGTATTCAGTAAAAAATATCCGAAATGGTCGATACGATTCTCCTGTACAAGACATCGTGCTCATTACAATATTCAGCGAACGAAACAATTTAAATTTTATTCGTTTCATCAGATTTATAAAAAATCGTGTCCACCTGCAAGCATACCGTGCAGTTGAAATTAAGAAATCAACTATGACTTGCTTTGAAGAAATATTTTTTTCAGCTTCTCAAAAAACACTCGAAGAGTCCAAGAACCCAATCTATATTACACATATCAGTGCATGTGCCTATATATATTATTTTATTTCCACAAGCTATTTGTTGCTTATTTTATTACTTCTTGCTCTTCAGTTGACTCAAACAACCCTATCACAAGATTATTCTGATTACCCTCTCGAATTTAACATTTTTTTTACTAGCTGCTAAGCTGTCAAGCTACATGATACGTTTTCAACTTTGCGTTTTAAATTAAAATCGTGTTCCGTTTGCTTGATTTTGACCTGATCACCATAGTTGTATATAGTCTCAACAGTGAATCGCAATTTGTTTAAACAAACGATTGTTACAAGGCCGGGAGAAATTAAAGAGGAAATCAGTTTTTCTCTTCGTTATTATCATTTTTATGAACGTCGGACCATTTAAATAGGTTACGTAGACCTTTAAGCCGGAACATCATTTATTTTTCGTAATCCCGGCTGAAGCTTTCAGTTTCTCCTTTTGCTGTATTCATTAATCTTTAAACTTTACTTCGAGTGTACAAAGTACATTTAGTTACCCGTAGTTAAATACATTGCGAACGTTTGATTGTTTGGGACGGTAACTCGCGGAAAGTTTCCAGGCGACTCGCTACTTTTAAACTCTTCCGACGATTAGTTACCTCCGACGACAGGTTCTTTAATTGTAAAGCATGCATACGTAATAGAATCTCCCGTAGTTTCGAGTACATCGAGATAAGAATTCGATCCGTCTTTCGACACGCGCCATTCGAATCTTTTTCTTTTTTTCTTCGGTGAGATTTCATCCGAGATCAAAAAGAATCGTAATATAGTAAGACAGGTTTACTCGAGTTGAGTTGATCTAGATTTAAAAATAGATTATTTAACTTGTAACTGAACGGTCGTGGTTTTTTTTTTTTTTTACGAGGATTTGACTTTCACTCGTCAAAAGGAAGGAAATTTATTCAATTTTTTTGGCACTTTTACCATTATTAGGTAAATAGGGACGCTGTAGTACGAATTCTTCTTACATTTGAGAAGAATTTACATTTGATAGTTGTTCAAGCTTTTCAAACCTTTACGTCGAGATATTCTTGGCCAGGCAACACGTCTAAATTACTATTCTTTCAATCGAAAATAAAAGAGAGTGCCTACATCGTTTCTTTTAATAATCTACACGGTGTTTTATAAATATGATTTGACTTGACTGAAAAATTCCAAGGAATTAGGCGAGGACGTCGAACTTATTTCTACATCTAACAACGTGCCAACGGAATTTTACAATTCTCTTCACACTGAAACCGAATGTATTTGAGAGTGAAACGTTAAAACCGCCCGAGTGTTCTTACACGAATCGTGAATCGTTGGCGTTCGAAGAGGCAGGTGTAAAGGGAAACTCGCCGATTAAACGCGAACGGCGAGTAACGTATTTCGCAATACACATAGAAGAACGGTGCGATCTTTTGGTTAGAGAGGTGCAATAGTGGCACCGCTTGTTGTTGCGAAAATGGCTTAAGCCGGCGTTAATTAAGGGAGGCTTTAGCTCGTACTGACTATAATCACCCGCGGCAGGCGTCGCCATGGTGACTGCAGAATGCATAGGAAATGGCGACGGGGATGAGAAAACGAACGAACCCGAAGAAAGGGATAGGGACGCTGTGTGCAACTGTTTTTGCGCTACGAGCACGAGGATCGTCGGTCATTCGTTACTATAATCCTGAATTCTCCGTTTGAAGCTCTCGGCGATAATAATCGACAAATCTTGAAATTAAATATTCTCGCGTAGGACAGGTTATTTCAGCCGTAACTTAAAACTCAATCTTGAATTTTGTATATAATTCAGTTTATTCAGTTTATTGTATCTAGAGCAGACTGCGAATGTTCGCGCAGAAGTTCACATTTCTGCGAATATAATTCAAAGAATAGAGCGCAGGTGGAAAGTCGGGAGCTGCGAATCTTTGTGCTATTTCGTACTTTTATAAACACAGTTCGTAAACCAGAAATTTCTTCTTTCTGCTAAATATTCTAACCAAGTGTTCTATATTTACATCTGTCACACACTTTCCCTTCTTCAAATTCACGCAAATGCATAAAGGTTCCTAATCTACTTATGTACCCTGGATATTTTTGCATACGACGTGCATTCCGCGCGTTCCTTGCATCTCTTTTTAAATCTCCCCACAAACGTATGGAGATACGCGATCTACTAATATAATTGGAATTTGCCTAATCTTCCTACGTCTGACAGAAGTTCACGTTTTTCTGAATATTCCTCTTTTTTTTTATATTTTCGCGTATCCTCGTGAATCTTGACGACAATTCATATGAACAGTAACACGAACCCTCGAAAGTATATATATCGAAATTTTCGTGGACGTGGTCGTTTGGTCGAACCCACGCACGATCGACTAAAACTCATCGGCGGTGCATAATCGGTGGCAGAGAGAGGCGTTCGAATTAACTCGTAGCCTGGTCTGGCTCTCTCTAGCCCAGCAAACTATTCCATTCGCAACCATCGCTCTCCCCTACATGTTTCGCAACAACACGGCCACGGGACTTGATTAGAGCGAGATGACAGGCGGGGCGCGAAATTTAATGAAACTGGGTTAACTGGTGTGCCGGTTTACGCCGCGGAATCGTATTCGACGAGTTTCCGCGATGGGGTAAAGTCACCGGGCGTTCGCCGCCGATCGATACCGTAGAGTTTGTCTGTAATTTAGATTGAAGTCGGCTGGTGAAAAACGGGCTTATCAGTCCCGCGAGATCGACGTCGCGTATACAACCGGGGTCGGCGTAATTTCCGGCGTTCACACGCTTCTCAAAATCAGTGCCGCGCACGTGACACGGCCCGGACAAAGCCGCCGCGGTTCGTTATCTACGATCGTACTTGCATATGCAGTTTCGCTTGATATAGGGCCGCCGTGAAATATCGTTACGACGCACCATTATCGCGAATAAGCTCGTGAATCCACCGGACAGAGAGAGAGAGAGAGAGAGAGAGAGAGAGAGAGAAAGAGAGAATCAGTTGGGCATTACGTGGACGCGAAACCTTCAAGTAGAATCGAATATTGAAGGATCACGTCGTAACGAAAGTCATTCACGTTACATTTCCAGTATGCATATATGATAAAGTTATTAAGCAAGACTGTTCGTAATGCTAAAAAATTCTACATTTCTTTTTAATTTCACTAACGCATTATGAGTCAGGCATTTATAGAAAGGTTAATTAAGTTTTCTTCCGTCCAATAATAAACAGTCGGAAGCACAGGTCTTGAAATCACGCGCCAGAGATTCTTGACTGGACGAAATATGCTACTGTTTTTCTACTATTGTTGCACTCGCATTAGGATGCACTTGACACTTGTGTATATCGTGCACGTTTTTTAGAATAGCCTTTAGTACACCCCGTGAATGTTACAGATGGATAATTTTTAGCGTGACACTGATTTCGTTAACGTTGTTCCTGTTGAAACATTCCCCATTGGCATAAATTAAACCTAAGGTTTGGTCTCTGACGCAACCGGACGATGCTATCTTTGTTGTGGTTAATCGAACATGCTTTCAAGGCGTTTCAAGCCTGTTGCATTCGAGCTTTCGTGTTCCAAGTTCCTAGATTTCAGGACGGATTTGCATGGAAGATTGAGGAGGGGTTTTTTCCCTTCCCTCGTCGAATCAAAGGAAGCGGAGCGGAATGGTCGTACGAATACGATTTTCGTTAGCGTGTAAATTATACACGACTGCTAGAATACAACTAGGATGGATTTTATATAACTCGTTGCGATGAATTGACGTCGTCGGAATCGTAACGCAAGTGTCACAGATTCTTTTTGTTGTTTAATGAGAACGTCGACTTTTAAAAATCTGTTGTTCCTTGCATAGTTTGTGCACCGTATCTCTTTTATAGTGAAGAATCTTCCACAAAGTTATTTATTTCAAACGCTTTTTATCAGACCGTGTGTTATTTATTAAAAAAAAACACGCTTTCTTTCAATAGAATATTTCTAAAAAGAACAATTTCACTCGAGGTAAAAATAATTGCCGCTATCTATTTCATTAGTCTCATAACTTGCAGCTTTTATCAGTGCTAAACGAGCAGATTCTCGTGTACGAACAGATTTGACGATATTGAGAGGAAAAGAGAAGGAAGAAACGCACTTGGCAAACTTGTGGTAATTAAGATAGATCAAAGAACACGATTTAACGAGAAAATTGAATGATTCGAATGGCTCTTGAATCGAGCATCCTTTAGAAAGAGAAGCTTAACGACACTGTCAAGAATTGTGGCGACTTCTTGGAAACTCTTACACAGATTGTATCCGAAAATACAGCCGCAACTTTCGTGTCAAAGTTGATAGCTGATATTACGGTTTCATACTTTTTACGAAGTAATTACAAAGTATCAGAAAAATTAATTTTTCTCGAACGTCAAATATATCAAGGGTAGCCGTGTAAGTAATGTCGTTTTTTCTCAAATTTAATAAACATTGCCATTCACCGATAGTGATTTAACTTACATCATAGTTGAATATATTGACCTTCAGCGTGCTTATCGTTAAATTGTATTACAGATTAGAACTGTATGAATTCTTGAATGAAATAAAATTTTGTATCAAGAAGAACGATATTACTTATGGGCATTCCAAATAGATTTCGTCGCTTAAAAATTTTTCACGATAACTGTCCGCATACGAGTTCAAAGTGACGAATTCGTTCTTTATGAAATGATTACAGACTGGTATCTAATCTCCGCATCAACACACGAAACGTCATTTCTTTTACTCACTTACGTTGATTCGCGATTCGAAAGATTAATTTTCCTCGATTGGCGAGTCGCCTCTGTAAATTTTCGGCAACAACGGCCCGCGGATCGGACGTTAGATTTCGCAGAGGGCAACGTATCGATTTCTTCGGCAATAAAAGCGCGCCTGGATTACGCGTTCGACCCGTCTCGTCGATATTTTACGTAACACGCGCTTCAATTTAGTGAACTGATTTATCGGGCCGGCGTAGTCCGAGCTTTACATCGATTCACCCCGTCTCGCAAGCGGGTTCTACCCTCGTAATAAGCGCGTAAACCTGCAAGCGATTAGCCGTGTTACGCAAGCTATGACGTAACTTGTAACGAAGTAACGCCTCGCGTTTCAACCCTCTTATCCTGGCCATCTTTTCCCTCTCACCTTCGACCTGCGCGTTCGATGCCACACGACGCTTAAGCACAGTATTTGCCCTGGCAGAAGTTTTCGCTTCTATGCCGCGTCGCCGCCGCGCCGGCGAAGTAGCAACGACAGAGCCGAAACTTCGAGTCAACATATTTAAAGTTTTAAACACGCGGTCGACTCGTTGCCACGCTGGTCGTTTAGAACGGCGCGAGACATGCATATCGAAACCGGCGTTAAGCCGCCACCTCGTTCTCTATCTCGCCGGTTCTTTCTCTCTCTCTCTCTTTTTCCCCTTCGTTCATTGGTTCTTCAATCACGGAAGAGGCGGCACAGGGCTGAAAGGAAAGTTAATTAAGTCGGAGAAAAATTGACGAGAGATTGGCCCAAGAAGTGGCTCCAATTACTAATCGTTAATTAAGAAATTTCCATCCGCGAGCTACGTACAGGAATTAAGTGGGAAAGCGTTTTAACGTGCTCTCGGTTATAATAATGACTATCAAGAGAGAGAGAGAGAGAGAGAAAGGTGAGACGAAGGAACTAAGGGCTGATGGCTGAGGGTTGCCGGAGGAAAATTAGTAGCGCGGCTCGAAACGAGCAACGCGTGCACGTGGTGCTCGGCGACTGCCTGAATTCCGGAATTTGTCAAAGGGCAGACATTAGCGGAAATTAACGTTATAAACGAACCGGGTGCTTCGAGCGTAGTAACAATATGAATCTCAGGTGTACCGCGGTGCGTGGCGAAATATATATACGTGTGTGTGTGTGTGTGTGTAGGCGTGCGTCGTGGCTCGGTCATTTGCACGCACCGCGATCAAAGTCTCGCGAGAATAAGTTAGCGCGCCGCGCGGTGAGTTAATATCAAAAAGTGCGATTTTCCCCCACCGTTATAATTTCAAGCCGAACCGATTGGCAATGAACGAAATAAATTACGCTTCGCATGTCAAGTTCCCGCCGTTTAACGGCGGACTTGTTCGAGAAAACAGAATACGGTTTTTCCGGCGAGATACAGTCTTTCGGCATCAGACCACGGAGTAACGAAACATTTATTTATTCTCCTGGAACGAAGTTTGAAATTTCGTTTAATCTTCGTTGAAACTGTAACTTAACGTGATTCTGATCTATTACAAAAAGTGGTCGGAACAAACAAGCGAAGAAACAATATGAAGATTAGTCTGCGATAATAAATCAACAATTCTTTTTATCGCAATGAGTTAATAGTTCTCTTTTTTTTTATAATTGAAATTATATCCACCGTTTAGAAGAAACATTAAGAAAGACAGAGAACGGTCAGTTATTATAATACTTTTTCCACACACGAAAACCAGGACAAGCATACATTTCAAGAGATAGCGTAATTAACTGTTCCGCAGATGGGAAACCAAATCATTTTATCCATCGCTCGTCTATCTAACTATAATTATATCTCTCGGATTGGGTACAGCGTAGTTACGATCGCAAAGGGAAGTAATTGCTATGTCCAGTTATTTTTATTGGGAAATCCCGTCCCACTGTGTGCGACCCTACGGCGCGTGCGACGATGGAATCTGTCGGTGTCGTATCATTGACAAATTTGCATTTCTTCGCCGGCCAGGCGGAAAGTGAATCAAGTACAGCCGACCGAACCGAGTGACGGATGCTGATCATCCATCAGGATCAACTATCCAATCATATTGATGGAGAAATGAATCGCGTTCGGGGCGCGCTATTGTCGACGGAAATGCGATTCCCCTTTCAGCTTGTCACGAACTTTTTGCGCTTGATATATCGTCAACGCGGGCGGAGAACCCGGGCGGGCAACGGCGGAGCAAATAAGAAGCGTCCGAGAAAAACATAAGTAACGCGATCAACTTCTTTCTAACGATATTTATATAACGCGAGGACGAACCAGAAAATCGTGGGCCATTATTTCTTTCGCCGTTCGTTCGTTCCGTTTTCGTTCCATTTCATTCTCGAGCACGCGATATAATCGTTCTTTGCTTTTATAATAATTTTCGCCCTTCGTCTTATCGAGATTTCATCGACCGAGAACGTGCCCGAGAAGGAAGCATTTTTCCGCATTCGCGCCGTTTTATCGCGGCCGTTCGTTCGTTCGGCCGTTTTCTAATGGATGATTTGATCTAATTGCCTCCCGCGCGTCGACATTCCCGATTATTCGATCCAAGCGAGAGCTTGGAAAAAAAAAAGATTCGATTAGTCGGCGGAATAATGCAAAATATCGATCACGCGGAATTTCAACTAACTTTGAACACTTTCGGAACAACACGGCTGTAAATTGTGTATGCTTTTGTCATTATTAGATACAATCAGATGTCAGATGTTACTCGGTACTTGGAAACTAGATCCTACTGAAAAAGGTTGAACATTTACGCTCACGCTGTTACTCGCGTTTATAAATAGCGAATTTCTAAATAATAAAATGCGAGAATTAAGTAATAGAATTAAATAGTGAAACGCGAATTTTTAAATATTTAAATAAAAATTGGGGGCACCTGGCAGTAAATGGAAAAACGCCGACCCGAAGACGGGAAAACACGGCGACCGTGCTGCTGCTGCTCAATAAATTAACGGAGAATGCTACGAGAATGCGTTTGTTTGGTTAATACACCGGACCTGGTCCTAATTAATAAATGATACCAGTTTCTTATCCGTGCTAAAGCTATATCGTCTATTGTACACCCTTCTTCCATCCATCGTCTTAATTATCGAGCTGTCGTGCCGCGTCTTACGTAGCCCCTAAGCACCTAGTGAGCTTCGTCGCGAGAAGTAGATCGTGCAGATTAAGTCGTCAACGGCTACACGTGCCCGTTAGCGAGTTGCGAATCTAGCGAACTTTTAAAGAGGAGCTACGACCACGATAAACAGGAGGCACGCTGTTACTAGGCGCAAAAACTGCCGTGGAAACGTTTTACGATTTCCATCTTAAGGTTTTATCTCGCAAAAATCTCGTCAACAGTCCTAATTGTCAGCGAAAGAAACTCGAATACGACACCGTCCCTTCTTTTCTTAGATGGCGTGTTAAATGAATTATTATCGATTGAAATTTCATACGCAATCATGTGTAAAATACTTGGCGCGAATTATGTATTACAAATTAAGTCTTTGATACACACGGATGTTCGTGCACACTGGAAAATTCAACTGGAAGATCGTAAACTTCGCGCGAGTGTAATTTAGCTTGACGGTAATAATGGAACAAATTATTTTCTCCTCGTCGAGAAATAATCGGCGAGAACGTTTCAGCAAATTATTCATCAGCGTGAATGTTTACAAAACTACTTTTCGCATCTAGAATCATCCCCGTCGGTCACCTGTATAATATTATACTAATTGAAGCGTCGTCGGCAATATCAGTCGTATCATATCGACGAACAGAAACGATGCGCCGAGGAATCGAATAAGTCCATTAAATAATTGCAAAAATAAGCAGCGGGAAACTTGTTGTTCGACTTGATATAATCAGTCAGAAACGCTGAACGCGCCACGCTATAGATCAGAATTGCGTATGGTGGCCCGGTCTGGTTCGGACTTTGGCTGAATCAGCGTCGGGTGTGTTCTCTCCTCTCCCCCCCCCCTCCCAGCTAAAATATGATATTCTCACGGATTCTCGTTTCGAATGCCGGTCGCGCGGAAATTCACGGGATCCGCGGTCCTCCGCATCGATGCGGACGGCTCGAAATTTCGATTGTGGTTATGCAACTCGATATCCAATGCGCATCAGGCGTCGATCATTGATTTCGAGATAGATACGAGGCTTGTTCCGAGGGTGGTGTTGTTGCCTCGCCTGGAGAGCGGTTTTCTGGCGCGTGTGCGTATTCGTGGTGTATTCGCGCCGCCTTTCGAAATTCCTCGCTCCGCGAAAGTATGCGAGTCCTGATCGACTTCGCTGCGATGGAATCTCGCCTGTACATACGCGCAACTTTCCACCGAATTTTCCAACCTTTAGGCACTGCGTTCGGGCAGACAAAGATTGATACAATCTGGAGAATCGACGCTGAAACCAACGATAATGAAAGATCGTCGATAATTTCAACTGGTACGACTTTGCAAAAAAAAAAAAAAAAAAAAAAAATAAATAGAGATCAGACTCACTCATCTTAAAATGTGAAGCTTCCATTTCGATAGTCGCGAACTCGTTTCTTTTGAGGATGATTCTTTACACTACGCGACGAGAATTTTCTCAATAATTGATGTAAACATCTAACACGCGTGTGAGAAACATTAAAAATTTTCTTTCCGTGACTGGATTCACCACCATTGTTTCGAAAATCAAAATTTCCCCTTCACAATGACTCCTTAGAACTTTTTGTATTTTTACTTTACTACTTTACTAAATGTTGAATATTCAAGAAATTCTAATCCTAATATTCCAAGTTCGACGAACTGGTGAGAAAAAAATCGTACAGCGAGTTTTAAGAGGTTTTTGCAAAGAAAAAATTTCAATCTTCAAGATTATGGTGGATGTAGTCGTAAAAAGAATTTTCTAATGTTTTTACACGCGTTTGAATTTTTACAATTTTTCGAGACAAAAGTGTGTCCTAGTACGTTACAGTTTAACTTTTTACAAGGAGTTGAAAATGATTTGCACTTTTTTTTAAAATGTGAGATTGTGTCTTCATTATTTGAAAAGACATTCGTGTTTACATACAGGATAAACGTGACAAATTCAAGACGCGATAAAATATAGATTTTCTGAAAATACATTTGCAGCTGATAAATCCATAAATTTTTATAAAGTATTCAGAGAGAGTTAATTATCAGAACAGAATCAGAACAGTTTCTTCTTCTGAATCTACTTTATGAAATTTTATATATTCGTTAACTATTTTCGGAAAACTTATGACTTTTTAAATTTAACAAATTCATGTTTTTTTTGTGCGTTATTTAAGTGACGCAGATGCAAAATAATGTTTAAAATTTACAAATGAATGGATTCATTATTTTCTCTGAATATACACTGCAGAATTTACGAAATTGTTCCGTCAATCTAGGTTTGTCCGATGGCTTGTACAGTTAAATACTCAATTAAATCCAAAAAAAATTTAAAAGTGACGCATCCTGTTATTTATAATTTTTGCGTCTTTACAAAGGACAAATTCAGAGCTAAATAAAACGTTGATTTTAATCACGTGGAATGAAGTATTGAACTTGAAAATTATTTATCGCTCTTTTTCCCTGTAATCTTCGTTTCTAATTTTAGTTATTAGTTTTTAATTATCTCGCTAAACTGAAAAATTGGGCTACAGAGGATTGAAAATTTTTATCGTGGCACATCGTACTTTCCAATTATCATGTTTAATGAGACGTAATAGGATAAAAGAACAGGGTGTGTCAATTTGACCCTACCCTGCTGGTTAAGGGGTAATTCCGCTCTATCTTCATCCGTCTAAGCCTCTGAATATTGCTTAATACGCGTGAAATTAAATTGATAAATCATCTTGTTTCCAGGAGATTAAGCGCTAAAAATTAAAATTTACAGGTTCGTAAAAAACGTTAATTAATCAGCTCGACTTGTCAATGACTGCCTCGATCCATCTTGCTCAATTGACATATATACATTTAACACGATTACGTATAAACGCTAGGAACTAGGTGACGTTGCTGTAATTTTCAAAGGTCAGCGATTGTCCGAAAAGCGTTTGACAACTTACACATATTCCTTTCACCGAATTCATCGATTTACATATTTCAGCGTTTCCTATCTTTCCACTTCTCTGGCAGATATGAAAAATTACTCGTCTCTTTCAAAGGCAATTTTTCAACAACAAAACCTGCGAAATGATATCGTTTGTTTGTTTATGAAAGGAGAAACAGGCTAGGAAAGATCGAGAGATCGAGCGCGAGGGACGCGATGTCGCGATCGTCGGGGATTTTTCGCTTTACGTGTGGCGAAAGTTGAACGGGTTGCGCAACCCGGATGGAAGGATCGCCGGGTATTAAGCAAACATATAAAGAAGAATTAATGAGAACCCGTGTGTGGCGTGGCGCGGTGCAGCGAGTAAGTCGCGCGACTTGAATAATGGATGGAGCCGACAAGACAGCTCCGGCGATATACCGACAATGGGCTTACCCTTCGTCTCGATTCTCCCTTCGCCTTCTTCCTTCCTTCCTTCTTCGTTTTCCCTCATCCGTCACGTTTCATCGTGATTCCGAATCTCCTTTCCGGAATATCGAGGACATGGTGTCGCGCATGGTGGCGCACAGTCCAGGAAGCCAGGCAAGGAAAACAACTGGCGTCGCAATAAATAACCAAGCTGAAAAACCACCGCGGAATCGCACGCGCTGCGGGGAGGGAAAATTCGCGTCGAACGTCGGCGCGATGTGCTGGCTGCATTTGCCATTGCCGTGCCGTGCATACCGGTCGATGTATCAACCTATCATGCAACGCTAGACGCGCAAATGTATCGCGTTGAAATATCAACGAGGCTCGTATCAATCAATCAATCCCGGCTCGATCGGATTATTCGGTCGCCGAAATAAACGAACGAATCAACGAACGAATCAACGAACGTTGCACGTATCGACGAACGAAGGAACGAGCTCGGTTTTCAACGAAAGAGTGAGAGAGAGTGAGAGAGAGAGAGAGAGGGTGAGAGCGAAGAAATAAATTCTCCGCGCTGCGCGGACGAACGAACACATCCTCGCCCTTCAGATTTTGTTCCATTTCACCTGGTAAAAAGTAGAAATCCTAGATGGGGGGGAAGAGGGAGGACGTAGACGAGGGCGAGGCTGTTTCTCGCGAAAATCCGAGAAACAGAAGGAAACGGCGGTTTTAGGGGGATAAGCAACCGGATATCGGAAATATCGAATTCCGTGAATTCAGCTTAATGGGCATCCCGTGTTCAGACCTGAAAAGTAGAACTGCCGGGCGGACGAAACACTCCGAGCGGGTAGATGAAGTAACGGATAGTGTCTTGAAGTTATTTAATTAAAGAAAGGTGAGAGGATGGTGCGGAAAGGGTGGCCAGGGTGGCCAACCGGAGGGGGCCCCTCGGTGTATCCGGAGCTACGTTTAGTCTCGCTACGAGACGGAAGAAGGCGAGCAGAAGGAAAGTACTATGTAGGAAATAAGGGTGGCAGAGGAACGCTGTTACGACGGGCAGACGGTTGCCCGTTTCAGCTACCTGGCCGTAATGATAAATGAGATTCGAATCATTAATTAACGGTGTATCCGTCGACTCGGTGCTGTCTCGATGACTTCCACAACGTTGACGGCTGTCCCCCTCTTGAACGTTTCAGCGTCGACGAGGAACGTGCTTCTCCACGTTCGTCGAAATTAATTTTTCCCTCGTTTCTCGCGACCAATGGGACCAAGTTCGAAGAACTTTCGGGAAATGATAAACGTGGACCAACAGATTCTGCTGTTTTTCCATTCAAAACTCCAACAAGTTCCGCGACCACGTTCTTTCTCTTTCTTAGATACTGGGAAAACGTCGAATCTACGTAATGCTGGCAGTCGAACGACAAGGTCAAACGAGTTCACGTTAATGATTCAATTAATATATCATTCAATTCAATTAATATATCACGAGTCGTTCGGAATGTTTTGAAGATTTCATGTGGAATTTTATGTGGAAAGAGATTGACCAAACAGCTAGGTATATACACGTCGTACGTACCACGTCGAATGCGTTTAATTGCCTCCTTTGTTTCCCTTCGCTATCAATCGCTTTGATTCCGGTTCTTTGTCTTTGTGCTCTGTTCTGGATATTGGCGGCCGTGACAGCGAGAGAGGAACTGCCGGGGAAAATTCTTATCTTAGGCACCGCGGCGTTCCGTTGGAACCACTCCAAAAGGTTATAACACAAACAATTTCGGAGAAAACTTTTCTTAAATCACGTACGATATTGCGGCGTTGCTTTGTTCGCGGGTTCGGGGGGAGGGTGGGCTGCGCACGGATGCGCGGCCAGAGCGGAATAGAACGAACGAACGAAGAAAACGAGAAACTCCGCGTTGGAAGATAGGTCAAACGAAACGGACACGACCGGTACGTTTCCCTTATTTCCGGCAAATGCGATCTGAACTGGAGATCGTGATATTCGAGCATTTACTGATTCTGAGTATCGAAGCCTATTGATACAATAGATAACTGACTTAACTCGTTCAAGTATCTTTCGTTTAAACTTGACTGACATAATCGCGACAAATTTGAAAATACTTTACACGATACACGCGATATATTCATTTGATTTGTTTTGAACTTGACCAATATATAATCACGACGAATTTCAGAATATTTTATACAACGCACACAATATATTCACAAAGCGTTTTCATGAATATTCGAACACTTTCGCCACCAGTGAGCATTTAAATACACGCGTACACACGCGGGTATGCGTACATGTATTAAAAACTATGCGGATTGAAACCCGGTGATTCGTTTAGCAATGGAACAGGGACTTTTAATCTAAATGTTGCGTGATATTAATCTCTCTTCCATCTTCTCTCCTCGCCTCTTCTAACATACACGTTTCATCTCCACCTCTGCCCATCCTCCTACGTGCTCTCGAAAGTTGCACCGAGCGCAGAAAATCTTTATTCTCTGCAGATTTCGCGTCCCTATCGGAGCCCCACCGTTGATGAATACACCGCCGATCAAAAATTGATGGTCGGAAGCTGGGAGGTCTGTAGAAAGAATCCCCGATATCCTCGATAATGTCACGGTCCGATCGGGTGTCTGCGCTCGCGTACACGTTTCCTGTCGTCTATATTTCGTGTACACGCGTGTACAGGGTGTTCATTTCAGACTTCCAACGTATCTCGAGAACGAGGCGTTTTGTACGTGAATACTGAAAAATATTGAAGAAGTTTCGTTCGACTAATCTCATTTAAACGTTCCTCTGTTTCTTCCAATTGTTCGGAATATGATCAATGAATCTGAATATCGAAAAATCGGAATATGATTTCGACTTTGCGTTTCGTGCGAAGGTTTTCACCTTTTTCTTGTGAAATAAAAATCCGCAGAGAGAAATATATTCATTTCTACTTGAGTTGACTTTTTTGAATAATCTCGAATAATCTCCTCCGATTAAATGAAAAATATACATATACGATGATTGTGTTTCATCTTTGGAACTTTTTTTCTACCTTTTAATTGAATTTATTTCATTGTTGTGGATGATCATTGTTCGATATATCATTTTATTCACAGCTTTATTCAATTTTTCAATTCAATTCAATTTTAGCTGCGCTAAAAAAAAAAAAAAAAAATGTTAAAATCCTATAGATGCTATTTATTTGTTTGGTTTTGAGGTTTTCGGACAAACACCCTGTATATACGTGTGCCCGTGCACAGAGAGCGTACAGTGATACAACGGTATCACACGGAATCGAGAAAAAAGACAGGCGACCCGTATCGAATTTTGCGGAAGATCCTCGATATCAAAATCGCCGCTTGAAATGTTCCGCACGTGTTCCTTCTGGCCCGGGAAGAAGCCCGAAGGAAGCTGTCTCGTTGCGTCTTCGCCCCGCCTTATCACGTGCAAGCGATCGATCCAGTTCGTCTTCGGGTTTCGCTCATTTATATTCCGTTCGTCTAACACAGCTTTCGACTTGCTCGGTCGGGAAAAGGGGCTCCAGGTAATCCTGTTGCAGTGGCAAAGTTTCGCGTAACGATTTGACATTCGCCCTGTAAGTAGACCTGTCGCGGAATCGTAATCGTCGCGTCGCGGTCGCGTCGTCGTCGGAAAAAAGAAAAAGAAGAGAGAGGAAAAAGAAGAAAAAAAAAAAAAAAAAAAAAGAAAGAAAGATTGCCGTTGCTGCCAGTTAAGTCGGCCGGCTTCCCTCTGGCCAGCTAGTAGCTCTTTCGTTCGAGTGTTTTTCTCCGATTGATCGCGTAACGTAGTTGTCGACACGGCACCGTGCTCCACGATTTTTGCCAACATGGCCAGATATCGGTTCGTTCCAGTTTCCATCTACGGCGAGCCGTGCGTCCTCGACACGTTTCCGAAGAGATCGAGAACACGTTACGAGGGAATTGATTATCGAGAAATCCGTGAGATACGACGGAGCGCGCCGAGATTCGAATATTACGAGATCGTATAATCATTGCTTTTTCCTCTCTCAAAGTAAAAGAGTTCGCGATGGATAGATGTTTGCGAGATAATTTATTAAAAACCGAGAAGAACACGGAACAACGTGCGTTCCGAAATTTCGAAATCATGGAATTTTCCACAGCAGCTGTGCAAGTACTGCACAAGTACTCGATTTAACATCAACTCTTTAACTTTCAATCGATCAATGTAGCTTCTGAACGACTCACGAACGAATTACGCGATCTCGATTCGATTTCAAAACAATTCTTCTCGCAATTTATGCGACGGAATTATAACGTTTCAGTTTCGCCGGGGTGATTACTCGTCGAATTGAAATCGAGCAGTTTCCGTAAACGGTGTCAGAATCGGGGCGCGATCGTTCGTTGCCAGTTCGGACGGATCGCTCATCAGGAATTCGCGATTAAATCCGGCGAACGCCGGAAACCGTCGCCAGCTGACGCTATAAATTTTTCTTTAGGCGACGTACACGTACACGACCTGGACGTTTCATTGAGATTTGCCGCGTTACTGTCCGCACGGACAAGAGCACACGTGTATCCGGAGATTAAATTTTAGTTTAACGATTTACTATCGTGAGCGAGGCGTGCACCGGCCGGATAGAATCGCGTCCGTTTCGAATCCCGGGCTCCTGAAATGCTCCTGAAAAGCCCCGCGCTCTCTTGCATATTCATTATGCGGCGCGATATCTGCGACCGCGTTTCGTTTTAAACGTCCATTTCATTTTTACCGCGATCCATTCGCGACGTGCGTCGAGTGCCATCCGTCGTCGCGAATCTTTTCGACAGACGAATCTTAAAGAACGAAAATTTGTTTAGAACGACGTTCCTTTTTTTTCGCTTTCCTTTCCTTCTGGGTTTTGCTTTTCTTTATCCTCTCTTTTTCTTCTTCTTTTCCCTTCACACTTCTTCTTATCGTATCGCCATCTTCAACTCTTTCTTCCATCTTTTTCCACTCGCTATTCTTCTCCTCTCATTCCCTCATTTATTTCTTTTTTGCTCCCTTACGTTTGTATTTTTTCTCCCAACAAGGCGTAACTCTGCACACTCTGCGTTCACCTGGATTTATGTTGCGCGCGGAGAAACACGGAGAAACATCGCGGTAAAAGGAAGCCTCGCGTCTGGCGATAAGAAGTTGTCCAGTGAAATGTATCGCGTTGGCGTGATTAACCAAAACGGCCGGGTCGTTTCTTTAAACAGTGGCGCAGTGTTTTGCTCTCTGGCCGATCGTTTCCATATATTTCTTCCTCTCACGTTTTCGCTCTTCGTTCCCTCTCCGGTCCTATCCTTTTTTTTTGTTAATCCATTCTGACGATTCTCTCGTTTCTATCTCGCGCGGCGGTTAACTCACGCGTTTGTTGCTCTTGACCAAGTCGATTTGCCCGAGCCATCGTCACGCTCGGAAACACGCTCTGGCTCCGCAACGCCCAGTGAAATTTCGGGGCGAATTTTCGTATTTTCAGCGATGGAGCGAGTGTCGACGCCGTCTTGCCATTGCACGCATATGCCGGGACACACACATAGATGTGGGCAGCGATGGCGAGTTGCGCGCGAAATTGCTGAACACAGCGAGCGACGATCGTTACTTTCCGCGCGGCTACGTAAAACGCGTCTGCTTTGTCTATTCCCTCGCGGTGAGTTTGTAACGCTCGGATCTTAAAAAGTACTTGCTTCCGTCAGAGAGTTTACCGCGACAGAGGCTTGCTCGTCGCGACATTGCGATAATTTAGAGAAATAGCTTCTGTCGATCAGGTGTACAGGAAATGGAATGTGTTTCGGCATCGAGAAACGGTAAGCCATTTTCGAGCCATTTTTATATCTTCACCATTCTTCTAAGGAATTCTCGGACATTGAAAAAAATTTCTTCTCGCGTCTAAATTCGACATGACTTTGACTTTTCTTTCACGACGAATGCTTAAAACTTGCTGTACGATTTTTCTTTTCTTTTCTTTTTTTTCAAGCTAAGGACTTTGAATGTTAGGACAAAAATTCATTTTTCAAATAAATTAGTGAAGAATAAATCGTACAGCTCGATCTGAAACAGGAGACCTACAGATCATAGTAGATTTAGTTACGAAAAAGGAATATTCAACATTCTTGGAGACGTTCGAATTTTTACGAGACGTTTACAATTTCCAAGAAGAAGAGTATTCATATTACATTTGCGAAAGGAACGAACTCAAGATCGACTGGGCTTTACGTTTTAAAATGAGCCAGATTCACGTTGTAAAATATATCATCTACGAAGAAGACAGTCGTCTTAAACTTTTGACCGCATATTTGCACAAACTGTTAAGTATACAAATTAGCTCATAAATAAAATTTATAGTTTCCAAAATTTTTAGTCTCTCTTCACCCGTTCAAAGCGACTTACGTGATTACTTATTTTATTCCGTGCTTACTTATTCTATCGTAAAAACCATCAGACGCATCATCCACGCGAACGCCATCCAATTTATGCGAACTCTGACGTATATCGCGAGGCGACAACGAGTAAAACCGATTGGCACGGGATCGATCTTCTTGGACTTTGTTTCAGCCGGCCTTGTCTGGCAGTTTTCGTTATTGCATCTCGCGACGCCGTTCGCTGGAAGCCGTATTGTGCCAGAGAATTGCTTTCTTGGCGATAAATTCAACTTTTTCTTTTTCTTTTTTTTTTCTCTTGCCGTTGCCGATACCGTGATAGCGATATAGTGATAAATTGGTCGTGGATATCCAAGAGTCCATCGAAGGGTTCGTGATAATGGTAGATACGCGGTGATGAATAGCTTTGCTTTCGAACGGAAGTTTCAATTGCCGCTTCAGAAGATTACAAAATTGAAATGCCGGATAGTCGAAGCTATCTTATCATCGATATTACGGATCGGGTGATTTTCAGCTAGCGACTGAATCTTCTTTTACCCTTATCGGGTCGGTAACTATGCACGGGCAAACGGATAATTAATATTTCATCGCGATTTCTTTTTACATAGCTTTCGCTGTCGCATCTATCAAAATGATGGATTTCGAATATTCCGCCTCGACTGCGCAACTTTATGCAAAATCGTGTTTTTGAAAATACAACGAAGAAAGAAAGAAAAGGACAGAGAACCTGTTTTTCATTGGGAAATTATTTCACCCGTCAAATATTCTGGAGAGCATTGTTCTTCGGATATATGCGCGATGAAGCTAACGAAAAGTTACTTACTTATGTACACAGAAATTCCTGCAACGCGTACGCTGAACCAGCTAGAGAGTTCAATAATAATCGTCTGAATTGTTTACTTGAGTCTACCACTTCGCCGGTATTTTAATAAAAGATCAACTTCGATCGCGGTTACGCGTAATGTTGTTACGCGCGCCAAGTAGGGAGAATTGATTTCGACGGACAATGTAAACGGGCCAGCGTGTGTGACTGCGTTTGACGTGGCGTATAGAAATTCCGCTGGCTCGAAATAAATGATCCCGGTGGAAGGTTTGTTAGTTACGTGCCGCTTTGTGTCTCCAAGAGTCGGGATCGTACGGCCACAGCGAAATGAGATATTAATTCTCTTTCGATCTGACTTCTTCCACCGCGCCCGTTCCCTTTGACGCGCTATATATCCGATCCTATCCGATCTCGTTTATCACACATTCCTCTGTAACCGAATGCAAAATCCCAAGCAGATCTCGGTGACGCACAAACGTCGAGAGAGCACCATCGGATTTCAGCAACTGCGGATAAATTTTCCGCGAACGTGTAACGTGAAATATCGGTGACTTCGTTCGACCGGTTAGTTCGAAATCGGCTACTGACATTATTTCTGCGCGTGTACGTGTTTGATATTCCATTTTTTCGCAAAAAAACTCGCTCTCTCGTTGCGTCCGAACGTTACTACCGGGCGAAACCGGGTAGAAAAAAACCGTCTCGTCGGTCGTTGGTGATCTTATTTTGCCAATTTACGCGTCGAAATAACGAAAAACATTCACGCAGCACGGATGAAAGCGGTTTGTGTTCTCGCGTAACGAGAATAATTCTTTCTTTTCGAACGTATATCGTTGAAAAGAACGTTGTTCGAACGCGAGTGGCTTTAAGCGCGCATCGACGCCCAGGCTACACCCTCGTTTGCGACGAATAATTATTATGTAAACGAACAAGCCTGTTACCTGGATAGCTTTGCCCGTGTGCGCCGCCGATGAGACTTTGCGCGAACAATTATCTTAGATAAACATTTGCCGTAAATTATTCGAATAACCGGCGAGCGCCGAAGCCACTCGTAACGTCGTCATTAAAAGCAACGAGCTAAAAGAACCAGGCGGGTTTGCGAGCGGCGGGGTGCGCAGCGGCGCATAGGAACGATCCATTTAGATAATCTATACACACACACACATACACACACACACGTACGCGCACGTTGCAGCGTGCATGGGTCCTGTGCCAACAGCTTGCAGCGATCGTTCTAGTTTTTTCCAACACTTTTTTTTTTTCTCTTTTGGTTTCTCTCTCCCTCTCTTTTTTTTCGCTATTCCATTCGTCCACTTCCTCGCCGCGCGCGCCCCCGCTGTCGTTGATTCCGTAACTACAGTTTCAAAAGGGAAGTCGTGCCTTTTTTCCGCGCATGCTTTAAATATATTACAATAAAAATGGTTCCGGGAGTGTTTTTGCGATTCAGTCGCCGCGGAACAGCCGGGAATTCGTTCGCTTTGTAAATTACATTCGATTCGAACCAGCTCTCTCTCCGCCACTCCATTCTCCCATCCCTTTCCTCTCTTTCTCTCTTTGTCTTTGTCAACCCGTCTCTCTGCATCCTTCCCTTTCGCTCGCTGTACGACTCGTGAATTCGCGACCGATCGCGGTTAAGCAAATTTGTCGTGAAACGGATTAACCCGTAATTACACCGAAATATACCTAAATAGTGACGAGACCGTTTCAATGGATCCCCCCTCCCCCGTTGTTTCGTTTCATTCGTCGAATTAGATCCCTCGTTCTCTTTTTTTTCCTCCTCTTCTATTATTTTTGTTCTTTTCACTGTGTTTTTTTCAACCTTTTCCTTTCTTTTTTTTTTTTTTTCGTTCGTACAACCATGTTTTATCATTTCGAAACCGGTTCGACGCTGCGACGCGTAGCATCACTTTTCACTGTAACGCTGGGCGGAAATAAAAAAATACAAATGCGATTGTTTTTTACGCGGCGCGGCGCCAATGGAAAACTATGGAACACAACGGATCAAGTGGCGCGTGTTCGCCTACAATTTGTTTGCCACTGATCACCAGATTACTCCTTTGTCGCTGCGAGCAATTAAGCGGCCCCGTTTGCATAAATCACACGTGTTGTAGCTGTTAATATCATCGATCAGCGAGGGATAACGCAAGCGGATGATTTCGGATACGTAGCGGATACGAAGAAATGATGAATCGATTCGTTTTTCCCACACTTATCAAGTACTTGCAACTGAACTACGCAGTTCAGCACTCTCGACTGGTATCATCGAGAACGATAATAATTCAGAGTTATATACATAATTATATACACCTTGCACTTACTTTTAGAACGTTTAATCTTTATCATGGAAGATGTAAAACACCCTGAATGACTGTAATCCAATGTATGGTTACAACAGTTACATTCAAGATTTAATTCTCCTATAATCCAATTTGCGAACTTTTTAACGTAGCAACAAAGAATGTTGATTAACGCAAAGGTGTAACGATAATCGACAAACGTTCTCCGCTGTTGTTGAAAAAAAGAGAAAAAAAGATAGAGAGATACACACGATATCAGGGATGAAACTGGTTCAACCGAGCGATAGGTTGGTTAGGGTTTGCTGCCGGTCGTTCGTCCTTGGCCAAAGACCAGGTTAAGTTAGGTGTGATCTCTTATCGGCAGCGCGGAGTAGCGAGTCTACCCACGTTCCTGTTATCTTTCTCGCTTGCCGGTACGCTCCGCCGTTGAACTTACAACCCGACCCATACATACGTGCGATACATATTGTCGTTTGGATGTAAGAACTCGACAAGTGAGCCGAACAGAAACGACCGACCGTCGTCGACTCATCGTCATGTACGTTCTCGATGCGATGGTGCGAGCGCTCGCCAGTTTCTCCCGATAGTTCTCTCCCCCCGCTGAATCGTTCTCGCGCCTCTCGTTGACTTTTACGACTTTTCAGGAACCTACACGCTCTGCCTCTCGAATCCCAGTCCGTCGAGTTGCACTCCGCTGTCGTTAAAGGCACTCGCGTAAAGACACTGCTTTGTTACATGTACAACCGATAACTTGACGGCGGTGTTGTGTTTTCGCCATCGCGAATATCGAATAATCGATTTCTTTCGCGCGATTCTGCAACTTCTCCAACGATCGGACGATCGATTGAACGTAAACGATCCTAAAGTTCGCTCGGTTGTGCCTCCTCCAACTGAAGTGAAAGTATCACGTGAAGATAATTATGGCGAGGCAGATCGTTTCTCTTCAGATTTCCGTATCTCCCGGAAATTTCTCTCCGGAATACCGACGTAATACCAAGTGAACGTTAACATTTCACGAGCCTAAATTTAGTTTAGATCTGGACTGTTAATCTGTGATAGATAAGGAAATGAAAGTGAAATTTTCACAGGGAACGACGTGAGAATCGGAAAGAAACAGAATTTCGATGTATTTCAATTAGATTAATTCGATCTACGAGAAGATGCCAGTCAGTTGCAATTCTCTCGACAGACACGTAAGAACAAAGTTCCTGAGATCTTCGTAGATCATGTCGAATCCCGCTGTAACATCTGAACGATCGGTCATTGCTCGCTTTAACTCTTATAATCAAACAAACGGCCCGTCCAAGGAGCTAGGATTCACCAGGGCGATAATCACGAACGGTTGGGAATTTCACCAGGCAGAGAGTGTCCGTTGTACGATCGAGATAACCGGGCAAGCAAACGGCCATTTTCACGGACGCGCACGCAGCCTCGGACGACGCGCGGCATTTCGGCCGCCGGAATTCGACAATTTATGACCACGCTCGTTAATCTATCCCGCTCGCTAAACTTCTTGACGAGCTTTCGTCGCTACTGTAAACAGAATTAAGAGCGCCAGCAAAGTTTTCCCTCTTCTCTCTATCCGCTGGTAAAAAGAATATCCACCCGTACCGCGGGTCGCTTCGTTAAACAAACTGCCGAGCGGAAGAGGCCATTCCCGGTTTTTCATGACCGACCGACGTGAGCAAAAGAGGGAGAAAGATACGGGAAAACGAAACGCGCGGGCGTGTAGGTGAGCTCGGTGAAAATGTGCACGGTCTGTGAAGCAGGATCCGGTTTTCTATACCACTTCGAAAAACTCAGTCAGCCGGACGAGCCGTGAAGCGAAAGTTTTCGAACTCGGTGCGTCTCGGAGTGGCGTGCAGGCAACGAACGAGATTGAAATACTTCTCGTTTCTGTCTCCCCTTCTCCTTGTCCCCCTCCAACCAAGGAAATTCTCCTTTTCCTCTTCTTTTTCTACTTCTTCATCCTGCCCCCTCTTCTATTTTATTTCTATCGCTCTCTCTTCTATCCTTCCGCTGTTCGTTCGTTCGAACCACCCCCCTCCCCTTGACGACGCTTTTATCCTAACCTGCCCCCTTTCCTTCCTTCCTTCCTTCCTTCCTTCCTTTCTTTCTTCCTTCCTTCGCGTACAGGGTGCTGCCACGTTCGATTTGTAATTCAGCGAGTTCGAAGAGGAGTTGGCACGCGGGATGTTGAGTTGACGTTGCGCTCAAAAAGTACCGTAGATAAAGTTTGAATGCGAAAGTTATCGGGAGGGGAGGGAGAAGAAGCGGCGAGAAACGCTTATACAGGCGGCGCGGCGGCGAAGGTCGTCGAAGAGAGTGGGTGGAGCGTTTCGAGAGGGTGGCAAAGGAAAGGAGATATAAAGCCGGCGCACATGATGGGGATCTGGCTCCGATAGGGAGCTGTAAGTACGTTAACTTTGCCGTTTATGTTCGACGAACGAGAAACACCGAGGATTCCGAGTGAGAAAAGTCAGCTGGAAAGTCAACACCATCTTGCGCCTCTTCTACTCTCTTTCTCTCTCTCCCTCTCTCTCCACCTTCGAACGGGTCGCCGATTCTTTACGATTTTCGCCGGCGTGAGTTTCCCTTGTTACGCGAGAGATACCGTTGAGTTTGACGAGAATTCGTGGATCTCGTTAAAATACACAACAATTTCGCTGTAGCTTTCGTATTAATTCCTCGAGAGCGCATACACGGGGTTCAACACTTAACTTCACGCGGTTCGATTTGTCGCGATCGTAATTTCTCGTCAATTAAATATTCGTTGCTCAAGTGTGACGAACGTGCCGATATTTGTTGCGTTATCACGTATAACGTGTACAAGTAGCGAGTATAGATCAGATTTAATTATT
Organism: Tetragonula carbonaria; assembly: GCA_032399595.1. Lineage (NCBI taxonomy): Eukaryota > Metazoa > Arthropoda > Insecta > Hymenoptera > Apidae > Tetragonula > Tetragonula carbonaria. Next base: position 4,083,840 of record JAUCRC010000012.1, on the reverse strand, counting down.
CTTGGCTTGTGCACGCAATAAGGAATTCCAAAACGTAATTGAACAATGGAAAATGCATTGAAAAATATGAGGCAGGGAAATGGGGAGTAATTATCTACAGTTGCACGTTGATCTCTGAGAATTTTGTTCGAAAAAGTGAAAATATAATACGAAGGGATACAAATAAAAAAATAAAAATCGTTCTAAAGACGCAGCATCGTAGATCTGGAAAATCTCCATGAAAAATTATTGGTTATAGAAAACTGTGTCGCTTCTAAAGAGAGAAAGAGAGAAAGAGAGAAAAAGAGAGAGAGAGAGAGAGACAGAGTAAATCAATTCTCGACCCATTTCAGCGAAATCGTTACGCCGAGTTTCTCGTTTGCCAGATGACTGCTGTAATCGATTAATATTCCAGTGAATATAACCAGCCGCGAATTCATCTCGGCTAAGCCTAATATTCGAAAACGTCCGTCACGTGTAACAGCCCGGAGTGAAACGCACACGCCTCGCTTTCAACCTTTCCCCTTCGAACGCTATCCTTCTTTTCACTGGCTGTCAGCTGTCAAAGTGAAAATTCCTCCGGCTTCAAAAATAACGGAAGATTCGCGATCGTGTCATAAAACCCGGACAAACGCCGGCCCTAGGCGTCTTCCGTGCCGCAAATCCATTACCGCACCGGAAGTGGAGGACAAGAACATAGTTCACGAAAAGATAACACGAGTGTTAATAATCTATTGAATATCATATCCTTCGCATTGCATTTATATAATACCGTTTTCTAGAAGCATTTTCTTACAATTACTACACTCGTTATTGAAATTTCCTCCTTCTATTTTTCGCTTTTCTTAAAACTGTGTAGGTTTTCAAAAAAAGCCTTTGACAAAGTTAACGTCAACTTTTTTTAGTCAGATAGAACGACAATTAGGTGTAATTGATTGGTCGTCGACATGCGTAGCTCGTGCAAAACAAATGTGTACACGAAATATTGGAAAAAATTTATTAACACGGTTGTCACCGATATGAAATTTCAAGTCTCGTTGCTTTCCTTTCTTCGTTCTTTCTGTCGAAAGAAATTCGCGAGAAAAAGCGAGCGTCCGAAGATTCATCGTTGAGCCGTCGTACCGTTTTCAAGGAATTTTCGTAACGGCGCGCAGGAAATGTAGAAAAGCGATCTGGTTTCCGGGATCGTCGAAAACGGCGTTAATTGTGGAAAAAATGAGACTCATTAAAATGCTAGAGCGCATCAGCTTAGGAGCAAAGTTCGATCGAGTACATTCTGCCGCCGAGCGGTTGCTACTCGGCCAGCAGAGTTTCGTGGTAATTTCCGAGTATTTCTGAAAATTAATTCAACTATTATGTTACAGCAAGGGGAGAGAATTCGAAAAATCTCGCTTCCGTTCTCTCCGTCAAGAATTTATTCCCGTTATTTCATCTATGTACAGATGGATAATTTATATACGTAATCACGTATAATACGATACACATGTTTTTAAAATAACGACGAGATGTTTCTCTTTGTTTCAGGGTTGCGACAACGATCCGGTTCCACTGATGCACCGAGAAGTGGCGGTGAGCTTTTATTCAGTCATATACGAATCAAATCTCAAATCGTGTCATCGAAAATGCGTGTAGTTGTACAATCGTGTTTTCATTTTTCATTTATCAACGTAGATTCGCATTGTGAACTTAGAAAAAATTTCTTTTAGAAGTGTAACAGATACGGTAAAGAAAACTTTTGAAATTGTTTTTTTTTTTTTTTAATCAACATTGGTATAGTAAGGATTCGAAGATATTCGAGACTGTAAGTAGCTATTCAAACTTGGCGGTTATTTCTAGCAGTAGTTTTCCTTGTTTCTTTTTACTTTTTTTTTCTATTTTTTCGCGTCGCTATATTTAAAAGACGATCGAGCTCTTTTTATCCTATGTGTACGCTGTACTTGTAATGCACGTATGTTCATTAGAGTTACGCGACGAAATATTTGCATTTCCTGAGTTTCTGCATTCACAGTTCAATAAAATGGTGAAGGAAAACCGTACAGCAGGTTTTAAGAAGTCATTGCAAAGGAGAAACTTCAATCTTCAAGATAGTGATGCATTTAGTCATGGAAAAATTTTTGTATAATATAAGAAAAAAACTCCCATTGTTCTATTTGTTGCATAATGTTAAATATCTTCGAAAAAAATTGAACTTCAAATTATCGGAGTAGAAGCTTTAAGATTTAAAATGAGTCCAAGTGAAGAGTTTCTTTCTTTTTAATAATAAAAAACATTTTTTAAATAATTGATAATTTAATGCTCGCGACACAATATAAACGTGTACACAGTGAATTTCTGCAATATCAACTTAGGTATAAAATGTCATTCCATTTCATTAAATAGAGTTACGAATTATCTTTTACTATTTTAAATTATTCGACTTTCCTCTGTCGGCCACCGAACATATTTCTTGCTGATATGTGCACAGAAAAAACTAATAGCTATGAAAAATGTAACGACTCTTACACCGCAACTGGTGTAACCCATGTGGTTCGTATAACTCAATCCTCTATAATGCAGTAGAACGTACATATGCTCCACGTTGCACTCTTACATGAGCTTTTTTTCTCGGTCTACAAACATTTCGAAACGATCGCGGCAGAACGACGAAAGACGTTCGTAAAAATGCAACTCTCGCTTAAAACAAGTATATTGTCTTAGGGCAAATACCAAGATTGGAGAAGTTAAAATAGTACTCCCGAAAATAGAAAGAAATGTACAGAATCGGTGTGATTCTACGTGCAAAACTGAGGCTCCACTTCTAAAAATATCCTACTTGAAATTTCATCGAATTACGCGCGTGCCAAGCGAATTCTTAGCTAAACACGTTCAAAGTCTGTTATTCTTTCCGTTTGCCCACTTCGGAGTTGTGCCCAAATTGAAGAGCATATTTGATAATAAACTTTCAAACTCGATCTCTCTCGCGAATGAAATCTTAAATGAAAAGAAAGTTCGTAGTACCACGGTTTTGGAAATATTCTGCATTTGCAAAAGAAAAAAAAAAAAGAAAAAAAATTGTAAAATTGTATTGTCTACGACGAATGCTAAAAACCTCGACATAGCAAGTGTCCCAAGTATTTTGAGCGGCGATGTATGTTGCTCTAGGGAAGATCGGATGGCAAAGTAGACAAGAGAAGTAACTCGATCGACTGCGAACAAGCAACGAAAGCTGAATTCGAAAAAGAAAATTGCGAATAAAAGCGCGCCTTTGAACGGATTCATAGAGCGGTTGCGAGAGGCAATCCCCTCTCCGCCTCCGGGTTACCGGTTCAAGCGTTAATTTTCCGAACATAATGGCAACTTGGCCGGTACGCGCTCGTTCCGCGGCGCTCATTAGCGTAATTGACGTAAGCCTCTCGATTAACGAGAGCGTTTTGTTAGTCGAGCGAGACACGGAAAAATGAACGGACCGCCGATAAATTTCACCGCCGGCGAATGGCAGTGAAATAAAGATATTAAAGCACGACTGTCAGCCTCATAAATCGTCGACTCGTTTCACTTCGCCCCTCGCTCGCCGATACTTTCAAACCGCGCAGACACGTGGCACTCCCCGGATGGTGGTGTATCGCCTGGATAAACGAAATTTCCGTGGCTCGCGATCTCCTAAATTCGAAAATTCGTGCTATCGCGTGGATTTGCAAGGAACTCTCGCGCGAATTCCGGATATCGTCATCGTCTGTCGCGACAAAGTATCCGGAAGATGAGAACGAAAGAACGAAGACAGTTCTGATTTTTTTACACGTGTGACACGTAAAAGAAGATTCCTCTCACATGCGCGCGCGTTTCGATATATTTTCGAGCGTTGTATTTTTTTTTTTATGGATCGTTGTTACGTATATAGGTCGCGTGTATTTTTCTTTTCTCTTTTTTTTTTTTTCTTTTACGTTAAACGAGTTAGGCGGATTCGGTTTATTGTGCGAAAGGTTTGCGACATACGTTTGAAAATCGAACAACTGCAAATTGCCTCGTTTAGTTTCAGTTGTATTATGAAGCGATCTTTTGTACTTCGTTCCGTTATATTTGTTTAACTTTTACTGGCAATTCCCGATACCTCGTTTTTACTAGTACATTCCGAACAACGTCGGTGCGTTTTTATATATAAATTTATTAAAAAAAGAAAAATTCGAACATCCATGTCCCGAAATTAAATTTTATTATTTAGTCTCTTGAAACTTGAAGAATATGGAATTAATTCCATTCTTTTTCAGAATGTTTGAATTTAGGGAAATACTGAATTTAATTATAGAGAATATATGGACATTTCGGGTATATAAATTCTGCGAGGGAAATTACTTTCATTAATAATCTTTTTTCTCAACGTGAACTATTTGAAACTGAAATCAATTATTTAATTTTTTGTAATATCATTTTCTTGATGCGATGTTCGCTGTTCTGTTAAGATTTTCGCTTACAAAAGCGAAGCATACAATAAGCATTTAAAGTGTCTTACGACACTTTTCATTCGTTTTATTTTTAATACTCAGCATTAAATCTCATAGATAAGAAAAATTTCTCAGTTGCTTGTGTTTACTTACTTCAAGATATATCTCGCAGTCTCTTTCATCTGTAAAAGTGTCGTCTCATTTTTCCAGCTTTTCGAAATAACAACTCACCTTAAGACTTTTAATGCGAGGATGATACAGACTAAAGGGCGGGTGTGTATCGATTGGCTGGGAGCAAAAGGGCTAATTAAACTAACCTTTATCGTTCGTTAAAAAATACCACGAAGCAGCTGCGTCGAAAATTTTCACCGAAAGTGAACGAAACAAAACCACCCCCCACGGTTGAAGTTTCGCATATATCGGAGAAAGGAAAAGAAAAAAGAAGAAGTAGAAAAAAAAAAGAAACGATTCGACGTGGAAGATATTATTTCGCCGTGCAAACCGAAAATGTTTCTCGATGGCCTTTAAACTTGAACCGGCCAATACTCCCGATCCGTTTTACCCCCGGGGGCGCATTTTCGTCAGAAACGGATTAAGAAGTAATGTATTCTGTTAGGGAGCAGCGGCGGTGAAATCCTTTCCATTTGACCGCCGATATCCGCCAGCTTTCATCAAAAGCCTGCCTGGCGATCGTGCTTGCAGGCAACGCGCGCGCCACACTCTCGACTTCGCCGTGAAAGTTAAATTGCCTCGGTTTTCGTGTCATCTGTGAATTTTTCTATTTCACGAGACACCGGCATTCTCGCAGAGGAAGCGCTCGCGCAAGCTTTGCAAACCCCCCCCCCCCCTCCTTCCTCCCAACGCCACGTTTCGGACGTTGAATTTTAACGTTGATTCCGGGTCCTTTTGAATCCGGCTCGTTCGAAAGGGATCGCCTTAATTGAACATTCGGTGTCTTCCAAGTGGAGATTTAGGGGGGGGGCGGTGAGGGGAAGGGTTGGAACGTTAAACGAACCGACAGAGGTCGATAGAAGAGATTTAACGGGAAGACGGGACGAAAGTTCGATCGGGTCCGTCGATGCAGGGGCTTTCGAGTCCAGCGACGATGAAAATCCACGGTTCCCATACGTACACTACTGCTCAAAAATACGCGCACGCTTTTTCGATCCTCGTAACGAGACTTTTTGCAGACTTTTCAGCCATTTTTCCATTTTTACGAACGTTATATAACTCAATAGAGTGGGGTCACGAAACGCCAGTTAGGTACTTTCAATGATCTAATGAAAAAAATGTTTGAAACGAGTCATTCGATATTTACTCAGTGATAAATTACAGTTTTAAAAAACTACGGAAAATTATTTCGTCGAACGAAAGACGAAAATCAATTTGGCTTTTTTTTTTTAAAAATAGAACTGTACTTTTTTTCGTAGCGTTATATCGAATACAATCATCCGTTGTGCTATATCTTTCTGACGATTTTAAATTGTCGCGAATCTTGACTTTATCTTAACTTTATTATAAAGTTCAATATTTTAATAATTAAAATAATATTAATTAAACTTGATGATAAACTAAAATTGTTGTTCGGTCATAAATTATTGTATAAAAATAAGTTCAGATACTTTTGAGGGGTAATGTACGAGAGACTCGTGTTTCGTCTAACTACGTATCCACGTAGTACCTTGATGATCGATATTCGATGGCGATTTATATATATGCGTTTCGCTTTGGATTCTGCCACTGGTTTCTCGTCTTTCTTTCTTTTTTTTTTTTTTTGCGTTTACAGTCGATATAATCGCGGTTTGACCGTGTGGTTTTACCTATATCGGTGGCCGATATGAACGTGGCGGAGCCGAGTATGAAAAATATTTGGGGAAAAACTAAAGGAACGATGGCGGTGGCATCGATGGAAAACAGAAGCAACGTGGAAATCGAACAAAAATTCAGGGGACGTATGGCGAAGCTTGAAACGAGAACGATGAAAACGGGCATGAAAAAAGGATATATGAAGCGTTATATTTACACATGCTACGATAAAATCGCAGAACTAGGATTCTCGAAAACGCAATGGCAGAAACTTTAGGTCTTAGTTTGCACGAATTGACTTACATGCATTTATCTATCGATATTGTACGTCTCCTCTTATTGTCAAAGGCAGTCTTTCACGTACACGTGCAAATTTTTTCATGCTCGATAGATCAAACGAGGCCCAACACGTAGGTAGTATGTTCCCCGTTTTTTCACTCATATTTCACAAAGAAAAAAGTAAGAAAGAAAGAGGCAGGTAAAGGACGAAATTCAGGTATCAATCAGGTGTCTTTGTGTGTTGAATTACACGTACTATGTTTCACGCTATTTTTTCACTCATATTTTTAACTCGCTGGAATGCTGGATTCATTCGGATCTGTTTCTGCGAACAATCGAATGCCAACTATTGCACATTTCACCTCCTTAGAGCGATGTTTATTAAAATATTCACAGAATTCGTGAAACACTAATATTTGCTTTGTGAATTGTAACCAATGAATCGAAACCAATCAATGCATTCGCCTTGCTTTAGCACGTTGAAGAACCCATTCTTAATGAGTCCAGTATTCGTTGATTAGGTTTAGGGTTAAAAAAAAAAGAAGAAAGACGAGCGAAAGAGAGAAAAGAAGAGATAGAATGAGACAGTGAGTGAGTGAGTGAGTGAGTGAGAGAGTGATGAACACGGAAACTCAGGTATCGGTATTCTCAGGTATTCGTTCGTAGCACAGTAAGCTCCGATTCCAGTTGAAAACGGATTCCTGGAATGCAATCCCGAAACGGTCAGTGTCTATGCGGAAGCGGGGCTGGATACGGGATACGGAGTAAATTTGCTTCGCAACATCCAACCGGTAATTAAACTCGACTGATATTCGTTCTCGGAACGAAAGTTTAAATTGTCTTCTCACACGGTCTCGTGACAGTAGTCTCTCATCGGTGGGTTTTTCATCGTCGCCGTTTGCGGGTGTCGACGATTGGCAGCTCTCATTTTCCGGGCACCTGCAGGAGCCAACTGGCGAATATTCGCAGCGAATGTTATGCGAATTTCACGCGTGGACAGGAGACGGCGAACCCAGCAGTAAATCGTTCGAAAGTAGAGGGAGAGGCAAAACGAAGCAGCGCGGATCGCGTGATGGTGAGACGAGACAGCGAGGTGGTTAACGTTTGAATTTGACGCTCGTATCTAATTCTGTTTAACGGAGTGATCGAGATACGTGGACACGGGACGCGTGGTGCAAGAAAGTTTAAATTATCCTGTCCGCCGAGAGAGAGAGAGAGAGAGAGAGAAAGAGAGAAGCGTCTCCGCTTCTCCGGGGAGAACGACTCGGATTGGCCGAGTCTGATTAGTTCGCCGGTCCCTGGCTCGTTTTATCCGTCTCTTCCGTCGTTCTCCTTTCCACGGTTTGGTAACTACCGTGCACGGCTACCGACCAGAAACGAGTTAGGTAAGGTGTAAGGTGTCTCTCCTTTTCGGACTGGCTGGCCGGAAACTACGAAGAGCAGAGGAGGGGTCGTATCCTCCGCTGTTAGTCCTCTCTTGAATTCTCTCCTTTACCCCAATATCCTTTACGCCTTCTGTCTGGTTTCTCTCTCTCCCTCTCTCATTCTCTCTTTATTCCACTCTCTCACTTTCAACTTGTTTCTAGTCTACTTGGTGGAACTTGGTGTTCCCTAACCTCCCACTCGATCGTCTTCTCGCTATTGGCTGGCATTCTCTGTTTAATCAGACCTTGCCTTGATGAACCGGTTGCGTCGGTTGCCGGAGATCTGTATCAATTTTCGTAATGAGTCCCTTCGAGGCACGAAGCTGCTTTATAGATATTCTCGGTAAATGGCCTGCGGGGACAATGCGTTCAGTTTAATTAATTCGACGCGCGAGACCGTGCTGCGCCACCGCGTGGCTGTCTTCGCCGTGCGCACGGCGAACGCGTGCAATAGTTCGCCTCTTTGTTTCACCGCCAGTGATTCATTAATTTCGAACGTGCAACCTGACCGCAACTTTTTCATCCGAGCTTCCCCCTGTATTATTCGTCCCGTTTCCGACAGATTCATTTTTGCCGATACTTATTTGAAGCGCAGCGGGGCATTGGGCGCATATCTGTCGGTCTTTCGTACACCCAGGTTCGCGTGGAATATTGTTTCACGACTGGACAGACGAGACGGAACTTTATTCGATCAATCACAGAGGAAAGTACGTTTCCAGAAAATATTAGCTATGTCCTCTCTCCTCTCCTCGGCGAAGTCAGATACGAATACTGGAACGGATTTTATCTACGTAACGCCAGAGACATGTTTCGCGAAATCGGTTTCAAGAGTTAGTAGAAATGGTCAAGGTTATGGTATCTCTTTCTTTTTTTTACTGAATCAGACTGGGGAATGCAAAGACTCACTTGGCGAAGTCAGTTCCAACACCTGTTGTATCAAGTAGTGAAATTTAGGATTGTCCTGATATCACAGAAACATTGTCCAACCAGCAGCCACCAATCTTCTTTATTAATCGCCTCGATTAGCGAAAACGCTTATCAATCGTATCTTGGCTTAGATTTTTGTTTCTCCGCAATCTCGTTGTTATTTATAGTATACCCTGTCTCACACACGCGTGACATTTCACACTAATGGGTTTCACTTCCGTAAACAAAAATACGGGAAATAAATTTCATCCGCGTTTACCCGAAATTATTGCAGCATTTTCTATTCACGATCAAGCAGCCCACATAATGCGTGAAAATTTTCGTTGGCAAGTCAAGTGAAATGTGGTCGTTGTCTATCAGCCCCGATGACCGACACCTTTATTTCACCCCATTGGGTGGTAAAAAGCGGGCCACCCAGCTTGCGTCGTCTATGAAATCAGCACAGCACCCGTAATTATCTCGACTTCCGCGAACTCTGCAAACTTCGGTATTACGAGATTCAAATCGAATTGCAGAAACTCGACAGAATGTCGCTTCTCTGCATCTGCTACCGACAATATTTGCCGCTCGAGCGCGAATCAACGTAAAACGGCGACGTCTCGCCAAGAAGCGAGTTCGCAACTTGCCGACCTCCTTGCCGTATTTCATCGGATTTTTTCGTCCCGCGAACGAACACTCTCTTTCTCTCCTCTCCTCTGTTGCTGTATCATCGTGTACATACCGACGTATGCGTTTTCGCGTCTTCCGAAAGCTTCCGAAACGAAATATCGCGAAACAGAGACGGAGGCAGAGGACGCTGAATCGCGAGGAAGTAGAATGTCAGAATCGCGACGACGAACTCTCGTTTCCCTCTCGAATCTTCCGAGCGATTTACTGGCGAGCGTACGTTTTTCAACGAACGATCGAAGCAGCAGCGAAAGTTCCATGGTTTCCCGCGGACCATCGATTTGTCCAACTCAAAGATTAAAACGTTAATGGCGGATACGATGTCGAGAGGTAATATAGGTTCATGGGGGCGCGAAACTTTTAATCTCTGTCTGCTACTTTTTATAGCAACGATTCTAGAGAATAGCGAGTTTTCCTGTTCCGTTAGCCTCGCTTTAGCGATCGATTGGCTCGCGGATAGTTAAATTCGTTTTTATTTCGTTCTGTATCGTTTGTTTTTTTCCCTCGACTTCACCGTGGCTGGTTAGAATCCAACGCTATATTTCCGCAGCATGCATTCTCACACGAGTGAAGTTTTCTCATGCGATGAGCATTAATTTGGATTTTATTTTTTCATAACTCCTTTCGTTGTAATATCGCGTGTATTACTTATAATAAACAGAGTCTCCTACTTTTCTTGCGATCAAACGTTGCCAATTTATTCAAAATGAGAGATAATTGTCGCATGAACGTATGTCATTGGAAGTATTATTACAATAAGAAGACAGCATAATGTATGACAGCATGAATGTGTCATGGATACATACATTTTAATCTCTTAATACTTCCGAGATCGCTTAATCTCATTGTATTAAACTTTCATTCAACTAACTTGACGAATTAATCTGACAGATTAATTCAGATTATTATTCATTCGTTGAAAATTTAAAAAATCAAAAAAGAATGATAAATTCAATTTTTTACTACTGCCAATGATGAAAATTTTGAAACGGAGCTGCACGTTTCATGCACTTTAGCGTAACAACGCTCCGTTATCGTTCATTTCGTATTTTTCCGCTCATAATTCTTCAAACATGCTTCCAATGGCATATCGTTTATGCAACGACAGAATTCCGAGTCAATGATACGTAAAAGATCACGTACAATGATACAAAACGTATAACAAAACAGATCATGTGTATATGAAAAAAATTCGTCTACGATAAGTGTTCGAGTTAACTTTCGCGATCCGATTTAAAGTTTGCGAGATGCTACACCGATCAATTATATCCTGTCGCCGCACAGAGTGGAAAAGTCGTAATTTTCCGAATGGTAATTGAAAGGTAGTTCTCTCGAGGGGTGGTTCTCGAGGCGAATCCAGTAATTAATATTCTTCGGTTTTCCCACGATGCCGGAAGTATCGTCGATAGCCGGGGCTAATGCACCCCCGCGCTATTTAATACTCCTCCTCCTTTCCACTCGCCGAGGAGGAGGAGAAGTACACAGCCTGGTACCGTAAGGGCAAAACTCAATTAACAAAGTGGCTCGTCATCTTCTCCCAGGCCTCGAAACTAAATCCGTTTAATGCACTTATCTTTGTTGCCGCAGCAACAGAAAGCACTTGAAATCCGTTTAATATACTTATCTTTGTTTCTGCAGCTACAGGAAAGCGTTTCTGCTTTTAACGTGTATTAACTTACACGCGAAAGCGAAAGCACGGCTCTATACGAAGCGCTGTTTCCCGCATAACCCTATTAGCGCTGCGAAATTAAGTGCAGACATCTTTTCGTGTACTTCTTCCCCCATCTTTTATAAACTCTCCGCTGCTGTTTTCCCCCGCGCGTCGTATGTTACTGCCTTCCTTTTTCGGCAATAAATTTCCCTCGAGCTGATGAGAACCGTTTCGTGATCCCTAATTTAGGGAAAGATTCTGGATCGATCGTTCAATGGATCGTTGAATGGAGTTTGTCGAACATTTAGTTAACCCTCAAACAATATCGTCGTAATCAATGTTGGATTTCTCAATATTTTGGACATGTAATTTTACGTTCTCCTTAATATAGTAAAATTGCATCGAATTAAAAATTTGCTGCAACCCACGATGTCCAAGCATATTTGAAGGTTAATAAAATATCCCTCTCACGGGTCGGGAGTAAAATAAATGGTGAGAATTTAGGTTGAAACAACATTGGATGTAATTACGACTCCTAAATGATGTAATATGCTTTAATAACGTATTATAATAATAGCACATTAAATAGTATAATGTGTTGGAATGATATAATAGCTTTATAAAGTATTCACAGCTACCAAAAGTTCCAGTATTTCGCGCCTCGTTAACTTTTAATACCGTCTAATTGTTAATCCGACCAATTTTGATCAGAGATAGAAATTATTCGATCGAAACTATAACTATCGGCAAGTTAAAACAATGGCAAACGAGGAGAGATTATTAGAACTTGTCGATAGTCAATTTGGTCGAATAATTTCTATCAATTCCTTCTATTCGGAAACACGAAGAAAGATCGGCGACAAGGCACACGCGGCAAAATCAGCGACGCATTCTCTCTCTGAAATATCGTACTACGATACCACTCGAAAAGTGGCTCGCGGTTTGATAATTCGAAAAGTCGATTACGGACTGTGGGAGAAACAAAATCGCCGAGAGAGAGAGAGAGAGAGAAGAAGTAGGGGCTGCAGATGGTGAATGAAAAAGCGCGGTGAGGAATAATTACGTGTCACGATCGAAAACGACGTTCTCAGCTCGACGACGGGCGTTAATTTCATGACGAGATATCTAATTTGTTCGCGTCAATTTACCACGCTCGAGTATTTCCCTGTGTTTACATTAATTCGCGTAAAATGGTACCCGGGGCCGCTTGGCGCAGCGGCAGTTCGTCACACGATCGCGTCGACGTTCTTTCCACGTTCGTGACGCCAGCCGAGTACACTCTCACACGTCTCTCTCTCTCTCTCTCTCTGTCTCTCGCCGCGAGAACCCAATTGTACACGCTGGAGAAAAGAGATACGAGAGTGGAATCCGCGTCAAGAACGCGTCTATTTCACGCCTACTTTATTTCACACGGCACTGCATCCGGATCCGTTTCTACAACGCGCGTAAGAAACCACCGTGCCGTTTTCAAAGACACGAGCAGAAAGAGCTTTGCGTGTCCCAACGTTCGAGCGTACCCTGTAACTTCTTTCGCTGAAGGAAACTGAACCGTTCGACCGTTCGAAGCGAATTATTTTTCGAGCTTCGAGAAACTGTGTCGCGTCCAGCGAATGTGTGCTTTAGTTAGAAACGCGTATCTACGTGTGTGGCGCATGTGAAACGTGTATTGACATATTAAATGTAACACCATATATAAAATAAAGACCGAAATAAGAAATAAGAAATAGAAGTCGTGTACACATTCGCAGGAGTTTTACAATCTCCGAACCACAGATATCGCACGTACGATACGAAGACTAACAATTATATATTCGTTCAATCGATTCTTCGAATCCGACGAAGCGACGTGAAATATTTTCGAACGGTAAAGGGGAAATAAGTTTAGAGAAGCACAGACCTCTCTAACTGTTCTGCTGACTCTTGTCGTCTGTCGATACGGAGGAGTCTGGCCGAAGTTCCTCGGTTGGCAGGAAGATACGTCAGTCTGGTAACCGCGAATACGTATTGTATTCGACTTGATCCGAACAGAATAAACTTATCTTGATTGAGGTCGGTGTAGGAAACTTTTGGACTTGGTCGATTCGTAAGAACCCGATATCGCCGAGTCGCCGACGAGAGAAAGCGTTTTCAACCCAACTAACCAACCACCTAACCAACCAACCAACCAGGAATGTCTTCGGTGAAAGTTTGCATAAACGACACAACACGACACGACACGACGCGTCCATCAATTCCAACGTTTCTCTCGATCTCGAGTTCCTCTCCTACCGATTGAATCAAACGCGCGCTCTTCCATCACACCGTTTGAACCTAAGAACTTCCCGGTGCAAGTATCGTAATCGTTGAAGTATTACCTCCGAGGAAGAAAGTACACGCGATCCTTCAGACCGATACCCTTTCGACGAGTAAATTTCGCCGGTTCCGTCAACGGGTGAGAAACACGTCGTCCGATAATTTTCCTCCGGTCCCGCTGCAACGGTATTCTCTTCTCTCTCGCTCTTCTCGACCCTTTCACTGTCGCTGTTCCATTATTTCTTCTTCCTCTTCTTCGTCTTTTTTCGTCTTTTCGTTAGCACGACGCCTGCTCGTGTCACGGAATTATTTTCGCCGGCAGTTACTCTGCATTCGGTACAGATATCGGGCGTTCCGGATCGGACAGTTGAAACGCCAGCCGGAGACAAGAATTATCACCGATGACAGTCACGGGGAATTCGCCCCGGCCAAAGGGATAAAGTGGTTCGAAAGCGTAACTTGCTCTCTCTCTCTCTCTCTCTTGGTGGTACGGTTATCGTCTGGACAGTCGGAGCAGTCTACGCCGCTAATGGAGACAATTTATTATTTTCAACTTTCCAACAGGACGACGATTCGCCTCTCTCGCCTCGGTCCACGTTCTCACTCTTTCTTTCTATCCTTTAGGCGAACCTGTTATGGGTGATGAATCGCGTTGCCGGGCGATTCGTGTGTAGAGCTTGCCGCCAGGAATAGGCATGCAGCCGAGGGTTGAAATGAAATCGGGAGGAGACGATTGGACTGCAGGATATCGATTGACTTCTTTTACCCTTCGCCTGGACCGGACGTTCAGAGGGCGATGATTGGTTGTACGAACGTGGGTTAGATGTTATCTAAAGACGTTATTTCTTTGTCCAACTGTGGGTCTTTCCGTGCTATGATTCTATTAGTGTCCTATTAAGCTGGAACAGTTTCTCCTGTTACGCGAGTCGCCGGTGTATCCTGAGAGACGAAATACGTGACAAATATTCGATCGAGCGACGAGATTCTCGAAATATTAATCGTATATTTAATTGAACCGAAGACTAATTGCCATCGAACATTTCCCGTGATTTTTCAATGCGTTATTAGAAAATTTCAAAGCGAACAGTATATATCGAAAGTTGTCATTCGATGTTTGTACGTAAGTTCATTCGCTATCGCTATTTCTCCGTGCATTAATTCATTCCATGACGAAGCCATTCCTCATCCATTTCATTTAACTCACTCTTCGTCTCCCACTTCAGTTTATATCAATCTCGGGTTTCGTTCTTTGTCTCGCTCTTCGAATCATTCTCTCGTAATACCACCACCGTGACGAACGATCTTTCATCTTTCATTTGGTCGGCGAATTCTCCGCGACGAAGGGGAACAACACGCGTGTATCGCAACGCGGTGTTTATCATAACAGAGACGCGCGATCTGCCACGCGCAAAATACGAAGCAATTCCGCGAATTCGATTCCGTTGCCTGATGGCATAATAACACGGCAGCGCCGAAAATAGTGCTGCAAGCGCGTCGTTCAGAATAATTCCATTATTATCTTGATTATGCAAACAGATTCTAATTGTCGCTTGTAGCAGCGGAGCCTGGTCGCCAGTTACACGACCGGCCCGTGTACGAGTGGCGTCGAATTACCAAAACGTCCAACTTTAAGCACCCCTGTCGTTCGCCATTGTGTGTATGTATGTGTGTGTGCGCGTGCGCGCGTATCTACGTGTGGCCAACGTAATAACAGAGCGCATGAAGTTGCCCGGTAACGTAACGTATATGTGTAAGTACATATCGCGTCGTGTACAGTGAACGCGCTCGCGAAAGGAATTACTGCGCTGCGTGTTGCAATTCCAAATGGCCGGAATAACGTAAAGGTCGTCTTGAATACGAGCTACAGAACCGAGTGTCGGGCTAATTGGCTACGGCGGTAAATTGGGCCAACGCTTTTGCGCGGCCTCGCGACGCCCGCTCCTTCGCTCAGCTTCTTTGTTCCCTCCCTTTCTCTCTTTCTCTCTTTCACCCTGGCCAACTCTTCCATCGTTCGATTACGCCAGGCGACACCCACCTACCTACGGAGGGTACACCGGCGCGAATCGTTCAATCGTTCGAGCAAAGTATCGTTCCGGATAATAGGTCGCTCGGAAGGGCCATTGTCGTCGGCGACGCACGGCTCCGTTTCAGAAGAAGGGAATCTGAACCCGATATATCGCGATTTTAGGAAGAAAATAATTACGAAGCCAGTAGTGTTTCGTTAAACGCGATTCAGGTATTCAGAGATTGAATACTCTCGAGGTTAGTTCGAGGCACTGGCCAAGTGCGATTTGATTTAGAATCGTGTAGAATCAGTGACTGCAGGTGATTTGGCGACTCTTGTGGTCACCGCCGATACCTGTGTATCTCTGTTGTACAAGTCCCGTGTTCTACCATCTAACTCTCTATTCTCTGTTCTGTAGTGTCTGTGTTCACCGCCGTAACTCCGTGTCTGTTGACACTGCGACTCCGATACTCCTGCTCTGTTTTGCCAGACTCTGTTTAAAACTCTGTTCTCGATTGCACGTGCCAACGTTGTAGGAAGGAAAGAACAAAAAAAAAAAAAAGAAAAAAAAAGGAAAAAGAAAAAAAAGAATGACACTTTGATTTGGAGAAAAAAAAAGTTCGATCAAGCTGCAGCGAGGATGCAATTTTCTTTGAACGAGAAAGCGCGTATAATATTTAGCCGAGGCAAGCCAAGTCGAAAAATCGTATTTAATTCGGCGTGTAATTCGCAGAGCGATGGATTTCCAGAGCGGCCGGTACGGCGTCGGTCAATTTCAATTTCACTCTCGTTATCGATCAGCCGGACCCCAAGTGAGAGTACGTACGTACGATTCGTCTGTACATCACGCGGAATTAAAAGTTTTCCACTCGTAGCCGGAATTCGTAACAACTCCGAACGACCGGTGCTGCGATTCTCTCGCGCGATAATTCGCTTTCCTGACAATGTACGATTCGTATCATCGATCTTGGTGAAGCACTGTCACTATCATAAAGCAGACAGCAACTGATTTCTCAATTTTTATGAACGTGAAAGTTAAAAAGGAATCTCTATTGTTTCCTACATGTCGTGCAAGTAATAATGTTAGAAATAATGATATCATTTATTTACTATAATATAATATATAATATTATGTTACTACTATTTTATTGTTTGTTATTTAACTGTTTATTATGTTCGTTAACTTTTTATACTATCTGGTTATTCATTGAAACTTTCACTGAAAATTTCACATTTTCGTTGCCGGTAGTTTTAACATTAAGATCGCGATAAAAAAAAAGACAGTTCTGAAGTTTCTGTATAGAAGGCAATGTGAGAAATTAACCTTAATCGCCAGATGATTTAAAGAGCCGTGATTAAACGAAGAACCATAACCAGGTTTAATTTCATAGGCTTCGTCCGAGTTTGAGTTGCACGTTCGGGCTCTTAAACACCCCGCAGTTTATTCACAGTTTCGTGATTACGATTTAGAGGTCCAACGTGGAATTCTGAAATTATTGCAGACGTCCACAAATAGATATACGTGACCGGATATAGGTATACGTGACGTGCGAAGAATCATTAATTCCAACATACGTTCTTAAGCTTGTGCAAACAGAAAGGATCGATCGAGGAGCGGATTAATTAACTCGACTCGTTTCACGGCTAGAGGACTGTGCGTTTCAAATCGCGAAAGCGTGTGCTTCGTAACGCGTAGAAATTTGTTTGAACGTTAGAATTATGAAAACGACTACTCTGCGATTTTTCGTAAAAATTTTCTAAACTCACAGCTGTGAATTCCCAGAGAATTGAATAATTTTTCGTAGAATGAAATGAGCGAAAGCTTCTTCGACACACTGAAAACTTCATCTCTCTTATACAAATATAAGATTCAATTTAATTTAATAATATTAATAGTCATTGGGCTATCTCTTATGAGAATTTCGAAAATTCTTCGTGAAATCGTTGAGACAACCGTCTGACAAAACATCTGTGTATTCTATCACACGTCTGTATATTTTATTATATTAATAAATTACGATTTGTCGCGGATTGAGATAAATCTACATCTCCGTAGATCAGCTGAAGATCAGCATCGAATCGCTTGTCTACCGCGAGGAGACCGGAACTCTTTCATCCTTCTGTCGAGTTCTCGCGCACAGGGTGGAAACTTCTTTCGAATACGCAGAGTCGGACGCTGCGGGCTAACCGTAGAAAGAACGTATTTCCCCCGAAGAAAAGCTGTGGATCACGGAGGCACGCGGGCTCGCGAGGGTGGCCGAAGGCTTTTGTCTAGAATTGCTTGAAAACCGGCAATGAGAGATCCCCCTCTCCCCCTATCCAGGCCAATTACCTTCTTTTCTTTCGTCTCCTCTTTTCGCCAATTCCACTCCTCTCCATCCCCTCTTTGCCCTTTTTTTCCCCCCCTCGAGGTGTCGCAAACCTCATCCCGCGACAGAAATTTCGTTCGCGTTCAATTTTAGCCGCGGGATAAGGGATAAATGCCAAAGTCGTCCCCCCTCCCCCTTACGCCGTTCCCCTCTTTCACCGTCACTCACTTTCTCTCTGTGCGTTCCCACCAGTCTACTCCAGCCGTTTCTCATCCCCCGGCATTCTCAGTTCGCCTTCGGTGCTTATTCCGAGGCCTTCTACTCTTTGCCAAGGGATAGGCTCGCGACACCTTTGAGCATCGCCGTGGAATTAAAAGAAGACGGAGACGGATGTTTTCGTTTCGACGCGAGAGAGCAACGATGATAATCCCGACGAAAGGATGATCGCTGGATCGATCAACTGCCGCAGAAACGAAAGAGCAGGGAAATTAATAAGTCAGACACTTCAAAAACTTCCGACTTGAAAGTCAAGAAAATGAGGTATTGCGCCACGGACGTAGACCTGATTAAACGACATGCAAAGTAAATTTCTCGAAGAGAAGCGTGCTCAATGCGCGGGAATATTCGTAATCTAATAATTCGACTGCGGATTTTTACGCGCGAAGATAACTATTGTGATGCAAAACGTTTTTTTTTTTTGAATGATTATTTCCACAGACGTGTATGAATTTTCTGATAACGATTTAAAGGAAAGCCAATTTTCGACGCACACCTCTTAATTACAGAAATTAGCGATTCTCCACTTTGGAATTCCTTCGAAATTATTGGCCGTGTTTGCGTTAATTTGTCGGTTCGAAGTTATCGATGCTGGCTGATTCTTTTTCTCCGCTTCCTCCCTTCGCCACCCCCCTTTTTTTTGTTCCTCGTAACGCGAACTCGATCTCGCGGTGGTGGTGCACGGGGAAAACGATTGACGCATATGGGTTACGGGGTCGAGGACTTCCCGATGAACATTTCGAGGGCGCTTTAAGGTTTCGACGAAGAGGACAGTATCGACTAACGAACGATATAGCGGTATAACATTGCGTTATTTCGAGTCTATGATAGAATCATGAACACTCGTACACCGAGTGACCGAAGAGGTCCCAGTTATTTCTTGTCAGATAAAATAACTCGCACGTAACAGTTATTCATAATCACGAGGAAAATATCACCAACGCTAAAAACTATCGATGATCAAAATACTGAAGTTGTATACATGTCAACTTTCCAATCTCTTTGAAAATCATCTTCCATTGTTTTTATCTTCCTAGAAGTTTAGTACATCGTTTTAACCTTCTCCTTCCTTGTTCATCACACTGTGTCTTTTCATGTATCCTTCTTTCTTCGCACTATTGTATAAAAAGCGTGAAATATACAAAAGTAAAGTAATATCGTAAAGCTACATTGAACACTCAAAATCAAATATTTAACATTGACGTATATTTCAACGAGATGTATTTTTTATTATCAGGCAGTGCAACAGGGAGGATTAACAGTGACAAAGACAATGTTCTTACTTGTTGATTCTTTAATTAATAAACCCAAGGTTTATTATTCCTGCTGATCATCACTCTCTTTCTCAGTTCTCTCTATATGTGTACATTGCTTTGTTTTCTCAATCAACTGGATAGTGAGCTGCTCATTGTGTTTTTACCCTTATACTGCCACTCTGTCCGTGCAAACTGTCACCGTTACTGTTGGCTATCTCCGTTTCGATTCAACGGCGCAAGCAACGCGTATTAATGTCGACATCGGCGGAACAAATGAAAACGTTAATTGAAAAGCGAGTCGACCAAACGGCCAGTTGAAAGAGAAACGATGCGAAAGCTTTGAGCCAGCACGACCGCGATAAGAGGCCAACCGTGCCAATGAAATCTAACGAGACGCGGTTAATTTTTCTAATTTACGGGGAACTACCGCCACTGGGGATGCTTGAATGGTTGAACGTTTCACGAGCGCTCGGCCCGAGAATTTCATAGTTCCGTCGAACGGTTTCTCATTTGATGAATTGAATACACTCTAAACGGTGAAATTGCCGGGGACGGAATTAATTAGTCATTTCAACTTACGCGTTCCCTCTGTTCGCGCAATTTAGGCTGATTCATCATCCAGACGAGGACACGAGGACAGTTATTTTGTGTTGAAATAACTATCAGCTTTTTCACGGCTGCTGTCGAACGAAAAACTTTCGTATTCACGAGTCGGTATACTTCTGTATAACATTATTTTTGTCAATCACGATCGACAGTTTAGAATCTCTCAATTCCACTCGCTACGCTAGAGGTTGTATATATTGTACGCAATTGTATTTCTAAATATATTATCCAACAAATCAAATATATATTCGTTATTATCAAATATATATATATATATATACATACATACATATATATACATATATATATATATATATATATATATATATACACATACATACCATGTACGTACATAATTCGTTTTTCACTTAATTCAATGTGAAAATTTTCAAGAGTAAATTGTACTGCTTTGCTGCGATCAGAAGAGATCGCAGTATCGTGTCTCATATATCGATTACAGCATTTACATTTCAATGCAAGCGTCGAAGTTTTATATCGATTGGGATTTAACATTGTGTTTCGACGATAATAGGTTGCGCGCGTCTTGCACTTTCGACAAGAGTATATAAATTTCACGACGACAAACTCGCGGAATCCTCCGTTGACGTTGATAGCCTCGATTGTTCGATTACTCGTCATCATTCCATATTCCCTTTGTCGAAGGGATCGTGTACCCTCATCGAGCTATCAAGTTGTTGGCCAGTTGAAACTAGCCGTGGATCGCCAACGATCGACGATTTATTCGATTTAGTTGGCTCGTAACCGTTTCACGGTTATCCTCCTCTTCGGATAGTTACGTAATCATCATTGTCCGTGCCATCTAATTAAGGTCTACTGCCGGCCGATCGTGAAGCGCGATACCGATTCATAATTGAGCCGGTACACAGCGCTGCTGCCTCTCTCGCTAGAAGTCTGTTGGCCGTCGCAGTTTCAAGTTGCAAATTCAGATGAAACTCGGCCAGAGCCCGGCCCGTAAATTCGTAAAGAGCCGGTGCAGTAAGCTCGTTCGCCACGTATCCGGAGCTGCGAACAGCCATGTGGAATCTGGGTGAAGTTTGGTAATGTGCCTGAAGGGAGAGCGAGGCGTTCCAGATGAAGTCAAAGTTGAACCCGGTAACTGCACGGAAAACATGTCATCATTCGCCAAGAATTTCACGGTGAGAGAATTTTTTTTTTCTTACGCTTCTGAGAATTTCGTCTGAAAGTGGCTGCAAGTTTTTTTTTTTTGTGTAGTTTAATTCTTAAACGAATCAATGAAACTCGATGAGAAATCGCATTAAAACATGCACTGCGAGAGAAACTTTTCTTTTTTCCCTAAAACCGAGAACGAATGCCGACGAACGCCGAGTGCACGCTCTGCCGCAATGATTGAACAATAAATTTCGCTCTGGCCGAATTACGTACGAATCGTTTGATGCGAATTCTGCGCGAATTAATTTTTTGCTTACCAAGACGGCGTTTCGAAATCTTAATTCTGATTTGCGGTATAATTTTGCAACGACTCGTGCAAAAGAGATGTAACATTTTACTTCATCCTTTACTTATACTTTGTCCTTTGCCCGTTTTTATATCACGCGGTTGATCGACACGCTGTAGTTATAGTTGCGCATAATTTCGCAGCGTGAATTCGAATTTTTCTGCGAAATCGAATTTTGTCTCGTTTCGTTTTGTTTTTGTTTGAAATAGTTTAAGCCGATTCTGGATTAATAATACCGGGTAATAATTGAAACACAGTATTCGCTTGCTATTCGTCCGCAGTT
Organism: Tetragonula carbonaria; assembly: GCA_032399595.1. Lineage (NCBI taxonomy): Eukaryota > Metazoa > Arthropoda > Insecta > Hymenoptera > Apidae > Tetragonula > Tetragonula carbonaria. The sequence goes on along the minus strand of JAUCRC010000012.1, from coordinate 4,062,186 downwards.
TTCTAAAACCTTCACCTCCGGCCTTCCACTTGACATCGTCCCACTTCGGCGCAGAATAGTTTTAACGAGAGTTGTTTTGGGATTACTTCAGTAATTACGCGGAAATTGTACCAAACCGCCGACCACAACAGCCGCGTTAAAAAGCGGCGCGCGTGTTTGCTCCAAAGTTTTTCCCCTCTATAATTAATCGTTCGTGGTATTATTAATTAGAAAGTTCAGCACCGTGTTATTTACGCTTTGTATTATTCGTTTTCCGTTCTTCAGCCTTTCCACAACATTCTTCTCTTTCTCCCCTTCCACTCTTTTCTCTCTCTCTCTCTCTCTCATTCATTCACTCACTCACTCTGTACAACGTTGGCGTTCACAAAGCGCGAATTTCAGCAAGATTCCAGCAAATAACAGCGACATGTGATTAATATTCCGTATTATACGATACGATAATTCTAATTATTTATTAACGAGATTGTCGCAAATTACTCCGCGCAGGGATAATCGTCAAATAAGCGATGTGACAATTACAAACGCTTTCGCATTATTCCTCTCGAAGATTATTACGCTGTCATTGTATAATTTCGTAATAATTACATTATAATATTCAAACACAGGCTGATGAACGTCACAAATGATCGGGCAGGTATTAAAATTGAAGCCGGACAGGCTGAAAATTGCTAGAATTTCCCCCACCTCGTATTCGATGGATTGTTATTTATTAATCCTTTTGATTTCGCTCGATTGAATTTGCAATTATTATGTTTACACTTTTGAAACGGTGAACGTGAACGTTTTGAACCGCGACTCGTTGACTCACGTTTTGACTTTTGGATCTTTTGATCGAATCAAACTTTTTCTTTGACGCTCGAACAATTTGATGAGTTGCGAAATCAAAACACGTTTGTTCCCAATTTATATTCCGATGAATATTGTTTCTTCAAAACCACAGAACTCACGTATACATTATTAAGAAAGTTCTATGAATCTTTTATGAAAAAAAAAATATATATATATATATAAAATAGTATAAAACATCAATACATATTGAAAATAAATAAATAAGAAGTTTTAATATTTTTGGACAGGAGTGTACATATTATACATATACATATTGCAGAGTAATCAATACATTACACATAACTTGAAAGAATATAAACGAAGGAAATCGTATTGTACAATATACTTAAAAACACGAGAATAGTTGTTGAAAAAAAAAAGTCACAATGGCATTATGAAACTGATCGTCACTCGCTGAATATTCCCCATGAATATTTGCCACGTTACACAGCTGTTGTTCTAGATTGACTCAAAGTCATCAGCCATGAAACCATATAGTACACGGATGATGTAGTGTACCGCGAGCGATTCATTATTCTTCGCGTGGTTCGATAAACTCAGCTCGGCAGGTCCCTTGGGAGGAAACGAGAGTAAAAGGGGAAAGGCAAGGTCAGGGTGGTGAGAAGCATTTTTTCCCCTCTTTCGTGTCTTTTCACAGAGGCGATAAATCTTGACGGGCATCCGGCTATGCTGTGGATTTACCGCAGCAACAACAACAAAAAAAGAGGGAAAAGGAAAGGAGAAAAAAAAATCGGCGACGGGTTAACCGGAATTGTGTTACCCCGACTGGTTTGCCATGCGTTTCTGTCGCAAGTTGCTGCTGCTAGCCGCTCTGGTTTGGCGTGCTCGCCGTGAACGAACCTCGCTTTGGGTGCAATTTCATAAGCTCAAGTTAAATTAATCAAGCTGTTTGAGAAAGTTCGCCAACAATGTAATATTATAAACGATAGCGGTGGATTAATACGGACGGGACGTGTTGGCGTGTCCGCCTCGTTGGAAATTTCGTCAATCACGAACGCAGGCGGACTGTGCGCGGGTTCATTTGCTCGCATCGAGTCCACGCGAGCAGGGACACTCCCGCCGCGTATTCTGTTACGAAAATTACGAATACGCGAGCGCGGGGCTGTTCTGCCTTGTAAGACGACACCGCGTTCGCGTTGCAGTAACCGGAAGCCAAATTGAACGCGATAGCTGCGGCGTTTCGCTTCTGGTCATGCTAGGCAAGTTTCTCCCCTCTGGTCAACTAATTTTCACGTTGTTTGAAAGCTCTCAATCGTACGTTTACTCTCGATCGACACGCGGGATTTTGCGAAATGCCGCGACAAATCATTCGCAGAAATAAATAGTTGCAGAAAGATCCTTGACGATAGTGGAATCAAGAACTGAAAATTTGTTTCATCTGTTAAATAACCTTGGATATTGTACATCGCGTGGACTCGTGCATCGAATTTCCTATAAATGTACAAAAATCCGCAGTTAATCGTTAATCACGTGATATGAAATTTCACATCGTACTGAACTTTTCCCTCGTAGCTTTCAATGTGTTTAACGTGTTTCTTACGTTCGACGTTCACATCATTTTCTGATGGATTGTCTACAATTTGTGCACACTGGAATGACCAACAGCGTTCGGAACTATGTTACAAATTCTTTCGATTCTTGAATTACCCTCTCGATTCTTAAACTACTCTCAGAAATCGGTCGTTCGACCTGGCTTTCGTTATCTCTATTTCGAACTGGCTCCTCGCTTGCAGATTCTTGTCGGTTTTCTTCGTTCTTTTTTCTTTTGTCCTCTTTCATCTTTTCCATTACGCCGCTACCAAGATTAATAATATCAGTTAGGAAATTTCTATTCTAGAACCGTGGTTATCGAAGCATTAAGAGTCTTATCTGACAAGTAGTAGAATTGGACTTTGCGTCTTGTACTTTTGTTTGGACTTCTGTCTTACTGGATAAGTAAGACAGATCCGCTGCTGCGCGACAAGTAGAATAGGAGTACGTCTAATCAGACACGGCCAGTAGACTGTTTCGTCTGTACGTAAAGTACAATTATCGAGCAGGCGGGCAGCACCAGTTTAATTAGTGATTCGATAAGTAGACAATATTTCGTTGTACGAACGTTTATTATATAAATATGTAAAATTGCGCAACAGTAATATAGATATAGTGCAATGGTACAAAGTAGCTGACGAGACTAGTGAACTTAGGCAAAACAGTTAATTTTAATCTTTTGACGTAATTTAATTACTCCCTTGCCAATTTTTTTTAAATCTTCTGGCAATTTTCAAAATTTTCGTAATCACAGACAAAGTGTACAAATAAAATAAAACGCGTTTAATTGCAACAAGTGAAATTTCTCTAAGCTTTCTCCAAAGAGAGAAGTAACAAAATTTGCAAATTAAAAGTATAGCATATTAAGAGTTATTTCGACTAGAAACGAAACGACATAATTCAGTTTCGCTTTCTTCCAATCTGCGAGTCGTAAAATTGCGAGAAAACTTTCCACGATATTTTCCGCTTTGCGGAACGTTCTCGCAGCTGCCAGTGAAGTGTCTTGTAAACTAAAAGCCGTGAAACCGTCGCCGGTTGCAACAGTAGAGAAAAAGAGAAAAAGAGAAAAAGAGAGAGAGAGAGAGAGAGACAGACAGACAGACAGACAGAAATCGTGACAGTTGCCCAGGTGCTTTTTTCAACATCTCTTCGGCCTTAATTGCTGAAAGCGTGGACAATCACTAATTGCGTCTTGGTCGCATATCCCGGAGTGTTTCAAAGCAGAGTACGACGAGAAGTGTCGGTTGTCCGTTTTTCAGCGGTCAACAACGCTCGAAGCGTCGAGTCGAGGGTTACGCCGTGTGGAAGTGCTTCGGTACTAAAGGTTTCGCGGTTCAATGACGTTCAAAGAGCAAATGTGTTGCCGAAAATGAAATATCACCGCTTCCGTGTCTCTTTCACGTGCTCTCGCAGTTAGTGTTTTTTTCCCTTCTCTTCTCTTCGTTCTCTTCGCTTCAAAAAAAAAAAAAAAAAACAAAAAAAAAAGAGGTTAAAATATTTGATATCCAACGTATCGCAGTGCTTTGTGTTTCAAACAACGCACGCAGCTTGTTGCTGCTTCTAACCGGCAACTGGCGGCGCACTGTGCGAGATTCGTAGTCCTACAGAAAGTAGACAGTTTCACGGTATACGATTATTATGAAATATCTCGTTAACGAGAACCATTTGTTTCTTGTATTTTCGTTTGTAATTAGTTATAATTATCGGCAATGACGGCGGCTCGCCTTGACAACAGAAGCAGATAATTGATTTGTTTCCGTGAGAGTTCGAAGCTACGCAGTCGTAAAGAGATGGTTCACTAAAGCTTCACTAAGGGCAATTGGATCTCCATTTTCCTCTTCTTTCTGCTAATTTTTCCTCTCCTCTGATTTCAGCTGTTGCCTTCCTTTTCGATCTTTCTCGTTCCTTTTCTTACATCCGTTTTCCATCGTGTCTTCGTTCATCTTTTGCAAAACAGTTACAAATATGTATCTGAAGATATTCAGGTATTATCTCTTACTCTCTTTTCGCATTTATTTTTATAATTGTTTCTGCTCTTTCTTCGTTTGTTGTTTGATATAAACGACGATATTCTGTTCCTCTCTCTCTCTCTCTCTGTCTCGCCCTTTATCTGTCATTTTGTTTGTCCCGCTCTTTCGCGCTATCTCTGTTCAACAGGAGAGACAAGCAAATGACGATCTCTCAGACTTCGGGGCCATTCTCCTCCTCGTGTTCCTCCTTGCACTAACCTTCGTGAACTAAAGTACTAGAAACTACAAGTTATAATTACGTCACAAGATAACTCCTACGGTCGATATGCTCGTGTAAGTAGCCACGTGCACAAGAGCAGAAGTGCTGTCGCAACGGCACGGTAGTTGTAAGTCGTTGCGAGGTACTATTAAACGTAGTACTATTAAAGTTGGATGTTATTGGCGACAGATAACACTCGTACGTAGGACGCAATTATTCGCGAATGTCGCGAGTTCAATATTTATAAGTGTTTGGCGAGCTGTCGTGTTGGTAAACGCTTGAAATATGCACGGTATTTTCTATCCGACGAACATGATGAAACGTTAAAAGCGTAATATCTTTCGTTAAATTTAAATTAAAAAAAAAAAAGAAAAACATAAACGCTGATGTTCTTAACTAAATAAATAAATAGTTTTCTCACAAGACCATTCTTTTATGTTATGTATTTATTATTATTATATATTTATTATTTTATAATTATACGCAGTTAGAAACTTGCAACATTCTTATTTCTCGGATAAATGTACGAAAAGATTTGTTTCTTCCAAAAAACCGGAGAATGCTACCAAATCTCGAGCAAGAACGTGCATGTATAATTCGTATAATAAACTGAGAAAGGAAAAGGATCTTTTCTCTCAAGGTATAATATTTTATTCGAAAATACGACGTGAAATATTCGAGAGGATTTTACTTCTCGTACTTTACTTTCGCAAAATCTTCGTCATTAATTAAATCGATGGTGAATCAGTTTCGTCGGATCACGCCAAGCAGAGGCGCGGAGGCGTGAAAGTAATTTTGCCACGATGACAGGTTTCTCTGCTTGATTATTTCTTTACTTCAGCGAATCATGAGATCATATCATTACATTCTATTCAAGTTCAACCATCGGAACTGTTGATAATTATTTCATGTGTATCTGAAAATCTTCAATATTGCCGATGTTTTCCAATACTACAAAGGAGAGGGTACAAACGAGACGTAAGCTCTCATTATTAAATTAAAATTAAAAGTCCAATTCAAAGATGGAAAATCAGCTTGACGATCAAACTTACTCGAACCGAACAGGAACCATTACACACGAAAACTTGATGGCAGCTACATATCGAACAACTTGAAACTACCTGTTCGAACGCACTTTGACTAGATCTAACTTGCGACGTCCGTTTGCACGTGTGTACGTAACTATCGGCCATCGATTCTCGACTATCACGAAGACACGCAAGCAGCAGACGTCGTATTCCCAGACAGAAATGGAATTGTCACGCGGCCGACGTGGATGTTCGTCCTCCACCACAACGAAATACGCGAAGGAAATACGTGGCGGAATGTTCAACAACGACGCGACGCGACGCGACGTTCTCCATCGCTCATCACCGACTTCTTCCCTCGTTATAAAGTTCGCTTAGCATTCTTGAGCGCGGTGGGTGGTGTGAGTAGTTCGCATGAAACGTAGGAACGATCATCGAAGTCGTTGCAAAATTTCTCTTATTCACGTGTCACGAGCACGATCACGCACGCGTCGCAAAAACTGCAGAATACAGCTACAGAATAAATATATAACCTTGAAGCAGCGGTTTCTAAGCTTTGTTTTGACAGCTAACTTGGTTGCCAATTCTTTTTTTTTTAAGTGCACTCGCTAATATTAGAAGAATAGGTAATGTTATAGTCTAGATATATCTGTCAAACTTTTTATATATTTTGTATTATATATTCGACAGATCTTCGTTAATTCTTCTAGCTCAAATCGAGCCATTTCTAAAATGCTTGACAGCATTTTCTACAAATTGTTTCAAACACATCTTCGAATCTTGCGGAAATTCTACGTACTAATTACCTGTAGCGTGTAATAAAGCAAATGAAACTTATTCCGATTGCAATTATAATAAAATTTTAACGTACCCTACTGATTATTTCTTGCTTTCTTGATTTAATGATATGACTTGACTATATTTTTTGATTTAATAACGTTAATAATTAATGAATAAATTGCCTATAATATCCCTATTGAAATATTTGGATTTTAACAAGTGTATTTTAAATGTGCTTCTACGACTGTATGTGGTTACCCTAAAACGTAAAACACGTAACGCAGGTCGGGAAACGCGGCTTCAGAGCGTTCGAGAATGCTCGATAGACGGGTTCGTGATCCGCTCTTGCGTGACACGGCTCGTATTCTAATCGTCGAGCAGGCGAGGACAAAGACGTATACGCGTATAAGGAAAAAGGAATACCTGTTACTTCGACGAAGGCCCGGTTGGAATTCGAATTAATGGCCGGTGATATTTCATCGGTTCTTTTTTGAAATTATCGCAGCCCGTTCGAGGGGATAACGATCTCCAAGGGAGGAACAAATGGCGGTGCCCGTTGTTTCTTAGGGCGAGCTATAAATCCGACTGGAGAACTGGTGCCCAAGTACTCTTCGGGTTTTGATCGTTACACGCCGGGCTAATGGCTCGAAGAATTTTCACGAACGAAGCTGCAATGTTGGTATTGATCAAGCACCTCCCTTCCTCCCCCCTAAAACGTCGCGAATAAACTAGCGAACAAATGAGAATTTATGAGAATTTTCTCCACATTTCAATGGTCTCTTTTTTTCTTTTTCACTCGTGTTTTTTCATACGAAAGATCTCTCGTTTGTTTCACCGCAGCTTTTTTTCTTCCCACCGTCGATGCGCATACTTTCTTGGACATATTCATCATGATATTTGCGTTATTGCGAGTTCGACGCGTCCGATACCATCAGAGGGTGGGGAACGAACGCTAGCCGGAGCAGTTCGTCTGGATTATGTTTGACGTTCCGTCGCTACGCTGTTTTTACTGATTATGAGGGCAGCGCGACACGTTTCTTCTCTTATCTATCACTCTCGATACTACTATTTTCGGGCCGCGATTCTTCGCGTTCGTGCTCGCCGGTTGCCCGATCCATTTTTTCTATTTCACAATTTTTAACGTTCTCCGGGCAAACTGTGCGCGATCCTATCCCATCTACCGTCGACTAGTTTTTTCGTTTCAAAATTTGCCGCACAGATGCTGCCACAGAACGTCTCCTACGACAAGTTTAATCACGCGTTCAATTTTTTTTTCTTTTTTTTTTGCAATTTGCCACTGCATTTCGCGTTCGTCTTCTTGTCCGAAAAATGGCAAAAAATTTCTCTACCATCAAGCAGTAAGTAAAGATTCACTCTCCGCGTGAATACCGCTACATATATGTAAACCTACGTTCTTGAAAAGCTCTTTCGCACCTCGGGCTTCGCAGCTCGTCTCAGAAATTTCACCAATCAAAAATATCGCGCACGGCCAGAAACCAAGGTTCGGGCTATCAAGGCTAATAAAACGCATTTCCGTGAACGTCGGCGAAAGACAGGCGCGAGAATATTGGCAAACAAGCAAGCGGAACTCGCCCCGTTGCGCGGCGGGGTTTCAACATACCGCACGAATTCGCCAGTTTATTCTATTTTGCGTAGAGTTTACCTAGCGTTTTCGTTTTGTATAAAACGGCGAATCGGGGAATATCGTTACGAACGCTATGCAAACTTGAATTTATAATGTACAGTCAACGCTCGCTACGTATTCCGCTTTTTCTTTCACCTTCCCCCTCTCCCTCCTCCCATCAATCTTCGTCTTTTTTCCTCGTAGCCTCTTTGTCGATATATCCTCGTATGGATTTTCCGACGAAACCAACAAATTCGCGTGCATTTAAATTTCAGATGCTCGCCCCGCTGCACTACCGCCAGGAGACTTCCTCGTGATGAATTCGTACGCCATTGAAGGAATTTCGGTTCGGTTGGATCGAAAATATTTCCCCCCCGGAACGAAGGAGCATTTTTTTTATACATGTATTCTTTTTCTTTTTTTCTTTCTTTTTTTTTTTTACTGCACTGGAGGCCGCTCCTTATTTTAATTCCACGCTTCGCGGATGTTCGATACTCTAAACATTGCTTCGACGTTTTATTCTCGTTTCCTTCATTTTTCGACAATCGAGTCGCGTGTTCCCGTTGCGCGATACGCGCGTTCCATTATTCGTCAATGTTTGTTCATTTCTTGCGTACAATGAACGTGTACAATGCTCGTTCGTGTTCAAACGATTAAAAAGAAATTAACGAGTGTTATTAATTATGGAACGTTTTTCCATCCGCGTTGTATATTCGCGGTTGAAATTCTAATGTTTCACAATCCCGTTAACACGAACTATTTCCAGTATTTTCCTTCCTTTTTGCGGAAATTCTTGCTCGTTTAATTCATTACATACATATACGCTGGACATTACACGTGCAATTGCAAAACTTGATCGATGTACGATAAACAATGAAGTGAAATCGACACGCGTTATTTCATTCTATTCCACTCTGTACATTTCGTTTGAATAATCTTCACATTCTTTGTGAAGTTTCTTTTCTACTGAAAAGTTTTGTTATTCGCGACGAAACCTGTACTGATTTCCAAATTTGTCTTTATGAAAAAAAAAAGAAAAACGAAAGATTTAGACATAGGTAGATATTATAACAGATTTTCTATCTTCTCCATAAATGCACGAGAATGCATGAAAACTGGCAGTCTGGTAATAAATCACCGCGTAAATCTTTACCCCGTTAAGTTTCGATGCCTCTGCTACGTCTGTCCGCCAATTGAAAAGTTTCATTATCCGTACCGATAAATACCGAGCGTCAAAAAATAAGAAGCGCCCCGAGAGTGTACGCCCGTCAGCGGGACGTGATATTGGTTCCTTCAGCGAGAAGCGCTTACTTACTCACTTTGTAATTTTCGATTCGTCATCCTCCGAGGGATTGGGATACGAGGAGAGAATGAGGAGAAGAATGGGGAGAAGAGGGTCAGGAGAACGCGCGAGCAAGGGATGGGAGGGAATGAAAACGCGATTCTCTCTCTCCGCGAGGCGAAAATATTTTTCGACGCTCGCCGACACCTATCTGTCGTCGCGGGAGACAGACTCCCTCTCCCTCGCGAAGACGCATATCCGAATTTGCATCTGCAAAGGGAGGCAGAGAGATTGCCACGGTTCCATTGAGTTTCTGTTTTCGTCGTCCGGGGGAATATTGGCATTGGTGCGCGATTCCTCTCCCTCTAGAGCCCTTCTGGCAAAGAGCGTAGCGGGACCGATATATATGACGACAAAGAAGAAAAAGCCGAGAAAAAGAAGGGGTGGGAGAGACGACCGAAGGGGTCGAGGAAGGTCCAAAGTTCGACAGACAGGAACAAACACGCGAAAGAGGGATGATAGAGAAGGAACGAGAGTGACATGTGGGAGAACTTTTAGCGGTGCACACAGGGTGTTCGGTTAATTTTACCCCGAAAGATTCGCCGTGAATGCATTAAGATTCATGGAGTACGGTTCCCGTTAAAATTCATAGCGAAATGAAAGGGTCTTGCATATTACATGGAAGATTTCGCGTTGCCCCGTGAGAGGGATGAATGGCATTGTAACTCAAACATCTCCTCCTTTTTTTATTCTTCTCCCTTTCCTTTGCCGTACAACTAAAAAAATCCTCCTTGACGCGGACAGTGTTTTGCCGGTGGAAGCGACGAATGTATGGAGAAGATTGCAGAAAAATGTTGCATCGTGTGTTTATATTGTTTGAAAAATGTGTCCGACCACGGAGGATATATACTACTTCCCCTCTGCCTTTTTTCCCAGTCGTTTTATCTTTATTTCTCGCCAGGATACTTCGCTGTTTCTCAACGTTAGTATCGCGTGCATTATTTAAAACGGGGAATTTTATTTCGCTAGCAAATTTCGCCGGTAATTCTCCGGCAAAGAGCCCGTACGAACGGGAGACACACCCCGTATAAAGCAGCGCGTAAGGCTTCTCTCACGTGCGTGGAGTCGTACGAAACTCGCGACGTCTCGACGCTTTTGGTGTCGCTCGTTGCTCCGGGGATCGAAGACGTCCGTGCTGCGTATAAAAAGCAAGAAAATTTCGCAAGGGTGGCGAAGGGAACAGGGGAGGGGAGATGGAAAGAAAAGAAAAAGGTCGACGCTCGTAGCATACATATTTTATGGGGCAATCACCAGCAACTCTTATCTACGGTTTATTCAGTTCTGCCCTTTTGCTTAGTTTCTCCTCTCTCTCTCTCTCTCTCTCTGTCTCTCTTTCGTTTCCCCGTGTCTCTCGTACGGCCACCACCACACGTACACGCTTCCTGGACCGGGTTGACCCTCTCGCCGAGTGCTCTCGAAAGATTTGCACGATTACTAATAAACGAGGCCTCGAGTCCTCGAGGAAGGGGGAACGCGTTTAGCTTGAACGCGTCGATAAATTTTTGCTACAGCTCCTCCTGGATCGGAACCGCTGCACGAGAGGATTCTCGCCGCACAAGATTGGACTCGGTGCTAGAATTTCGCGCAATCAAAGGGGGACACGAGTGGGTAGGGTTAGGCCACAATGGCGACAAATTCTTCCCCGGTCCCCATCGCGCGCTCGTTTCTTCGTGCTCGCTCTCTTTCGCTTACCACCCGAGTATTACCCACTCGTGATTCTCGCGACAATCATAGGGCAGTTTTACCCCGTTTACAAAAGCATGCACGATTATTCGGACAGTTGGTCGAATTCCATTAAAGGATTAGCACTTTTCTTTCATTCTGAAATTTAAAGTGAAAGCATGTTTTTCTACTTGCTTTCTCGAGATAACGATTTGAATGATCTGCCGAATTGAAAACGGAAACAAGGAGCGTATCTGGCGTCGCTCAAATTCTACGTTTAACCGTATATGAATACTTGATACTTCGCGAAATTTATAGAAATTCTTGCAACGTGGCTGAAAATGTATTTTTAAAATTCAGACGCGATCAGATCATTTAAATATTTTCGTAGGATAAATTCTCATCCACCTTCGACGAGAATATCCTCAAATTCTAAAGGAGAAGATTTCAATCTTAAAAACAACTGTGGATCTAGTCACAAAAAAAAAAAAAAATAATTTGTTATTGCCCATAAAGACGTTTAAATTTGCAAGATTTCCGAGAGAGACAGTATTTTTATTTACAATGCGTAAAATGATGTAAAGATATTTTTGAATGAAACGAGCTCAGTATTGCGAAAGTGGAAGTTTCACGCTCTGTCGCACGATTTTTCTTCACGAATCTCGGCGAGTTTTTCCATTGTGCGTATCTTCCACATACGCTTAGATCAGATTTACGAATTCCAGGCTGTAAAATATCTGTCGAGCGCAGCCGTTGCTTCGTAGAAAATCGTAATCTTTATCATTCCGCGTAAAGTTTTACGTACGCATGAAATCTCATACCTGGAGAAACCACGATCCGCATCCGCGGAAGCTGGGAGTTTTATCAGTCCGCGTGGATCGCAACGTCGCGCGACATTCTCTCGTTGTTTGTCCATTCGACGCCCGCTCATTCAAGGCCGTTAATTACAGGTGGTCGTTGGTGGCCTTCGTCAGGGATTCTTTGACGCTTGGGAATCGTAGTTTCCAACGGTAATGCTCATTGTACCGGCCAATTGGCCATGACTAGCAAATCGACGTGGTAAAAGTCGAAAAGGGGTTTCCGACGGTTGATAAGCGGCTCTTTCGGGCCCGTGGCCATCACGGCCCTCCTCTCCCGACGACGGCTCTTTACACACGGCGCGGCGCAATGTGCCGGCAGGTGCTGACCATGTAAAATGCATGAAAGTCGTGTATGGCGTGTAGTATACGAGCACTGCCGGCTGGCTGGTACCGGGGAACCCTGAATGCGCGAATTAAAACGCAATTTCCCGCACAAAGGGGACAGTTTATGCTTGCCCCTTCTTCGTCCTTTCCTCTTCTCTTTTTTTCCCTCCCCCGATTCTCTCTTTTTCTCTCACCGTTTTTCTTTCTGCTCGTTTCCCTTCTCCGTTGCCTGCTCTCCCTGTCCTTACCGCTTTTCGTCTTTCTTTCTTAGCCATTTTCCTCTTCTTCCCGCCGTTTTTCCCCCTTTCTTCTTTTTTCTTTTTTTCTCTTTTATCTTCCGTTGCATCGTCGTGCTACGCTCCTCTCTACCATCATCCCATTTCTACCTTGGTATCTACCTGTAACACCAATCCCCTGGCGTCTGCTTAATGAAGCTTACCCATAAGAGCTCTCTTTTTGTTTGCTCGTTCCGGCTACACGTTGCCGCTCGTAAGCGTTGTTCTATTGCGGTGCAGCTTCCCGCGCATCTCCTCTCCTGCTCCTCGTTTCATGTTTTCATCCGTCTTTGTACTTTGCAGCTTGTTGCGGTGCAACAATACCATCGCATCGGAGTGGTTTCAAAATTATTGAGAACTCTTGAGAAAATAATCCGGTTCAGATTCAGATTCGTTTCCAACAACTAGCCAGATACCTTGATAATTTTCCAAATTATCTTACCAGCATGAAGATCCGTGTGCGTGAAAATTCCGTTGCGATTGATCGTTTGGTACCAAATGTAGTTTCAAGTTCAAAATGATTTTTTCAGTCGCTCTTTGCAAATAATAAATGTCCGCTTCCGGCAACGTGTCTAACATATAATTTCTCTCTCAGTCTGTAATGAATTTTCCGTGAATCAAATTATTAATTTACAGCTTGAATGAGACGAGCGAACGTTCTTCCTCCGAAGGAATCACTCACACTATCTACCCTTTATTCCCCTCGACCTTTGTCGTCTCTGTCGTCGCTTTCTCCGTAGCCCCTCTCTGCTAACTTTAGCCGCGTTCAAGCGAATGGCGGCTCTCTTTTCCTCGCACGTCACGCGATCGACCGCTCTCTTCGTCGTCTTCGCGGTAGCTGTTGCTTCAGACTTACCAGGCTTTTGAGCAGTCCAATGGTTTCCCTTCTTGTCTCGACTGTTCGCGGAGACGACGCGACTCTCCCTCGAGAAATATTTCGTTTTCTTGTCGTCGATCGCGACTCCCCCGAGCGACTCGCTCGAGTTCCGCGCGAAACACTCTGCTCGCCAGACTATCGTTTAAGTGCTGCCGTGAATATCGGCTTGGCTCCAACTTGCCACGCTACTTCCAGCTACCACAAAGTTTCCCACCATCGATTATCGATCACCGGCAATTTTTCTCGCCGATCTCGACATTATGTCTGCGTTTCCATTGCTTGCACGAACAATTGATAACACTTTAAGAGTAATTCCTCAGCGTTTCTTTGGCTTGAGAAGAGAGCGAAAAATGCTGGATATATCTCTTGCAATCTGAAAATTATACGTTTCACACCTCGAAAATCCTTATTGCGCTTTCAAAAGCGAATGATTCGAAATTGGAGCGAATAACGATCTCCTTCTTCCGTAACTGAACGAAATTTTCGTGATCGCAAAGTGTATTTCTACATTTTTCAAGGTGTTACAGAATTCATATCCAATCATTTTCACAGCTTTCCCCGATGTTCAACTGAATCCCGCTGAGTAACGAAATCCTCGACGACGTCCACGCAGAATCGCCGCGACGTTCCTTTGACCTCACGCCATCGAAAATAAACACCGTTTATGCGTGAGCTTCTAACAAATTCAATTCGATTGAAACGACAGAGGGCGGTTCGGGTAGCACGTGGAGAGCTATCGCAGGGTAGCAACGGTGCTCAAGGAAAATCGAGTGAGAATAGCGCGCGCGAAGTGCGGCTGGTAAGAAAGGGACGGTAGGGTCGCGTGGAAGTGGTCTCGGATGGAAGTAAAGTCGGTTAAGGGTTGGCGCGCGCGTTCTCGAAAGGGCTGCCGAGAAGAAGAAAAAGAAGAAGAAGGAGACGAAGAAGAAGAAAAAGAAGAAGAAGAAGAGGAAGAAAAAGAAAAAGGGTTTTAGAAAGACACGGGTGTGCAGCAGGTGAATCGCGGCCGATGCTTTTACAAAAGGAGGCCGAACCTCCTCGAGATTGTCTCCGATAAAAGCATAAAGCAGGCTTATGCAAAGGTGACCGTGCGATATCGCGCGACTATCGCCCGCTCTCAGCCTCGAATTATTCTCCCGTTCTTCCTCCTTGCATTTACCGCCCCACCGGTGGGGATACGCGCCCGTTTGTCTTACGTTTCTCTCCCGCGTGCACCCGTGGTGGCTGCCGCTTCCGCCTTGGGGAATCCTTTGAAATTTATACGAAAAAATTGCAGTCAGACCTTTGGAAATCGCGAGGTTTTCTCCCCGCTGACCGGGATATTCTTTCGAAATGCTATTTCCTTTCTGCTTGCAGCCGTTTCTCTCTCTTTCTCTTCTTATAGATTCTTGCTTTTCTCCTTTACACCTCTATCTTTTATATACGCTCTCGTCCTACATTCTCTTACTTTCGATTTATTTGCGACTCGTACGCTGTTTCTACGCTGGCTAGTCCCTTAACGACGTCCCTCGTACATCTCGTATGGACTGCAGATTTTTTTTTATGCGCCGCAAGCGGCTGCTCGCTGTGTCTGATATCTGATGAGAAGATTTTACTGTTTCCTTCGATTGCATATTTGATAATGAATGAAAATATCGTCGGAAGAAAAAACCAAATTTTCAAAGAGAGAAATAGGTGCGGCTATTGCAATATAGTTTAATCAGTGTAACATCATTCGTTGGCGATTCATTCAAACTCGCGAACAACCCTTCTGACAACCTCTTTTTTTAAGGGAGCAATGTTCGTTGTTCGTAGGCGAATTTGCTGCACTGTGTATACGCAACATCGTAGATGTTCTCTTTTTCTATATTCCTTTCATTTCTTTTTCCTTCATTATCGACATCCAGCCCCTCTCTCACCCTCGAGTTTCTTCCGCGTTTTTCCCCCTTTACCGCATTTCTTCCGCTTTCTCAGCTCACTTCCTCCGGAGTCCCCAATCTCCTACATCTTCCCTTTTTCTCCTCCCTCCGGTCGCTTTTCTGCCTTCGTATTTTTCTCAGCTTCCTCTCTCCATCTACCACTAGTGGCCATCACCGACTGGTAATCCGGACACACGTTCACTGGTCATACGTACACGCTGGTATCTTACGAAGCAGTGTATCGTGCTGAAAACTAGGAATGGGATCAACTCCAATATTCACTCACGAGTCCGAGTCAACTTCCAAGTTTCGTATCGCGAGCTTTGAATATTACTCGAAAACAGAAGCGTTTCGCTTGATGCATTTACACCATATACATCGTTCAGTCAAAAATCTCCGATTCAATCGATATAAGTTGATATCCCATCTCTCTCCATCAGCATTCTGTTTCAGAGTATTTTGTTTTCATTTCGGGAAGCACTTATAATATATTATAATATATTATAAAATATTACAAAATATATATTATAATATATTATAAAATATTCGAGATCACCCTCCGTTTACAGAAACACTTATATAAACCAGAGATGGCTAACTGGCGGCCCTTGCCCCTACTTTCCTAATCGCTAGCACTATCCCCTCCACTATTCCCCTGCATTGAGAACATAAGGGCCACAATACTTGCCATACGTAATGTGGAATGAGGAAACCTAGGTCGAAACATTCTCCTGGTGGCCCAAGAGCGAGGCAATTGTCACAGCGAAGGCCAGGTCTGGGAATGTTTGTTTTAGCCGCCTAGGATTAGAACTTAAAATATCAGGGCATGGTTGTGTCTTTGTGCGAGAGACGAAGATTTCGAGGATGCATGTCATGAAGGAATTCAAGAGACAGCAGAATGCAAGTCGAGAGTATTATAGCGAGTATCGAGTTGTCAGAGCATATAGATTTAACGAGAACTTTAACATTATTATCATCGCCGCATTGGAACTTTTTTCTATTAATTCTTACATATAAATTGTTTTCTTTACTGTAGCTGCAAAGATTAAAGAAAGATGGGAAAACTAGTTTGTACGGCTCGCTGCGACGAGACGGGATGAACAGAATGGGAATTAATTTTCATGGCGGACTGAACGAACATCACGTGCGATCGCAGCGAGGAAGAAGCTCACCGCCTCTGATATAAACCTATTTGAATCCAACGATTAAAGGCTCGGAGCAACTTGCGAGGTACTCGATCCCATTTCTACCGAGGACCGGTAGCACAAACCGTATCCTCCAGCGGTTCCTCGGTATCTTGTACAAGCATAAGGGGACGTAAATCTCGCGTGGACATAAATTCCTTTATCGCGGACCGTCTTGCAGCGAGAGCGCACCGCCTGGACCGCCGATCTGCTTCTTACTTTTCCTCTTACCGGCCAGCCTGTATTGGTCGTTCTGCTAGATGCGCGCATTCAACCATAACCGGCTCCGCGTAAAATCCAACGTCCATCGGCTCTCGTCGAGGGCTAATAAATATCAACCGGCGCGATATTGGCGCGCAAATATTTAGGCTGCATATTTATAGCGACGCGCGGCTACGTTGCATTTTGCTAAAAAGCGTGCCACGCGCCGGGTGCACATCACTCTTGTCGTCGGTGTGTATATATATATATATATATATATATATATATATTTCAGCGTGAAAACTTTTCGCGAAATTCTCTCCCGTTTAACCGGGTGCTGCACACGGCCGACGTATTATTATGTTTCATATAACGCACGGCCGGTAAATGGTCATTTTCGATCGGGCTAATGGACCGTTTATCGGTGCCCTCAGTCGCACGTGCTTTTACAGGCTTTGCCTTTGATTGTGGTGTGATTAGAAGTTAATTCAAAGTTCGAGACTTCGTTGTAAGAATATTGTTATTTTTATTATTCTCGAGATATATAATTACATATCGTTAAATTACAGCTCATACTAGTTCATACTTTTTCCGAATTTCCTCGAGAACGACAAATCGTTACTCCTTCTGTACGACTTAATTTTTCATGCGAGTCTGATCGATCGTACCCGCAGGAAATGTCATAGGGAAATCTTACATTTTTGCCTGGGGCGCGTAGATTCTTCGAGAGAAGTGTAAGTAACTTGACAAATTTTCACACTTTAATTTCTTCGGGAGTGAAAAAATTGTTGTTCCTTCTCTGCGATTTACTTTTTCATTTCGCACAGAATGTCACCGTGCGGGGCACCCTGTATTTTCGCCGCAGCTATTATATATTTCGCATAGATTTTTCGAGAGGAGTACAAGGCAGTACTTGTGCAGAGGCAGCCAGTCAACGCAATTGAACAGCGAATGATTGTCTGTGTCGACAACGCGGGTTATAATACTGTGCGCGCTCAATGGATATTTATTATCCAAAAAGAGCAATTCCACCCAAAAACTAATTGTGTCTGTTGCACGCGAACTCGTTTTTAACAGGCTCAACTACCCTCATTTTATTCCCCTATATGAACTATAGATGAAAACAGCAACCCCTCGCCGTGGGATTGTCGTTTTTTTTTTGTCCAAAGAAAATAAGGTGATAATCTGTTCGTAAGAGAACAGGTTTGCAACAACCACCTAAGAACCACGAGCACTGGTTCAAACAGAAATATTTCCACGAGTTTGCATTTGTCTTCGCAACGATGTTCTCGGCTATCGACTTCGAGGCTATTTTCCGAAGCTTTACTATGCGAGAAAAAAAGAAGAATCGAAACAAAAGAGAAAGAGAGAGAGAGGCACGAGTCGATTTCACGAAACACAATTCGACTTGTTCTCTCTAGGGGAAAATCGCTCGCGCATGGTCGCTGATGTAGACGGGCCTTTTACGAAAGAAATCGCTTCAATCGTTGGTCGTTGGTAAGTTAATCGATCAGACAATTGTTTCACCCTTCCTGTATCGTATCTCGCTTTCTCTCTCTGTCTCTCTCCTCTCATCCTCTAATCCGACGTTCTTGTTAATCTATCGCGTGAAATACACGACGAGCGTGGCACGTACGAAAGACACGGGAAAGAGGAAAGAAAGAAGGGGGGGGGAATAGGCAGAGATAGTGCACGCGGTTGCAATTAGCAGTTCGCGGACGTCGTTTGAGCGGCAATCGAGACAACGAGGTAAGAGGAAACCAATTATCCAACGGAGCGGGTGGCTGGCCGCCAACGCAGTTGTTTCCTAATTGCATCGACGTTCGGAGGACACGTTGGCACACGGTCGCGCACGTCGCACCGCGAAAGGCAACTGTCCCTTCTCTCTTCGTCAAAGCGGCCTCGAAATTTCCAGCAATTTCGAGTTTCCCACCTCCGGGGAGGCCGAGAATCGGCCCGCGTCGGTGAGAAGTCGCTTTGAACGCGAGCCGAGTTCTTTCGCGTTTAATGGTAATCAGTCGAGGTGAGCGAACCGCTAATTAGTTTCCGAGTGGAAAGCAAAAAAAAAAAAAAAGGGATTAAAGAAAAAAGGAAAGAAAAGAACGTTGTCCGAATTCGGGGAGTTTTGCAGAATGCGGATCCAACCTCTGCGGATATATTTCCTCAGCGAGTGACTGAATTTTTTGTCCGATTATTCTCGGAGGTAATTTTCAACAGGGTTGGCGACAGAGAAAGCTTGTATCGATCTGTAAATATATTTATTGTTCTTTGACGGAGCATCTACTCGTGTTTTCGTTTCCATTACTTTGCAATCTCGTTTTCTCCCCGTCGAATCGAAGATAATTCGTTACAGTTAAAGGATTGAAAGAATCGGTCTAGTAATTTGGAAACTTTTTCGGAAATTTTGGTGCATTCGAACGTGTATTTTTCTTTTTTCTTCTTGTTCAAAAAGCGGGTTAGAGAAAATCGTGAAAATAGAAAGAGATGAACGATGACGATGAATTCTTGGAAATCGTGCAATTATTTTAGTTGGATTCGAGGGTCAAGTTTTTTGCCCACGGAAGGATTCGCATTCGTAGAACTGAATCGGTGAATCTCGACGAATTTCACCGTCTGGCGATAATCCAATATTTTTTCAGGAACGATATTCATAATTGATTTCACGGTGAAAACCGAAATCTGGCGGAAAACTGAATATTACCAAATAAACACGTTATTGACAGTTCCTGCTGGACATTTAAATATTTGCCTGATGCGTTCGACTAATATTTCGCGCATATAAAATATGTCATCTCTCTCTCTCTCTCGTAAAATATTCACGTTTTATCATTTTGCACGCGCAAAACAATTTATGAAACGAGTCGTTCAATTTAATTAGAAAAAACGCCCTCCAACGTTCGGTAAAAGAAATATTATCGGAAACGTTTGCTCGAAAATGACACCATTTTCATTCCCGATATTTTTTCACTGTCCCTGTTAAAATATCAGCTGCAGATTCGTTCGTTTGCATAGAGATCGATTTAAAAATCTAGATCGTAGTTACGTAAAATTCACGAAAGTATTCGAAGAGTACAAGAATTTTTATGCGTATGCCTCTCTGTGTATATGTGTGCGTGTTTGTGTTTTGTACAAAACGTTTGGAAATTTCATTGATGTTGTAACGAAAAATGAAGAATTCTATGAATTCTGTTGAACAAATTTGAAATCGATTTGCATATATATATATATAAGTCAGAAGATATTTATTATGAACGCGTGAATAGTTCTCTGAATCATATAATAAGTGTTCAAAGTTCCAAATATTTATTACTTCGTGCAATGTTAAAGAAATATCACGATATATTCGTAGAAACATTAGATACGAAAATGTTCGAATAATAACTCGCAAGTAACTGCGTGTAAAGTCAAAAGAATTCCAGGTTAGACTTCGCGATTAGCGACGCTACGGTTACATTATCACTGGCGAGCGTTTCTATCGTTTCTTCGATTTTAACTACGGCCATTTTTCAAAAGTTTCCTCGACGGCCAATTTAAAAGCTTGCATTATCCCGGCTCGCGACACTCCCTACCGGCAACGTGGCATCAGTTTCATCAATTAGGTTACTTAAATGTTTGCACGAGGAAAATCCCGATGAAAATTACGAAGGGCCACGGTGGCAGGAGGGGTAGCGCGGGGCAAAGGGGATGGACGCGCGGTTCGTCCATACGTTACCAAACTCGCATTATCGTCGTGAATCAGCATCGGATAAATTATTAAAAGCTTAAACCGCGGCGGAAGTATAAATTAATTAGCGCGAACATTAATGGATTTAGTTGGGTATTTGAATAATGCGATAATCGAATGTCGCATACTTCCGGACTCTCTTGCCCCGCGATCGTTTGCCGGCCAACGATATCGCCGCTGTATCAATCATTTGTTTGCACTATACCTCAAACTCGTCGAATAGAGAATCGAGAGAGAGAGAGAGAGAAATTCCAAGAATATATATTTAATTTTAATATATTGTGTTCTCATTTAATTCAATTTAATTCAATTTATCTATTTACAGGGAATAAGAAATCTTTCGGCACGACAATGCGTAACACAAAAATGAATAGAGTGAAAGTTAGAAAATGAATAAGTAAAGTAAATATGAGGAATAAGTAAGAGAAAGTAAATTAAATTACCCTAGTTGCAATAAAATAATTAAATTATCCTAGTTGCGATAAATAACTAAATTGGTAGTTCTCATTTAGTAATTCAAATTGTGGTATTCGAGGAGAAGGAAACTAGTTGTCGATATGAAGAATTTCTTTTAACATTACGCGCGTAATAACAAGAATATGACGAGCAAATTTGAAAGTGCATGTCTTGTATCTTTTTAAAAAGACACGAACACGCGTAACTCTGCTTGATGTTAATTCCGCACCATTATTTCACCATGCCTCTGCATTTATTAAAAATACGTACAGAACATTTATCAGAAATGCCTGCATTTATCTTGAACAAATATTAAACAGCGTTACGTATTAAATACGTGATAAACACGCAGCAGATTTCCACGATATTTCTCGTCCACGTTCTCCGAACGTCCATACGTGATGCAATATTCGAGTCGTCTGCACTTCAGACGATATGTTTTCATAGTTGGGATGACACAGCGCGGGAGGAGAGAACCAAGGGGGGAAAAGGTTAAAGGTTATACCGGCTAGATCAGGCTAAGAATGGCTCGCGTAAAACAGATACGAAGGGAAACGCCAGAGAATCTCGTTGATAAAGGACAGGTCCGAATTTATGAGAATTATCGGGCGTATAATAAGAATAAGGGAGCAAACGGACCTTTTGCTACTCCTCTCAAAGATTTTGCATAACGCGTTTCAGCTTCCTTCTTTCGATACACTCCTTTTTGAGAGGAACCGTTCTCTCCCTTTGCACCTGTATATCTTCCTGCTTCGATAAAGGATTTTCGGCACGTGATCTTCGAGCGGAAAAGAGGTAACATCAGGAAGCTGCGTGTTCGACTGCGGTGCGTGGCGAATCGTGTCGCGTCGCCACGATCGATGAAATCCGCAAGACGACTTGGTAACGAAGTTCGTTTCGACGGCAGTGCTCCGGCTCGACGAACGGAGGGGTTGAGAATCCTTAAGATTCAAGGGAATCTTTCATGGCAATTTAATTGGGATCGAGTCAGCGTGTCGGTGACTCTTAACTTTTCGAGCGTGCACGCTCTGTGCCGATTCGCTCGATCGTTTCTCCGTTTCTCCTTCGAACGAAATATTTCATTGATTCACGCGCGCGCTTCTCTCTCGCATCCACGCTGTTTCTCCAGCATTCGTTGCAAATCAATTAACCTTGTACGGTATCCCGTTCCTCTTTGATACACTTTATTACGTAGCGATATCCCTTGCCCTTGATACTTCCATTTAGTTTAATTTATACGAAATGCTGGAGTCCTCTTTGACTTCTCTGTGAGTTTGCTCGCGATATGCTACATTAATATTGTGCACGCCGGTTATAATATTCGCTCGTTGATAATATTCTTTCGTTCGATCCTTTCTGCTCAATCGCGATCTCTGCTTTCGCTTTTTTTTCTCTTTTTCTTGTCTTCTTCGGTTCTAGTCTGTTACTAACGCTTCGCTGTTTCGCAATCGTGCAGCTCGCGTTGCACGATCATAAATTTGTATCGCGATGCACGCGCTTATGGGCTCGCGTAATTTAGCGGGACGCTTTATGCGAACTCTTGATCATGAAAAGGTGTTCCAATAACGATTAATTATTGGTCGATTATTGGAATTTCGTGGAAAATTTTTTCAAGTATCTTCGAGCAATTAAAAACACTGCCTGTTCTTTGCCTGTTGATTCTGAATTTTCTTCTTCTTCTGTAATTCTGTTAAATGACGCGAAAGAAATATCCTTGCTCTTCTTGTTTCTCTTCCTCTTCTTTTCCTTTCTTTCATTTCGCTGTGTGTATCGCGTAAAACGTTGCGAAATTCCCGTTGACACTATAACGGAAGACAACTATGATTATATTGATCAAATTTGAAACCAATCTGGGGACGTATATAGCAAGGTAAAGAATAAACTGTTTTAACGAGGAGAAATGTTTGAATACATTAAACATAGAGTTTCACCGAATATTGAAGTTTATTGAGCAATTGTTTAAATAATTTAGTCATCTCTGTAAAATACACACTTGTATCGTATTTTCCGCACATGTTTCTTGAATCTTGTTTCAAAGTTCACGTGACACAATCATGTTGTTTGAACGTTCCTGTTACGTCGGCGAAATCTCGAAATGTTATTTGTATAAAATTTTTCTTAACTTTATATCCAAATGTCAAACAAAATCGGAAATACACGATTTCGTGGAAAGTTAACGTACTAAGTAGTTCGTCCTTGTGATCCTCGCTGTAGCGAGCATAGTATCGATCAGGTTTTAATTAAAAGATCACCGGAAGTTTTCAAGAGCCGATCCTTTTCGAACTGTTTTCGTTCCCCGAGCGAAATCGGTTCATTGGCTTTAATTTCGGCATTAGCCACCCTTCGACTCTTTTCCGCCCAGACTCTTCTCCTTTCCCCCGATCAGCCTGTATTCCTACTTTTCTGATTTAGAAATCGACCATCGCCGCCCGGTCGGTCGACGATGTTGCCCGAGCAACGTCTGTAATTGGACGATTCTGCTTTATTGACACTGGAATTAACCGTTCACCGAGCGTGCCGCTCTCCGTCCGAGACGAGCGACGAGACGCTATCTATCCTATCACCGTGTTTCTCTCGATTCTCGCTTCGAACCTCGCTTCATTACATACCGATACCTCGCCGCGCGGAATTACGTCTAATTTCGCCTCGCGCAACGTGAAATTTAATAACCTCGGCAACAGTCCAACAAAATTGCGAAATTATATACAGAAAGTTCGGCGAAATAATTTCGCTGTGGGAAATTCGACGCGGGAGAGTCTTCGACCGCCCCTATTCTTTCTCTCCGTCTTTTTTTTTTGTTTTTTATACTTCCTCTCCATCCAGCCCGTCGAAACTGTGATACAGTTGCATGTTTAATTAAATTTGTTATGTTCTATTGGCTCGGTGGAATGTTTTTGCGTCATCGATACGTTCGATTTCACGATGTTGCGCAGTTTTTAATGAAAAAAACACCGAGGGCCGAAGCTTCGCTCCGAGAGAGGCGACACCGACGGGCGAAGCCGTGTCTGATAAAAATTCAGCCAGGCGTTGTCGCGTCGCGCGTCGTTCAAAATTGTATAACTTTTAATTAGAAGAATCTCGCCGACATTCTCCTTCGCTTTTAATCAGCAAGCACCGTGGAAAATTGCGAGAGGTATACGCCCCCTATAATTAATAACTTTCTCATAGATTCGCGAAATTGTACAAAACAGTTCGAAAACGAATCTTCTTTTTTCTTTCTTTTTCTTCTCCTCTTTCTTTCTTTTCGCTTCTTTTCTCGCTTTTGTGTCTCGAGAAATAAAACGATGTGTCTTCTGTTCGATCAACTGGGTCGGAGAAGCGTCGTGCAAACGTGTGTTCAATCCTCGGTGTTTTTCGAAGCGCGTCTCGGTCTTTGCGCGTTCTCGACGAAAAGAAACCAAATCGAGCAAATTTGATCAGTTTAATAACCACGTGTCGCTTGCGTGTCCAACTATCGTCGATTTTTACAGCGAAACTTTTTCATCCGCCGGTGTGGCGAACAATCGCCGGATTGTCAATGAAGCGGACGAAAGAGAAGGAGAGACCGAAGGAGGAGCAGCTTGTCGAGAAGAACGGCACCGCTCAAATATCGCAATATCCGGCCATATCTGATCGAAGTTTCTATTTTCCCAAAGTCGCGCTTCATCAAAGTTTCCTCGAGCGTACATCGCGGACGCGAGAGGGTGAGCATAAGGCGAGACAGAAAGAGAGAGAGAGAGAGAGAGGGGTTGCTCTGAGACGAAGGGAAGTTTGTAGGTCAACGGGGTGTAATAGACCGAAGATAACAGGGCAGAAGAAATGCGAGATTGGAAGAAAGAGAGAAGAATCGGTTTCGCAGCGTGACTGTAAATTAGAATGCTGGTGCAGGGAAGGGGATGCGACAATTGATACAGAAACACACGCGGTGCTCTCCGAACGGGGAAAAGGAACGCGTCGATGGCCGACGAGGGTTCAGAAGGACGAACCGAGAAGGAAGAGGGATTGGGTGGAGCTCTAACGGCACAGATTGTTAGTGGACATTCAGAACTTTCCACTCGTGACTATTGCTTTCCCTTGGAAGTTTTCTCGATGTTTTCGAGCCGGCGTCGCCGAACGGGAACCATCTCGAACCCGCTCTCTGTCTCTCTCTCTCTTCTCTCCCTTTTCCAATTGACATACAGCCGGCCTGCCTTTCCTCTTCGACCGGTTCGGCTCGGATCACGTTATCGAATACGACGCGGCGGCTCGTGTACTCCTCCCCTATTGATTTCTCGATTCTTCCGATGTTCCATTTAGCCGCTGGAGAACTTGCGCTTGTCGATAGTCGATCGCCTGCCCGTAAATAATTCGACTTCTCTCGCTACAACGTCGCCGGAGATTTGTGCATATTTTAATTCGATCGATGGAGCAGCTCGTTGCTTGCGGTCGTTTGCATTCCGTTTGATTCTTCTCCCCCAAGCGTTATCTGCGAGGGAACGTGCCAGTAGTTCTTCGATTCGCTCTACTTTCGTCTCGAACGTCCTACGACGAACATTCTGCTCGCGATTTGACAAACGGGAAATTTCACTCGCCGCTCGAAAGCTTTGACATTTGTCATGGATGTACTATGGCATACGGAATTCTACGTTACGCGGTAGTACACGTGTAAATCGTTACTCGCGTGTGTACGCTGCACGGTGCATCTATCTCAAGAAATTACTGCAGAAGCGAGAGATTCCGTATACCAACAAGTTTTCTTGTTTCAATGGTTCCCGGTGTAATGTATCCTCCCCGACACTGCCGAAACTCGAGAATTCCAAGCTGCATAAGACATCCTAGATCTTGTGCAACCTCTAGAATGTCGATAATATCCCAGACCGTAGGAATCCTTATTCCAAGTTGACCGTAGTTATATTTGTATCTTATCCTACGAGCTTCTCTAATCTCCACCTCATTGCATTTAATCGAGGATGCTGAGCAATGCATGCTGAGCTGTTGGATGTCAATAGAAGTACTCTACGTACATACATAAATACATATGTAACTAACAGAGGCATGGTTGTGCACATACAGTATCGACTAAAAATACACTTTCAAACAAAAATATTCAGTTTCATGTTTCGCTGTATGTTAATTCGCGCATACTTTTTTTTTAACATACAACTCGGACACGTTTATTTCCCGCGCGCGTAACAAAATATTCCATGAGAAAGAAAATTACTGTTAATGTTTGGAGTGTAAATTTCGGATATTTTTAAGCGCAAAATATAAATCGAACTTCTTTTACTAATACGCACATTCGTCAACTATATTTTTCTTAAATCTATCATTTAAAAATTTCAGTAATTGTGGAAGATACCGCTGCTAACGAAAGATGTGTCAATTCCAGTAGAATAGGTCAACGCTTGATCAGAACGCGGCTATTCGAAATATCCAGATATTTCGCCCAGAAAATCGCAATTTTTTTATTTCAATTTTATCATTTTTAGCATTTCAAGACCACAATGAATGTCGTAATTCCCTCTCGTACTTTTTGCCTACACGTCTTGAAACTCCAGAGACTTTACGATCACGTGTTGCCCATTCTTCTCACTTTTCGGCTAACAAGTGTACATTCCCGAGACGCGAATATACTTCGCACTGCATTCTGTACCGGTATCCTTTGACTTATTTCCCCGCTCCAATCTTTCCGCTCACCACTTTTCCCCTTCTCATTCTCGCGGGCAATGAGAATTCCGACTTGGCCACGCGCGCGCGAGAAGAAACGCGCGAGATCGACGGGAATTTAATTAAAGCAACGCGGTCGCGTCAAATGGAAAGTGGGTTTTAAGGGACGAGGTTGCTCGCGTCCACCTACATCCCGGTACTCCGGTCGTTTTACAAATAGAGGAAATATCGAATCGATCGGCCGTCGACCGATTGAAGAAAGCTGACGGAAAATTTCCAAGCAAAGTTTCGATAAGTTTCTCGCATCGCGGGACACACACACACACACACACACACATGCGCGCGCTCGGTGAGTTTCATCGTGGTTCCGTCGCCTGTTTCCACGCGCGATAAAATTCCGTGCAGTCGTTTTTCGCGAGAGTACTCAAACGCTTTTACACCGTGTGAAATGATGCATCGTGTAAAATGTTTCGAAATTTCATTGACACTGAGATTCAAAAACATACAGGTATAAATTACATTTAATTACGCGTACATATCTCGCGAAGTAACTATTTGAACAACTATTTATGTTCTGATATCCATTGTATGAATAATTACATTTGTGACAAATACCTGATAGCGGTCTTCGTTAGAGAAAATTTGGAAAAATGCACGCAATGCAAGTTGTTGATCGTAATTGTAATATCGTAACCGTTAACTTAGAAGAATTTAACTTCTGAAGAATTAAAGTTCTAGCTTTATCTTAATATAGATAACATACGTGAAACTTGCACGACATGCGTTCGAATATTTTCGTGAACCGAGACAGTACGACCGAGAGGACTGGCTCGATCCGATTGTGCAATTCAGCCGCGAAAACATAGTCAGTTGCAACCTGTTCGCGTTTACGGTGAGTGCAAGACCCGTGCAAATGTCACCGGAGTTTTTGATCTCCTTTATGCAGCTCGGCCGCGCATATCGGGTATTTGAGAGTTTTATTTGACAGTTTTATTCGTCGATTACGATGAAACGCCGTTACGAAACAACGAGTGCGTTTTGTTTTATGATCGGCCGATGTTCACCGGTGGTTTCTGATAATGTCGTATATACGAATGTGAAATTGAACGGAGCCGATGGCTTGATTATCCTGACTCAAAGGACCGTGTATTTCTGCGACGAAAGGCTTTGGCTTTTTATCTTTCTCCTCTTCTTTTTCTCCTTTTTCTTTTTTTTTTTTCAAATACCGTAATGAATTATTCTACACGAGACTTCCATTATTGTATTCCTGCGTTTTTTAGTCCCTTTTGTTTCCTCTCGGAATAGAATCTTCTTGCGGACGCCGACAATGACGCGATGAATTCTGAAATAAAGTTACGTGCCGCGAATCCGTGTCCTTCGTTTTTAATGGTGTTTTTAACTGGGTTAGTGTACGAACAAAGTTACAATCGACATTGCATCTTATTTCCGGGGGTGGTGCGTGAGAGAGGACCTCTGCATAATGCCACGGCAGTAGTATATACACACTACGAGACGAAAATGCCGTTTCGAAATTGAATGCAATAAATGTTAAATGCTCGGGCAAAGTTACAATCGTGTTATTACCAGGCGACGGTATCTCGAGCAATCGAGTTACCGCTCGCGCTTCGCGTTTGAAAGCGCAAAGTTGCTATCAGTAACTCGTCAAACGAAGTGTCGTCCTTTTATCGTTTGCAAGCATTCGATTGACACGATCGTTTTCGATGACCGATTCTCTATTTCTCTCTTTCTCTTTCTCTCTCTTTCTCTCTTTCTGTTCACACTGGTGAAAATCTATCTGGCAGCCAGGGCGTTCGATCGTCCCTCTCTATTTTCTGATCGTCGATTGCATTGTCCCACGATGGCAGCAGACAACGGTGAATTACAAGAAACGAAATGCGTTTTCGCAATGCGCGAACGTTACACTGTCAATTCCTGCCCGATCGGACTGCATTGTCCGTTGGTCGTACTATCAAATATTAGCCCGTGTCGAATCGCATAAACGGGGGATTTCGGTTTGTTTCGGTGTACAGCGGTGCACAAGCTAACATAAACTAGAATAAATAATCGTCAAGCGAGTTGCAAACAGCCAGGCCGCAAAATAGTTGCGCGTACTATCGACTTCGATCGCGCGCGTTCGTGTTAATCGTGCGTTTGCCAATGTTCGCCCGACGTTATTCGGTAAAATTCCGATTCATCGGAGCTCGTGTTGTTTCGTTGCATCGTCGAGCTTCCGGTCTCTGTGATCAACGACTTAAGAATCCATTTCCGATGGTACGCGTCCAATTTGACACGAGTTAACGACTATCGGCCGCGATATCGATGTTAATGATTTCCGTGAGGTTTGAGCGATCTGTGCAAAAACAGATAGACCTTCGAGAATCGAACATCGGAGAGTTCTAAACGAATGCTTTATTTGCGATACCATTCTTTTATATACGCTTAGGCTGTAATTAATTTTACTAATTATAATATTCTTATTAATAGGGAAGAGAAGAATTTGTTAGTTGAAATTACACCATTCCCAAAAGTAATGTTAAAAGTTATTATGATATTCTTATTAATGGAAAAGTTTATGATATTCTTGCTCACAGCTGGCGGTCCACGAATCCTTGTCCCTACTTTTCTGATCGTTAGTGCTATAGTGGAGAGATGCAGTGGAAGGGATAGCGCTGACGATCAGGAAAATAAGGGCAAAAGTGGCCATTTTTGATATTTTACGAATCTTAATTAACTTTTTAAAAACATTATTAAAATTACACCATTTCTAAAGTATTGGCAACGTTTGTTACATTCTCTGTTTAAAAGAACGTAGAAATAAATGAAAGACACGATCTTACAAAAGTCGATATAGTACAATTACCACACGAATGAAAGCGAATGAAATTTATTTTCAATCAATTCCACAACTTGTACAACCTCAACAAGTAAATCAGTGCCCACAAGATATTTGAAATCCCTGCTTTTATCACCAAGCGCTTCCATGAAAACGACAAACGATCCATTTGTCAAGCAAACGGAATCGCAGAGTAAGGTTTTTCCTTTTTCTTTTCTTTTTTTTTTACTGTGATATAGAATTCTGTCCGTCGACAACGATAAAATTCTCATTTCCTACTCCCGGTTGTTTTCCATTCCGTCGAATGTCTCTCTTAGCATTTCGCTTCTTATTTATTTCGCGTCGCTGGTTGGGAGACGACGCGGCACAACGCGTTATATCCTGATTTTAAAAGTTACACGCGGAATTTTAGGCTGGCCAAGATGTAAAAGTCTGGATGGAGAAGCACGTGAATTTAATAAGTAGGTTAAAGAAAGAATGCATTGGAAAATCATGGAAAATCACAGAGGATACGCTCGATGCCGATCGGTACTGGTTTCTCTTCTCTATTCTCCGTGGTTGTTTCTCCATAGTTGTTCGAGCCGAACAAGCTCGAAATACGATGCAATTCACGGCCATTGAGATTCGCGATACGGCGAATCGTGGATGCGGTCGCTTGAAAAGCTTGCGATTGAAATTTCGGAAACAATTCACTGCCCATCGGTAACGTCTCTCTTTATTTCGAGATCCTCCGCCGACGACAAACAACTGTTTCATGCTTCGACGATCTCGTTCGATCTTTCTCGATTCTCTCGTCGCGTCTCCTTCGCGTCTCCTTCGCGTCTCCATCAGACCGCGGATTTTCATGCGGATTCTTGGGGGAGCTTGCAATCGCGAAAATGCAACAAGTAATGATATTCGTTCTGTTAATATAATTTCCTATCTTTATGAACATAGTCAATCATTGAATGAACGTTCAGTTTCAGTTTAATTCAGTTGAAGTTTATGTTTCCGAGCCGGTAAATGGAAGTAAATTTACTAGAAACGTAACGAAACAATAAGGAACTGCACAAGTTTTCAAACAATGCTATCAATATACGATGTAGTTGTTAATTTAAAATTATATAGAAATTATTTATTATAAACATAGAATGGTGTTTCGATGGTTCGCTTGAGAGATAAAAGAATGAAACCCGGGTAAAAAAATTAACTTTTCTATTGAATGTTTCATCACTCGTGTCATCACGGCAGCAGCGAGACAACTAGAATCCTCAAAATATACATGAAACCATGTAACTATGAAAGATTAAGGAAGGAAAAGTCAGTGACTCGTAAATTATAAAGAATACTTATACTTTCTGTACTTGTTGATCCTCAATTACCATCCATGTCTACACTGTCGTCGTTCAATTTGTTCGTTCGTATTTAACCACTGTCCCGTTCATAATAAAATCGTGACAAAGGATCATTTTCCACGTTTCTCGTTGTGACTCTCGCGTTTCAACCGACGATGAAACGATATATAGTGACATATCGCGAGAAATTACGATCGTGTGCGTTATACGGACGAAACGAGACGCAGGGAACTCCCGCGGAACCAGGAATTTATTCTCCATCCCGATTGGTGCATGTACAGAGGAGGGACGCGAGTCGTACAATTTCGAAATCGATGGATATCCACGCAGAATAAATTCTCGATAACGTATTTATCCCGGCGTGCGGCGCACGCGCGCGTGTCGACCTCGAAATAAATGCGTTCCGTTCGTCGATGTTCCCGATTATATTCGAGAAATCTGATGACCCGTAACTAGGGATGGGATCAAGTGCTCGCTACAGTCACGATCAAGTTGAACATTTCAGTTTCTGTTACATTAGTCACCATTCGAAATTAAAAATAAGTGTATTTGCAATACATTCATTTCGTACAAACTGCTTCCGAATACTTGCAGATCTTCGGAAACGTGCTGGTGGGTAGTTTGGAGTTTCGTGAAATTCGAATCAGAATTCTACCGAATGATTCTCGCCTTCCTCTCGCCTGAAGGATTCGACACGAGTCGAAAAAAGTAAAACGAGATTTGTTTCTTTTGACATTCGCACACACGCGAACACGTATCCGTGAGATTTCCTATAAGCGTCAGGTGCATTCGCATCGACATACGCTCTTGCTATTCTACACGTGAATCGAACGTAGTTGAAAATCGCGCGTAGAAAAACAGCCGAGTCAAACGTTCGTCACGCTGAAAATCTTCCATCTGTCATGTTCGGAGATCTCTCCTGAAACGAAAGGTACGTCGTCAATTATCGAAAAT
The DNA here is from genome assembly GCA_032399595.1 of Tetragonula carbonaria. Classification (NCBI taxonomy): domain Eukaryota; kingdom Metazoa; phylum Arthropoda; class Insecta; order Hymenoptera; family Apidae; genus Tetragonula; species Tetragonula carbonaria. Next base: position 4,030,597 of record JAUCRC010000012.1, on the reverse strand, counting down.
AAGTTGCAACGCGACTTGCCGATTTGTTCGAGTTGACTTTAAGGTAAAGGACAGAAAGGCGAAAACTTGAGAACTCATTGACACGCTCGCGTCGAATGTTCAAACCTACTCGCGAGCTGTTCGATCCCATCCCTACCTGTGACCGTGCCTTTTCTTCGGCCGCTGCTCTCGCCGTATTCCCGACGCTGCTCCGCTCCTTAAAGATTTACGATACGCCGGATTTGCACGCGAGATATTTATACGGTTGTCAAGACTGTCACACGTGATCGCCGGAGGCTCTCCCCCGGAATGCGTGCGCTCCCTGTTTCGGTGCTTTGTGCGCAGCCAAGCCCGTTCCAGTCTACCTGCTCGTGACACCCGATCGTGACAATTCGATTCGGCTTTATCCACAGTTAATCCCGGCAAGTCTGCGTCGTCGGTTCGTAATTGAATCGTCACGCACCGTGTAGGACACCATCGATTACTTGCCGCGGAATCAGGCTGTAGCACACGTAGCACGCGCGGCTAAATACGCTACGCTATTTAGCCGATATAGCCGCGCGCGCGACGCGGTTGTCGTGTCGGCCCCCGTTGCTGATATCGGGCCCGGTCATGTGCTTATTACATTCAATTACCAGACACGCGCGCGCGGAAATCGGTCTCAGAAATTACGTGTCACTGGCGATGTCGACAGGGATGGGCCGCGTTGACAACTGTTTCCGCGATTTTGACGCGTTTCAGCATCGTTCCAGCATTAGTATCGTTCCAGCCCCGAGCTTATATCCTGCGATATTACACGCGTGTCTCGACGATTTTCTGGTTTATTAGAACCATTGTTGCTTCCGGTTGAGCTTAGATGATTGACAGATTGACGGACAATACACAGAATATTGAAAAATTAAATTTCTGTTAATTGGAGCATCTCCTGGTGTCTGGTTACCATATGAATTAAAAAAAAAAAAAAAAAAAATAGCAGTTTTAACATTTTAACGGCGGGCGTCACACATACGTATACACTTGACTCTGATTGATTAACAAAAATATTAATACAAATAAACCGATGGAAATATTTGTACTAACATCGGAACAAGCGTATCAAAATATTCTACACATAAGTCATTGTAATTAAAATGAATAGATTTGTACAGAATTGTTTCTGTCCAAACACAGAAATCAATAAGAATATCCGTATCTTTTTTAAATATTTGTAAGAAAAGTCTGAATGAATAAAATTGCACGATTATTTATAAAACTACTGTAACGACAGTTCGGATAAACACTACGTATTTGTCGTTATGTTTGTCGTTTTAAATATCGCGCCGGGAAGGTGTTAATTAATTACGAAAATTCTCTAGAAAAGCAGGAGTCCAAAGGGTAGTCCAATATTTGGAATGCAAATATTAACAGATATCACGCGTTAGTCTGGATCAGACTTTAGAGAAATTATACAACGAGCACCGCGGGTTCTCTCCGTAGTTTTTATCGCTAACTTGTTCGCAAGTATCTGCGCGAGAGTCTGCTTTGTATTTTCCCCAGCCAAGTTATTAACTTTCCGCGTACGTTCGAAAGAATTTCCACCGTAAGACCCAATGTAGAAGACTTGCCGCGAAAATACAGACTCCGATGATATTTCGTCTGTCATTGTGCGAATACAGCGAGCGTTCTTTCCCAATGTTTCCGCTTGCCGCCGGAATCAAAAGGCGGAAAGCAGATGCCAACGTGCAATCAGCCCCCTCCCCGCTCTTTTCGTTATTATAATACATAAACTTTAACGATATTACACGATTTTCATTCCGGTCGCGCGACAATTCTTACACACAGTGTAAGACGCAATATTACGTATTGCAAAAGTTACGAGTAATTTCTGTCTTCTCTCTCTCTCTCTCTCTCTCTTTATCTCTCTCGCGCGAGCATACTTTATTGAAAGGATAAAATTCTTATATCGTAGCGATGCGTCGTGATTGCCCGACGTCATTTCATTTTTCCAATAAACCTTTTACGGCTGAGAGGCGAGTCTCTCCTTTCTCTCTCTCTCTCTTTTCCTATTTCTTTCACGTCACTCTGCCCCGCGCTCGCTGCTCGTCAACCCCTCCGCTTCTATTCCGCTCGCGCGCGCATTATGAACGAGAGAACAAATAGGAATAAAGGGCGTAAGTGCGAACGGCACTCTATATAGAGTTGCCAGATTCAGAAACGAAGGCAAGAGCGTATGAAAGAAGGGAGAGATTCGTGAATGATAAGCGGATCAACTGTAATGCCCGTAGATCTTGTCGCTTCAGGCGCCGAGTCAGGATTAAAGGACGCGATCCGTTGACTCGATGACTGGCTGATAACGTTTGATCTTTTGACCGGTGCCAAGGGGATGCCTATCTCTCGTCGATGGTTGTTTCAAGAAATTCCCAGGCGGAGTGTTTGAACATTGGAAATTATTTCGCGCGAAAGCTTTGATATTTTCCATAGTTTTTCCAGCTGAAATCGTCCAGGATCCACGGGGATATCAGAATTTCTGGAGCATGTGAAAGGAAGTTTATAACAAAGATACCGTGTGTTAATAATTCACTACATTCTGTATATTGCATCAGCAGGTGGCAATTTGTATTTTATATTCATCGCTCGTGTCGAGTATAATTTTATTCTGTCCTTTCCGTTACTTTCCCCCGTTAAACTTTCTTTTGTTCCGTCAGCGTTTCAGCAATATCGTTGACTTTTATCCAAATGGAAAAAAATAATCAGACCGTTTGAACTTGCAAAATGTTTCATATAACGTGCGTGAAATATTCGCGCAGAAAATTTCTATAAATGTTCGAATAGTTTCGTCAGCAACATAGTTCTAACGTTAATTAATTACATGTTTCTCGTAAAATATTGGCGCACCTGGCTTGTTTCGAGTTCCTCTGCTTGTTTCTATCGTTCGCGATATTTTTCAACGTTTTGAAGTTTAAAATTTAAATTGGCACGGAACACATTTCGGACTATGAATTGAATCACAATTTCACCGACGTCATCATCACCACCTGCGACGATATCTGTAGCGTGCGTGTATACTCGTTCGAATATACATATATAGGAAAAAAAAGAAGAAAAAAGAAAAGAATGGCATGGATGCACGTTGCGTGCACTTTCCCCTTATTTTTCACCTTGTCGTTCGATGCATCGGTGTAATATGATTTCAACGATTAAACACGATAAGGAATTAAAGAATATTCGAACGGCAAGTTCAACAGGATATCGAGAAAAAGCTGATTACGAAACTGATAAAGTGTAACAAAGTACATTTTGCAATTAAGGATTACATTACATCGTGGAATAATAAGCTTAACTTATATAACTCTCTCTCTTTCTCTGCGATACTTTATGCTCATCCTCTTGACCTCTTCGAACCCCTTGCCGGGAAATTTTTTACACTTGCGAGAAGATTTCATAAAAATTTTCACAATCGTGCACACGTATGCACAAAAATAGAGGAACTTCGTCGAAAATTACAGCAAACACGAATATGATTAAACGAGTAGTTGCTCGAAACAGCGAGCATCGCCGTGAGAAGGCAAAGTGAAAACCAAGGAAGTCGATAGGTGGCGGTTGAACAAATTCGTCGGTGAATTACTTGCCTTCCTGAATTCCCGGACCCCGGCCATCTACGATAATTTATTTCCCGTGGAATTCGTTGCATTCCAACGAGGTGATAAATTAAGAGAGGCTCAATTGTTTCAAGGGAACGATCCTGTGGCTGGCGGTGGTTTGTCGTGCCCCAAACGCGATCATACCCATTCCGTTCGAAAGAGCCCCGAAACGATCATCGTTTCTTCCTTTCGTTCGCAAATTCGTTCTCGATTTTATCCACCATTGAGAGAGGCCGTCCAGAGAAAGAGGAAGAGAGAGAGAGAGAGAGAGAGAGAGAGAGAGAGAGAGGGAAGAGATGAAAAATAAAAAGCGGGAGAGAAAACGCAATGGTGGTTTGCGAGTACACCGCGCGCTCGCGTGCCTTTTTTTACGGCAATATTTCTGCAAGACTTAACCGGGAAATTTTTTCCCGCGTAAAGCGATAAATCATTTGTTACCATTCGTTTAATCAACGAGGACCGCATTTACCATACGTACGCTCCTGCTAAAAAATTTTTCGAGTGTGTTCCTAGATTTCAGAAGAAACAACGATTATTTTTCTCTTCCCGAGGGAATAGTCATGTTCTTTATTCGGTATGTCAATGAATTGTTGAAGTTTCGATTGATCAGACGTGTAATAACGCTGTTCTTGTTTTTTTTTTTTTTTTTTTTTTTTTAGAAAAAATGGGCGAATGAAGTTCGTTCCGTTCAAAAAGTGAAGAGCGCACCAAACTTTTGAGCGGGAGTGTACGATATTCGTAAGGAAAATAAAGAAAGAAACGAAACTGATACGTTTATACGCGTGACGTTCTGTTAAATTATGAAAAACATAAAACGTGTCTTCTGTACTGGGAGAAAGATTTCCCAGTGCTGCACAGTGAGATCTATTAGGATTAGGGCGCGGAACATTGAAGGTTCCTCGTCAAAAAGATAAATATAATTCTCGAATAGCATCCACTGGACCATTGGCGATCGTAACAGTTCATAGTCAGATTTTGTATTTTAAATTCTTCCGCGTGAACAGTGTCAGTAATAATATTTCATAAAATCTCAAGTTCCAAAATTAAGTAATTTAATCCAATGATCGTGCAACGATCCAATAATTGTCCACCCTCGACAGGCATCAATTAAATTGCTAACAACGTATAATATAATCATATTCGTCTCTTACCTTCGTCTATGACGGACGATCGTCCTCGTACATGATTCCCGATATTTTGAATGTACGACGAGTTTTCGAATCGACTCTCTCGGTATTCAGAGTCGCGCGAGTCGTCTTCACCTTTTCGAAATACGGCGAAAAATATATAATATCGCGCGGCCTGGATCCGATAATCGACGCGATACGAGACGTGACGAAGTATCACGAGGTAGCGTAATGGTCGTGTTATCGGACGTGGTGGCGCGACGCGATTCGAGGCCCCCGTAACTAATGGAGAGGACCGAAATGGCGGCGCGGCGGAGGAGCGTCGACGGCGACCGGGCATGGACGTTTAATGGGTTGAAAAATTTGCATAACACACGTTTAATGTACACACCCGTCGGCGTGTGCCGCGCCATGGAAACATCAACGACGCGCTTGTGCGCGCACGTCAGACCCCGAAATTACGAATAACCGTGTACGTTTCCGAGCACGCGGCGGAGAGGCAGCCATTTTCTTCGCCTGTGACGGTGCAAATGCACTGCCGCTTTTGATAATTGGAGCGGAGCGAACGACATGAGCTTTGCACGGCGCGTTGCTTCTCGCTTTTGGATTGTCAGTCGGGGATGAGATCAGGTGCAATATCTGTTTACGAGTCCCAGTCAAACTTTACATCTTCACGTCTCTGTCGTGGCTTTTCGAGTACTACATATTCGAAGGTGAGAATGTTCCAACGAGTACACACCGCATGAAAGATGTATCCACTTTGTGCAAGCTGGTCTCGAATTTCGAAACAAGTGCCAGTAAATTTTAAAAATATACTCATAAATATATAACGAGCAACATTCGAATCTTGGAAATGAGAATCAACAGAGTGTTTCTGTCCACTCTCTTTCTTGCTAGAGAGGACTCGATGAAAAAGCGTAAAATAATATCGCTTGTGCCGTGATTAAATTCGTATATCAGAAAAGTATTCATTGTTCTCTGACGTGGGCACTGTATTATTCGCGAGATTCGAAATTATCTCACAGGTGGCCGCTATAATATGCGTAAAACTGTCAGAACGAACGATATAACTCGTTAATCACTCGTCAACCTTCAGTGCCGGGGCACTTAATTCTCCACTCACCCTGGATCGTTAGAGCTTAAAGAACGATCACCTTCTGCCTCGAGTAATCGTTGGAATATTACGTTTCTAAAACCGATACCGTACTCGTTCCGATCCATTCCAGTCGCATTACTCTACAATTAATAGCCATTGGCTGGCCAGCGGTCGTTGACAAATCGAATCCCTGCAGACTGGTCGGCTCCCTCGGCGTTGATTCGTTCGCTCGCGAAATGAAAGACCGTACGACGATATAACCCAGTCTTCGTATATCCAACATAATCCATTGGCCATTGAATTAGAAGGATTTTCAATTTTTAATTTTCAATTTTTTCACTGGTCAGAAAAATCACTTTAACCTCTCTCCCTTTCTCGCTATTTACTCTCTTTCGTTTACTTTATTCTCCACGCAAAGAGAAAACTTTCTTAACGAACCAGAGAAAATATACTTGATATTTCGAGTGAATATACTTTGTCTAATGTTTTCACAAACATTCGTTCGCAGTTCCAGCGACATATTTCGATAATAAAGTAGAACATGCGAACCATACGTAAGATTGCGAAATAACTTTGAAAAAGAAAAAAAAGGACGAACCAGGCGATCGATCGATCTTCTCGAGCCACGTTCGAAAGATTATCGGAAGAACCGGTAGCTGTCGCTTTCTATTATTCTCTCTACGACGTTCTCGATATAAATTGAGAGCAATTACGTCATTCGTAGAGTGACCCATTACGAGCGTCGAGCGATACTCGCAGGTTAGTTGAAAGGCGGCTGCGGAGACAGCGTCTCGCTGATTCGGTAGCGTTCCAAGATGCGAGCAAAGAACGCCGAGAATAAAGAGGCGAGGATAAGAAGCCGAGGCGAACACAAAGGAGACGATACACCAGTGCGTGCACGCGTAGACATCAACGTACACATATACATATGTGTGTATACACATATACATGCGCGTGTACGTGAGTGCCTCTCTAGCGGTACGAAAAGGCCAGAGACGAGAGATATCCGGTTGCTCCTTTTGCAAATACTTGAAATCGCGTCGCGTCGTCGACCGAGGCTGCACGGCGCCACACGGCTATACAATGGAATTTTCAATATTGTGCCGGGAGATTGCCCTGATTAATGAGATAACGTGGGCCCCTTCGAGACATTGTTCGTTACCGCATGCGGCCCACACGTGTATCGCCGCGTCGGCTGTTATATTATATGCTAAACCGATTGGTTTCACCTTGCGAGGTCCGACCGACATATTGCGGTTAATTGGATTGCTTTGTTCAAACCAAAATGTCCGTCCAAGATAGCCAGTTTACACTTCGACCGAAGCCGCGCGGTTCAAATGTCATTTTAGTGCCAAAATATGATGTACACTCGCGAAAAACTCTGAAGACCATGCGCATCGTTATACGCATAATTTTCCACTTACTGGACATTGTACAATTATTCTTCAACTATTCATTTATTTTTTCGAAACACGGTGACTTTTTATTTCGTGCGTGTGTTTTTCAATTTTGTAGTTACCGTTTCAAACAAAATTTTTATCATTTCTTTTTCTTTCTTCTTTAGTGCTAGCCAAGGTACGATTCTTTTCGCTTAGACTCATTTCTTTTCGACAATCCTAGAAAGGTTAATACATCGCTACGTTTTTCGATTATACTTTACAACGATAGACACGTTCGCATCGTTTCGTACATACAGACGATGTACCAAGATATTCTAAACAAGATGATCGTTATTGACATTAGAAGTGTACGACGATGTCAGAAAATCTGCGTATGCATTTCACACACTGGCTGTTGGACTCAGAATATTTTTACAAAGCACTTAAATCAAACATTCAATTAATTTCTTTTCCCACAATAATAGATACATTTATCAATTATATTTTCTAAAATTATTACTAAAAAAAAAAAATACTAACAATTCTAAGAGATACCGCTGTTAGTGTAGTACACACCAGTCGCAGTAGAACGAGTCGGCGCTTGAACAGACGCGGCTATTCAAAGCCTGAAGCAATCGTCAAATTGCAAGACTACGTTATTAAAGATTTTTCTGAATATCGTGATTTGAATAGAGAAGTAACAAAATAGTAGAGTATCACAATTCTGTTGCGAGAACATTTCTTGACAAAAGTCAAGTTTTGCGATTGCACGAGTAAAAAAATCGGAATAATTAGGTAACGGGCACAGATTCGAAGAGTGACGAGAGATTCGAAGTGAGGTAAAAGAAAGTCGAACGTGCTCACTTGCTCAGTCCGAGTAAGTTAAGTCCTGGAAATGATATTACACTAGGCGAGTCATCTCGAGGTCGGTACGTTGCAGAGGAAGAGTACGTTCTCTCGGTCGGTCCCTGGCGAGAAATTAACGAATTCATCCGCGTTCGACGGCAGGAATTCATCAGTGTGTGTGTGTGTGTGTGTATTTCTTCCCTGTTGTAACAGGTTGCAAAGGAAAACACGTTTTACTGTGTTTCTGGGTATGCAACGACTCTTGCGCAATTCTGACGTCTAAGTATTAAGCAAGCAACCGTGTTCCCGGCCGTTTCACCCGGCAGGCATTCGTATCGGGGAATTCTCTTGCGGAAAAGTCCCCTTTGGCTAGCCGGTAGTATTCAGTGATGCAGGGTATTCGCGAAGCACGGAGCAGACGGCACGGGAGAGAGGATAGGAAATTCCAAAGCTCGTTCCGGCTTCGTTCTTTCAACGCGTCGCGTGGGATCGCGCGTCTGTGAAATCGCGAAAGGAATTCCGGATTATCGCGTGTCTAAGCGAATCCCTTTCGTTGGTGCCTCCTCCAGTACCGTTCGAATTTATGCCTGCAGTCAAATATTAAATTTCATCGATTGACCTGCGTGCACGCTCGCGCGCTCGCGTTTCCAGATAGATTTATCACACGAGAGCGATGATGAACGCTCTCGCGTCCCATTGAAAAACGAAGCGCGAATAATCGCGGAAATATCTCTGAGAAAAATTGCAGCGATATTTTTTTGGAAAATCGAACGATTCGCGCGTATGCGAACGTTCGCCCGTTCGTTTCGGCTACGTTGTTCCCGATCACCGCACCGTTTATCCCGCAGGACGACGCTGCGAGCACGCAGAAACACACATTCTCGATCGTTGTTTACCGCGCGCGCGTGAAACTTTTGCGATCGTCAATTTATGCATTCGCGTGAAATTCGTTTGCACTCGAATTCGCGCGTTCGCTGCTAACGAAAACCAGTCCGTGTTTTCGTGTCATTAATCCTGCGGGCAAAACTACAGATCGTATCTTCGTTACCGATGGGTCGGATCGAGCAATTAATTTGCGATAATCCCGCTAATGAGCACGATAAACGAACTCCGCCGCCACTTACGTAAATTAGTCACCGTAACTTATTCAAGCCGATAAATTAATTTGCCTGTCGATTTCTGGCAACGACGCGAGAGAACGAATTCGACGATCTCCCGTAATTAGAAATATAATTTTCCATCGGGAAATTATATCGATTTCTGTTATTATATCGATGGAAGCTGTTAATAAGCCTCGAGTACCGGAAATCCTATCGCTTCTACGCCCGTGACTTTCGCAAGACTAATGGGTTCTACTACACAGTACCCTTCGGGCCACTTTGATTGACAATTGATTGCCAACTAACTAACTAACAAACTGACCGCTTACTTGCCAAGGAATCACGACCTGCCTTTCACCACCGTTTCCACTCTTGGCTACGACTTCCCCGGATACGACGTCTGCTGCGACACTGTTCGCCCTTTGTCGAATGCGGGTGAACGCGGAACTTTGGACAACAATGCCGAGTTTCTCGCGGCCTCTCTCGCTTGCTTTAGTTTCACTCGGTTAGATTCACCGATTCCCGACGGCCGTTAAACAACGAGTGTTTTTACTCCGGCGTTCGCCAAGAGAGAGAGAGAGAGAGAGAGAGAGAGAGAGAAATTGCAACGCTCGCAATTTCTGCAAAACCGGTAAACTTCGAGCGATAAATTCTACCTCCGCTCCTTTCTTCGCTCGTTGAACAGCCGAAAGATAGAAAATTCGTGATCCGCTCTCGTGCGATTAAATTCCAACTTCGCGCAGCTATTTCATCGTAGTTGTTTCTCAGAGGCGATAATTGAATCTCAGAGCGAGGAACAAGCTTCTTTTGTAGGATGTTTTGTTTTTAGTGCAAATTTCGAGTGTTAAAAAAGAATGATTGAGTTGAGTCGATCGATTGCCATAATTAAAGTATAGAAAATATATTCTTCTTACTATTACATTGTAGTTGTGGTTAGAACAAGTGTTATCCATTTTCCTGTACGTGATGCTCTTCAAAATAAAATGCAAGAAATATCATCAGCATTTGGGAAACAATGTAAAATTTAATTAACAAATCGACGGATTGTACACGTGTGACACCAACTCTTGGCCATCGAATTAGAATCGCGAGTGAAAGTTTCATTCCTATCTCACACGTGCACGTAATACGTGCAAATATTTGGGAAAATAACGAAGTCGCGAAATATATGACACACTTGTGTACACGCAGCATATCGTAATTAATAAACTTTGATGTTACATATACAGCTCGCTCGCGCCCCTCAATTTCATAAAAAAGAATGGAAGCACATTGAAAGTTTCGAGCACGCTTGTTATGCATGACCGCCGGTGGTTCGTTTGAATTCGTTTAAAAAAAAATAAAATTGTTACGAAAGAGATAAAAACTTTCTCTATCTGCCGACGAATATAATTCGGATAATTCTATGTAATAGACAATTGCAGCAAACAAATAATAAACATAAAAAATAAAAAACGTTTTAATTGCTCGAACGACTATTATTTTCGTGGATATCGTCCGAGGTACGATAAAGAATTTTACTATTTCCGTCGCGAACGAAGGGAAACGAGGGGGCATCGAATACACTTCAACAGGTCCTCGGTCCGCGGGCAAGTCAGACGAATAATCCTCTAATTCACGATTCCATCGCTAAAAAAAACTCGGCCCATAAATTTCAATGAACGAAACGGCGGACTTTCAGGCGTGTAGCGCCATCCGCCCCGCTTCGACTTTCCAAACGAGGCAAAAATCTTGAAAAATCTTTGATACACGCGGAGAGGGCGGAGGCCGGCGTCGTTATTTGTACCGCGGTAATTCGTTTGGCGGGCGCGTAAAAGCGGCAGCCCCCTGTAAACAAGAATAATCTTCTCCATTTCGAACGGAGTGGCTTGCCCCATTATGCTCTCAACGCGATCGATTTTACGCGGATCCCAGCCGCCGCTTTTCCACTGTAGAATTCCTCTGCGAAACTCGCGTGCACGTCGCGATGGACTTAATCCTTTTCAGCCAGGTGCAGACTGCATGATTTTCGTAGAAACGGAACGCTGTTTAATTCGTGGGATTATGCGAATCTTTTTCGTGATTCTTCGTTTATTCGATTACGATAACGCGATAATGTAATAATGGGCTTCCATGCACGTCGGTTCGAAACGTGGATCGTTTCAATTCAATCAAAATTAATAATATCATTTTAATCGGTCAGAAATTAAATGTGTAACTTTTTAAATGAAATGCGCGCGTGGCAGGCTCGATAGATATTTCAGTGATATTTCAGGGAAATTTTAATGACCTCGAACGATGTGATTGGTATTAATTTCTTGATTGAGATTGAGATTTGTATGAAAAATGAATGTACGATACTGCGTTTGTAGAGCACTATTATTGGACTCACATATGAAACGTCCAAAGGACGTTAATTTTTGCAATAGAACGTCCGATAATTTTCTACCTAGGTTTTGTCGTCGTGATTATATTTACGAAAATTCGCTTTCTCGTAGCTCGGAAACTGTCACCCTCCGTGATAAATATAAAAATAGTATTGTAGTATTTACCTGTTGCGCAGAGATCCACGATCTTCCCGTCAATGCTAAATTTCTCGATATTTTTAATCGAGACGATTTTAATTCCTAATATTAAACGCCTAAACGCGCTATTAAGAACTCCGAACGGAAACTTAACGCAACGTTTAACGTCGTTGTACTAACCGCGGCCGCTATCACCGAAGATCGAGTTCTCCTCGGGCCCGTGTTCTTCGGAGCCACGGTTCCTCCTCTCGCGTTCATCGAATTATTTCCGCGGCGGGTGGCAACCGTTTCCCCGTTCGAGCAAGCGAACCCGATTATTTGAACTCGCCGAAAGTTAACCGCGGCAAATTCTGAAGGCGGGCACTCGCCGCGAAACTTCCGTCGCTGCGGGCGTTTATTACTCGAAAGTGAATTACACAATGCTGCTTTTTCGCGAGAGGCTCTTGGCTCTCTCGCCGCTCTTCTCTTCTCTTTCTCTTTCTTAGCCCTCGCCGTGTTCGAGCGAAGATATTTCATCCGTAGCCGTTTCTCTCGGCCGACGATCGTTTTTTCGGCCGATCGCGGCAGCGACAGCGGGGAAATATCGAACGGATTAATTCGATGGCTGCTAAAAGCTCTCGGAATCTCGTTGGACGACAACGCCGTCAGACCGAAATATACCCTTTGTGTCGCATCAGATACCGCGGTTACTTGCAGCTAATGCGAAAATAATTAAGTTGAACTTTCATTTCCTCTCTCTCTCTCTATCTCTCATTCTCTGTCGGTTCGCGCGGAATTTCAAAGAAACACCGCGGAGAACGGGACTTGACTCGGTGTGCATTTTTAATCGGACGGCGCCAATCAAGTTGCCTAGGTCTAGCGCCAGTGTGTGTTTTCGTCTCTGTGTGTGTTGGTTGCGTAATTAAGTTGTTAATCAGCCGCGTACGTCGAGTAAAAGAAACGTCGCGTGTCTCTCCCGTTTCGAACACCGTTTCTTTCGATTTCAAAGGGAATTTCGCTCGGGAACTCGTGCGTTGTAAAAGCCTAGGAGAGATACTACAACTAGTTCAGAAATTACAAGGTTTATATACGAATGATCCGCAATTTTAAACACGAAATACAAATGTGATTGATACGATAAATACTTCCGTACTCTAATACCATCCTAGTATCAAAAGTAACGAGGATCGAACTGAACGTCGCCGCAGGAATTCCCAAACGATTTTAAGCGTGTCGTAAGTACAATATATAATTCGCTTGAAATCGCGAGTGCAACGTTCTAAAATCGCGTATACCATATACCCCGTAGGAAGAACAGATGTGCCTGGCGCTTATAGGAAATCCCACTTTTACATTGAATCGCTGACGGTCGCGCTTAACGCCTTTCGAATAAATAGCAGGTGGAAAAAGAGGGAGTGGGTTCCCTCGGGAGGGAAACAAAGAGTCACGGAAGAGAAGCGACGTCCAGAAAAGGGAGAAGAAGAGTCGAGCGTGGCAAGGCGCGACGAGACGAGACGAGACGAGACGAGACGAGGCGGGGGAAGAAAGGAAGGACAGACGCGGCATAGGAGAGCAGGAGAAAATTTAATAACAATTTCTCAAAATGAGAATTAGCCGCTTTCAAGCATCGTGTCGGCTCCGGTGCCGAGCTGCCAACCAGCTTTTCCCTCGGCGCGCGCGTCCTACCCTCGCCGCCGGTTCTACGGGCCGGCCTGCATTTTATTTAATATTAGCCCTGTTACCGAGTTAAATTGTCGGGGGCGGGTGAACCCCTCGGCCCCTGGAATTTGCATCTTAATCGGACCCTATTACGGTAACGTCGTTGCAACGGTTCCAGTTTCAGGCTGGCCGTGGTCGGCGTCGCGCCTAACCACTCGACGAAACAGGCCGGCCGCCGCCGTGCGCGCGTTCCGCTTTGCAAATTCAAAAGCGGTTTCGACGGCAGCCGCGCGAAGACACCGTCGCACGCGCGCTTGTCGAATCGTTGCGTTCGTTGATCGCACATCGTACCGGACAATCGAACCGATTCACTCGCGTGAATACGCCCACCTGATTGACTCCCATTGTTGCCGATCATTCATCGCTTCCGCTACCGATTGCGCTCCGCCCCTCTCTCTCTCTCTCTATCTCTCTTTCTCGAAACTTTCGGATATCCTTTGGCTTCTCTCTCTAGTTCTTTCTTCCCATGTATATTGTATTGTTTGTCTCGTTTTGCATCCATCTTTTTCTCTCTCTGTTCTTTTTTTCTTTTTTTTTTACGTATCCCAACGTCTGGGCTCTTCTTCGTCGTCTATCGAGATTCCTCTTCATTTCCATCGTTTCCTTTTTTCCCCATTTTTTTCTCTTCACCGGCAAAGGACAGAGAAGAGTTTCACAAAGTCGGTGACGAATTGAGTTTGATAAATATAGCCGAGAATAAAGGCGGAGTTTTTAATGCGAGACAATAGGAAACGTTGAGAGACGTTCTTGACGAACATATTCCAGACGGTGTATTAATCAACTTCGTTAATTTAATATTACACATCTGGTTTGTTACAATTAATACACTTTTCGTCTCAAGAGTACAGTTACAGTCTTTCCTACAAAGTTGTCCGAATACGTTACGGAATTTTCTAAATGTAACATTCTTTACTTTAACATACTAGTAACATACTAGTAACAAAAGGAATCAATTTAGTCAAAAATCGAAAACTGGTAGAAGGTTAAGGAATTCTTGGTGCTCGACGAAGTGGAAAATTTGAAAATGTAAAATTCTATTTGTCTACGGCGAATCGATTTTCGCGCGAGAACAAATAGAACCTTTATTAAAAAATACATTTTATTACAAACCGCACCGTTTAATTTTCGCTGTATGATTCCCTGATATTTCTATTAAATATTGATTTGGCAACATTGAAGGGCAGATGTTACATTAATTGAAACGCGTTTTCCTATTCGCGATATAACTGGTCTAGCTGGTTTTTTTTATTAATTCCTCGTGCAATTTATTCGGCAAACTGGCAACACATACGCCCGATAATTGTTCGGTCTCGAGTGAGTCCGGCGTAATATTAAACATTTATCCCATCAAACATGCAAACAAAATTTATTTAAGGCTGCAATCTCGTCGCGCTCAATAACGTTTCGTATTCGCGTGTGGCGGATCAATTTTTTAAATTCCACGTTTTATCTTCGCCCTCTCTCGCTATTTACATCGAACAACCGAGTACACTTAATTATCAATCCCCGTGTAATCTCATCGATATTACATTCGGATTAACCAACCGGTTTTTGCAATTGGTATTATTTTTCCCTCCTCTGTATTAACGTCATTTAGAGGACGACCGTAAAACAAGATGAAAAAAAAAAATTTAATCTCGTCAAGCATTCAGCTCGTTCACGAGTTTCACGCGCAAACGTTCTATCTATTGTGAGTTATTTGTTAGTTATTTCAGAATTTGAATCAAATAATAAGACGATAAACATAATGCAATACATTTTTCTCATAAAAAGAAAAATGTCTTTTCTTTATTTTAAACATGTTTCTCTTACTCTTCTTTACATACATAATTTTTTAACTTGTCCATACTTCAAATTTCAATTTTATTCAAATTGCACATGTACATTTTTATAATTCCGCTGAATATAAAATGAAATTAAATATTAAAAACACGTGAGAATTTGTCAATGCTATATATAATCATTCCGTTTCGATGACTCACGAACGGAGACACCTTCAGCAAAGGTTCAACCCTGTGCCTCATCGTGGCGTATGTTACACTGTTGATCCACTTCGACCCACTTCGAGTTCTCCTTGGTTTTTTGTATTTACGTCTCGTCAACCGACCGGGACGAAACTTGTAAGCGGCTCTGCAGATTACGATTTTTCTCCGTGGGTGCCTTTGTCCGCTCTTCTCTCGGGAAAACGAAAAGCCGCCCGCCTATTGTCGGGATGATCCCGTCGCGCGGGATCCAACTTTCGCAGGTGGAGAAGTATTATTGTTAGAGGACACCGATTCCGTAGCATTGCTGACCGCATTTCCGCCGATATTCACGGATTCTTGAGAAGAATTTTGTGAAATCGCGCGCAGTGGGACGTGGAAAAAGAGGCACGACAAGTTTTGGAAACGCGTTGCTCGTCAGACGCTCGGATCGAATCGAACCGAACCGTTCGGTTTCATGTTCCTTGCGGTTTGCAACGTGACTACGTAAACTATAACTGGATGACTGGAGTAAACTGGATCTCTGGAGAGGAAATGATACGCGATATTTATCGAGAATTTTTCTCAGAGATTCAAATCAGATGGAGAACATATTTCTCCATCAGCAAGTAATAACCAATAATTAATTACAGTTTCAGTGTTTACAAAAGGGCAGAATCACAAATGGAACTTATTTTTATTTTTACTTGAATTTATTTAATAAATGGAACGCTCCGAATTTCTGTGTGCGAGATTGTGAATCGATCGAGTGAAACGTTTCGTTAAATGGGTTGATTGAGAAACAAATACCAGACATTTTCCTAACGATGCCTGAACGCCAATGAAAGAGCCGATGAAGCAGCATCTATCTATATATCGAACAATTTGCGCGTGAAAGCTTCGCAACTTGCGAATCGTAAATCTAAACGCAGACAAAACTGCGATACACCGCATCTCATCCAGCCCCCTCTACTATTCAGACGCACCATTATTCGATGCCGATGAACGCAGCCGAAACCGAGAGTGTCACTCGCGCAAATGAAACTTGGGCGAGGCGATAAATTTGCGAATTTCCAACGCGTTCCGCCGCCATCGTTTTCGAAGATCAATTTCAGGAAACACGCGAGCAGAGAACGGGAACGGAAAGGTGTGATAGCGAGTGATAGCGCGAGCATCGGCTTTAGTTGTTCCTCCCGATCCTCCGTGTACGTTCCGGAATCATCGCGGTCGTCTAGCTATTTTTATTTCAGGGATCTGCGGTCTCACGGGCTGAGAGAAAGCTGAGAAAGGTAACTCCGTCACCGGCTAGAAGACGCGCGTAATCTTATTTGCACTCTCTTCTAAGGCTTCTCTCTCTCTCTCTCTCTCTCTCAACGTCTGAATTTT
Source organism: Tetragonula carbonaria (assembly GCA_032399595.1). Lineage (NCBI taxonomy): Eukaryota > Metazoa > Arthropoda > Insecta > Hymenoptera > Apidae > Tetragonula > Tetragonula carbonaria. The sequence continues at coordinate 4,013,901 of JAUCRC010000012.1, read as the reverse complement.
CTTCGCCGCAACCAGCGCTAAGCGTAGTCGAGTATTGTGCAGTCGGTAACGCGTCACAGTCGGCTTTAATTGCCAGATTCACGCGTGGATTAGCGACCGAAAATTTCAGCCACTTATGTTTCCGCGCGGCTTCCTGCCTCGGTTCTTCGTGAAAATTCTAACGGGCGAAGTTACGCTGCAAGTTACGTCTCGATGTTAACGATGCAATTGCGTCAAGGATGTACCCATTTCCTTATTACTGTCTAACCATTATTTCGATAACTATCCCGACGTTGCGGCGTCGCGATCGTAAAATTAATACAATAAGTTTTAACGCTTGTTATAACTTTTACAAATTTATCAAAATAAATTACAACACATAAATTATAATGCAGTTTACTTTGTATTTATAATATAAAATTATGAATTTCGTTGTAACTTCGTAAATTAACAATGCGACAATTAACAGGTCGACTGTCTCGCGAAACTTTCACGTTTCGTTTATAGAACGAAATATTTAATTTCTATGGGATATTATATCACAATGACGTACAACGAAAGCGTATCTTCCGTAATAATATCAACGTGTCAACAATGTGCAACCTTTCACTGTATAACTGTGTGCAAATTCCTAATAATTGTCCAAAGACAGATGAGTCACTAAAGTCACTTGTTAATGCAATTCGGTGAACACTCGACGATCAGGCTTGCTGTAATCACAGCTGGTGAACGAAGAGCTTAAAAATATAAATATACATTGGGCGCCTAGAACAGTGCTGGATGTTTATGCATTTATGGAAATCTTTTCAAGATACGGAGTTCGCGTAAATTTACAGAATGCATGTAAGAGTGTTCGATATTACGTAAAAAATATTTGAAGTGAGCTACAACGTTAAAATATTCAACACGGCGCGATTCAATACGGCCGGTATTTATTTCAAATTAAATCGTACTTAAGAATCGAAATGCGAACATTTCTAGTATACAGATGAATCAAAGGGTTGATCAAACGATCAGCGAATAATCGCAGGCGGATAGGTTGTGCATTTGGTATGCTAATGGCCGAAGAAATCAAATGCCCGCGACCCGATTCTTTTTAGAATTCAGCGCGAAAAGCTCGTGTATTCCACGGAGCGATTATGCTCGTACCAAGTAATTCTGACGAGGATTTCACGCGCACGTATGCGCAACGCGAATATCGCCTCGTGACCACGCGTACGTTCGTTCGCCTGACTCCTCCCTCCGTCTCTCCCATTAATTTCTCTTCTTTCTCGCGATGTGAACGCGCATCCGGTGGTATAACAAAGTGGTCGTTGTCGCTCGCGAGGGCTAATAAACAGCGGAAGTCGCTCGGTTCTTCGACTTGGCGGTGAAGAGCCACAGCCTTCGGGCGGTGTGCGCCGGAACAACTCGCTGTTGAATGGAGGGCATTCGTGCGGAATCGTTGACGACGTAATTAGGTAATTCGCAAGAAAGAGGGCTGGCAATGTTGAGTTTTCCGCGAAGTGTCTCGCGTTGAATCGAGAAGACGGGTATTTTAAACGTCGAGCGAGACGATTATTGAAAGTCGCGTGGAACGGAGGAGAACGTGCCATTCGTCAATAACATCTGTGTTGTACCGAAAATTGTCTAGACGTAATGATTCGAGGTGAACCCTTGAACTAAGATCTGACAAGTTTCATCAAATAAATGATTGATAACGATTATCAGATTGTAGTCAATTGAAGTAAATAGTTGTATTTAACCGTCTACAACGAGAGGGATTTCGTTTATTTATACGAAGAGAAAATTATCAATAAATTATAGCTATTTACTCGTACAATTGAGAAGCATATTCTTGTTGGTGAAAGAGAAAATTTTTGTCCACCTATGACATTGAATGATAACTCGAATGACTACATTAAATGAATCGAAATACCACATTAAAAACCGTATGACATCAAGAACAGTGATCCTTAATTTCTTAGTGTTTCTTAATTTCACATTTTAATACACGTTCCGAAGCAATGGATCTCCAGTCCGAAATTCCCGCGCGAACGTCAGTTTTTGCCCATTTTCACAGTTTCGTTGATTTCCGTGTCTCGTTCGTTCTTCTCCGCTGTTCGCGTTTGTTCCCCCTTTCTCCGTGTCTCCGCCGTGTTTCCGGTTCGTCCGTGGTTCCATTGTTCGCGCGATTTTCACGGTTCAAAGGCGACGGACAGGCCGCGCGATGGTCTGCCAAGTTCGCCCGACAAACTTCGGCAGCTTTCAAGCAAACGCGGCCGACCGAAGCCGCTCAGTCGACCGCAGCCGGAACGCCGATGTTGAGCCGGAGTTTCCGAGCCTCCTGCAAAAATATCCGGCAAAAATAGCAGTTTTGCTTTACGATGGGCGGACGCGCGTGCGTGAGTGCGTGTGTGCGTAAAACGAGCTGGCCTTGAGTTGTCGGCGTAATTTTCGAATTGAACTTGTCTCTACGTTGTTCTTGTGACAGCCAAAATTCCAGATAAACACCACCCGATAAGGAAAGATAAACAGGATGTGCCCCAGACATCGTGACGTGTCCATACCAGATAAAAGGAGTAACAAACAGATAAACCGTAGTATAAGTAGAGGCTTCTCCAACCGCCTGAGTCAGTACCAGATAAAAAGAGTAACAAACAGATAAACAGTAGTATAAGTAGAGGCTTCTCCAGCCGCCTGAGTCAGTCTTGATCTAACCTTTATTCTACCACATTGTACGTATTCTCTAAATAAATTAAAATCGAGTGGCTACGGCTACTCGATCATTTTTTATATATTACCTCGTCAATTATTACGTGATATTCTCTTCGTCGAATTTCACGCATATTCACGACGACGACGACGACGCGAATTTCCACGGAAAATTTCTGCGCGAAAAATAACAAGTCGCGGCGAAAAGAAAACGCCAAGGTTTGAATGCACCGTGGCACTCCAGCGAGATGTTATTGCGCGGGAGTATTTGGAAGTCATGTTTCAGGTTTATAATTATAGAGAAGATCCGGCTCTGTCTTTCACCCTGGGAAAATCTTGGTTCTGTACTTCTTGCAAGTTGCGGAATTCGTTATCGTTATTTCCACTTGTACGACTTCTCTTGCGCGCCGCGTGGCGCATTGAAACGGACGTCGCTTCAAGAATTCGAAGCGAAGATCGAACGTAGATCGAATGTTTAATATGACGATTTTTACAAACGATATCTCCAGCGGTGATCGCGACACGTTGAATAGAATGCAAGTGGTTTTATATTCGTTACTCGAAGACGAACACCGGGGGATATTTATTTCTTTGCAAGACGAAGGATTTAAGAGAGGAAAGATATCTCGACAGCTCGATTTTTGTTGACTATCCTTGACCATATTAAGGATCAAAGTCTTTGCTGAATTAGAACGTGGAAGAACACACTTTAATCATTGTTACATCTCAACACTGAACTTAATTTTTTGCTAGCGCAGGTTAATAGATCTTGCATTGTTATACCAAATATATATTCTAAGAGGAGATAAAATTACCTCAAAGCGATAGAAGAAGATTTTCTAAATTAAAATAGATACAGAAAAAGAAAAATAGAAATTTAATTCACGTATCTTTAAATTTATCGCTTTCCTGCACATAAGTTTTACGTGTAACCGAGATTGAGACAAAATCAGACGCTGAAACTAGATTTAAGAGTTCATTTCAAATAATTTACAAGTGTCCAAACATCCATACAAGTGTCAGCCAAGTTCGCAGTCGATCGAAAAATATCACATTCTCTGTCTCGCATTTCGCAGTATTTCAAAGCTACGTGCACGTGGCACGTGCACATTATGCGATCTTTTAGCGACAGTGGTGTCAAGAGGTGGCCTCTCGCGAGCGGCTCACCTGTAATTTGTTTGCGAGTCGGCTGCCGCGGCAATTATCTGCGAAGGCAGCGAGGAACCGGAGTGGCAAAGCGGCCAGGCGCCTATTTGCCCGACACTGTTCGTCCGCGAACGAATGAAAATGAAGTGACGAAGATTCTAGGAAACTTCCCGGGAACGTTTAAGCTCCCGTTCATAGTTATGCAAAGCGAAAATAAGCGAAGAGGACGTGCTCGCTCCAAGCAGCACGTTTTTTGCAAGTGTAATACGAGCACCTTGTCGAATGGATTCGCATTCGATGAGTGGTGGACCGTTTCGGCGGCGGTTTCGCGCTTGCACGCTGCGAACAACCGTCGAATCTTCCGCCTCAGCTCGCTTCTACGCGTGAAAATTCGTTGTCTGTCCTCCGTTTGCTACTCGTACGAATAAAATTCACGGTGGATCGCGAAAAATTTGGTTTCTTCGTGAAACAACCTGAACACGCTTCTATACTGTTGTCGCGTAGTTTGACTCGTAACTTGACGTAATTTTTTTTTATGGACATTTCATAAGACAGCGTTGGATCGTCGTCCTTTCATCTTTCACGAAAAAAAAACAATTTCAACAAATTCATGTTATTTTATAACATCGTGATAGACGATCGTCTAGCTCTTCGATGAACAACATAGTCCGCCGATGAAAATATGTTTCCCCATAATCCGTAATGTTGCAGAAGCGAACGCGGCGAGCCGGCTTTTAAAAACTTGGAAAAGCACGCGACACGATCGCGGCCCTTTGAATTTTTTCCCGCATGCTCTGCGTTCTACGCTTTTTAATTGCACTCTGGAAAAACCCGTTCGATCGTCGACAAACAAATCTCGTTTTCCCTTTACTTTCCCGCTCTACATTTTTTCCTTCCCTTTGCTCCTTTGTTTTCCTTTTTCTTCTATTTTTTTTCTCTCTTCCTGCTCTTTTCCTCTCTCTCTCTTTCTCATTCCCTGCCTCCGTTGTATTTTCAGTCGTTTTAATGTCCCCCGTGCGGGGATCGATGTTTTTTTTCCCGACGCGTGAAAAATACAAGCCGGGAAGACCGGGTTACGCGGCGCGATTTCCTCGGCCATTTTGAACGCTGACAAAGAGGTAAATCCCCGAATATAATGTAACGGGCCAGGTTCGAGCGTGGCTGCTCAAACGGCGTGTCTCGTATAACGAGTCCGGCTCCATGGGAAACGCTTTCTAAAGACAGTGAAGAATTACCGTGACGCGAGTACACAAAGCGTCCGCCGCTCTGGCACGACGCTCGATCGTTAAAGATCTCAAAGCTTCCAGCGTTTCTCTCTCCGAGCTGTAGAGAAAGAGTAAAAAGAAAAAAAAAGGAAAAGAAAAAAAGAAAACTCGCATTTGGACGTTTCTTTCGTTGCGACGACGACTCCTCAGATCAGCACGGAAGCATGTTCGCAATTTTCAATGGCCGGATCGTTGTAAGGAAGTTAGGTCGACAGACGGATGAAGTTTTTGCCTTCGGTGTCAGATCAGATTCGATTCGAGTCATTTGTGTCGTCTAAGAAACGCTCTTTAACCCTCTCAATAGCCAAGAACCGATATATCAGCACCGCGGTTCTTTTCTTCATAGTAAAATAGATCGAAACGATATCTCGAATTTTTACGTGCAATGTGTAACTTGGAATTTTCTTCTTAACGTACAATTTCAACCTGCTTTTAATTTCAGTTTAATAGTTGAAGTCTGACGTTTAATATATAATGCAACTATTAATTGAAAATTAGACTAGTATAATTGTCGTACGTACTTTTGCGAGCAACATTTTTTACCGAGTCTCGTACTCGGATGGAATGAATACAACGTAGAGTATACAACTATACCAAGTATACAACGAAGAGTTTCAAATGTATATTATTATTTCTTTGTGCAGAGCAGAGAAAATTACAAAAGCGTTGAGCAACGTTAACCTTTAACCGTATTCTTTATAGCCTTGAACCATTCGAACTCGAACTAGGCTGTTGTGAACTAGTAAGTCGGTAGTCACGGTATCGGTCATTTTATTTTTAGGATCAGCTATACACACCCGTTAATTCATCCACTGTATTACCAGGTGAATTTATTTAGTCGACACAGATTCCGCAGCGTCATCGACCAACTTCGTCTAAATACGCGGCTGACGCTCCTTTTGCTTAGAAATTCCGAAGTTTCCTGCCTCCCCCCTTCCCCGGGCATCCAAGAAACGAAGTGAAAGGTTTACCCTGTAACTCGCAATTTCGAATGCATTTAAGTCGAACTTTCCAACGTCAAAAATCTACGAGGCAACGGGGTTTCCCCTCGATAAGTTGGCGAAGTTCCGGAAGAAACGGCTTGGAAAAAAACGAGCGAACTCCTCGCCGGGTTTACGTAACCTGGGAAGGAAAAAGTGGCGGCAATTTCGCGGTCCTTCGGCGAAACCGAAGCTTTTCTTTCTTCTTCTTTTTTTTTTTCCAAACTTGTGTATCGATCGCGCGCTATTAGATTCACCGCGGTTCGTTGCGCACGACTGATCGTTAGAAAGATTTACGTCTACGGGCTGCGGAGATTGATTTATCGTCCCCTCTCCTCTCTCTCCCTCCCAGACCGTGCCATTCAGAAGCGGACAAATAAATGTTCGTGTTTCGGCGACCGAAACGCGGAAAACTGCGCGCGATTAACGCCGCGATGCATTTTACCACCACATGTCGTCGTTCGTCTCTTACGAATGAAATCGAGCCCGGCGAGAAGGGTCATTCGACCTGTGTAACACTCTCCGTTCTGATCGTTTTTCACGCGTCGAACATTTTGAAATCTTTGGGGTGGGGGTGGGCGAGGGGGAAATGTCGAACGCGACCGATATATTTTTGATCGCGACGTGCATTGATGATCGTTCGCACGTGGTGAACATTTCTGTCTTGAATATTACATGGGATATTTTATATTTAACTCTTGGGGATGGATTCTTAAATTAACTTTCTACGCTTTCAATATTCTACATCACTCACGTGAATATAACCGATTAATATTAATATTAAGTCCCGAAGCCAAGCTAATGTAAATATCTCGTACCTATCGATGCTGAATCCGGCGTACTTATATGAAATACTGTTTTTATCGCGGAACGATATCGCGAGTAGAACCGAGGAAATAATGGTTCATTGTGTAAATCGAAAAGAAAGAATTATCTTTATATTCCAGAAACATTGTTTCATGTAAGACTTCATTCTCGGAAAAAACTGATTCCAAATTGAGCGCAAGCGAATAATCGACAGGAGGTTATTCTACGAATGAAGATATGTGAGAAATGTATTTTTAATTTGATAATCTTTCGTTTCTACGCCAATTTGTATTAAGCCAATGTTTCATTGAACACATTCAACATCTATTTTCTCGAAAAACGAAATCTCAAAAGAAAAAACGAAAAAATTTCTTTGTTCCCGATTTATTTTTCTACGCAGAATTGTGGTCAATTCCGTGGTCAATTGTGTCACGACCGCAAGCTCTTTGATTAATTAAGTCTACGATTTATGCATGCTTGATCTTTGTATGCTCAATGGAACAAAACAAAAAAAGATGAGAAAAAAAAGAAAGAAACAAAGAAATAAAAGAAAAAACAAACAAAAAATGCAAAAAAAAAAAAGCGCGAAATGTGTACAAGCACCCGACCAGGGAGGATATTTACATATTTATATTTCTCGCACGCACGAATCCGTGCGGCTTGCATTTGTTTAATAAATATATTTCCGGGCGGCCTCTCTCGCGGATATTCAAATTTCAGCCGCGGGTCTAGTGGGCGAAGCGTCGAAATTTCTGCGTTGCTCGAATATCGAAAAATCGCTTTTCCTCCCTTGCGCGCATTTTTCAGCCGATTACACAGCACCCGGAACCCGGTTACAACCGCATGGGTTACAATCGAAACAAAACGAACCGCCCTTACGAAACCGATTTCTATTTGCCGGCCACGACGGGGATTAATTCGCTCTGCCAATTTATCGACGTTGAATCGGCCCGGCAACTCGATACGACGTTACATCGCGATCAATGCCGCGATCTTGCCCATATTTATGTAAGATTTTTTTAAAAAAAAATCCCATAATTACGTAAGACCTGTTTGTTCGTTCGTTTTCGTCGTGGACATGAATTAATTTGCAATTTAGTTTCTCTTTTACTTCGATTTTTTTGTTAAGACGATATTTAATAAACGAAACGAACGTGTACAAAGTAGGTGTGCAAAGTTGTCGATGATTCCATGTTCTTTCAATTATTTTCGGCCACTCAAATAATTTTTCAATAAATGGCGAGCGAAGAGAAGAAAATTTAAAAGACAAATCCCATCGCATAACTTTGTAAAATGAAATTACAATATTAATTATACAGATAGTAGTATACATAAGATGAGTGAATAGATATAACGTATCACAAAATGGATTATCATCAAAGTCGATTGAAGAAATATTTAGTAATCATTAAATCGCGAATGTTTACGTAATTTCGCATTTTAATAAGTATAATCAAGGAAATGGAAGTTGAATTTCGTTTCGTCTATTAAATATCGTATCCTCTTTTATCTCTATTTATATTTATCATATCTCCGGGCTCTACATTGAATATTTCATACACTTTTACGCTCGTTACATAACCGTTCGGTAGAATAAACAATTTTCCAGAATAAACATAATAAACGCGATCCACTAATCGTACACTCGTACAAAGTTGGAAATCCTTTTTTTTGCCTGTCTTTTCCTTGCAAGCAAATTTTGCAACAAAAAAACCACCCCTTTCTACGTGCAAACTTCCTCAAACCAAAGTCCCCAAAGATAAAGGAAAAAAAAAAAAGAAAAAAGGAACGATAGACTAGCCTAGATTTCCAAGAGTACTCTCGGTCAATCTCGTGAATCGAGCAGAAATTGTTTCATAAAGTAATTACGTCCAGCCAGTTTGTCGCGCCGTCGACGATCACGCCAAGAGTCTGTCAGGACCAGCGCCGCTCTATCCTTTTCCCTCCCCCACGCAAAACAAAACGATTGATATAAAACGATGTCGCGAGAGCACGCAGATATTTACAGTTTTTCGATAAAAGTCGGAGGATGTTATTGCTCGTCAGGGAGGATAGAAATCTAAACTAGTTTTTCGTCTCTCTCTCTCTCTCCGTTAGAAATGGTTAGAACGCAAAAAGCACGGTGATTCTCGTTTCGTCGTTTCGTCGGTGGCATCAGTCTACAATGTCCTATTACGATTCCCCTGGCAATAATGTTTATTACTCGTCCAATAGTCGAGCGATTCTCGTTCGTCCGTTCACGTCGGTTGTTTGCTTAATTTTTCTAATAAACCGGTGGATAGACGGTCTAGGGTTTACTGTCTATAGCATCCAGCCGAGTATACAACCGGGAGCCGAGAGATGGCGAAAGGGAGGGAATGGAAGTCGATACGATCGGCAATCTCTTCGAGTTATTGCTTCAAGGGCCACTGCAGAGCTCAACGACGATTTTTTACTCGTCGACTATCCCGTAGACTATCTACGCGTTTCGGTAAATACCACTCGTCTGCGGATTAACATTTCGACGAACGGACGGATGATGCTCGCTTCGTTGATGGATCGATGAACAGTGTACACGGTGAGTGAGCTGGTTGTAAGTGAGGATTGAAAGAAACCTACCCGGCTGCCAGATGACGCTTGATAGATGGACAGATAGTTGAAAATTTTATCTTCACGCGCGCGCAGAGAATTGGATTTGGCAATGAATTCGAAATTGGATTCTCTCTGACGACTTCTTCTCTCTGGCTCCGATTACTCTTAGTTCCAAAATTTACTTTGAAAATTTCACGTTCATTTTCATTTGCACACGAGTGACCGACGATCGACTACGACTCCTGGCGATTTAAATATGTGAAAAATACGAATTTAAGATACGAGATAATTTTGGAATACACGAGACAGAGTAAAAGTTAAAAGGGAAAAGATAAAGTCGAGAGAGAATCAGAGGTCCAAGCGAGAGGTCTAGACGTTTCCTCCCCGAGTCCGCTTCAACGTCCCAACAATTTCGAGAGCAACTCTCCTTTCTACGTGACGAAGGTAACAAGAGGCAAATCGCTTTGTCAACGCACCCTCTTGGGTGCGCGCCGAGGGCCCATAATTCACTTGACGTTATGCGATTCGTCGAGTATTCGAAGCCGATAACTTTATTTAAAAAACGAACAGGAAAAATAAAGTGGAAGCGTAAGCTCGCCTCATCGTGTTCCCCGCTTTCTGAATAATGGATGCGGCGTATCTCTGAATTTTATCGCCCACTCTCAGAAACTAGGAACCACCGGACGGAGAAGAGGCTGCGCCAACAATTTGTAGTCACGACAAATCGATCGGCTCGACGAATGGATTAACGAACGAGCGCGAACATTCGAGAGAAAGAATTCTGCTTGAGAAAAGAAAAGTTTTCCTCCTACCAAGGATAATTATTTCGAGAAATAAAATGAAAAAAGAGAAAGACAGAATTCCCTTGGTTGACAAATATAAACTGACTAACTGATTTTTCAGTCCGATTACACAAGTACAACGCGACCGATGTTTACTTCTCAAGGTTTACAACAGGTTTACACAAACGATTTGCTTTCATTCTATTCTTTCATTCTACTGCAACGCTATCTTTTTTTAAAGTTCACGATTAATTGAAACAATAGTGTTTGCGATAAAATGTTTAAAAATGATTTAAGGGACGCATGTATCATATTGAATGTACGTAGACTTTCGTAGCTGACTGTATATCGTAGGCGTTGTATTAACTCGCCGATTAAATCGCTGTCAAAGTTTCCGAGCCTACTCGACCAAGTAGTGGAAAATAAAGTTTCGCGCCGATGATGGAAGGCATGATCGACGTTGTCGTTCGATAGCGCCGAATTAAGTTGTCTGCGAGTTGCAGACACCGCTCGTCGTGGAAGGAATTGCGCGCGTATATACGCAAGTATAGAGCCGAAGCGAGACGACGTTGAAAATTGATGCGCGGCGCGATCGCGATCGCGATCACGTGTCAAAGTCGCGCGCGAAAGGCGATGCTAAATGGCACGGCACATTCCAGTCAGTTTCCGCTGTTTTCTATCATCGTTCGGCTCTCAATCGCAAGCGAGGATGTGCTCGCAGTGACTCATTGCATTGCTCGCGACCTGATATATCTGCACGCAGATGTGTTTCGTTTCACTTGTTATCGCCAATAATTGGAGATTGCTCGACGATCATCGTATATCATAGAGACGATTATCAATACCTGTTCATTTTCAGTACTTGTGGAATTAATTAGCCATACGACGGATATCGTTTCCAATCTACGCTGTACTGTGTACCGTGACGAACATTATGAAATTCAAGATATGTCAATATTATAATTTCGTTCTATATGTTGAAACCGACCGGTGCGTTTAATCCTTTGCTATTCAGGATATTAAACTTAGAAAATATACACAGCCCAATTTTTGAAAAATTCACAACTTGCAACATTTTGTATTGAAGTATTCGTAATATTGTTACGAAATTCAGTTTCATTTTTTTCTCTATACGATGGTTCAGATGGTTCGAATCTGATCTTCAAATTGTACATTTTCTTGCAAAATGTTTTCATCGTGAATGCAGACGATGGAACCTCGACGACTGGTCGCGATCTAGAAACGACATGAAGTTTCAATGGCGCAACCACTGTGACTGCCGCTGATCTTTGAACAACGACGACGAAACTCTATAAATATTAAATAAATATTCATGATCTTTGAAAGGCCAATATGGAGATTTCCAAATGACCGTGGATTCCAATAACAACAGTCACGCTTCCCCTAGTAACACCGTGACACAATAGGTTATTCTTAAGTTTTCATGCATGTTCAAGGAATAGTCTACCTCATCTCGCTTTGTAATACACTCGCGGCACCTGCGTAGATTAATATCATGGGAACGAGCGGAAGTACGCGTTTCAGAGACAACGCCCGCATTAAGGTTTTAGTAACAAGCATCCTGTAATTCTTGGCAACTTTGCTAAGCGACAAGTTCCCGTAGCTAGTGCTGCGTTATCTCGGAATCCTACACGGTCCTGGAAACTTCTCCGTACAAAACGCGGATGAATATTTGAATTTTCATCGAAGAAAATCGAGCACGTAAACTATCCTAGGTAATTTTGAACTATTACGAGCGTCGAATAACTTTCATCCAGCTTTTATCCATCACTCTTCTACGCACCATCATGGTTCTTCCAGCTTATTTTATTCTGAATTCTTTTGATTTGGGCCACACCTAGAATATTTTGCAAAAAAATGCAATTTACATCTTAGCTAACTCGGATGTATCTTACATTTGATATCTTTTTTAACCCTGTTTTCGTTTTACGATTTCTTCTCTGTTACTGTTGTCCGATTCTGATTTAATTTACTACCTCAATGCTAGTCTGTTTAATTTACACTGTACTTGCATTATAATCTCGTTATCGTGATATACTTGTACGCAGATTTCTCCTCGTCTTCACTCCAGACAAACAACTAAATTATTTCCAACGCACGCAGAGCATTTCGCGAAGATTTTTCGTTAAATTGTAGGATGTGCGCGATTAACTTCGTTCGGAGCCCAATAGCAGAACTGCAGCGTGTATCGATAAAGTCATTTTCAGAAAATTAACAGCACCGGACCTGGAGTGGTTGCTTTTAGTTACAAGAATACGCTCTAATGGTTATTTTCCACGCTTCAACCGCTTCTTCTCTCTCTCTCTCTCTCTCTTTGCGAGCCGGGACGTTGATTTACGAGAAAGAATTAGAAACTTGAAACCGAACTTTCTGAAACACTGTCGGACGTCGTTGATGGAATGATTTTTGGCGTTTAATCCATCGGTAGCCAGGCAACGCAAGAACACCCGCTCCTGGAAACTTCTCCAGCAGTTCCCGCCAATTAAGCTTTACCTCGTTACATCTTCTTTCTTACCTCTCCGCCGTCCCGTAGCTTTTATTTTTACATCAGACTTCCTGTCAGTAGCGAGTTAATTGTGAAAGCCTCTTACCGGCAATATCTACCGAAGAAAAGCGGAAGCAACCGGTTCTTAGAATTTCTAGAGATAGAGATAGAGAGAGAGAGAGAGAGAGACTTTTTCTGTCACTGCCGATTCAATTTCCGCCTTTAGCCGATCCGATTTTTCCCCTTTCTCGAAATTTGTGTACCGCTCTCGGCGGTCGTGCGAGAAACGAAGTATATTAAAGGGAACAAGCGGTGCACGGCGTTTGGTTTCTCACACGAGATGGCGAGCACGCCGTTTGGATTTACTGCTTCGTAAAGTTCTATCTCCTCCACTTTTATTACCTTTTTTTCGTTATACGTTTCATAACGGGACACATGGGAGCTTCGCGAGCGTTATCTTACACGAGCTTTCGTCCTTCAGATTTTCTTTCATAGCCGCTCGTTTCCATTGAGCAACTTTCCTGGGTGAAATTCATTTCGAAGAGTATAAATATATATATATATATTTATTTATTTATTTATTTATTTATTTATTTATTTGTTTGACGCATTTTGACCAGCTTGGAGACAGAGGCGAAACGAATCGTACTTCGTATCATCTGAATTGATACGAATTTATCGTGACTCGTCGATATCTCTATTTATCTCCGTTTATCTCTATTTTACGATTGTTATCATTACATATAATTTAATTAATTCTCGAACCCGATTTTTTCGAAGAACAAAGTCTGAAATAATATTCTCTTTGATTTTGTCAGCTGGCGACCGACTACATCACAGTTTCAGAAACACTTTGTACGCTTCTTTCAAAATTATATGCAGATTGCGGATTTCTATGCAAATTTTCGTACAACTGTGAGAACAATTAAAAAAAATTGGGACGGGCAGGCAGAAGCTCGTTTTAGAGTTACCTTGGCGTTTTTCTGCTTCTAAATTTTCCACAAAAAATGCGTAAAAACACATAATTTGATCACACGTCTTCGAACGTATGTTCCCTTGGTATTTGTCTGCTCGCTAGATCTTTGCCGAAAGATCTCCATCATCTTTTGAATAACAATCTGTGATTTTCGATCCTCGATCCTAGATCCTACAGAACATTTTGCGTCATCGCTCGCTTCCATTAAATCTGCGCCAGATTACGTTCGACGATCTCTTCGCTCTGTTCGGTTCGACGTTTTCTCGCTCGGCGACTACATAGTTCGTATTTACCTTTGCATACAATCGACGTTCCATTCTCCGTCTCGTTTTTCTCTTCCCTCCTGTCCTCCCGCCGGGCGAGGTGTTCCATCGCGTGGTCGCGTTCACTTGAACAAGGAACGCTCGGTGTTACAATCATAAAATCCGACGGCGGTGGATATCGCCGTTCGCGATAGCGCTAGGAATAATCGCGTAATGGACGTGTCAAGAGCTTAAAAGTGTCCGGCCACGATTTACCGGCGCGATTCCGCGGTGGTCAGAGCGAAAACGTGCGCGGGAATTTTATCTCCGAAAATCAGGCATGTAACTGCCATAAAATCTCGATTTAAAGAGCGTCGGAAACGGTTATCGCCGGGACCCCTCCCCCCCTTTTTATAATCAATTATCGCCCCGGATGGATCCCGGGCGAAATCGACGCGTTGATAAACGTCTCGCGATATTTTTCGGTCGTTCGCGTGTCCGCCATCCGTGGTCCTCCATCCGGCCGAAACTCGACTCGATGTCCCTGGCCAACAAAAAAAAAAAAAAGAAAAAAAAAGGAAAACCCTCGTTTTCGACACGCAAATTCGCCGTTCGCCGGGTTAAAGTGTCCCATTTTGTTTTGTTCGTGTGAAATATATTCGTTCCGCTCTTGGCATTTAACAAACCAAAAAAAAAAAAAGAAGAAAATAAACAAATAAATGTTTCTATGAAAAATACGCCAGATACAATATACATATATTTCTTTATTCTGGCGCAGAGGTGTCGAAAACGCGCAGTGTGAACATCTCCCAACGCTTTTCAATCCAAAATGAACAGCATTTTTGCTTTTAAAATTAAATCATCATCGTTGCAGCTCTGTTTACCTAGATAAATTCTCGGAAAATATCAACAAGTTTTATATCATTTGTTTCGACGAATTGACTCTCGAAACAAACCTTCCTAAAAAAAAAAAAAAAAAAAAAAGAGGAAGAAAAAACAGGGAAATTTTGCAGCATGATATTTCTCGTTGAATTTTTGGGAAAAATAGCGAATGGAATATTTGTATGGGCGAGAAATATTCGGGAAGAGTGCCGCGATTCGTCGATACAATCGATAATTAATTACGGGTTGAGAGATCAACAAACTGTTGAAAAATTATATCGCGAATTTCTCAGTGCTGCGTTTATGTTACGATCAAGAGCAACTGCTATTCTCGAGAAATAGATCTTACACATTCATGCATATTTTAATTCTAAAATATAATTAAAGAATGATTACTTTTCGATTTATCGAGTTGATTAATGCGGTTTCTGAATTGTCTTAATAATTTATACTAAGCAAATTAGAACAATACGAGCGTTCACAGGCCATAGCGATAAATTCCATTTCTTCGATCTTTCGAAATTTTTTCATATAAAATAAACTTCCTCGATAATTATTTGTAAAAATGCAGAGATCTGTTGACCATGGAAAAGAATAATTTCTTACAAAGACGAACATCATCATTCCAAGGACATGCTATTTTACGCATTTTCCACGTCGTTGGGAAAAAATCCACGTCTGCAGCGACAATGTTTGTTCGAGCTTTTTTTTTTTAAAAAAAAGTCTAAAACAAAATTCAAATTTCTTTGTCATTATTTTGTCAATTTCTCAATTTCTCTGCACATCGTCGTCCCGTGTAGTTGATCGATTTCGCAAACAAGAGCGGCTCGATTCGAAAGAAAATCGCGAGACGAGGGTTCGATCGATCGGTCAACTTGCGCGTGCGAGACACGAGCGAATCGAAAGGAAATCGATCTCGATGGAAATTATTCGCGCGGCGAAAGAGAAAGGCAAAAGAAGTAGTGGGGGGGGGAGAACCGGAGGCAATCGCTTGACAAATAAGTGTCGAAAGGGACTTGGCGTTCTTCCATAGGCGATCTAACGAGGCACAGGCTCGCGCCGATGACTCCGATCTCGTTATTTCTTGGCGCTTCAGTTTTCCTCGAGAGTGGCAAACCGTTAACTCGGCCTGGCCCCTTCCCATCCCTTCCCTTCCACCGATTCGTGAAGCCGCCAACCCCGTTTTATCCATTTTCCGGCTTGTTATTCCGGATTGGTAACGAGGCAGGCCTTTTCCCACGGACAGCCGACCGTAACGCGATGTCTGACAGCGGCGAATGAAATCGGCCAGTTGCCCGCGTTTCTCGAAATCATGTTTCGCGAGAACAGACGGGCTTGTCCGGGCGGTTTTTGCGCCCGACGTGACCAACAGAAGCAAGTTGAAGAAACATTCGGCGAAACGACCGACGACGGACTGTAACGCACGGGCTGCTGTTTTTTATTTCCGCCGAGTCACGTGTCGATTGCGCTTGAAAAGCCCCGATCGCGAAATAATCGGTAAATAAATCGGCCACGCCTCGAGTTTACCGATGTCCGGATATCAAGATCTTGCTCTTCGAGAGATTATTGTTGCGCCAGTCGGATTTATCTCGAGCTAAATAATTTTCTTCTAATTCGTTTGGTTTTTAACGCTGGCGATTATTACAAGGTTTTTTTCTTCTATTTCTTTCTTCGAGATGAACGACACTGTCGATGATTAGTTGAAAGAATTTATCCGAACACGTTGGTTAACAATTTGATTTATTTGAAATGACTCGAATTGAAGTAACTCGGCTAGAAATCGCTGTTGCAGTGAATAATACGCCAGTGTACAGAAAACACTGTTTGTCTCGTATGCTAACAACAATACGTTGGCTTTTATAGCAGGAGCGAAGTATAGCCTATTAAAGTCTGTTCGAATAACTTGTAAAACGTCGTACATTGAACACTGTGAAACACTTTGATCAATTGCGACCATTTTTGCTACGCGAAATTTTATTCTAGATGAGACCATTTATTAAAATTGGCAAATCGTTGGATCGTTGCTCTTCACGGTTCTAACTGGTGTACTTTTGACGAGTGGTAATACTTTACGACACTCGGGCTCGTAAAATCTGAACGTGAGATTAACGTTTCGAGCGTTGCTAAGGAAAAGTGATCAGGTTAACGATTTCGTTGTATAATAATCTTTCGTGGGATATAAATCTCCGTATCTTTGAACGTACATAATAAATCGTTCCAAAATTCCAGATGATTTATAGAACGATTAAAGATTTCCTCTTAACTGGATCGTCAGTAACACAATTTGCATAATCTTGGAATTTCTAATCTAATTCTTCCCGAGAGTGTAAAACACAAAATAAAATCGAACGCCTTAAATGTTATTTAAGGTAATTTAACGTAAGTGCTAGTCACTTACAACCATTCCAACTATACCATTCAAGGCAATTGCCACAGGGAATTCAATTTTCATGCGTGGATAATTTCCAAAGGACCATTCGATAACGCATAACACGTCCAGTTGCGTATTAACAATACAGATACTGTTAAACCACTTTGAGAGAGGGGAATAAAGAGACAAAGAATAGTGTTATGTAAACTCTAACTCTGTCTTCTCTATTACATCGCGGTTTACGACGTGTAAGCCAGATATTGCTCTCTGTTTCTGCGCGATGTGAAGGATCTATCGAGTATCTCTCGTCGTTCGTAGCTCCTTTTTTTCTAACGTGGCGAGCCGTTCATCGAGGCAATTCCTTTGGTGGCGCTAAATGTGTAAGCGATAAAAGTATCTCTGCCAGGGAAAACGCGTCGTTTTATGTACTTTCTGCATTTCCTTAAGGTCCTGCCGGATGCCCGTAAATTCGTCGATACTTCTTCTTCTCCCCTTTTCGCAGTTCGTCTCCCTCCTTCTCTCTCTCTCTCTCTCTCTCTCTGCGTTTCCTTCTAGCGCTGTAAAATTTTGCCGTAGGGGAAGCGTTGCATTTTTCAAGCAGCCGCTCGATCATCGAACGATTTCGAAATTTACGAGCATCGTGGGTTTGCGCGTTACCCGTGATCGCCCTCAAAGAAAAACGGTGTTCTCTAAAAGAACGTTTTCCGAATTTCTGTTATGCTCGAAAAATTCAGTTTATCTCCGTATACACAGCGCTGGAACATAACACTGATTTGGCTAAGAGTCCCGAGAGTTCGATGGACTATTCATTAATGTGGGACATGGATACGAATATATTCCACGCCTGGTCTGTATTCTCCATATGTATTCTCATTTTGATCTATGAAAATTAGCTACAGCTCGCCACTGATTGATAATTGAATGAACCGAAGAACAGCCGATATTGTTCTAACTAAGTTGTCTGTTACACAGCATAAATTATTCTCAACACCGTATTATCTGAAAGCACGAGATTGGAACCACAGTGTTCCACAAAAAGTGCGGCACTGTAAGAAAGCGTATGCTGTCATGTAGTTTGAAAAAAATATTACGGAATGAGAGCTGTGGAAGCGAAGCTGAGGGTTGACAGCGACAGAAACCCAGGTCCATTGGGACGAACTTTGGCAGTGTGGAAGTTCCAACGATGTATATCGACTACATCTGAGGACGCAACAGGAGAAACCGTGCGTCACAACTATTGTATTTTAAAAACTGCATGATGAAACAGAAGATGAAACAAAAGAGCTTCTTTCGTGCGTGAGATTCAATGTGTTGATATTACATTATCGTGCGATTTTTTTAACACTACACTGTCTCAAATAAATTTACATATATCTTCTCATTTTTTTTTGTTTTCTTTTTTACAGATTCGTAGTGACCAATCGATTCTCAGCAAAAATTCATTTCACATTTTATAAAATTTTTTTACTGAAATTTACTGAATGTAACCAATAATACCATTGTCTATACGTTGTCAACTGTTACTTGCCTCGAAGGTACATAGAAAAACTGTCTGGAAAGGAATCTTTGCACAAAGTCGCAGCTGAGTCCCTTATCATTCTCTCATCCACATCGGACACGACGCTTTCTCGCTCGATTCCTTGACACGGTTTTCTCTGAAAAAAAGCGTAAAGTAGCTGCAACGACGAATTCTCCAACCGTAGCTATTTAACTCCAGGCCAACAATTAAAAAGATGCGCTCTACGGGTTGGACTTTGAACGACCAACCTTCTTTTATCCGACCTACATTCCATTATACAAACACCAGCGCAGTCAGTATCAAACGCGAAAGGAGAAGTACAAGGTTTTCCCGTCGTCCGTACGAACGACGCATCGAAAGTCGGCATAATTTATTCAACCGTGAACGGAATAAATGGTCACTGGTATCCGCAACTGGCACCGTGCCGTTGCATCGCGCGCCTGACAGCAAATGGCACTAATTCTATTCAGTACCGCAAACGCTACCACTGCTACGACTGCTTCGATTCATTCTCCACCGTCGAACTATCCTTTGACCAGAGGAAACGCCTCTTTTTGTCAGCGACGGCGACATAGCGTGGAACGTAGCAGTAGCGTCGATTCCACAGTAGTTACGGTCGATGATACATCGGACCGTTCGAGGATTTGCGTGTTTAACTGAACCAAAGGATGTATCTTCAATTATCTTGTTTTCAGTTTTATGTTCCTTTACACCGACATATTGAATTACGATTGAATTTATGCGAAATCGACTATATTCACTTTTTTTCTGACTTCCAACTTGTAAATCGAAAACATTTCTTCAATTTTTTATTATTGAATATATTATTTTTTGATAAGTGAAAGGCAATTAAAAAGGTAAGTATGACATTTACTTCAAAAAGAACGATAAAAAAAATTGTTAATTACAAGTTCCTGTTGCGTACGGAGTCTTCATCGAATCGTCAGGATCGTTATCCTTCATTTGCCATTTTTAAATCTTTTAAACCACTCTTTTTTTTTTTCTTCTGGCGAAATATTGTCTCTATACGTTTCATAAATTTATCCTGCACATTCCGGCGGCAGTTATTCATGCAGCGACGTATATGCAGCTTGTCAACGTTCATTCTTTCTGTTTAATACATAACGATTAGACTGTATGCACGTTTATGCAAATTCACGTTTTAAAAAAAAAATGAAATCTCAGTGGATATTTGTGTCAGTCACTAAATACTGCAACCAGCAGTGCACTTCGTATATTTCATACACAGTCTGCAAATTTTATTATCTCTATGCTGTCCACGAACAAATATTCGCGGTCTAATATTAACGATCGAACGTGAAACTTCGAAGGATTAAAATATCCCACGGTTTAAAAAATGATCTCACATTTCTTATATTCCTCGCTGTCAAACCAGAAACAAAAACAAACGCCACCCCACTTATTTATACAACCAAGAACACTGAAGAATCACTTTCTAATAGATAAAAATCCAATATATCACGGTATTCAACGTTGACTGCAATTTACGTTCGTCAGACACGCAATCCAGTCTCGCATGCATTCTTGGAACCTCGATGGATGAAGCTAAGCTGAGTAAAGTAGAACGAATACCCAACCAGACAAGTCTTTATTCGATAGGACAAGTAGATTATGATCGAAATCGAAACGAGTAGAATAGAAGCCTAGTGCACAACAGTCAGAAGCAGAAACAGTCCGACAACTGAGTGGGAAGAGGCGCGGCCGGAGAAATTAAGTGAATTTATCCTCGTCTCGAATTAACACTTTCCTCCTCGAAGCTCCTCGTTCCTCTAATTCGATTCACTCGATAATGCGATAGTTGCTCGATAAAAGTCAGTGGCGATCTCGAAGTCGACAGGTAACGCGCGAGAACCGTGTAGACGAAGAGTGTAAATCAAGTCGGAAATTCCGGCGATGGGGTGGCCGGAAGCCTAAAGCGGAGACGATGATCGATTTTCATAGCGGCCGATTTGTACCGGAAGCCCGGTCCTCGCCACGATAACAATTATCGCTAAGTGGCGAACGATGAGAGTGGGTCGAGCGGGAATACGAAACATGGCCCTCGTACGGCCGCTATTAGTGCCTCATTAATAACGTCGCTCGCTCGTGGTACCGGTGATTTAGTGGATCGAACGGTGCTCGCTCGCTTTCGGCCATCGACGCCGGCCCGAAAGAGAGAGAATAACGACCGACGACCACGTCAATCTCTTCCGGGGCGGTCCTTCTCCTCCTCCTCCTGCTCCCCTGTAGACAGAAATTGCCGCTAACGAAGACGTCGAGTGCCCTCCAACGAAAGAAACGAGCCGAAGGGAGGCTGATTAAGCACCGACTGGCTGTCGGTCGAAAGATTCCACGTCGATGGATCACGTCCGATTTTATACTCCCGTTGATTGCAACCGCGGTTACTTCGACCAACGACAAGCGTTCTGGTCGAAACGATACAGCGACCTCGGAAAAAAACGTGAATTCGCCTAACGTCTCGTGACGTTGGTCCAGTTCTTTGTATTCGGTCCAGCTCTTTTGATCGTCAATGATTCGATGGTGTATTGGACTGCAGATTGTAAATTTGTGGGGAATTTAAGGATGCAAATATGCAGGTAGAGAAGTGAACAAGTGAAGTCGTATCTTCAAATTTTTTTTCTTTGAAAGTGCATAAAAATCTGCGGTCTAATAGTTATCAGCAATCTTGCCTTCATCTGGCCAGTTGCTATACTATCGAACAGTAGATGACATCCTTACGTTAACTAAATTATCTAACAATACTTGTTTGCAAACTTCAACTCCCGACCGATTTAACGACCTGTGTTATATCGTTTTCATCGTCTTAGCTGGGAGCAAACAATGTCCGTTATTAAGCGGCAGGTGGCGAAATTCCTGGCTCGATGGAACCGCGATGGACGATGTTACGCAGATGGTGAACTTAAGTGGAAAGCAATGCTCCGGAATTACGTGCTGGCTGAGCTTTAATTAATCTTTCATCGGTGTCGCGAGTCCGTGACTAAACGGGGCTATCGAGCAGCTTCCTTGTAGGAATGAAACGCGCGCTCTTCACCGCTATTTGCTTCGAGAGATCTCCGAGGTCGCCACAAAATCATGTTGCAAAAAAAAAAAAGAATTCTTTCCCATTCGTTAAAAAACGAATTGTTCCAAATCAGTCGCGCATTTCGCTTAGAAATTACCAACGTTCGATGCACAACTGTCCATGTTCCACCGTTTCTAAACACATTGATCCACACAGCTTCCATGTATCTGTGTCGACTCGTACCAATCGGATCCGAATGTAAAAATTTTAGATGCGATTTTACGGTCGCAGCGCGAGCTTGTAAAAACACGCGATATATATATACACATGGTCCTTTATTTCACGATCGTTCCACATAGCTTACCTATACTCGATATCGTTTAAACAAATCGCAGATGAAGTTCGTTGGTGAACGCGAACGAACTTTCGCGAGTTACGGAGAGTTTCATCGATTCGCGGGCGAATTTGGCTGCGTTTCGCCGGTTCATATCGGTTATGCAAAACGCTCGACGCCGAACGATAACAATTAAAGATAGAGGCGGAAGTGGTGGTTGCCGGCTGCATCGCGCGCGCGTCCACCGGGTCAGCTTCTTTCTCGACCTATGGAAAACGGCCGGCTGGTGATTTCCGGCTTGGCAGCGTGCACCACATTCGACATCCGGCGCTCGCCTCTTGGCGAGGCTTCAGAAAACTTGCGAGACCCGACAAGTTCCGCGCTTGTGGAAAGTATATCAATCACGCAATATCTGCGGCCATCTCGGAGACCAGCGATGGGTTCGAGCATCTTGCAGGTAGAATCGAGTCATGCGATTTTTCTTTTCAGTCTTCTTTGCGATTGTAACATCGTATCAGATATGCGAAGTGGTCGGAACGTTACGTATGCAATTTGTTTTTCTTAATCCTCATTTTTATATTTTTCAAATCTGAATTCAAGTTCCTTGGGATTCGACGAATATTTTGTTCTCCTGTGCTTCTCCATTGTGTCAATGACACTTTGAACGATAAATTAGAATCTCTTCGAACGTGAATTCAAGGAGCTGAAAATTCTTGAAAGTTTTGATCGTTTCGAATGAATCGATGTCACATTCATCATCGTCACATTCATATCAAAAGTCTCGGACAGTTCGAATATACTATAAAGAATAAATATACTAACAGTCAGCAAGGATTCAGCTTCAACTTTCAAACGTAATAATATTTTCCGTCAGACTTGGTCGCAGGTTCGAGGATCAAATTAGAGCAAACGATTATAAAATTCACCGATAATCATTCTTCCCTGTGCGTAAACGAAATTCTAGTTGTACAGGGATAATCGGTATCCACGTTCGCTTAATCCGTGCAAAAGGATCAGCAATCGAGGCACCCAAGTCATCGATCTGTCCTCCTCCTATCGAGTCTGTTTACCGCCGCTAACTCTCCAATCAGTGCGCGCGCGGACTCTGTTGCAGCACCGCTTGCACAGCGAGCGCAAGCGAGGGCAGCAGGCACTCGATAATGGCGGGGTCGAGCGTGGCAAACCTTGGGGTTTGTCGATCTTTTTCTCTTTTTTCTTTTTTTTTTTTGTTTTTCTTTTTACGACGACGAGAATGGACGACCGAGTCGTCTGGACAACGTCGAGTGTTCTCCAATTTAATTTGCATAGCCGGGACACGAGCCGTGTCTCTCCCCCTCGTCGATCTTTCGCGGTTTGCGCTGGAAATCTCGGCTGGTTTACACGGCAACCGTAAACCGGCCGTCGTAATCGTACGGGATCAGGAGACAGGCGCGGATCACACGACGCATTGGCTGCATCGGCCGCGGAATTAATCAAGCCTATCTATATTAGAAGGCATGCTCTGCGGTCAGATTAGAATCCCGAGCAATTCGCCGGAGCCCCCGGATGGACAACACCGGCTGTTAATGGAACTCCGTGCGGCCAGGGGTTTCACCAACTCTGTACATATAATATCCGTTGCCGCCGTTGCCGCCGCCGCCGTCAAAGAGTCTCCGCTTTCCCCCGCTTCGTCGTCGCACGACAAGAATACCGGCGGCACGTTGTGGAAATTGTAATTTTCGGCCCCCTCCGGGGATTCGCAAAGGATTAACAAGCCAGTTACTCAACTCGGAAGCGGCGGTGATCGACGTTTTTTCGCCATTGTCGATTAACGTTCCTATTGCTTCTATTTCTCTTTCCGAGGAGTCGAAAATCTCCATACTTCAACTTGTACGGAAACTTCGAAACTTTCGATTAGAATTCGCTCTCCGTGCTTCGGAACGTTCGGAAAGCTTCGAAATTTCCGATCGGAACGCTCGAAAAATTTCGGAAAAAGAAATCCGAGGAGTTTAGGAAAACGTCGTTTACGGAAACGACACGAGGAAAAGGAGGAAGAAATCTCTGCGGCCGTGTACACGACGGCACGGGCGACAGGTTTAATTTGTTTTCAACAATAAGTTTCGAAATATACGAGCGTGCTGAAAGTTTCCTTCTCTCGCTTCTTATTCGCGTTATTTACGAGAGAAAGCTCGTCCAGAAAAGATTAGGGTCCGCAACACAGATTCTAAATTGCTTTTATTCGCGACGCTCTTGTTATTATGCTTTTTTTTTTCTTATCTCTTCCAATTATAACTTCCACCGACAGCCACCGTCTCCTTCAAAGATAAACAAATCACGCGTCGCGTCAATTATACATTTATCGATATATTCGACTTTCGATTGAAAACGGACACCAATTACGTCATGCGTTGTGACGCGAATTTATATATCGTTCCTTTGCTCCGTAACGTTTCACCAGCGGCTTCAATCTGGAAACTCGTTTCTTTAACTTGCGTTTAACGAGCGCGGTCCGCGAGAATACTCGTCACGAGGCTAACGTAATTATATCTACGCAATTTTCATAGATCGTGCTGAGGCGCTCGTGGAAGAAAACCGAGGAAAACAGTAACAATTACTGCGGAGTAAAAACAAAATGCCCAAGCAATAACAGAGCTGGAAGCGAGAGAGGCAAACAGAAAGAGATGAGAGAGAGAGAGAGTTTATAACGTATCGACGGTGCTTAAAAACAAATGTATCCGCCATATTCCTCGAATGTTTACGATCGTCGACTGTAATCGTTCGATCGATCGTAACGATTTCTAGTTAGTCGCACCTGATTCCGCGCTGCGTTCCTCGAACGAGCCAATCAGACGCGGGAATGCAGCTCCTTTTTTTCCTTTTTTTTTTTTGTGTTTCAACTGTACACTTTCCTCGTTCTCTTCTCCTCTACTTTATTCTCATCCTCTTTATCCGTTGTTACTTACGACCAGCGATAAATAGAAGTAACGGTGTAACTGGTTTTTCAAGAAAAGCGAAACAAGGGTGGAGAAAAAGGAGAGAGAGAGAGAGAGAGAAAGAGGGGAATCGCGATTCGATCGAGATATGCGAGTAATCAGAAATTAGATTCGCGTTCGCTCGGATGTGACAGGTCCGCGGAAAATTAGTGGCAGACATAGTACAACCGTCCAAAGAAGCGAAATTGAAATCGATTCGACGCGAAATAAAACTAAAACTCACGCCGGCCTGTTGTACGAAGCTTCATTTCCTGACTCTCGATTATTCCAAATGCGTACAGCGGAAATTTATCCGTTAGAACTGTTTGACCGTCGTCGAAACGTTTAAGTTGACGTGATGTTAAACGAAGCTTGCCTCGCAAACGCATAGTTGATCCTGTGTTGTGCTGAAATTTTATTCTCCATCGATTGCTGCACGACCGATAGAAAGGTGCGAACGATCTTTCGACAAATCAGATATCGATAAATTAATATCGGCATTATAGTGCATTGAACAAATTATATCTATGTGCACAGACACGGTACATACATCCGCACCCAGCACATCGGCTATCCAATGATGTTCGTAATTAGGAATTAATTCATGATTCTAGTATTCGAGATTCGTACGAATTATAAACAGAGCGAACGTATCCCCTCTGGTATCACGATTAATCTGTTTCCCGATGGGAAACAGAACAAGAAGAGGGGGCTGAAAGAATATTTCGTAATCTACGAGGGTTGGGCGCGGGTGTGGGTGCTGTGCCAGAGGGTGTGGTGCTCGAGATCCCGTGTGTTGTTCTTGCCACGTCGGTATTTGCTCGTCGATTCGAGTTAACGAGAGCGTCGTAGTGATTGGAATTACTGGGCAAGGACCGGAACGAATACCGGTCCGGTAACTGTTTCCGTAGCAGAGGGTATTACAGAGGGCTTAGAACAGGATGACACCGAGGATCGGAGCAAAGGGTGAGGAGAGATTAGAGGATCGGAACGAGAGGAGTGAACCAACGGAGGAAAGTGAGGAAGGGTTAGAGCAAAGATAGAAGGAGAAGTGTGAGGCCTGGCCGCACAGAGAAACCCTCCGGTTGCCATCAAAGACGTTCGTGCTGTGAATTCCGCGAAAGATAAATTCCCTCGGCGATATATGTATATCCATATCGTTGAATTCTTTCAGAGGGGCTGCTTCCCCCTCCCTCTTCCTCTTTCCCTTTATCTTCGCTTTATGGCACAATTTTCCCACCCTTCCTCTTTCTCTCTGCCCTTGTATTTCTTACTTCTCAGCTAGACGTGTTCC
The DNA here is from genome assembly GCA_032399595.1 of Tetragonula carbonaria. Taxonomy (NCBI): domain Eukaryota; kingdom Metazoa; phylum Arthropoda; class Insecta; order Hymenoptera; family Apidae; genus Tetragonula; species Tetragonula carbonaria. Next base: position 3,987,580 of record JAUCRC010000012.1, on the reverse strand, counting down.
AGAGACGTGGTCTATGATCTTTACCGTTTTATATATACAAAGCTGACGCTGCGTCGTTTCTTACTCGCAGAGCTTCTTCCATCCATAGATTTGTTCGTCGCTTGTACGTGTGTACCTGCTGTACAGTAAGTAGTAGCTGTACCAATTTTCGGAAATTCGGATAGAGACAGATCGGTTTACTCGAAACTGTTGGAACAGATTTGCAAACAAGCGATTTGTAATAACGATCGAAAAATATAATGGAAAATATTTGTGATACGGATATACGAGGGCTGTTGTTACAACGCGGTTCTTGATATTCGTCCTGTGGCCGGTCGGCGATATTTTTTTTCACGCGCGGTTTCTGCGCGACCATCGGAAGCTATTTGATGACAAAACACGCTCGTTTTTGACAGACGAAGAGAATTCTGAAATTTTAGAAATTCTCGCGCTTATTTACAAATATGTATATCGATATGATCGCATTTTCAAAATTTTATTTTGCGCACACTTTCGATAGAGCATGATGAAAACATCGACACTTGTTTGTACCAATTACTAGTGGTCCCGAAATTTTAAATTAGAGCAAATAGCTACAATCAATTAATCATCCCTTTCCCGTTCGAGAATGAAAGAATTTTAATTACAGAGGGGATTGAATATAATTCTCCGTGCCCGTTATCGTTCGTTCGCATGATCTTTGCACATTGCATCTTTACATTAGCCCACCAAGTGTCGAAACATCTTCGACAAATATACACGCCCTGTCAATTTTTATCGGTCGGCGACGCTCTCTGTATTTTTGATCGAGTTCGTCCGCGAGAGATGAATTCGAAACACCCAAAGATAAACAGTCGAACACCACAGTTTTAATATCGTTGGCCGATTTACTTTCATAGGTGATTGATTACTTTTATACACCCTCCGCCGCCATTCGATATCCATTAGAAAACAAAGAGTCGGGGAAACCTTTTATAACCGGTCGGAGCAATTTAAATCCATATCACTCGGCGATAACCAGACACAAAACGCGCGCGATAAATACCGGTCGCCCGCTCAATTATACTATTTCTGTCGGAGTCAAGCACTCGACGAAACAGACACAATGCGCCCATTAAAACCATTGTATAGCCCCCTTGGTGCAGCTGTGCATTTCCGACGTTCCGACGAATTGGCGCAACAAATTTACCCTTCGCCGGGTAGCAGTATCCTACAAACGATTTTCTTTACGGCGCCATTAAGCCTGGAAATAAGTAGCGATTAATAGCGCGACGAAACGAAATCCTATAGTTGGCAGCCGAATGGGCGAGGGAGGAAGGGCCCCCTCCGGCATGGTGTCGGAGAGTTTCGTGAGGAGGGACGGCGTGGCGAGGGAACTTGCAGCCAACTTTCCAACGGTATCACATGCGTTTCGCGAGACTAAGTTTCTCTCCCTTCCGCTCTTCCACTTGTAGTAGCTCGTGAAACGTTCGACAAATCTAGTATTTCGATGGGGGGGATCGGGGAGGGATTAAAGACGGAGCCTGAGTTTCCCCGATTCCTTCTCGGCAAATTACCGAAATTCCTCGGGTGAACTCGCATATTTCACGTTTGATGCGCGGCGAACAAAGGGAATCAGAACGCGCGCGGTTTGGGTTCACTTTAACATGCGTAAAAGAGAGAAGAGAAGAGAGAGAGAGAGAGATGGAAGGGAGAGAAGAGAGACGGAGAGTCACAGTCTCTCGCAAATCGTATCCCCGAAGATGTCAACCGAGGTAGCGACACGGCGGGAGTTTCGCGAGCGAAGGAAAAGGAGTTTATCCAGTGACACGAGGTGACAAATCCTCTTAACCGTTTTACAACCTCGCATTGTCGCGCGACTCGCGCGTGCATACATGCAAACGTGCCCGGCATAAAGACGTCACGTCACGTCGCCTCGACTCGCCTCGCCTCGCTTCGCCGTCTCTTCGTTTGCTCTCTCCCGTCTCTCGTCTCATTTCCTTCCCTCTCCTCTCTGCGTCGTGTTTCTCGGCTGTTTCGCGTTGCTTATCACTCCGATAAGTAACCGAGAAGGCGGAACGCGTGTGTTTCGTTACCTTTTGGTTATCTTTCGTCTTTGCGATGTCATACAACGTCTGGCGTTTGTTGTTTTGAATTCTTAAATGGAGGTCTTAAAAATTTTACGCGGTTGCAAAGATGCCGCACGCTGGAGAATATACTGTCGAGCATGCGAGGGTATTGGTTCGATACGTTTGCTAACGCTTTTAAAGACAAACTACTGGGAAAAGTGTGTCAATCTTTTGACACGCTGAAGAGCGAGGGGTGGGGAGAGGGGCGAAAATTCTGCCATTTTTTCGCGACAGAGATTGACGAAAAGAAAGTATCCGACGTTTTATTCTAGCAACACGAGATGCGTTTCGGCATTTCAATTTTAGATTAGCGAGTCGCAAGACGTATTAGGTGATTTGTCCATGTTACTTCCCGTAAACATACCGGATCCGTACGACGCGCGGTGTACGTGTCAAGAAGCTAAATGCATGACTTATTGCGCGACAAATGTAGAACGCAACTCGCGTCAGTAAGTTGTTCCCTAACTTACGTTCAATTTATCTCTCCGAAATATTCAAATGAAGACAGCGTGACACACAGATTTCTAACTCGCGCCATTAACAGACATTGCCGGCTTCCATGCAAATTCTATTATTTTCGAAAATAGTAGAGCAGTTCATGTATTAGAATCTCGGTAGGAGATTGTCTTACGTACCAAATGTCACAGAAACCATCGCACTTTTCGGACATTTTGTAGATCTTCTTTTTTTTTATATATCTTTCGCAACGTTGCATTTTAAAAATAAATATCCAACTGCCGAAAATATACGGACGACAGAGGCCCCTGTAATTCGACTTTACGTTTCTCGAAAGCGATTTCTTTTATCAGGCTTTGTGTTAAATTAAATTTCTTGCAGTAATACAAAAAAGAAAAAAAAAGGAAGAAAATAATAGGAAATTTAATATTCTCGGAATTAATTAATCAGTGCGTAAACGACGAGGGAAGAAATACAATACGCGGTACGGAAAACACTGTCCAGTGTCCCCGCTGCATGTCCATACGAATTTACACCATAGTTTTTAAACGTCGAGTTCATTCTCGTCAAAGCGTTTCCCACGTATTCAGTTACGTTTTGTGTGTGTGTATGTGTATGTGTGTGTGTGTGGGATAACGTAACTGGATTGCAGCGAGGGTTGATTAATGAAAGATTCGAGTCCAGCGGACGCGGAGTTTATCGATGCCGCGTGCCACGACCCAGAATTTATCTCAGCCCTTCGGTTGCCGAGCGCGGCGAATTTGTCATCGCGTGCGAAATTACCACGACCCGAAAATCATCGTCGATCATCCGGAGGCCAAAGTTATTCGGACGTTATCGGTCCTTATGATTTGCAATTTATTCGGCGATCGGCTATCACGACCCGAAATTTAACGTCGCCGCACAGGAGAGGAGGTTTTACCCAAAACCGATGGGAATTTATCGGCATCGATTTTTACGACCCAGAAATTTATCGGCCGCCGATTTCCACGACCCGGAATTTATTGGTGTTGATTTTCCCAGAAACGAGCAATTTATCCGGCATCCAGTGGAAATTCGATCGATATTTATCGGTAGCCATCCCCCTCCCTCTCTCTCGTTTCACGATTCGGGGCGCACGACTCGCGTGAAATGCGAAAACCTCATAACCTCGAAATTTATCGATAACGCTTCCTTCAACGCGTCACGCATTGATATCGATCTTTACGACTAACGCGTTTGTCATCTTTTTGTTTCGCCCGAAAATTTTAAACATCGTCCATCTCCGTAACAAAGAACTGCCGTTTGTTTGTTCTGTCTTTCTTTTTTTTTTTTTTTTCAATCATGATTCTTTCTATCTGAAATTTTCGAGTATCGATATACTCTGATACGATTGCATTGTTATCAACGATTGATCACATTCCACGTTCCACTGTTCGAAAAATGAGTGTCGATCGTAGAAAATTTCAAAGGCAAATGAATGCAAGATAATTCGTAATGTTGTTAAATTTAATAAATTGAATGTTTAACAACGAAATTGTAAAAGCTATTGATACAAATACATCCTTCATTACCACTGAAAAATTTGAAGTATCTTTTACTTTCTGCGGCAATATCGCATATTATAATTTTAATTTTTAAATGTACTAGATTAAAATTTCTCTGCCATAGGAAAACAATGTTACGAATAAAATATTTGTTTGTTCGGAGAAATAATTTTTGTTATTTTCTCTCTTTCTTTTTTCTTTTTTTTTCTGTTGAAACCTCAACATGCTCCAAATTTTTGAATACACATGTAGATGCACGCCGTTAACATACAGAAAATTTTAAACATTTTCATCCATTACAGAATCCATTACTTTTTTTCACAGTTTGATTGAGCGACAGTTTGATCGCGAAAACTCGCAGCAACCCGTAAATCTCATTAATCGATCATGTTCGTGGCCCCCACAATAGGCCCATGCGGACTGCGGTGATTTCTATATTGAAACTTGACATCAGAATTCAAAGGCATTAACTAACGCTACAATTGGCTGATTATCTTGTCAACGGTATCGATGACCAAACAGATCCATCCAGGCAACAACAATGACGTGTCATTGTTGCGAAGACAAGCGTGCTCGTGTCCGGTTCCTTCGTTTCATAAAATCCGATGGCCCCTTCGTGTCGCGGACGCATTCGAACGGCAGCAGTCCCCCAACTGCTTTCACTTTCCATCACGGCGACGCGCGATGGTTCAGATACAGATCGCGGTCTGTTGACATCTATTGATCATGGCATGAATAATGAATGGATACACGGTCTGAATAATGCATGCATCAACGTTGAATAACATCCACTCGGTGTCAATGTATAACCGATCGCGAATAGTACGTATCGGGAAATGTTGACGAACGTTCGATATCGTTCGATCGTACGTTCCTAGATTGAAGAGGTTCACGCCACTTTTTCGTAATAGAAAATCGATCTTCTATCACGTTGATCGTTGGATTTTTATGAATTTTCGGGGAACTTTACCTTCGGATCATCATCGTGAGTATCGAATCGTGATTGACTTACATATACGCGTTTCTCGTTTATCATTCGATCGTTTGATCGGTATTTCCAACTATAAATGTTTTTCTCCAAAAATATAAAGAGAAAGCGTGAATAAATCAAACGGATCGTTCGAACTTGAGATGTATTTCTTATTGCATTTTTCGATCAATTTCTAGCGACTAGGAAATAATGTCGATGAAATGTCGTTTCAATGAATTCAATCCGAGCAAGAAGCGTGCGCGACGATAATTTTACAAAAGACGACACGACGAAACGACGTGAACCAGGTTTTAGATTTTCCGCCGTGTCACCGTTTGCCGAGTAATAAACATTAGCTTCTTCAATGTGGTTGCGAGAAGAGAGGATGACTAGACACGGGTCGACAACGTGCCTTCGTTCCGCTGCATAGTTATAGCTATTTGCGGTTCATCGAAGTCATAATTAGTTTTCGCCGGGCAGCCTTGGTCTACCAAAGCTGATAGACAGTTTTCGAGGAGTATCGACCCAGCGGTGGAAACACCATTTAGTTAAGAAGTGCCTTTGCTTGCGTGGAGCGCCGTTTATTTTACGGCTTTGTCAAGTTTCGTGATTGCGTTAGAGCCATTAAGATGTATAATTTGATTAAATAAAGTACATAATGAAACGTTTATTAAATCGGTTATCGAGCTACCTGAAGAAGCTTCTATGCATTTAAAATTAAAACCTCGCGTGTTCGGTTGAAAAAACGTACAAAAGTTCATACATCCCGATAAAATTTGCAATTAAAATTCCGAAAAAGGTATATATAAAAAAATCTATGTAATATATTGCAACAACAACTATAAATATACTTGGAGATTAAAATATATATTTTACTCTGAAGTATCTGAAGGCATTGATCCAGTGATCCTGAACGAAATTCTAACTACATGTCAGATTATAATAAGTGCCTTAAAGATCTGCCACAATATCTTTCCTTTTTTTACTACGTAAGATTTCTTAATATTTCAGTTTGAATTCTGTACAAAATGCTCTAGAGTTTGAATTCATTTATCGCAAAACAAACAAATTCAACTTCGACGGTTTTCCGGCTCGGTAAAATTGAAGTCTCTTTTCACCCAAACTTGAACTTCTACCCGATTAAATTTTCCTTTCCCGCGAAAAGAAAAAAAAATCCAAAAGAAATGCTGAATTAATTAATTCGTCGCGCAAGTGACTCTGTTTCAAACTCTTTGAATTAAAGACCAGTTGTAAGCCGGAGATCTCGTTATCGATCGTTTCGGAACACTCGTCGTGGCGAATAGAACGGCAAGATGACGATGACACTGTCCTTTACTGTTGCAGGCTCGGTGAACGAGGCGGGTGTTTTCACCCTCCGCGGCAGGCAAGAGGGCGGACGCCGTGCTAGAAGAACCACGACCAGCACCACCAGTACAACGACGTCCAGCTCGACGTTGATTTCTCTGTCGGACGAGGTGGCGCAGCCCGCGGCCCTTTTAGCCCCCGAAGAGGACTTATGGTCTACCAGTTCTTCCGCTACAACCAATGTTCCAGTCTCCTTAGATACAGCTGCCGCTCCGTCAAAGCCACCCTTGGAACTGGTGGTGAAACCTCACAGCAAGGTCGTACTGCCATGCGAGCTGGAGGAAAATTACTCGAGGCTACTGTTGCCCGGAACTAGGTAATTCAAGCTTCTTCGCGTCGACCAATGAAATACGCATCGGCTTTCACGCTCGAAAGTTTTTCTTCATTTTTAATCCTTTAACCGCCGAGTATTTTCTCTCCGATGATTCATCTTTTTCATCGACAGCGAAAAACGGGTTGATATTCAGTTATTAGGTTAATTTTTCAGTTGCACGTGCATTTTTACAATAGACATCTACAGGTAACTTCGTTGTTGAAAAGATTTATTTAATTTTCCTCAGTTTCGAGAGAAATATGCTTGTCCCGAGATTCTCGAGCGGTGGTGGCACACTTTGCATAAAGATGAATTTATATCGTGGAAAAATGCGCGTGTCGGTTTTCATTCGTTTCTTCCTCGAGAAGGATTTCCGTCTCCTCGTTTGGAAGAAAGTGATTTATCTGGCGTGAAAATACGTGGTTTAGTTGGACGAAAGCTGTGTTTATTTAAGATTTATCGCGTTCACGTATTAAAGGAGCGGTCTAACACTAGACGACCGGAATATAAAACTCGTGCCAGACAAATGAAAAACGCAAAGAATAGAAAAAAGCGTACATCTCAATAAAGCAGACGAGCGTCTATTTACACATATACGTTACGAAAAATCGTACCAATCTAAAAAATTTCTATGAAAAATTATAAGTACGTTGTTCGTCTTCGTTATTCTAGTAGTTCTGGTTTAAAAAATTTAAAATTCGGTTGTTTATTATTAAAGATTTAATATTATTAGTTGTTTAATTTCAAAATTACATGTACATTTGCATCATTAGTCCTGAAATTTTTAATTGGACTAAATAAACACAGATAATCAATAATAACCTCTCTCTCTCTCGTTCGTCGATAAGCGAAATTTTAATTACAGGTTTTTTTTAACACTCCAGAATATAATAAAAAAGTTAAAAAATAACTGTTCGGGGGGGGGGGAATGCCAGAGTAGAAATAGCTCTCTCCTATTTTAGACAAATTTCAAACAGATATTAATCAGATAAATGATAGTCTATCAATTTCGCTCGGTCAATTTGTCGAAAAAAAAAGAAATCCAATAACTGTTGGAAAACAGTGTCCGCTTCGTGTAAAAAATAAATTGAAAAAAAGGAAAAAAGGGAGAAAAAAGAAAATAGATGCGCCGTAATTGCTGACACAGTTCTGCACGTGCAGCTGTTCCATGTATCGTAAATGGGAAAATTCGATTTAAAGTAGCGGGAGCAAGTAGCCCAAGTCGATATCGCTCCGACAACGAATTCGTGCGGGAACCGGTATTGTCGCCCCCGAATTAATTCCCTAATTGGCACGAATTGTCTTGTTAGGAGCTACAGAATACGGCCAGCGAGATGGTTGCACGAGGGAAGTCCGGTAGATATGATTACAATCAACACGAGAACGGAGATGAGCGGCACTGGACATAGATATATCGGCGACTCTATCACGGCGGCGTTGCACATAGACAACGTGAGATTAGAAGACGACGGTATATGGGGTTGCACGCTCGAGGACGACCAGGGCAAGATACTTTCCGGCCGGCCTGTGAAACTCGTCGTTCTCGGTAAGTTACGATTATGAATATTGAACACGATATACAACACAGTTAATAGCATTGGCAAATATTGACGAAACGGTGTTATCGTACAACGGGGCGGAGTAGCTAGAAATTAATTATCGGGGATTAAGGTCAATGCTGTTTGCCGTATCTCTCGAGTTAAGGAAATCTTTGCATTCTCCGCGCGCGCGCGCGCGCATACGAGCGTATTCATTTCAAGATGCAAGCTCCCCACTGAATTATCGAGAATTATCGAAGTAAATTAAAAGATTTTACGTTCTGTATCTTTTTGAATTCTTGTCTACTTGAGAAGGCTGATTGAATTAATCTTAATTATTTCATACATTCATGGTTGTAAGGATGTTGAATCTTACGTTGAGTATTACGAAATAATATTCATTCTGTTAAAATCGTGAAAATAATTTTTGAGCGAGCGCCACTGCGTTTTACGTGAAATAATTTTTGAGCGAGCCAACTGCGTGTACTCCTCTCTTCAAACACAGTCACCCTGGTGCCAAATTATTTCTTGCTTCCCACAAAATGCTACTACAAGTTGCAGAAATGCAAAGATTTTATGCAGATTAATCCCCGTCACTTGGGCCAGGACGAGAGCATCACGTCGCATGAATATGCATCTGTCGTAAACATTCCTCTTTCCTGTATCTCTCGTTTCTACTACTTTTTTAATTCACTCCCTCCTCCTCCTGCTCCTTCTTTTTTGTATCTCTTGGTTGACGGACGCATCAGCCGGCAACGACCACGCTCGTATCCGCCGCGAAAGCGTACGTACACACGTCGAAACAATGGTACGCACAGGGTGAAACAATCGTTTGCGAGAGTCGCACCGCGCGCGACGCTTCAACCCTCTTCGCCGAGCCGCACGAATCACGTTTCAAATGAACCTGCCGCCACGCGGACGTCTCCGCCACCCTCCTTCACTGTCGACCACTTTTGTTTTTAATATCTCGCCGGTTTCTCGCGCGCGAAGGACAGCCTCTCCTTTATTTCCTGCTATCCGCTAGACGTTGGCCAACCCTCTTCGTCCGGCGCTTGCTGCTGCTCCTTTCAGTTTCTGACCGTCGACGGGCTCTCCGCCCCGTTTATTTGTCATCCGCGCACCGTCTCTCCCTCTCTCCCCCCCGGCAATGTTTAATTTCGCGCGTCGCGCGCCGGTCCGCTTGGGTTTTCAACCGGTCGCCTTGGCTCGTCAACGATCTCGCAAAAAGACTTTGCGCGATGTGACGTGGATTTATGCTGTGTTTGACGTTTCACGCTGTTTCGTTTCGAGCGTCTTTTCCTCTTTGATTTCGCAGGAAATTCTCGCCTCGTCCTGGACATTCGGATGATTCGGCGGAGGGATTTATAACAGGTGCTCTCTTACTTCGCGAGGATTTCACGCTGAGCGAAATTTCGCGTTATTCTGGTTTTAAATGGTTGTTTCGACGATCACGTGGCGCGTGGAAGAAGAATTCCAACTCGCGTGTTTACAGAGTTAATTGAGCATTTGAACTAAACAGCGAGCTATTTGCGCAGGATCGATTAATACTTTGACTAATTAATTTCCTTTCGCATGTTCAAAATTCTCATTCCCCGTATGCCGAAGCGTAATCGACGCATTAGATGTACAATCCTCGAAATTTTCGAGTATTCTCTACTTTCTGGACGAAACAAACTTTTCTCTCTCTCTCTCTCTCTCGTGCATTTTTTCTGTGAAATGAGAGTACCACAATTGCAATTTCAATTTTTTAAATATAATTCAAGTACATAGGAAAGTTTCCGTATAAAATCTTAACGTGCTGCAAATTCGCGAGCGTGAGCGCGCGTAACGAGTCGAGATTCAGGTTAAAAGATTCCGCGGGAACGCCCAAGGAAAACAATTACCAGCGGCGATAACGAGTAAACGTTTCAATTTCTCTATTACCGTCGACAAAGCGAAAGCAATACAATTAAAATCGCATTAGAGCGGTAATTTTGCCGCGCGGAATATTCCAAGCTGGCAAACAAACCTTCGAACAAAGGAGAAGGGGATCGAAATAGAAGCGCGTAAAAGCGCCAGATCAAAAGACGACCGATAACAAGGTTGTAATGACGGTCTCGTCGAGTCATAATCATCGATTCTCTGCCGCTCTTTCGTGGAAATTCCAGCGACTCATCGCTGGTTCGCCGTGGCTGCGCGATGAAAAGAGCAGCACAGATTGGGAAGACGTTGGCTGGAAACGGTAATGTCGTTCTGCGTTTGATGGGGATAGATTTGCCGAGCGTGCGTGTGTGCGTGCGCGCGCGCGCCTCAGGCTTCCTGTCGGCGAGAGAAAGTTAAGAATAATGCGCGTTTTATGCGGCTGCTGCTTCGTCGAATTCGCCGTATTTCAACCGACGAACAGACTGACATCGGAAGAAAACGACATCGCTGGTATTCTACGAATCGAAATTCTACTTCTCTTTAGTTCACGTTACCCGTGACTATTTCACGACGAATTCGTTCAGCCGTGCTCCTCCGACAACGGATCTCTTCTTTTTCGCATTCTTCTGATCGAACGACCTGATCGAATGTGACCGAATCGCGAGACAACGTCCAACTTTTTCACACTTATCGTTCCACTCGCTTTTCTATCAGGCTCGCTACACACTGTCGATTAGTCGATTGCTACCAAATTGAGATTACGCGTTGAAAAATACGACGGATAATAATAATCTTGTACGGCCTTCTTGCAACGCAGAATGCATCTAGCATCTCCCAGTTCCTCTTTGTTCTTTCTTCGAAGAAACTTCGCAATCATTCGACGTGATGACTGACAAATTTTCGTGTCAGCAGCGACTAGTTGACTGTGCGTAACGAGCCTTAGTTTCGCCACGTTGCGCCGGACACCTGCGCCCGTCTCTCCTCTATCCATCGTTGACGGTTACAGTCTTCGACCTTTTTTTTTTCTTTCTCGTTGCTCGCTGTTCGAGCCGAAATTCAATTTGCCCCGGCTTGTTCTTTAGCCAGGACAGTGGAGACGAGAGGGTGCGCGTGTACGAGAGCTGCGCTCGTGTTGCGGGCAACGTCTGATCGTGACAACGGGCAGACCATCGCCGCTTAACGGTACTTGTTCCAATCGCAATCTTTCGATCCCTTCGACTTTCCTTTTAACCTCGCCCCCGATCTGTCGTTCTACCCTCCCCCCCGCTCTCTTCATCACTCCTGCTTCTCGTCTCTCGTCTCTCTCTCTCTCTCTCTCTCTCTACTACTTGGCCCGCGTTTCGCCTTCCGTTTCATTCGGCAACCTCGGTCCATAAGGCCGGCGAGACTGGTATAAGGTACAGAGAGAAATCTTGTTGTCCGATGCGAACGTGCGGGCATTCCACTGTCTGACCAATATCGGGGCTTTCTCCTTTATCAGAGCAGACCAGCCCGATACTATCTCGCCGGTGCTCGCCGACGGTCAAACTCCAAACTCGCCGATACCATCGCCACGCCAACCGAAATTCGTGGCATTCCGCTTTCGTTCCGCTTCCGTCTCCAGGCCGCGCGGCGATATTGTTTTCCACTCTTCGTTCCTCACTGTCGGAGGTTCGACGTTCGACGTTCGACCAAGGTTTCGCATGATAATGACTCGATTTCACGTGGACTTCAACGGAACCGATCTTTAGAAGTTTCCACTCGAACTCTTCTTCTTCTTCTGTTTTGTGGTACTCTGCGTTGTTTACTTAGACGAACGCATGCCAACGATGCTCCACGCACAAAGCTGGCATTTGAACTTTCGCAGAGAGATGAGGAATCAGTTCCAGTATAGAAACTATTTTCTTTGATGGTCTGCGAGATGTTCCTTTCGTTTAAAAAACACGGTACTGATTCGTAAAACGTTGCGCTGATTTGTCAATGGAAACGAGCTGCTCCTATTCCCTAATTGACAGCGTGCAGTCTGTCCGTTCTCTTTTGTTTGCTTGTTTCCTTACTTATTACTTTCATTTGAGAGGAAAGCGCAATTATATCGGCGTCATTCTCACGCGATAATGACCAACGGTAACGGAGTGCACGTTAATAAGGGTAAGCAATGGACAGCGAGAGAGATGATCCCTTCTCGCGCAGGATTACCGCGCACAAAGACTACCCTTGATGTCGTCGTCTAAACGAATCTCAATTAGCCGTTCTTTCAATACTAATGAATACAATAACAAAAAAGGTTCCGCATAAAGGATCGCTAAAAAGGAAAAGAAAAAGAAAGGAAGAAGAAATAGAGAGAAAAAGAAGTATAAATCCGTATCGAATGACAGGTGAATGAATAATACGACTGGGGATCGCGGAATTAATTAAACCGCGTATCTCGTTAACGAACTTATTAATCTGTCGCGTTTCTTTGTCTCGTTGTTTAGAAACTTTATTACACGATGTAACGACGGTGTAACGACGGCGGCCAGTTTAAATAATAGCTGGCCTTCTCGGCGCGAAATCTAATTAGGCGGCGACCCGGCCGCCACTGTCGTCGGACGTCGTCGCCGACGAATTTCCAAAGATAAAAAGTATTGTTTCGGCCGTAAACCGAGCAGAGGAGAGGGATTCTTTTTCGTTCTGTCGCTTGGTTCTCGGCGTGCGTCGGGACAAAAGCTAAAGTTTGCACGGTGGAACGGAGCCGCGGCGGAGAACGCGGCGGAGAGGCTGGGTCTCATTGTTTCCACCCCCGTTGTCACCGCACGAAAGCGGAAGCCGCGGAAGCGCGACGGAGGAACGAGCCCGGTGTCACCGAGACGTTTACACGGTGTATTTATAACAGACTGAAAAGTATATAGCACCACTCAGATACGGAGGAGGAAACCCGGCGCGGATAGAAGCCGCTCATTGTGTCGTTGCCGCGAATTTTCGGAAGCCTCGGACCGCCGGCCATTGTTCCACGGTTAATCGCGCGCTGTTAGCGTGATTGCGCTTTTCCTTGGAGAGAGTGCGCGGATTTGCGAGGTAACCAGCGGGAGGTTTCTCCTTTTGTGTGCTCGTTACGCTCGCAGCATCAGATATTAGCCGGGCGATGGAACGAAAAGATTTTACTTTGTTCTCCACTTTGTTCGCCGGGTTAATTCCCTCACTGTCTCTCTCCCTCTCTCCGCAGCCAGACGCGATGGACTTTCGATGCACATTTCAATCTCTTCACGACGACTTTGCATTCGCACGAGGTTTATTTTACAAAATAATGCCACGGATTGTTGTAAAAAAACTGGGAATTTAATACGACTGTAGTTCCGAGCTTATAGATTTTTCTTTCTTTTTTTTTCTTCTTTTTGCTAGCGTCATGTCTGATTTGCACGCGAGTGTTTCACTGAATTAAAATTGACGCAGTTATTGGCTGCGTTTTCGATAATCACCCAAGAGATACTCGTTTGCTCGTCCTCGGATATATTCTACTATAGATCTTTTTTTAATTATTAAATATTTGGCGAATCTTGCAAACGTCTGACTCATGTATCGTTTTAGGACACCCAAATCTGTAGAAGTATCTCGCTTCACTTACTGAAAATTTATCGTACCGTTTCAGATGTACGAATATTTATAAGCAATGTCTGATTTATACATGCTTGTGCTACTGAATTGTCTTTGAACGAATATTTTCATCAACATTTTCATCTGTGAAAACGAACTGCTGTAGTTCTATTTATTCAGTAAAAAATGTTTGCGAAGTGTACGAATCTTTACACGCGACGTCTGACGTGCACGTCTGACGTGCTTCTACCATTGAACGAATCGTCAATCGCCTTTGAACAACCATATTTTATCCACGTCCATGGCCAGTCTTTATCCGTAGAAACGCTGCTTCCGGTTCTTTTATTTAGTTCTTTATTTACTGCAACGTTTGAAGTCTACGAATCTTCATACGCGACGTCTGACGTGCACGTGCTCGTACTACTGAACGTGTATCAGCTACCTTTGCATCGTCACGTTCGCTACTCTATATCCGCAAAAATATCGCAGTAGATATTCTTTCCGCCGTACTCTGCAATGGAGCGTCGACGAGAGAGTCTGGATCAATGGTTCTTATCCGTTCAAACAGAAATAAATATCTCGAACTGTCAATTAAGGTACAAACATCGACGCTTGCACGGCCGGGGTTTACCTTAATATATCGTCTTGTTCGCGGCACCTTGCGCATACCTGCCCAGGGATCGTACACGCACTTAGACAATCGTCGTTCCGGACCAGTGGGACAAGGGCATTAATGCAGGTGGTGTAAATTAGCGCATCAAAGCCCAGCACTATACTACCACGTCGCCCAGTGATTATTGATGCGAGCCAACCATTGGCCACTAACTACCCATTGATTAGCTGAAGGTTTCCGCGTAATTAATGGAACATTCTCCAGCACCAATGGCTCCGATCGATCGCTTACAATTTCTGTCTTCGCGACGATTTTCCATGCTTCACCCTTTCTTTTCGCTCGCAGTAATGAAAGATCTCCTTATTTTTCTTCGTGTTCTTCCACTGTAACCGCGCGTTACGAAGGCAGAAAGATTCTACGTTCCTCAAAATTTCAAGCATGCGTTTCTCAGACCCCAGATATCGGAGGGACGCGATGTGAAAATTCCAAATGCCGAATTCTCTGCGAAGTCTCTTTAGTTCTCTCTCTCTTTCTCTCTCTTCGTCGCGAACATTAAACACGTAGCCCCAAAAACTGTCGATTACAAGTGATTTAAGTGCAAAATCGGGTTTACAACGGGCGTAGGAGGAGCGAGGTTGGGGTTCCGCTTCGCCGGCGGCCGAAGTAATTTAATTTCATCGGCCGGTGATGACCGCAGCAGTCGCCAAACATCGAATGCACCCGTCGTATATTTCCAGGCGGCGCTGTTTCGACGCGGTTAATCGCGGTCTCGATCATCGTGAATCGCGCGCGTACATTCGAAACACGACGCGGCGCGGTGACGGTCCGATCGATCGATTTCTTGGTTGTTAGCTGACGAATTCTGTTTGTACGTTGCTTGTGGCTCGCCGTTTACGATTCCGCAGAAAAGAAAAAAATAAGAAGAAGAAAAGAGAGAAAAAAAGAAAGAAACAGCCGTCTGTTCGATCGTCGAGTTTCATCGGGAGTACAGTGAAATTGGCGCTTAAACGACGAAGCTAGCCACAGAGTCCCTCCTCTGTTCGCTGGTAACTTGATTTCGCGTTCCACCAGGCGTTGGTTTTCCGATTTTCGAAACATTCGACGCGGACTGCTTTAGAAGTCTAACGCTGGAGGCATGCACAGAAGTGCAATGTAATAATTTTCCGTTTAATTTCACCGTATCGATGCGCACGTCTCTCCAATTAGCTCCCGCGTTTATCGAGCTCCGCGCGCCGTTTCCGTTCATTTCTCGCTTGGCGCTTGGCGCTTTTCGCATTCCACACGCTATATATCCAGGCCAGCACCACGTGAATTAATCATTCGGATTAAATCGATCATTTGGATAGTTGTAGTTCGATGGCTGCATTTCTATGCATATTTCAGCGACGCTTCGACGTTGCATGTAACGTAACGAGATTATAAAAATTGTAAGGAGAAAGTTTGCTTATGGATCAAGGACCGACTCGAATTAACCTGAATCGGGTCACTGACTTCGATGCTATAGCTCGTCACTTCGCTCGACATTGAGATCGATATAATTATTTCCGCTCGTTGAGAAACTATGCCTAACTATTTACACTAGCCTAGCTCGCTACATACGTACTAATCGCGCTTTTTACACGGGGAAAAAAAAGTTTCGCAACTTTAACTTTGTAATTTTTTGATTCGGATACGAGCGTTAATCGACATCGGAGCGAATTTAATTCTTGTGAAAATGTTCCTAAAGAATGTTGCAATACAAAGTCTCTCTTGAGTCTTCGTTTTCGAGGAACAAGTTCTTTCTCTAAGCTCTTAAAGCTTCCATCAGAGATATTCAAGTAAAAAGAATAGTTTATTTAAAGTTATTAAAGTAAAGAAGAACAGCGAAACTTGAAAATGCAATAAAGTACACGAGCTTATATAAATATATATGTGTATATATGTGTATATATTTACCATAGATTTCAAAAAATCAGTCGACTCTCTGATCTATATCTGTAAAATCATAAATTGGTTATTTTGACCATTTTGATAGTTCCAGTGTCGATAAACGTCGCAACCTCGGCGTATTCTTTCCGAGATAGTTCCATCACGAAAAGATACAAGGCGTCACGATCCAGTTAATTATCTCCAGCGCGGTTGTTCTTTCAAACGAATCACGTATATGTATGTTTCACGCCCGAGGAAAAGAAGAGATTGCCATTTTCAAAAGGTAATTCATCACTTCGGATCCCCTTGTCTATTCTATAGAGAGTCTATAGTTTATTGTTTCCATTTTCGGGAATAATTCGTGAAATATTGGACATACTTATAAAGTGTTCGAATACGACCAACGACGACCAGACTCTACTTGCGAGGCACTCGACTTTCCATCCCCAGTGTTCCGTGGATCCTGTCTCTGTTTCCCTCGTCGGCGCGTATCGCGCTCGAAAACCTGCGCGCCACCAAAGTCGAGTGGCGAGTCAATAACCTCGAGCTTCCGGTCGACGGTGCACTTGAAGGGCTGTCGTTCGAACCGACAACTCTCCTCCTCGTGGCGCACGACGTTATCGTTCTCCGGACATTTAGCGCCGGTCAACGATACACGCTCGTCGAGTGAGGCTGCGTGTTTCCGGTCGTCTGCTACGCTGATTGCTTTCCAAGTCGGCGGAAGTGGACGTACGATGGAGAAGTGGGGAATTACCGCGCGGATAATGCTTCCATCTCGCTCGGCCGATTTTCTCCTTGCCTTTAATTCTGATAAAGAACAGCGCGACGAAGAGTTCTACTTTCGAAGGATCTTCATTTCTCACCTGCTGATCACGCGTCGGCTATCGACGTTTTTAATTTGTTACTCTAAATCTCTCGACTCTTCGACTCCACCACAGTTCTCAAATTTCGTGTCTTTCGTTAAATGCTTTGATTATTACGGGGTACCCATAAGCAATGTCGTTTTCTTCAAATTTAATAAACATTGCCATCTAGTGACAATAATTTAATTTATTATAACGTAACTTATATTGTAGTTATATTGTATTGTATTTTGACATTTAATGTGCTTATTGTTAATTTATATTATAGATGAAAACTGTATTAACGACATCGCTCACGGGTACCTATAATACATACTAATAAGAAGTTTTTCGTGACTCGAGATATTCTTTGACGTTAGAAAAGATCGACAGAACGTTAGAATTTACAGAGAATTTCGATAGAATCTTTCCATTTGAATCGTCACATTGGTCGAAAACATCGCGCAGAAAGAACAACTTTGGCGATACTTTTGAAAAGAGACACGCGCGAGGAATGGAAAATGCATCGGTAGTGAAACCGGCTCTCGTCAAATCGACGAGAAAACTGAGAGCAACCATACTTATCGATCGAAACGTTTACTTTCACTGGCGGGGCGTCGCCAAGATTACCGATCGACTTTAATCCCCGTGACTGATATTGCGCGTGGCAGTTAATTAACTGGTCTCACGGTGCAAATCCTTTAATATAGTCTGGAAGCGCGATCAGGCTGCCGATACACGGAACATTGTTCTGTTTTCTGGTCCGTGAGGAACGCTATAATTAGTTGACTATCTCCGGTCAGTCGTTTCATTGCTTGTTCAGTTGCCGTGCAAACAGCGGCGAAACAATCTCTGGTGTTCTACGCGATTTAATGACCAAGCCCGGCCGCAATTCCCGCGATTATAATCTACGCTGCACCAGTGCCTGCCGCCGCACAGCTCCATTTGGTCAAGATACATTTTCCACGATTCCGCCCTCTAGCTCGCGCGATCCTCCTCGTCGGGGAATAATTTTTACCGAACGTCTGTGCAAGGGAAAATCTGTTGCTGCTTGCCCCGCCGTGCGAGCGTACGCGGCATTTGGATTTGCTCTTCTCCAAACCATCCCGTTCCGTTCGAGGAATATTTAACGATCTAGATTTGCGGCTGGCCGCAACCTTTGACTTTCATCCTTATTTTCCAAACACCGTCGGCTCTCTCTCTCTCTCTCTCTCGTTAATTTCGCGAAACACAGCTACGAGAGGCATTTTATACTTTATATACGCGCACTACTGTGAATGTTTGAAAAGTTAGTCGGTGGGAAATTTCCGTTATATTTTTAAAACGAACGTTCCACTAGCGTTGATACTTCTTAGTTGAAATATCTGGGCGTGAATGATACACCAGATTGATACTGAAACTCGTTCATATTTTACGCTCGTCTGTAAATACTTGACACTTCATGAAATTTGCAAAAACTTTTAGAATGCGGCTAAAAATCTCTGCTTATTTTCTTTTTTCGAGCCATAGCACAACTGCTGTTGTGTTTTGTTGAAAACTGGAGAAATTAAACGATAGATACTTTATATAACAGGTTCTATGTATTATACAAATTTAACAGATTCAACAATTTATAAAGTATCGATATTTACAAGTAACAATTGTATCATGGAATTTTATTATTTTATTAGTGAATCAGTCTGAAATCAAAAATGTCCTAGAACTTTCAAACACGATTTAACAGGGATTGCCTGATGTAAAATCAAAGTGAAATCAAAGACGAAAACCAGATTAAAAAGAATCTCCCTTTCCCTCTGCTGTACTCGAACACGTCCAAATACTTATAGACGGTAGTGTATACTGCTCTCGAATCAAGAGAGAATTTACCAAGGCAAACTCTCGCCTGATTCGCTTAAGGATTCGCGAATGGAAAATGTCAAAGTAGAAAGTTAACAAAGCAACCCGGTGGTGGTGGTGGTGGTGGCGGATCTTGTTCCACTTTCTACTTAGCCGGCACCCAAGCATCGTGCCGTGATCGCAAACGCTTGAGTTCTCGGTAATTTGTGCTTCGTCCCATCGAGGCGAGCTCTGTATTCACGATCACGATTGTTGAATTTCTTGCGAGAGAACGTAGAGACAGAGAACAACAGGAAACTCCATAACTCTATATTCCCCGTTCTCTCTATTCGCCGACATTCAATCACTACCGGCGGTTCAGAGTTCAAATTCCCAAAGACCCTAATCGAAAATACGAACTTCCCACCGAACACCACGGGACTAATAGCGTGCCTTGGTCCCCCGATTTGCACTCGCGAAATATCGAAACGTGACAATTCACAAGACTGTAAGATTCTCGTCGCGTTCCACGATTACAAAACGTAGATTGTTGTTGTTAGATATGAAACGAACAAACGTTTCGTCATCGCGTTTACGTTTAAATTTCCAATTTTTACTCCAGTCACTGATCGGGCGGTAGACAAGTTTTTATATATATATATAAAAAAAATTCGTATCTTTGAGAATATTAATGAGAAAGTGAAATCTCGACAGAGAAATGTTTCACTCTGTCGAATATATCGCAGAAAAGCACTATGTTCTGAATATTTCGTACGTATATTTACCTCAGCCACTAATTAGACGGCGAGTTTTTACGAGAATTCGTATTTTTGAGAATATTACTGAGAAAGTCGAATCTCGATAGAGAAATGTTTCACTCGTCAAATATATTATGGAAAGCATCACGTTTCGGGTATTTTATACACATCTATTCGTATCGTAAACCTTCCGTGCAATTTCTGCATTTTAAACGTACTTACAAACGCACAAAAATCCGCAGCACAGTTGTAATTCATATTTTAAATTACGTTCATGTGAAATTTGCATAAATATCCTCGATATCGAAACGCAATGATGTACACACTGTGTCGGACTTTCTTCAGCGTGTTCTACATCCACAAAGCATTGGACTCTCGTCGCCCAAGGAGAAGAGAAACCGGTTTCGAGGTGGAATTTTCTGTACCTTCGGACGCGGTGAAACCTCTCGACGCCGCGTTTATGTTAATTAGAACGTATTCTTCGAATGCATATTCCACGCCGGTCGAGTTGGTGGATCGTGTTCATAAAAGAAACGGCGGTTGCCACCGTTGCCACGTTCAATTTTAAAGAGGCGGAATAGACGGGCCGCTTAGAGCGTCGAATAACTGGCAGCACGAGCCACACCTACAACGACAACCGGTCTTCTGCGACGCTTGATGTCCGCCCCCAGTCCGGCGATGATGTCCATTTTATACAGGCGATTTCGTATAATGAAGCACGCCAATTTCCTCCTCGACTCTCTATCCTCCTCTTCCTGAATATCACGCTCGAGGCTCCTCCACGCCGAGAAAGAAAGGTATCAACCTCCTCTTCTTCTTTTTTTTTTTCTTTTTTTTTCTTCTCCTTACCGTAACGTCGCGATCAAACACTGACAAGCAACCTCGAGCGAATATATACATGCATAAATACGTTCACCGACACACAGAGCGTTCGACGACACTCTCCCTCGGTTGGCTCCGGGGGTTAAAATAGAGACGAGGGTGAATAGGAAATTGGCTATGTAATGGGTGGTTCGTTGTCGAAAGTCGTAAAACAGATTCGCGTAACGATGAGGCGTTCTCAACTTGGATTAAGGGGAAGCAATATTCGTCCAGGCGATCTTACGTCCAGTACGAGATTACTATGGTCCGATCGGGCTACGCAAGATGGAGATATTTGCACGGGCTTAGGATCGCGCTGTGTGCGTGATCCAATAGGATAACAGGAAAAGTGGACATGGTAGATATCATATATGTTAATTTTGGAATTGATGAACCAGAGAAATGGCAGCATTATTTGCATTATTCGTAGGAAATTCAAGGACGCAGAACGATGTGGAATACTATGTAAGATATTTAGTAATAGAAATGTATTTCTACTTTTACAGCTTCATCTTTTTAATTCTTTGGTATTTAGGCGAACGATAGAAGTGAAAGTCAGGATTGTTAGTTTCACGGAAAAGTACTCGTGATAAACGTATGATCGGATGATAAAATTTTAAACGTGAACGATTCGTTCTACGACATCGTGATAAAAAATTTGAACTCCTTAACACAGAGATATTTCGTCATAAAAATATATACATTCGTAATCTACAAATGAGAAATCAAAATCTCGTTAGAGATAATAGATCAACTATAACCGCTGATGGCAAATAATATCGTGAATGAATCGTGATCACATATTACTACCGATTGAAAAGAGCGATTGTATCTGATTGATTTAATCTTAAATCAATGAAGAATATAATAGGAAAGAATTGGACGATAATCAGTGTGATACGACACGGGGTTCGAAAATTTTTTACAACGCAGAAAGTTCGGAACGAAGCCAATCCGATTCATCGATTCGCCAAGCTGTTTAGACATCTGATACGGTAAATTCTTATCGAAAATCGATGGCCAACGAATACCGCACTGACATGTGCATTAAATTCAAAGCCATTCCCCTCCCCCTCACTGTCCTTTCTCTTGGCATAATTAAAATAGTTAAATGAACATCAGAAAAATTCCGCACTGACCCTCTTCTCTACGTCTGACTTGTCCTCTCTTCCATATCGTTTCCGCACTAACCTCCCACTGTCTAAATCGTTGCAGGACGTCGATGAAATCGATCGTCCATTTTCTCCGTTCGTCGCAGCAAATATCCTCGAATCCGCGAAACTCGAAACTGTTTTAATTAACTGGCGATTTTTCCGTGAATCGTCCGACGATGGTTAATTAGATTCAACGTAGTATTAAGCTAACCAGGGCACCGATGATCGCTGGGCACAAAGGATCGGGAATTCAAGTTTCCCAGGGAAAATGAAATCCAATTACGCGAGAGCCCGTAAATAAAGTGCACACAACCTGTTCCTCCGTTCCGTTCATAACTTTTAATCAGAACTTTGCTCAACCGAGGGCTATTTTTCCGACGGCGAACCGCTAAGTTTCCGCTCGGGCCACGAGAAGCGTGCGGTTCTCCATGGAATATGGCTAATGAATTTCCCGAAAATTATCCCCCTCCCCCTCGTGTGCTTCTTCAATCCTGCTGCTTGTCGATCTGACCCTTGTCGAACG
Organism: Tetragonula carbonaria; assembly: GCA_032399595.1. Classification (NCBI taxonomy): domain Eukaryota; kingdom Metazoa; phylum Arthropoda; class Insecta; order Hymenoptera; family Apidae; genus Tetragonula; species Tetragonula carbonaria. The sequence continues at coordinate 3,965,400 of JAUCRC010000012.1, read as the reverse complement.
TTCTTCACCGAGTCGAGAGCTCAAAGGATCCGTTAAGAACCGTGGATAAAGATGAAATTTCCTTCGAGCGTCAGAGATTTTCCGCTCGGATCCTCGATTTTCAAATTGCTCTATTCGCGCGAGGCGGGCTCGAGAGACATGATTTTCTCTTCCGGATGATTTTTTTTATTCACTATTTACTCTTACATTCCCCTTCCCCCCTCGTGACTCCAACGAAATATTACAAGTTTTCTTTCTTCTATTAACTGAATATATATATAAACTGTTTCAAACATGCAGTGCAATTTAACCTGATAATTAATAAAGCATGAAAGATACAAAAATATATTAACAACTAAAACCAATTGCCCCAGATTTCAAACTGGAGCGAACAATTGAAACTAACTAATAACCTTCTGTCCTCTTACGAGTAAATGAAATTCTAGTTACAGAGAGCGTCGATCTAAATGCATCTTTGCATAAGTGCAAACATTCTCTTTCATTGTAGCGTTTCTAGACGTTTATAGAAAATCCCACCATGACAGAGAAACCACGCGAATTTTGATTCTCGTTCGTCTGTCGCCGAAAGTACCCTCGATCATCCCTCCTCGAGACACCGACGAAATACGAAAGAGAACACGTAGTTTCCTCCCTCCCTCCCCCCTCAAGCCGTTTCGATTCCGCGAGCAGGTTATTATGTCGATGCCGGTGAGTTTCGCCTCGCCATTCACGTATCCCATTTCGCCGCGGAAGTTGCAAGATCGGTTCCCATTCAGACGGTGTTATTCTCCCGACGGATTCGCTGTTTATAACCCGGCTGGTTGATCCGCGCCGGATCAAAACTTTCCGTCCGACTCGAAGATTTCGTGCCGTGGAGGATTTTCAAAACTCGGACAACGCGGAGCTGACACTCACTCTCCCCGCGTGGTTCCATTGACTTCGTTATTACGATTGATTTATTACAAAAATTCGCGTACGCTCGCGGAGATGAAACAAAACTGCCGCCGGTCAGCATGAAAATTTCATCATACAAGTTTCGCCGGGTGGATTTCCACGTACAATAACGCGAAATAATAATCCATCCGTCTCTTTACAATGGTGTTAAAAGCCCACAAATTCAGCGATGAAATTTACGCGATCGAAATTTTCAGTTATGAAAGCGTCGAGTTGAATAGAATTTATTCATCAAAATTTCCAAAAGCGGTCGCTGATTAATTTTTAAACGCGCCGATCTCTCGAACTCCGAGCGATTTGAAGAACTGTTTCTATCGAAAGAATTTCGTTGGTATTGTAACACTTAGAAGCAAAGATAATTCCAGTTATCGTGAGGAGCAGAGGAACGCGTGAGTGTGCATCATTTTGCAATTGTAAACGTGGACACGAAGCCATCCAATCGGCCGTGTGGTAAATCACGTTTCACCGGAGACCACTGAATCAATTGACCAGGAAATTGGAAGCAAGTAAATAATATTACTGGGATAATGGAACGCGTCGCAACTCCCCATTCCGCTACCGGTTGAACGCGAGGCGTGTTAATTTTCAAGCCTATCGACGTAGACGTTTCGCGTCTGGTCTCGAAAGGAGGCACCCATAGGATTATGATATAAATCACCTAATACTTTCCAAATACTTTCTTTTTTCGTCCCATTTTCAATCCACTGTCCGGAGCGATTCCGCTGGACCGTGGAGACTCGCTAACGCCACGATCGATTTTTCCTCGACATTCGCGGCCTCTGCTTCATCAATAAGGTCCGATCTCTCTCTCTCTCTCAGAGATTCGCCAGCGGCGAATGATCGACGGATAGTGATAAATATAGCCGCTGTCTCAAAACCAGGGAACGCGTATGAAGTATGAAGCGTTGAAAAATTGATACCAGCAAGCTGATCCAGGAACGCTGCGAGACAGAGCTCCTTGTTTTTTTTCCTTTTCTTTCTTTCTTTTTTTCTTTCTTTATCCTCTCGAGGCGTTCCACTCGAGGCAGTCGTTGCACGGGGTGAACGCGGAGATGTGTTAAAATGGATCATAAGACAAGGGTTCTTAGTTTTTGATCCGTAATGAGATTATGCTTATGTTACAGCGAATGTCATGCGTGATGTACGAATATCGTTGAAGAAGAATAACAAGTTCCTAAGAGGGATTCAGAGATTTGGAATTGATAGTTTTGGTCTTTGGACTTTACCCGTCTATTCTTTATAAATTTCTATGTATTTATCTGTGAATTTCTGTGCAGCTTGAGACCTTCCCTCCTGTAAAAATTTGTACCTCAAAAAGTTGTATGTACAACATTTAAGAAATTCAATTATATTGCTCTGTATCGTTACGAATTGTCCGAATACATAAAGCACGAATGTACAATTTTCTTTTTTTTTTGCGTTCTCTTTAAACGAACTTGCATTGAATCTTCAAGCGAATTTATATTAAACTTGTAGGAAAAGTACCGTAGAATCACGGATATCATTTTCTCTGAAAAAGACAATTCTTTTTCTTTCTCCCCGAGCTGTTTCCATCCAGTTCTCGCGCTGAATCCTCGCAATTTTCACAATTAAAAACAATTCGCACAACCGATGTGCCTCGTTACTTTCTTGATTCATGGGCATTTGTTCGCATTCAAGAGAGAGAGAGAGAGAGAGAGAGAAATTCGCGTTCAACGATACGATTTCTGGTTTCTTGGCGTTTCCTTCCGCGCGCAGTTCACGGTTTCGCGCTCGTTTTATCGCGCGTACGTGAGAGATTAGCGGATTAGCCGCGTGCAAAGCATGGCTAATCAAAGTTTAAGGGCAGATCGTTGAATGCAAGCGAGTGCCGCGTTCCTGCGGGAGGAAACTTCATTCGTACTTTACCCGAGGGTACTCGCGAAATAACCGTGTCCTTTGTAACCGGCTGCAAATCACCGTTGTTTGATACCCGTGCGATGAGCTACGCGCTCTCTTTGTTCGCGCTTCTCTTTCTCCCCCACCCTTTCTTCCTTTCGTTTCTTCTCTTTCACGTTCGAACCCATCGTTGACGCTTCGAGTCGCACCGAACCCACAGCCCTTGTATCGCGATTCTTTGACAGAAACGCGCGTTCGATGCCGGCCGCGTTTGATGGAGTCTAATTAATCAAAGAAGCCAGAGACGACAGCGCAGGAGAGTTTTCTTTTTTCTTTTTTTTTTATTTTCTCTTTTCCTTTGAGAGGAAAGATAGAGAGATGAAGCATTGCTGACAGAGCTGATAGAGTATTTGCCGAGCGAAGGACAATTGATGCGCGAAAGAAGAATATCTATGACATTATATGTCATATAACGAATGACATTATATCGTTTCTTTTCTGCTATCATTTAATGTGGTTTTATCTGTGCACACGTTCTTATTACATGTATTTTCTCACACAACGTATGGATTTACTCTCCTTTTTTAGACAAAACAAACTTCCTCGTACATTTCTCTGAAAAAAAAAACGAGTTGACTATAACTTTGATTTTTAGATAGAATTAGGCAAGACGAGAAATAGCATTTATTTATTTATATTTGAACAAGTCGTTATTCCTTTTGAAAGCAAACAGTTGCATACAATTCGTTTACATCCTTAAACATTTTCGACAAACTCTATAGGTAATTGAAATTTCTCCTCCGTATATTTCACACGCTTTCTCCTCGCGCGAGTGCGTGCTTCTCCACAAATTCATCAGCGCGAAAAGGAAAAAAAAAAGAGAAAAGTCAAATAGCAACGATTTCTCGATCGTCTCCGCAACGCGCAAAGAAACCAGAGAGAGACATTTCAAAGCAACTATCAGAATGAAAGTGTAACCACCGGCAAAGACCTCGGGTCATTAACATTGAACGCTCCCGGAAGAGCGGCCCCGTGTTGTTCACGTTCACGTCGAGACTCGCATCAGCCGACGGTCTGAGAAACTTCAAAGAAAACAGGTATTCTTGAAAAACCGCAAGAGGTCCCTTTGAGCCAGGAATTCTCTCTCTCTCTCTCTCTCTCTCTCTCTCGAGGCGGTGGATACAAAGAAAGCAATAATTCTTGGAAGGATCGGTTAGAATCGCGGGCGAGGAAACACGGGGATGGTACGCGTCTCACGTATTTGGCACGGGGGATAAACTCGGACCGGTTGGCTGGCGCAGCAGCAGCACGATGCGGCACGGTGAGTCGAGAGTGGTAAAGGAAAACCATTTCACGCCCGACTACCCTTTCTCTCTCTCCCTCGACGAGAATAGTCGATCGTTTCGCGTCTCGTTAGCATCTCATCCATCGCTGGTGTCTGGCTGCCTTACCTGGCTGCCTGTTTGCTTGTCGAGCCGATTCTGTCAGTCGCTCTCTCTCTCTCTCTCTCTCACTTTCTGTAGCTGCAGGCTGAAATTTCGCTGTGTTGTTGCTTCCTCGCGACCCTTCTCGTCTCCTTCTTCCTTACCCTCGTACCTTATCCTCGCGCCGATCCGCCGAGGAATCCGAGATTTCCCATAGCACGAGATACCTCGCGCGAGCACAGAAAATCGGTGAAAATCGGGGAAAGAGATGCGTGTCCATGCGGTACGACCTCCGATATTCAAGAACCGATAAGGTACCTCTCGTCTCTCTCTCTCTCTCTCTCTCTCGAATTCCAACCGCGTCAGCAGTCTGTCTATAGAATAAGTCATTTCGTACATCTGTGTACAGACTCTAAACTGGTAGTTGGTAGTCTGCGTATCCGCGAGGCAACCACGCCGCGAGTTGGCCGTGACACGCTCGATTGTTGCACAAGTTCTCTAGACACTTTACGGTATTGCAGGCACGGTTGCAGTTCGTTTAATCAGCGCGATACACGGTCTCGCGCAGCATGGGACAGATCGGGTGCCCCACACGTTGTTCACCCCTGGTGGATTAATTCTCGAAACGCCAAGGAATTTATCGCTGGCCGGTGGTTGCGCGCGGCAATTGCATGATTTAAGATAACGTTCGAACGTTAACCGGTGGGGGGAAAAGTTCGAATTCGTTTCGGTGTGCATTAATTCGCTGTGGACTTTGCGAGATAATTTAACGCCCGGCGAAATGAACGAGGGGTGGTTTCTCCAGCAGGTGTGCGTGCACTTTTACACAGCGAATAACGGATATCCTACCGGGTTCGAGTCGACAATCTCTGCTCTGCGTAGAGCAAAAAGTAACCGGGTATCCTTCGAGGTTCTCGGTCCTCCGAGATAATTTGCATTTTAAAGGGGTCCTCGACTTCGAACTCGCACGCTCGACGTTCGCGCAGTCGGCGAGTCATCGTAATTTGCGGTACTCGTTTCGAAATATCGTCCCGAGACCTTCGTCTCGCTTCTTGGCGAGGAATTTTCAATGTTCGTTTACCTCTTCCCTCCCACCTTTCGCACTCGCACAACGAGTATAACTGAATTTAAACAGCGCTCGCGAGAGCGCTTATCTTTTCCCGGAGAGTTGTTCCGCTGTCTATTATCGTTGAAATTATTGCCACGAAATTCGCGAAATCCGAATGAAGTTCGGAATTTACAAGATTCTCCCCCTCCTCACCGTGTGTTTCTTTCTCGAGTACCGATGCGCTCTGTTATCTGAATCGACGAATAAACGTTGACCTACTCTACATCTCGCACGCTGCCTGCTCGCGCATTTACTTATTCCGCTTAATTCTAATTAAGAATTCCATTAACTCCCCCTCTTTCGAAACTGTTCTTCTTACATTAACATACACAAACAGTGGGAACACGCTTTATATTCCATCTGAAAATAAACGAGTCATTGAGGTGACATTGAGGGAAAAATCGTAGATGGTTTTCGCATAACCTACGCACGTCACATGTAGTCGGTCTCGATGTAATTTGCGGCGGTTTTTGATCACCCGTACTAGTTTACATTGCCTCCACAAAGTTGACGTTCTTCCTTTGCTTTTCCTTTCTTTTTTCTTCTTTTTTTTTTTCTTCAATCCAGAACAAGTGGATACTTTCATAATTAAAAGCACTTCATTGCAGCGCGCACAGTGCGAACAGAAATTGCTCGAGACGCGTGAACGTACACGAGGCGCGCCGCCGTCGCTGCTCGGCTTTTTAAATATATGCGCATTCGTAAAACGAAGTCGTTCGTTTCGCACGAACGTCGGCTGGGAAAACCACTTTCCATTAAAGCGTTTCTTTCACGACGTTGCCGCGCGTATAATTTCGGATTTTTGAACTCTGCCACTTCTCCGTTCGTGAATACGAGCGTTAATTTGGAACACCCGCGGCAAGCCGTTTTAGGAATCTAAACTGACCTAACGTTTCGGTCTTGCCATTGTCTGTGTGTGTGTGTGAATGTCAAAATTCTATACATTGAAATCTATTAACGGAACGTACTTTTGAATGCAAGTTGAAATTCATGATATCATAAAAGTAGAAAATAGTTTGATTATGTTGTACGCGTTCGGTTCCAACCTTCAAATCGTGAATCTTTCGAGAAATCGACACATCGAAAACGTAAATATTTATTGCAGATTTTTATGCAATTTCCACTATGGCAAATCGTGTGCATTCTCTGCATTTTTGCATCATTGAACGTTCCACAGATGCGCAAAAAAATCCGCGGGTCCAAGAGTCAAGTTGAACGTAGAAATCACTAACAAAACGCCTCGTACGAAGTGGGAATGAATTAATTAACGCGAAGCATATAGGTTTCGATTCATGCGAATTACGAAATCTCTCGAGAAAATCGGCAAACATCACAGAAATAACCAGGTACAACATAAAAAGAAAAGAAAAAAAGGGCAATTATCGCGTAGCTGTATTTAATCACGGATAGAATCCGTGATAAAATACCGTGATAACACCGAAGCGAATTAAGTGAAAGAGGTTCGTGCATAGCTAGACCAGCGCGCGCGGATAATACACCGACGTACGTATACATACACACACGGGAATGGGAAAGTAGAATAGACCGGCACGTAACCGACGCACTACAAGTGGTATAGCTCGAGCATATGGGCAGACACGCGGAAAATAAAATAGGTTTATGCACGGTCAGATATCTGGAAAGTAGAGCAGGTCAGTGTTTGGTTAGTAAGTAGTATGGATCGAAATAGAGTCGGGCAATGCGAGCCATCGAGCGCGACTGTGTGTGCTGGCGAAGTGGTTTTCGGAATGTCTGTGATTAAACATTTGTCATCATCAAACATCGACGATTCTGCCGCGCCATTAGGTAGAACGAAGATAAAGTACACACTTGAGTTTTCTGTATGACACGGCGAATAGCAATTGCGCGCGGCATTATACATTCCGGTGGATATTATTTCGATATCCACTGCCGCGTCGCGGTGATACGATGGTAGTTTAGAATTATTGATATTTTAGTAGTTTCCGGACATGGAACTTTGTCAGGGTGAATCGCATCGGGCATTATTTAAGCTGTTTATGTACCAGCGACTTGGAATTGCAGTTTAATACGTAATGTCCCATGGTTGCGTCGTGAAATATTGAACGCAATAACGTCAGTGTCGTCTATTATGATATATTGATTTCGAAATCTTTCGAACGGGACGGCTATGCAAATGATCTCTGACAGTAATACTCGCGACCGATCGGATCTTACATCGTAATATCGTTCGACGTCTCGACAACAAAATCTACTCTCTTGTTCTACAACCAATCACGGTTCTCTATCGGAAAAATTAATACGCGAGAAATGGAAAATTTTTGGAGAACAAGGAAGAACGAGAGTAATTATTTGCATATTTGCGCGAAAAGTTCGGCAATTTTCGATGAAGAATTCCGTCAATTATCCGTCACGTCGATCATGGTAATTTGGTAATTCATACCGTATTCATTGACTAAACTCAAACTGACGTCGTCGAGAGCAAGTTCAACGTTTCTACAAAATGCTTCGTTTTCACGGCAGTTTGAACGTAGTTTCCAAGATTCTTGGAAATGACGTTCGCTCTCTTCTCCTTTCATCATCCCTTAATTTCCTGCAATATCGCAAGCGCTGGAACGACGGTGGAACGACGATCTTTACAATTTCGGAACACGACGACGAGAGTTACACGCCCGACGCACCGTCCGGGAAAAAAAGAATGAAAAGAAAAGGAAAAATTATCATCTCGTCATTTCTTTCCGCGAGTCCGCTCTTTTCGGTGTGCTCTACGCGCACCTGTTGCGCCTTTGTTGCGCACCGTGAAACGCAATGAGGGTATTCTTTTCGGTGGCAAGCGACACGGCCAAATCGCATGCAAACACAAACCCTAGCGAGAATCTCGACCCGCGCACTCACTCGTAGAAGTTTTCACGCTCAGCTGCCAACCGCGTCAACGGTTTCTACATTTAATACACCGTCATTCGTTCTACTGAGCGGGCTTTGTCCATGTCGTTCTCCAACCTTTTGTTACAACTCTAAAGCCACACATCCATGTATCCATGTTTTGTATAATTTCATTTCCGTTGTGTTTCGCCGATGCACCGTGAGAAAAATACCAAATGATTTATCATGTAACGATCGTTAGCTCTCAGATTTTTAATCGGTGAAACTGGTCTTTTTTCGAAAAAGTATGAAATTTATAACAGAGAAACAGCATTTCCTATCATTCGAATCATCAAGAATGCATCATTGTAAATTTCTGCGAAATATTAGAAGTTGATTGCTTCGATCACTCTGATAGTCCCACTGTGGATTTTTTTTTTTTACGGGAAACTCGAGTACCGTTAGATCTTCTTTGTCAAGACGACGACAGGAGACAACTGTTGAAAATTTTGAATCTTGTTAACACTGGAATTTCTAACGTTAATTGTCGTTGCTTTCTGTCTTTAATTTTTCTCCCTTCTAAGGAAATTAAGAACTCGAAACTATAGACGTTTGACTATAATTTCCACGGTGCGCGATGAAAACGTTTCACACGCACATTCTCTTTGTAATCAGGTAAAATCATTTCGCCGATAATTTGATATTGTTTCAACGTGTACCGAATTTCAAACAATACACGGGTATTTCAGCCTTTGAAAATTATCTACGGAACGAACGGCACGTTCATCATTCTTCCATAATGCGTTCAACAATGACGAATAATTAATTGATCGATCGTTCTAACGTTAAACAAAAGAGAATCCAGTTGTATCCTTCCGAAGGGAAAACACCACTTGAATCTGAATCGTCGAAAATATTTCTCAAAGGAGAGCCGCTTCATTCGCTTCAATATTTACTTTGTATCTCGTCTATCCCAGCCGAACAAGAAAGAATTTAGAGATCGATCCTGCGCGAAATCTCCCCCCTCAATCCTCTCTCTTCCTTTCTCTTTGCATTCGGACAGAAATCAATTTATACTTTCCCCGGGAACGGGGTGCTTTTCCATCCACTCGAATTTCGCGGTATTCGAAAGCGACGGTAACGTATGTTAATAGAAACGATTTCCTTTTCGTCGGTGAATATCGCGGGGATGATGAAGAATTCGAGACGGCTTCAGCGAGAGAGAAACGAGAGATGAAGATTGGAGAAACGGGAATAAGCGGCGAAGGGAACGCAAAAGGAGTACAGGCTAATCTTTCCGCACCAGATACACCGACGAGCAGCGACGATGAAGTCGATCGAACGCGGCGATGCGTGCCGACTCGCGAGAACTTTTCCCCACGGGCAACCACTCTAAATTTCGTCTATTTATTGCCTGCCCCGGAGCGTGCCGAATGATTATTGCAAGAGACGCCGAGGCCTGCCGCGTCGAAATTTTACCGTCCCGGATTTAGTTGTCTGGACACGTTGTCGTCGTCGTCGTCTTCGTTAAACTGATCGCGCGCGATCGATCGTGTCGAATCGTTCGAATTCGCGTTTCCTTGTCGAATTTCCCAACGAAACGCGGCCATATTCTTGTTTCCCTTTGCTTCTCCGAGATGTAGGACAGGTCCGTCGACTTGGTTCCGTTTCGACGGTTAATAGTCTGGGAAAGTTAGGGGAACGTCGTACAATTTTCCTTGGCGTAGGGCAGACCTCTCGTTTTAGATTAGACGGCGGTACAAGTCGACGTGTAATCGTACAAGTGAAACGAAACCGTCTTTGTGCGGATATGGGGATCGTATCTCTGTTCGGGCAGAGTAGTATTACAGAAATCGTCCCTCGCTATGTAAGCAGTGTAGGAACCCTCCTGGATCAGATAAGTAGAGCGAAGATGGTCCCTGATCAGGAAAATATCGTAAATCGCGTGCAGATCGAGCACACAAATAGTATAGACGTTATATATTGAGATAACAGTGCTATAAATCGAGGTATCATCCAACAAGTAGTTTGAGACTGTATGCGGTCAGACAGTGATACAAGCGGCTGTAGTGAGACACGTAGTGTAAAGATTTGACGAGAGAGAAATTGTTCATGGTCAGACAAGTAGAGTAGGTTCTGGAATATAGCTTCACTAATAACACGGAATTATATTGTCAAGGTTATAAATTGCACCATGATATTTGTTGTTTTTCGTCGTTTAATAAATTGCTTAAGAAGCGAGAAATAATTCATCGTGATGTCGTAAATTAAATGAAAGACGTAATGATGAAAAAAATATCAAGCAAATTGTAATACATGTTAATGGAAATTAATTGGAAAAATTAATTGATGATATTAATTAAAGAAATTGATTGGACACGACACTGTAAATGAAATGTTGCGCAACGTTGGTCCTAAGTGGATCAATTTTTCACAAAAGTACAAGAAGCGAATCTTATTTTCACTAGTTTATAAATCACGTGAAATTCGTGACTGAAACGAGTCTAAAAGAAAGAGACTTTAAAAGTACCGTTTCTGTTTTTTTTTTCGTTTTTCCAAGTAACGGGAATATTTCTCGCGAATAAAAAGACTGCCAAAAACGTGGTTCTTTCCTCGGAAGCTGGCTCTGAATACTTAACGCTTTCACAACGAGTTTCGCTGCCAGCAACTCCTCGTGTTACGTCCTCGCCTCCAAGTCTATCCCTTCCTCGGACGATTTTTCAAAAATCGCCCAACAATAATTAATCGGGTTCGCCGAGTTTCCAGCAGACGCTGTAAATACAGTTTTCCCCGGCGTTATCCGGCGGAGAGTTGAGATTTCCGGGCGAAATTTCTTGACAGAGACTTTCAAATTTTACTCGGGATAAAGTTGAACCAGTCCCGCCCAAAGTTGGGGGTCGAAGGCAGCAGCCGCATTACCAGTTTCGCGAGCGTCAAGTCTCCTTAACGAGTGACAATGAATCTTTCAAGCAATGACGCGACTCGCGACGCGAAAACTAAACAGAGCAGGGCGCAATGAACGCGAACGACACTCGTTTAATACCCGGGACATTGCGAGCGTCCCCATTAATGAGAACCGCGCCGGATAATCGTCGCGAAAGACGCGATTTCACGGAGAACAATTTCTTCTTTCTACCGGAGTAAAGTCGCGAGTAATGTCGTTTGCTCGCCGATCCGAGAAAAGCAATTTCTTAAACGGTGGTGCTAAGTGAATCTTTTTACACATTTACGAATTTTTTAACATCTACGGTGCTTCGAAACGGTGGTTTAAACAAGTGAAACAGGATCAGATATATTACAATCCCTTTACGATATTCACGGTAAGATCTGTCAAGCTGAATTTCAGAGAATCTATCTAGTCAAGCGTCAGTTTCAGTAGTTCCGTCGAGAAATTCGTCAGACCTGCTGCACTCCGCGTTATCGCAGGAAACTACCGATGAAATGCACCTCATTGTAATTCAACACGAATTTCTTCAGTGATATCTTGTCTCGATTTCTTTGCATTATAACACCGCCGAGTGAAATAATCGATTCCTCATCGGCCAGCTTTTACCGCCTTTCTGTTTGTCACTTCGTTAGTTCAACACTTCGCTATACGTTAATTCTTGCACAATATCTTCTGAAATCACGTTCTAAATTCTCAGATTCTGATCGGCTACATTTTCGTTTCGTAATTTCGCAATTTTTGCTCGACGTAGCAACTAAAATTCTGCTTGAAGCCTCATAGAAATATTTTATTGCACGAAACACACACACCCTGTCTTTTGCCAGCCATAAAAATCAATGCCTCCTCCTCCTCGCTTTCGCAAATTTATTCTTCCTTCTCACCTTTTCTTTTTCACTTTCCTTTTTTTTTCTTCCCTTTTTTTGCTCTCGAAGTTCAACGCGGAGCATTCCTTCGGATATTCGCGTAGAAATCGATCGTCGAAGGAGGTCGCGCCGGCGATATTGTGAAATTTTACGAACCACAGATACTCAGGGAATTCCTGGTTCGACCAGACGTGGCGCCATATGTGCGAAACGCGGCTCGGCACCGTTCAAAATTGTTTTTAGCGTTATGTTTCTGTATTAACGCGACCGGTGCGCGCCTTCTTCCCGGCTAAAACGCGCACCCTCGCGCCTATTATTGGACCGGAATTCCGGGAGGGAATGGTACTTTCTCTCTACACGTCGGCCACCTATATCCCCTGTTATATCTGGGGTGAACAGATACATGAAACGTTTTAAGAATATCTCCAACATAAATATAAAAATACAGGGGGAAATATCTAACGCGACGAAATGTGCAAGAAATGCGAATAAAAAGCAGTTCGCTTTTTAACTAGGTCATCCCTTGGCACAAATCTTTCAGGATTGTGAAATGATGAGGAAATTATTACCAATATATATATATATATATTTTTAATCCTTACAAATATGAGTGAAGACATAATTGATCTTTAAACGAAATAATAGAATGGAAGAATAAGAATTACGTGAATCAGGAAATTATACTATTTAAGAGATTAGAAATTAGAAGTTATCGAAATTACCAGAGTTTAAATCAAATGCTTCGATAAAATTGTTCTATATTATCTTATTACCTTTCCGCTGCAATTCAGATATAAATTCCAATTGTTATACTAAAAAAAAATTTAAAGTTCATTTGATCGATAGAGCGAAAATATGTAAGCGTTAAAATTTAACGTAATGACAAAGTGACAAATTAACAAATGTTTCGGGATTAGAGACGAATTCGGAAGTTCCTTCAGCTCACCGAAACTTTCGCAATCTTCACAATTCCTAGTGATCTAACCCCGATGAAAATAAATCCTCCCACGGAGGAGAATTCGTTCGCTTTAATTCCGCGCGAAATTTTTGAAATGTGAAATCCGAAATAATCCGCCCATTTCTCGCGAATTCGGCCAAAATATGTATTCGGTCGCCAACGGTGGTAATCCACCCGCCCGTCCGTTCTCACGATACCTATTTTTCACCGATAACGAGAATCGCCGTGCCGCGTTTCACGATTATTAAACATATCCCGTAACCGAATCGCAATGAATCGATGTATCGTGAATCGGCGGCGAACCGAAATCCACAGAGAAACAGAAAACACGGTAATCGGTAAAACTTTTATCTACTCCGCTTTTCTCGGTATCGGTCGACCATTCTCTCTGACGATTCAGGCATTTTATATGCTTCGCGTTTGCATGTTTGCCCGCTGAAACGCCCCCGAACAGGAAATAGGAATCAAATACGAGTCGTTATCCACGGTAGTGAAACGGTAACACACGGGAACGCACGTTGGATGTGAGATTTCCAGCTGTATAATATAATTCGATTCGCGTACGCGATTAAATCCCCTTCGATCGGCAAGAGCTTGTCTGTCTTTCCTTTTCTCTCGGCGAGTTAGCGGGGCGCGCGATGCACCGCTGCACGCTCTGCTAGATGAACTGGTATTAATTCAGTGACCGGAATAGACGCAGGGAGCAGCGCAAGCCCTCGGTTAGTCGCCGGCCAATCCACTTTATTTCCACTTTATTACGTGAAAAATCTACGACGCGTTCGCCTCGCAGCCGAACGACGGATTGAACGGTTCCTCTCGAACCGATTTGACTTAACGAGCAAAAAAGTAGCTCGCGTCCGTTAATTCCACTTCTATGCGATACTCTCTCCTATCCCGCGCCCCATTCGAGAGCTACATTTTTTCCATCAGATTTCCCTCCATCAGATTTCCCTCCCTACGGAGAAACAGCAGAATGAAATTCTCTTTCTTTTCTCTGCTCGTGAACACACGAGGCGCAACTCGATGGATTCCATTCGACTTCCCAATCTTTCGTCCGTTCTTCCGATGATTTTTCAACCAGTGCGCGAAACAAATTGCACACGGTTTTGATGCAGTATTGGAATCCCGTTTTGTTTCACGCGGGCTTGTCCGCCGTAGCTTGCGAAAATATTTATCTACTCCGAATTTTTTTTTTTTGGGAAGAAATTTTTTTTTCAAACGAAAAGAGGTTTAAATGAGTTTTAAATATTGTCTTGTTTTACGTGGATCGTCCGATGTTCAGTTCGTGAGAATTTTTTTTTGTTTTTTTGGAAGAGAAGACTTCGAATGACAAAACGTTGTTCCTTCCTTGTGTAAATAGCTGGCTAGTTGAATGGCGATTGACTGTTTGCAAAGGAAATAGAGAAGAGTGAAAAATTTCCAACAATAATTGAATTCACTAACAAAAATTCACAAAAATAGAAACCGAAAAGGAGATACTGCAGACTAAGCGAGACTGTTCTACTGATTTATTGAAGAATAATTCATTCTTCTATGAAGTCGAATTGTTAATAAAATAAAAAGGATCAATCTTGGTTATCAGATGACGGATTTTTAGGCATTCAAGCGAAATTTAAATGCGAAGAAATGCATGGAATCTATGTAACGGATAAAAATATATCAAGTATCAAAAATGTAACTATTGTTATGTTTAAAGAAATATTCCATATTTCTTATGTTAAAAAATATATATATATATATATGAACTTGCTTAAACATTCGCAGTCGACTGATTGTTGAAACGTTGAACGTAAAATGAACGCATGAAGCGATTCTAACTAACCAAATTAAGAAACGATCGAGATTCCAAAAGTTTAGTTAAGAATGGCGAGACGTTCGTTGAAAAGTTGAAGTAGAAAGCGTATGCTCACGGGGGAATATATTATATATTACTGGCGTACCAACCAGGGAACCCTCTTTTCCTTCCGAATCCTTTCCTCTCTCCCCTCTCGATTCGCGATCGCATTACACAGACCTGGAACTTTTCCAACGGAGCAAGTTCGTGATTTTTAGACTGAAAATTGAGGCGAAAAGTGTATGCAAAGTGTGTCTGAATTTTTCTCAGATTCCACGGTCCGCTTTCAGATCCGACGATACGATCTTCCGGTTATAAGCCGTCCAGTCGATCTATCTTTTCACTCAGAGAGAACACGTTAAATTAACGGGCTCGCTTATTTATTCCGAAAGGTCACGTCTATTTCCCCTCTTGATGCTCGAACCGACGTTCGCGAAACGAATGAAATCGCGCGATCAAGTGACATTGGTCGATGAGAGGATATTCGGCATGGGAATCGAACTGCAAACCCAATTCACGAGAAGCAACGATCAATCCTCGAATTTGAAATTCGCGGTAATTAAAACGTCAACAATTATTAGACTCCGGTTTTTTGCTCACTCACTTACGAAACAGGAAATAGAAAAATATTATATTAAATTCTATTTAATAGGCGAGAACCATTTTGTTTCTTTCAAATTAAAAAATCGCACAAAATTATGAGTGTTCAACGATTGTCTTTTTAATATCGTGAAGAGTTCGACTAGATTTTAGTAGAAATTCGTGCCTCGTCGCAGCTGGCGTTCTGATACATCTTACAGAATCGATGGCGACACAATAGAGATCTCGTGTCCCGTTCACGATTTTATTATTAATTTCGCCACTGTATTTCGGCCGAGAATTCAGAACCGAACGCGCATCGCGAGAGACCACCCACTCCCGTGGCGTTTTCACAGAAAACGCGAGGATAAAATTTCAAGCTACGCGTGCAGATTTATCGAGCGGGCAAGCGCAACCTTTTTCAGTTCGTCGAATGAAACGCAAAACTTCGACGCTTTCAACCCTCTTTCTCGCTGATCCTCCTCCCCTTCTTTTTCCGCCGTGTGTTCCACGGCATTGCGAAAATTCCGATGAAATTGTAGATAGAGGACGCGGATGGGAAACAACGGCGACAAGGATTCTTGCGCTGCCCCTGTGTCGCAGTTTTTGTTTCGCCCTGGATTCTCTTTTGAAGTGAATGGACCCGTGAATAATGAACCGCTTCAACCCCGATAGATCCTATCAGAAAAATTGGAAAATACCTGACACAAAGCACGGTCGTTAAACGTCCATGCGTTTTTTTTTTTTGGTTTTGTTTTGTTTTTCATTCTATTCTCGTATTCCTATTTTTCTCTTTTGTTGTTGTTTTTTCCACCCCAAACCCTTTCCGTTTAAGTAAAATAGTTCGAGTAATTTTCACCCCTGTTTATCAGGTATCTGATTCGACATCTTCAATCAACTCTGCGCGCCCCTCTGTTTCGTCGAGTTGAAACCTCCGCTTGAAATTTAACGCTTTCGACACTGCGTACATCGTCGTTTCGGCTGCCATTGCAAAAATCCCGAATACGATTCACGCACACTGGTCGTGCGTGAATTATCGCGTTTGTGCGAAAGTGACAAAAGTCAGTCACTCAAAAGTCCATTTTTATCGTTTCTTTTTTCTTCTGAGCGTTCATCAACAACGACATACGAGGCTGTTTCAAATTACTCTTTTTCGTCGGCACCGAGTAACTCTCTTTTATGCCAATTTCGAGAGAACAATCGATTTTTATCTTCATGCAGTTCGAAGGAAAATAACGGCGGCGAAAACAGCTGGAAAAGGGTCGAACGGTAGACAGGAAGACGATAAATATATAGCAGAATGAACTACTGGGGAATCGAGTTGTTGGTATTCCCAGCCGAACGCGTATTTTATTACGTGAAATCGGGACACGTGTCAGAGATCGCAATTTCGATGGCCCCGAAAAATCTGCACGCGTTTTCCTTCCTATAATCCATTTCGTGGGGCGTTCCTCGCGAAGCAGTTTTTGGCAAGATCGAGAACACGGAGGGATTTAATGAACGTGACTGGATCTTATCGGCGGGGAAAACGAAACTCTGCAACGGCAGAAATCTTATTGAAACGCTTGGCACACTCTTCTCGACTACATAAACACGATCAATTTGGATGGAAAACATGATTCTTATTACTGCTATTCTCTTCTCTCTCGTTTCATCTCTTTGCTTCCTTACCTTCTTCTCGGACTCGGAGAAATCTACGTTTTCTTGTTTCGAGTTTCATAACGGGCGTATCAGCCGCGCGAAAAAACATAGGCGTTATTCGGTGAAAAGTCTGGCTGTGAATAACAACGACCGTGGAAAATTATTGGTTAACACCTCCGTAATTTTCCATTGAAAATATCGCTGCGACGTGAAATATTCAACAGTTACGGGCAGAATTTCAATTTCGCTACAATGTTTCGTTACCTCTGCTCTGTTTGATGACAGGTCTTGCATCATACTTTTGTTAAAAAAAGGGAAACGAGGCTACGTTCTCCGTGTTTAAAATTAGCGATGATTTTGTTACCAGTAGCTTACTAAGTAAATGGGAAATGGACTTACAGCCTTCCGAATTATCTTCAGTAAGGAATGCTTTGGTAAATTCTCGTGAAAAATACTAATATATAATTTATAACCGAAAAAGCCTACGAAAGGTGATAGATAAAACTAAAAAAAGAAAAAAACAGAAAATATTATATGCCGATCTTCGTCATAAAATTGGGTCATCTTATAAATAACTTCTCCCTGAAGGTTCAAAATAACAGAAATTATCAGAATTTTAATAAAAACTTAATGCGATAAGGCAAGAAGATATATATGAGAAAACTCGTCAATTTTTAGCTCTTATTTCCACTTCTTTATTCTCATCTAGTACAACGGCCAAACATTGCTCATCGTCTTCGAAATTTTACCGTTCTTCAACTTTCGATTGATCGAGACTCTTGGTAAATGAATTCGATGGACATGATTTTTCATCGTTACGGAGCCACGAGTCGGCGAGCTTATCGGCTGGTTGGATTTGTTGCAGAGGCACCCCGTGGGACTTACCTGCTGATAGATGATCGTCGATTGGATCCAGGCAACCAGTTCGTCCCTGTGAAGGAGGGCTCCGAATTGACGTTGGAGTGCGCCGCCGAGGGTGGGAACCCGCCGCCTGATTTAGCATGGGGGATGACTCTGTCTCAGGCCACTTTGGATGGTCCGGAACAACCGCCGGACAATCTGACCGTGTTGCCTTCCATGTCTGGCAGACGAAGTAGAGCTCACCTTAAAGTCCTGAGGGGACACCATAACGCAACCATTGCCTGCGTCGCTCGTCACGTCACCCTCACCATACCCATGAACGCCAGTATCCTGCTCGACGTCCAATGTGAGTAACGTTACAATTCTCTCCCTCTTCGCTTGCCTCTTCTTTGCTTCGTGCCTGAGTTAGTTACACCGAGTAAGGTTAATGTTAAAGTGTTGCTTGAGAGCGAAGTTGAGAAATCTGATTTCAAAGAGATCTCTTATGCGTCCGAGAATGCAACGTTACACCATGTATATTCCTTGTTTCAAATATTTATCATACACGACGTAATTACGACTCAAAAGAACGAGAATATTTTAGAGCGCAAGAGAGTTGCATTTCTTTTTTTTCAGTCTTATTACACTCTTAAGGGGATAATTAAAATTTAAAAACGAGGTGAACCTTTCTTTTCTTGTATACAAAAGCGCTCGTTTGACAAACACCCTGTCATTCTTCGTCGCACAATACACCGCTTTTGAGTTTGTGAATGCAGCACCGTTCCTATTTGTACCCGGCGCGTTATAAATGAGTTTCTCGTAAAATTTCGAGCGACAAATGAAACGGTCGAAGAAAGACCGTAAGATTTCATTGACAGCACGAACACGACGAACACACAGCGTGATATCTCGTTTCAAATCGTCTTTATGCAACGCCGGAATTATCGTCGCTGTCTCATCTGGAACTCATCATCTTAGTCTGGCCTGAAACTATAATTTCGAGCGTTTCGTCGTAAGCTGTCTCGTCATTCGCCCGTCTCGTCTGTTCTTCTTCTTTCCACTTTTTCCCCCAGAAACTCTCAACGCCCCTCTCCCTCCCTCAATCCCGGGTCGTGACCCGCACACCTCAACGCCGTGAAACTTAAACTCTACCAACTTCGAGGTAGGAGAGTTTTCTGATGCTTTGTGAAATAATAGAAAATTTTCCGTCTTTCGTGAACGATAAAAAGAATGTTTCTCCATCTCCAAGTAATAGCTTGACAGAAGAAATCCGCGGGACAACTTTGTGTTTTCAAACGGAACGCGGAGTGTTTTCCTTTTCGTTCTCAAATTCGACGAATTAGCAGGTTACGAATACAGAGCTGTCGAGATAGAAAGAACGTTTCTCCGTCTAGATGCTGGTCGATTTTGCGTTTTTAAACGAAACGTCTGTCCTTTCTTTTCCGCTCGACTCTTTCTTTCACTTTCAATTGCGAATGTAAAACTGCCAAGGTATAGTTATATATTGTACGAGATGTCCGTTTCACGATATCTTTATGTATCAAGAAAAGATCGATGTTATTATTTAGTATATTATACACGGCTCCGTAATTTGAATATCTAAGTAATTCGTATTCCACTTCTGGTACTGTAGGAAGTTGTATCCCATTTCTGTGACAGCAACTTCAGAATAACACGAGTTTAGCACTCCAAGCAATTAGAATTTATTACAGTAATATATAGTAATGACCAATCTGTTACAAGAATTCATCTAGCTACCCAAACAAAACTTCTGTACATTGCATATCACGGCTCATGCACAAAAGAAAGAAAAACATCAACTTTTATGATGATCTATGACTCGCATACAATGCTATATACATATTGTACCTGTATAGGGTAAAATCTCTCAAACATATCAACCACTGTACGTCATAATTCACATACAAAGATACTTTTAGGTAAGAAAACTTTTACGATTTCATCTACAACACTATACGTATAATGCTACGTATATCTAACCAGAAACTTTTTAAACACGTCACACATAAGAAAAAAAAAAAAAAAATCGACTTTTACAATACTACGTACATGTTATTTCTATGTCAACTAAAGCCATCTAACTAAACACGTCACACCATACGTCACCATAATTCACACATAAAAAGCCAAAGAGTCTAAGAGGAAGAAGGAAAAAAGACAAGTTCCACGATGATATTCAACTAGGTCGTTGCTTCATTCTATCTGGAACGCAGTCCTCGACACAACGAACAGCCGTGTAATTAGGTCACCAATCCTATTCTATATTTTCGCTATCACGGTCTAATCCCCGATGTCTCGTCTCGAAACGAATCCTATTTATCGCCCAGGTTTGCCCCTTCTCGTTCGGCATACATCGAGTCGTTACGAACAAAGAGAAGAGAACACAGAGAGAACATTGAGAGAAAGAGAGAACCAAGAAAAAGTTACGAGCGTATTATTTAGTTGATGCCGCGTTGAAATTGCCAGTGGCCACGGTCGAGATCTAATTTCCGTAGACTTCGTAGCCAGCACAATTCTCGTTGAAATATGACGCAGAAGAAGTCGCGATACGAGGCGAAAAAAAACAACCCCGGCCGGTCGCCGGAGCGCGTTTTAAAAATGGGCTTAATTCAAGTCGAGCGGCTGCGAAGTGTTATAATTCCGCGGATCGTTTTTCCGTCTGGTCAGCTCTCGGTCTGATGGAAGAGAGGGGTGGATAGAAACGTACCCCGACACCAGTGGGATTTCCGTGCTACTAGCATTGGGACAAATATTGCTGTTCGAACGACCATGACGCCACGTATAGAAAAGCAGCCAATTGATTGTGTTACGTTCTTTCGTTGATCGTTTCACCGTTGCGATGTTATTTTATGGGAGTTACTAAATTAAAACTGTAAACAAGGTAGGAGTAGCGACACCTCGAGTATTGTAACGAGTTCTGATTGGTTCGTATTTCTTTTGTTTTTCATCTGCCTTTTATTTTTCTATATTTAACTGTCATATCAGAATAATGGCGACAGCACCATGATATGTCGTCACAAAGAAAAATTAGAGTGAAAGACTTCGGATAAAATCGATCCACGAATTCATTTAAAGGCACGTGCAATTGCCTAAAAAGTGGACTACAGAATTATTGAATCGCATTGGTCAGAAATTTGATAAGAAAGCCGCCAGAAAAGGGACGAAATCCACAAATGTAAAATGCTTAATTACAGTAATCTCTATCCCCGAAGGATTATTAAGTAGTTTCGCGTATCATATTAATATACAACACATTTAATGAATGACCCAATCAGTAAATTCAAAATAATAAGGCAGATCGGTTGTAAATTCAAAATAATAAATATAAAATAATAAATATAAAGAAGAAAATTTATAATTCAAAATAATGAATATAAAGGAGAAAATTTATAATTCACAGATAAATTTAATAAAATACGAATGAGTGAATTGCCAGATTTGACATTTTTAAATCTATTATTCCAAATGATATTGCACAAGCGAAAATCCAATCGTCCATTCAATTAGAAATACTCGCCGCTAATTGGAAACCAAAGTGAATATCGAATCAAATCATTTACACCCGGAAATGAGAGAAGAAGAAGCTTAATCAATTAAAATGTATCATGGGATTACACAATTACTAAACTAAAATCTCTCATGGGAGCTAATCGAAATAGTATATCGGACTCGAAAACTGTACAATTGTGAGCGAATAGCAAACAGAGAAGACGACGAAAGAAAGAAAAGAGAATGTTAAAAATTTTCGATGACGCCCCCCCCCCGTGTGTATCCTCTATTTTTCAGGTTATTAATTTTCTGGTAATTTACTCGAAATTTTCCAACGGACCGGAAATTCGTCGGGACTCGTTGCTCCGGCATTGTTCGTTCATTGTTCGAGAAAATTTTCCCGCGACACTGAAGCCGTGCGCGAATTTACTGCGATCAAATTAGAGTCGTTGATGCAACGGAGAAAGAACTAATTTCTTCGAGACGTCTCGTAAAATCTACCGCAGTAGAAAAGAGATTTCACGTTCGTATCTCATCCTGAGGAATGAAATAGCAAAGTACAACAAAGCCAGAGAAGAGATCACGGTAATGTTTGTTTGTTTCACGTTTTTGTAGGTATCTTCTTCGAGGAACCAGCCAGATCCCTGTTACTTCAAATTTTCGAAAACGGTCGTATATAAATCCTTTCCTCGTTGTTGCGCGTAAAATTACGTGAGTTCTTTAAGGAAATTGAATTTCAAAGGTTCAGTGAACCCGAAATTTCGCGACGATGTCCGTCGAATTTTTCCTCGAATTTTTTAATGAAATTTTTAAACCGCAACACGGTAATCACGAACTCGAAACGTTGTCGAAAAGGAATTATAGAGGTGCAGAATAGAAAGGCCTGAAAGTCTTGAAAGGTTTACAATGTTCTTAGCACTTTGGTATCTCTAATGTTAAATTTTTGGTATCTCTAATGTTAAATTTTCTTGATGAATTTAAATCAAATCTTAAACTGATTTTGTAACTCTGTGTTGTCTCTCAATGTTTTACATTTTCACGAAGATGTAGAGTGATTGATATATTTAAGAGAGAAGTTGTTCTATCTATCTTTAAAGATTATTTTTCATTTACTTAATGTATTTCGTTTACATAAATATTAACATACTTAGTCATTTACCATTAATATCCTACTTATCAATAAATTTAATTGAATTTTAGCTATCACTAAAATTTAATTTAACTAAAATTGTATCTAGTTTAATATATTTAATAAAAATCTAAAATTTTCCACGAGTCTTGCCGCAAATATCTGACAGAAAAAAATAAATAAATAAAAATTTTGTAGTTACCTTCTTTCAGTAATTGATTAATTGCATCTTTTCGATACTTCGATAACTGAAGTATATTGTTGCAATCTTGGAAAATATAGGATATTATTTTATAGATATTACTTGAAGAACTGCGATTATTTATCAACACAATCTTAACTAAAAGGGTAATAATTAAAATTAAAGAGACCATATAATATTTCGAACTCATTCATTTTAAAACCTACCACGACCGCGATAATAAATTTAAGAAATTGATAAGCAAAGGTAGAGACTCGTGCCAGTTTCGATTCCTAAAATTATGATTTCAAAACCTGATTGGTCACGCGAAAACATGCCTGTATGATCAGAAACTGTGCCAACATGCCCAGGTTCTAGTTGATTAACATTCACACCAGAAAGTACACTATCTACTATCTAGCTTTATATTTAAAAACTAGCAATCAAAAACGACACACTCATTTTACAATTTTTAAATATGACACCTGAGCGTAAGAATCTACACTTCTAATTTATTCCTATTTTTATTCTAATTTACATATCATTTTTCTGAAATCGACCGACGGAGGTTCGCATTGCATGACGCGCGATTAAAATAATTAATCTTAATTATGAATACTCATAAGTGATTGATCATTATTTTTTAAAGAAGTAATTTTATATAGACAGACAGTAAGAAATTGAAAACCAATCTCGAAATTTAATATTTAACATTCAATAAAATTTAGTTATTACTTGTGAAGTAATTTAATAAATTTATAAACTTAATTTGATATTATAAATCATATTTTATAAATCAATTATAAATCATATTTTATAAATTTATAATTTAATATTATAAATCATAGTGAATGGAATAAAGTGCGATTCTACAATATAGTCACACATATTTCATGGAAAATACGTGCACGATACTAAGGCAACATCAGTCGCTGAAAAATTATATTAAATTTATAAACTATAATCATCTTACCCAAGTAGCAGCTAGGTAAGATTCTGATGATAAGCACGGAAGGAGTTAAACCTAAAAATCCTGAGCTAAAACACGCGATTAGTGTATCTGTTTTGTCTATCTAACGGACTGATATTTTAACTTAAAATTTTCTCATTTCATTTCTTATTTATTTTCACTTCGGAGATTGTGACAGCTCTGTGTTTTAATGGATTGCATTAAATTACTGAAATTTTGATATTGATAGAAAAATATGTGCAGAATGATTAAAATATATTTACTTATTTCAAGAAAAGTTAAAATCAGATAAGTGAAATATTAATGGAACGAACCTCAGGCGATTCCTCCATCAAAGCAAAGAGACAGTGTACAAACTTATTGCTCTGATTCTAAAATCTACCTATCGCTGGATGCCTTCTTGCACGTGAAATTTAATATCGTACATTCTCGAATAGAAAGAATTAAACTTAACGATCTCCCCCGTATTGAGTTACTTTGTTATGTTAAAATGAAGTTTTAACAAAAGTAATTAAATTATCCAGAATATTATCGTGAGACGGGAAATGAAATGAAAAATGAATATTAACACAACGGTAATTTACATTATCACGATAATAATTTCAATTTTCGTTGTAATCAAGTAATATTGTCGACGTCTATATTACAGAATTCTCAATTGAAGTTATTTTAATATTTATTATTTATGGAAGTGTCTATTCACATTTTATTGACGTTGGACTTTTGCAGATATCCATATTGAATGTGTCCCGCTTTTACAAGTAACCAAACTAATTTTCAATATTGATCGTTCATACCAATTATAGCAATTAATATTGTATTAATATTATTATCGACGTCGCATTATTATCATTGAAAACGCAAAAGAATCTGACGTAAATTAATGTTTAAAACACAGAAAGTAGAAATGTTACTAGTCACGTATATAATAAATACCTGCAGTCGTTATATTCGACAAAAATTCTGCATAATATAATTAGTCACTTTTGTTGATTCGAATTTTTAATTCTAAGAAATGATTGTATAACCAAAGAAATAAAAATTTATGCGACTCACGGTTAGAAGAATTTTGTTGTTGATACTGTAGCAAACCAGAAAGAAATCACCACTGGAAGGAGCTGTAGAAATTTAAAAAAATGTACATTGTAATTTGTTCTTAAAGACAATGTTCATTATTTAAAAAATTTGACAGAATAAAAATCTAATTTTCTGTCAAATGTAGAATTTTAATAATAAATAGTTGATAACGAAGATTTAAATTCTAATCATAATAAAATCTAAATTGAAAACCTAATATCAAAAATTTTGTTTTAATTAGAAATACATTGATATTTCATTTCTTAATGAATAATAATTCAAACGAAATATAAGAAATAAAATAAAGATACTTACAATGTTGACAAGAAGGAAAAAAATCAACGAACAAACACTGACTCTAATTTCCGTGTATAACTATTGTAACTAAATTTAATCAATACTGTACTTTGAAAAATATTGGAAATACTATTACGCAGCAAACACTGATTCTATCAACCGCACTGTACACGCTCACAAACATTCCCTGAAAGCAAAAGCAAGCAGCATTAATATAGACATTGAAGTTGCAAAAAAAAAAATGAAATATTTTGTTTCCTCTCATTTTTTTAAAAAAAGGTTAAAACTAAAATAATTGTTTTATTAATTAAAAATAATTGTTTTATTTATTCATCATCAATTAACCATTATTCACTTTCTGATAAATGTAGAAAAATTCTGAATACAATGTAGTACTTTCAATACTACAAATATTTGAGAAATATTCAAAAGCTCTTGCAACAGATCAAAATTTCTTATTCAAACATGATATATTTAATACGACAAAATGCAAAAGTTGCTTTAATAATTGCATTTAATATACCATTATGTTAATGTTCTTAATATACTACAGAATTATTTATAGCTTGTTTGTATTAATATATGAATGTGTAATTATATTAAATACGTAATTATAATTGATGGTTCGATAAAAGAACAATATAAATGAACAATACATACATCAAATCTGTCAATTTATCAGGATATCTGTGTTCAATCTTCGTTGAATTCCTCGTTAACCTTCGTGGCGTCTTGTTCTTTCAAAATCATTTCTCTAACAAATTACTGATCTATGCCGAAAAGAATCAAAAATTCCAAATAAATATAAACAAAATGTGTTAATTATCACCAATTATATTGAAATAAAGGAATAATCTTACTCGAACTGCGTCCAAGAATGTGACACGAACTATCGATAATTTTAACCCCCAAATAGACAAACAGCGAAAGAGACTAGAAAAAGATTGAAACACTACTTAATTCTGCTAAATAATGTCCGATAAATTATCATATAAACGTGTATCAATAAAACAAACCTAATAGTAATACGAAAACGGCGACAGAAATTCTATGCAGCAGAAATTACGTCGTGAAATGTTAGGACACGCACCAACGCCACGATCTTCAATCGAAGAGTAATAATGGCGTAACTTAGACGACTTCTAATTGGCTGATACGCGAGACAATTTTCCTCCCAATCAGAGTTGCGCGCGCGAAACTGAAACGCGAAAATTTTCAACAATTCTGTAGAAATCTACGATGTTTTGCGTTTTGTTTTCTGAAAAATGAATGCACGTATTCAAACAGTCGTTTCCTACGAAATTCAATTGTTTTAACAAATATTTTCGAACGTTTCGAACACGGCGTTGAAAAAATTTTCGTATATTGATTTAACTTGAACAAATGAAATATTGTTTAACTTATTGAAATAATAAATAAAAGTTACGCGTTCTTCAGTTGGACTATATTTGCAGGAAAGTTTTAGTTACGTTCTATAAATATTTCTATGCGATATATGAACGTCGATTAACTATACAGAGGTATTACAGATTTACTTCATATAAATTTGATTATATACAATAGTCAAGGTGAATAAATTATTTGTAATCCTGAAACTTACTGCTCCGAATTATAAAGCAAGTACAACAGGATTCAGAGCGCAAAGTCTCACAGTTTATCCTGTAGCTTTCGTCAGCGAGGAAATTAATTTATATTTCCCCCGTACACGGCGAAATTATTACCAAATCTTATCAATTTCTTTACATTTCTATGATCATTTCGCTCCATTAATCGTGGCACGAATTTTTTTCGCAAATTATACGCTCACTGCGAACCATTCCGTCATTTCTGGTTTCCATGAAGTTACTTCTTACCTCGGAATCCAGTGGCCGCAACGAGAACTCATTGTGTCTCGACGTCACTTCGTCCCCTTAATTCTTCCGCGCTTGTTCTCTCGGCGGACAGGAAGGAAACTGCGGTCAGTTACGAGTTCGTGAAACGAAAGTTGGATCGTGGTCGTTCGATTCTTCCCGGAACCAGAAGAGAAAACAAAAAGAAATGGGAATAGATCGTTAATATCGGAATCAGCCGTGAAGAATAGCGCTCGTTCCCGTTTCTTTAAATTTTTAAATTTAATTTCTCTTTTTTTTTCGAGACGACCAAAGATGTCAAAGTAATGCCCGTAAAATGCTGACATTCCGGTGAAATTTAATAGTCGTGCAAAAATATCTGCACCGACGTGACGGTTTACTTGTTCGAGTTCGATCGTCGTAAAGTTCGTACGATTTCCAGGAAAGACACACACCGACTGTACGGAGAGGGAACAATTATCAGCCCGATGTTGGATGACTCCGAAAGTTTCGATTTGGAGAATTACGGTCGGCAAGACGGGAAGTTTCGCGAGGATCCGTTACGAGCGACAGTCGAGTAGAATCCTCTTGTATCCGCTGAAGAATTGTTCGGGGAACTTCAATCAGTCTGTTCCTGTAGTTCAACACTCTTTGAAAAACAGTGGAGAAGTTTCGAAATACGGAAAATAAGGACCGCCGGAAACTCTTCGGCGGTTCATCTTCGATGCGTGTTCCGTTTCTCGTTTCTCGGTCAGAAAGTATCTCGTCCAAACATTGTTCGCAAATATTTTAAGTTCGTAACTCCAGTCCAGACATTTCCATCGAAGTAAAGATGCGATTTGTTAAATATTGAAGATCGTATGTTGGGTAAAAGAACACGAAGTAATTGAATAGCCTGGAAAATCTTGAAAGGAATGATTGGTCTACAATCCGAAGTACTTCGAAGCTTAATTGGGATTTAGGGAATTTTGTAGAAAATTGGTGGATCAGCAAATTAGCTTTTCCCTGGCGAAGATAGTTCGGCGTGGATCTACGTCGTTTACTTAACTAAAACATGGGAATCCATTGCCATTAGGCTACTCCATCATCTCTACGAATGTTACATTCGAGGATGATCTTGAAGTATAATGCAGTTGTTCTTAAACCAGAACAATCCTGAGAATGTTATCGCAGAAGAGTTGAATTATTCTCTCCTATTGTGCAAAACTGATCTGATATAAAAGAATTGTTCTGTCATAAGAAAATTCAAAAGAGTGCAAACTGAAATATTGGTAATGACCTGGTAACGATAGAATAGCATGCTAGCGCGTACGAGAAAATAGCGAAACAGGAAACGAGAAAATAGGAAATGTAGAAATGAGAGTTATTCGGTTAGGGATTTCTTTGTAACTTCTTGTTTCTTCTCTTATCTTGTTTTCGAATATTCCACGCTTATTCTCTCTGCCATTACATTTCGGAATAAAACGAATCCATCCTCCTTTATTTCTGCCGATACGCTGCGCAATTTAACGTTTCAATATTCAACCAAGCCATAAAATCACTCGTGGTATCCGAGGTATAAAAGGAATATAAGGGAGGGAAATAAGGAACGATGATTCTCAGATAAGTTTCGTTTCCTCGAGCATGACACATTCATATGGTCGCGTTCCGAATTGTTTCCGGGCAATTGGGGGAGGGAAAAAATTCGGCGAGCATGGCAGGCAGGTATTTTCCGAGCCAGGAGAAACGCTTGCAGCGTCAAAGATGATGCGGGCGCGTGCAGCGAAGCCGAAGCGCCGTGAAGATGCATATTTTCTAGGTGAACAGCTTCTCGCACACCTTCGAGATTCCGGAAGGAGATGCGGGTGTTTCCCGAGCGATTTCTTCCGATAGCGAAGCACCCGTTCCTACGGGTGGACTTGTCCTTTTCCTCCACGTTTTTCCGCGAATTTATATTCGGATGGTACCTGCTGGTTTCCGGATGTCGCTGCAAGAGACGCGGGAAAGAAGGGGAACAGAACGAGGGTCGGAGGGAACGGAAATGCCGTCGGAACGCTCGTCGACACCCGACGACCGGGCGAATTTTCCAACAGAACGAACGCCAAAGACATTTTACAAGGCATTCGATGCCTTTACGACGCACCTCGAAACATGTAACGTGACCCACTTTGTCCATTGTGTACGTACTGTGTACGTCTGCCACGCGTACGTATCTCCTACCCTTGTCTCGTTCACTGCTCGTATTATTCGATTCTCGGTGTCAAATCGACAGATCATTTTTCCCCGTGTTCGTCGATCATCGTATGGTAGTTAATTGGACGTCTGCAAACTTTCAATTAATCAATTTAAGTGCACATTTGCCTCTGTAAATCGTACATTAACCTAAGGCGACATTTTCGCCTTTCATACGAAATACGATTTTAATAAGCCTAATTTTAATGGAAATTTATAATGGAAAATGTTTCTAATGAAAAGAAATACGTGAATAGAAACAAGTGCACCGAGTTAACAGCACCGAGTTAACAGCACCGACTGTGCTTACACATTTTATATTCATTATAATGCTTTTTAATTCCAAATGATAAGGAATTGTAAAGTAACTAGGAGGGTTAAGATGATTATATTATAATAGTGTCTGGAATTATTCCTTTGCAAGGTTTATATAAAATGAGTTATTCGAAGCGAACGAACTTATTACCTGTATGAAAGATTGCTTGTAAAATAATTCCTACAGAAAAGTATGGCTCGCAGTTTCGAATACACAACGTAACGGAAATATGCCAGCGTCAAGATATAACTGGAATACGAAACATCGAAGAAAAACTCTGCATGCATCACAATATTTGTTCATCCCTTTGAAAGCGACAGAAACTCGTCGAGTACCTAATAAAATGTTCGCATCAAAATTCCGCGGATTGCTAATATTCCGCTGCGCTACATAATAACCACCTTCTTTTCCTCTTCCTTCAAAAGTAACCAGTTCCTTTCATCTTTCTCTGACGGGCGAATCGCGCGCGTTGTTCGTCTCACTTGATTGAATTAAAAGAACCATTGGAATCGAGTCGCAGTAAAAACTGTTTACCGAGGGAAGATCGTGCCTAAGTGAGATTTCGTGTCAAGTGAAACGAGTCCGTCTGGTAACAAAAGGACAGGTGCAAAGAAGGATGAAGAGAGAGAAAAAAATAGTCGGTTTTATTGTTCCCCTTTTGTCTGGCCGCTCGTTTAGGAACGATTTCTCAAAGGAATGAATGGAAGTATTGTACCTCACGAATTCCCCTCCATCTCCTCCCGACAGACCTTGTGTAAATTGGTATCGAGATATTCCTTTTGGTAGCAGATAATAACATTCTTAGTTATCTATACCGCTCGAAATGTCGGCATACTAATTGCCACTTGAGGTGCCCCTTTGTACGTTACCGCAACGAGATACACAGGATAAATCTCTTTTCAAATAAATTTCAAGGCTTACCTGTATTAAACGTTGATTAAAGGAATGAATAGGGATCGATGGCGTCGGGGAAGGGTGGTAAGGGGAAGGAAGCGAAAGAGTCAACTGTTTCTCTTCGACTTTCTTACCTCGGTCGAGGAATGGTTTCCCGTGATTCACGCAGGCTCGTTTAATTTGAGGGTTTCCAATTTTTCGCTAGAATTATTCCGATTTTTTTCACTGCCGCGGCTTGATACTCTCTCTCTCTTTCTTTTATTTAATTAGCTATCTACGCTGCCTCGGCGAGTAGGTTTCCAAGAACATTCGCTTCTTTTTTTTCTACAGGGTAACGAAAGAAAGAAAGAAAGAAAGAAAGAAAGAAAGAAAGAAAAAAGGGGGAAACTCTGTTCGAAGTATTACCGTGCTGGTGATATGATACGCTACTCTTTAAATAGAACAGGGTGAAACGAAACCTCAACTCCAACGGAAAATAGAAGGGTTGTTTTTACAAGGAGAACTATTTTCCGTTATATTGATCGAAGGTAAACTTCGACCAGTAGAAAAAAAAAAGAGGAAGATCCGTTGACTTCCTCCTTTAAGTTTCGAACCAACGTCCTTCGTCTTGAGTTGAATTTATCAAGAAAAGTGCAAGTCGCACGTAGCAGGTACGAGTTGCGACGACTTCAGTCAGCCGCGAGAGATAAATTTTTGGAATTCACCACCATCGGTGTCGTGTTTGCACGCCGGAAACTATCTTTCTCCAGGGTGACGGAGGTATAAACATTTCGAAGGACTTAAATAGCCGATATCTGCACCAACTTTTAACGGAGGGAGGTGGGGGGGAAGAATGAAGTTTCACGCAATATTATCACGGAATTTGCCATCGATAGGATCCAGTGGACGGATATACATAGCACAGAGTCGGGAGGGGAGGGCAATGCGAAACTCAAATTGCGATACAGTGAGGCTCGTCATGATTTCCGGCTGCATGAAACGCGAATGCGCGCGAAATGACTTTCTCATCAAAACAGAGATATCTTCATCGTGTACGAGAGTACTCCACGGCCCGTTTCAAACACGTGCACGCGTTTAATTCCTGCTAAAAGATCCCCCATCCCCCCGTCTCTATCTATATCACTGCTGTTTCCATCTTTTCCCTTTCCCCCCCCCCCCTCTCTCGTCCCATCTTTTTTCTTCCTTCGCCATAAAATTAGCACTCGCATTTTCACGGAGAAGTAATTACTTTCTCTGCGTTTCCACGATCCTACCACCCCGCCTCTCCCCCCTTTGTTCCCTCATTGTTCTGAAACGCGCATTACAATATTTCAATCCGCTGAAGAAAGAGGAATTCTAGTTCCGTGTAGAGGCATGTAGGAATTCGTGGAATCCTCCTCCCTATCGTGCCGGTGTTATTAATATAATTAAATGCGTTACGCGATCCGTTAATACGTTCGCGTGGCGCGTTCCCTTTGTTCTCGTTACAGTTTTCTCGAGAATGTTGATCCTGTTCTACCGTTAAACGCGTTTCAAGAGAGATTTCAATGAACGTTGGTTTTCCGGAAAATTACTCCGGAAGAATTTAAACAAGCCTCCCTCGCACGAGAGGTACACGATAGCTTCGAGTGCTTTCGTTCGTTATTCCTGTCAAAGATCGTTCTATATTAAAAAGTTTTTGCGACTTTCATGCAAAGCATCTTCGGAATTTTTCATTGAAAATCGAAGAATTTGAAATTCCTCCTCTTCGTCTTATGACGTGAATCTACAATAGTCCTTTTACCTGAAGATTGAATATTTTAAGCAATAACACGCAGGGTTACAGCAGGATCGGATTCAACAGAGAATTCGTTTCAATCAGAGATCGAATTTGTATTACAAATAAACTGGTAAAATACCAGTATTTTTAGGTAATTATTCTATTATCGTAATGGAAACTAAATCCTTCGGCATAAATTACCAGCATCGTGTCGTTAAAGCGACGTTATACAGTCGTTATATTTCGATATAATACGTGTATAATAAATATTCTAGAATAAAGAAACACAAATCAGAAAAAATCGTGCTTCAGTCGAAACGGAACCGGACTTATATAATTTAAAAGCGCGTAGCATGTTAATAAAAACAGAATGTTGTGAATGTAGGATTATCGTTAGGCTGTCGTGCGTTCCTGGAATTCCTGCTACAAATAAAAACTATATACATACTACGAAATTCATGAAACTACTGATATGTTCTTGCAAAAATTCAGTATATATTCAGCAACGTTTGGTGACGGACAGCAATCATGAGTTTCGTTCACGTTTACAACGAAAATTTTGTTCAAGTTATTTTACAAAATTAATCTAGTTATTCCACAGTTACAATTTTATCCTGTTGTTCTACAGTTATAACTTTATTGAAAGTATGTACAGCATTAGTTTTGTTCGAATTACGTAATTCCAGCAAATTCAGACTAAAGTGAGTACTTTTCTTTCAAATATCCTACATATAATACACACGTTCTTCCTTCTAATACTAAAATAGAATATCGGTATTAATTTCAATATTGACGCCAAATAGCGGTAGGAAGTGTTTTAAAATACCGATATCAATCGTATGATACCGCTATTAACATACTGATCAAAAAGCGGTTATATTACTTTATTATTAATTCAAATACCGGTAAAATATCGAAACCTCAAAATATATTCGATATTCGATCTCTATTTCCAACACTGGAAGTATACGCGAAGTATTTGCTTCTGTTGTGATAATTGTGAGACGAGAGAAAGAAATATCACGAACCATCGGGAACGTGTAAGGTGTTTCTTAAATACGCAGAATATCAACAGGTTGTTGATTTTGCTGACCGTGTTTCGTGGTTATTTAGTTCAGGTTCGGTCAGGTAAGCGTAGACGTGTGTACGTGCCTACAGGTGCATCGCGCATTACTCGCGGTATTGTTTTCGAACACAGCGCTCTGCGGTTTCTGTTTCATAATTAGAGATGCTGATTGCCGTCGCTGCGGAAAATAATCCCGTCCCGAGGAATTGCCGTCGTTACTCCTGCTCGCGGCGCTCGCAATTCCCGATCATTTGAATTACAAAATTTCGAATTAAAAGTTTGATTTTCAAGCTTGACATTTTCGTGACGAATTTACATTCGGACTCGATTAAAATCTTCACTTCAATGCGACGTCCACCAGATGCTATTAACGAAATGGCAAAGAGTCTTTCTGCGCAAAAACAATTATACTTAACAGCTCTGTAGAGTTGTTACATCCCTCTCCCCATAAAATAATTCGCGACGGCGAATCTCAAGCAGAATAATTTTACCGCAGCCGCCGCGGGAATCGGGATGAAATATTCACTGGCGGAGAAAACCTATCGAATAAATCCAATGTACATAAAGGAACTCAAACAGAATCCACCTTAACTCCTACCAATCTCACTTTACCATCGAACCTTCGCGAATTACGTTTCGTTCGCTGGAATTATCGGATGTACACGCTCTGTACAATGATCTGCAATGACTCGTAGAAGCAGCTACGCTTGCCATAGAAAACATTCGTGCGTATTCTAAAATTTCACTAGCATCGTAACGAGACTGTGTACGTGACTGTTGTACTTGTATTAACACAATTTGAATACAATCCGAAGTTACAACCTAATAAAAATATGACAAGATATATAACAAGTTGAATATAGTTCTCGAGTAATAGAGACTATGGTAAACTCATATTAGATTATTAAAATTGTCGGATATTCAATTTTATTTTACATTTTACGTTCTCTACGATAGAAACTAGCAATGAACTAGGGATCAAATTGAAAATTTCAGAATTTCATTTTTACGTGTTCGTTGATAAATTCGTGAATTTTACGGACGTGTCCGCATTTTGTAAGTTCTTCGAAAATTTCACCGTGATACGATCGTGATCGTCAGATTAAATATCAAAGTGATAATGAAATCGTACAACGTACGTAACGTGTTCACAGATTCGGATACTTTTTCGAGCTCTAGCATACGCATATTAGCAGTAAGCTTCGCTCGCTGGCAAAATCGCGAGTTTTACGCGGGCGATAATTCGAGTTTTGCGATGGTTGTCACTCGGTAAGATAGACATCGATAGAGGCCGATCCGAGGCTACCGACGATGTGACGCGGGCCTGCATTTAATAAAACCCAGCCACGAAATGATAAGCATCTGATGGGATCGAAGCCGCGTGAAGGGCCCGTTGAAAGCGTAGAAGAGGGATTAGCTGGATTAGTTGGCCGGCTGGATCTATCTATTCCGTAGTCGGATGAAAGGGATACCTATAATTACGTTCCCCTTACGGTGAGAGGGCGCGAAAAGCCTCGCTATGAATGACGTCGATATCTCTTCTTCCAAAGGGACGAAATTGAACCCGCTGCACACGCTTTTTCTCATCCCGCGCCACCGATGGGTCCTTTCTACTCCCTCAGAGAGCTCCTCTTTTTTTCCTCTCGCTCCTTTTCGAAACGGCTTTTCACCAGCTTTCAACTCCGCGCGCTCACGCGAGCCTGCGTGGTGTACAGGTCGTTTCATAAATAACAAAGACAATGGTGGTGCAGCGGGAAACGAGCTGGAGTTCGTTGCTTCTCGACATCTCGTTTCACCGGGAGTTCTAGAAATTATTTCCACCTCTGTTTATACCTATTTGTTGTTCATTTCGAGCTGTTTCGAGCGAGTTTGCTTGCAAAAATCTAAACAGACGATTTTATACATCGCGGCACAGATAATCTCGCGATGTTTATTAACAGAAGATAATAAACTTTCGAACGCTTTAAACCTGGGCAGTGTTCGAGATACCGTTGAACACGGAATTTTAATGTGCAAACTTGCAGAGAATACACACGATATGAAAAATATACGTGAAATATTACGGTATATCCTGATGATATTTGATGCGACAATTTTCTGTCTTTTAATTACATTCTCGAAAATATGAATTTGCATAAACATTTGTATGTCTAGATACCAGTGTTTATTTAATGAATGAGACTGTCCAGAGTAGACGAAGTGTTCTAAAGGAATCGTCGGAGACTTGCTTCATCGACGGAAGACTTCAGTCTAGCGTTACGAGAGAACTATAATTCATGACCTGCATCTGCTGTATCGAGAAAACTTGTTTTGCAAAAAAATCTGTCGTAATTTACCTTCCAAAAAGTTTCCTCCTCGTCGTACCATTTTATAAGGAACGGAAAGCAAAATGAGTTCACAGGGATCCATAAATCGTACGAAAATTCACGAGGTACATCATGCGAGATCCAGCCTATATATCCAATGTTTCCTTTGGAAACAGCATCCTTAACCATCGACGAGATCCAGAGGAAAAACAGAGAGAGAGAGAGAGAGAGAGTTGGTTTCGTATATATCTCAATTGAGTAAAATTAGAATTCCTTCGGGATTTATTCGCCACTTCTCTTCGCGTTCTTATCGTCTAAAAGGCCGAAAATCCCAGATAGGTTTCTTCGGCTTAGACACACAGACTTCCTTCCTTCAGCTACAACAATTTAGCTGCAATGGGAAACTTTCGAGTGCCTGTTTTTCTTTGGCAGCATCCGCAAAAGTTGGCTATCTTCGCGAAACGACTCGCGACTGATTACTCACGTGCAAATTTGAAATCGTTTTCCCGCGGGAGAAGCTGCGGTTATTAGTTCGCTGGTGTCGAACTAATTTTTTTTTTTTTTTGGAAATACGTGTAAGAAAATTGTATATTAAGCGTGTGGAGCGTGGTTTTTCTTGAAAGTATTGTATTATAAAATAATCACAGAGTGATATTAACAGAGAATGCACAAAGTCTTTAATTAGTTTTAGATTTTAATAAAATCTGGCAAGATTCTTGTCAAAACCTCTCATTCGCGCCACAATTTCAATTTAGATTCTCGATCGCGGGAACTTACACTTGATGAAATTGAGAATCTTTGACGAGAGAAATGATGGATAATGCAATCCCGTAAGTTGAAGAGTATATTTGAAAAACAATTCGAAGTCGCGCAAATGTCAAAAATCTCCGAAGAAAATAAGAACGAAAGAATAGGAGAAAAAGGGAAATACGGAGAATGGGAAAGGAGAGGTTTCTCCATTCGGGAAATAACGCACAATGTACTGTTTGTTTACATAAATTTTCAAGACAGTTTAGCAATTTTGAGAAGTTCCGAAGTTTCACCGAAAAGTTTCCCCTTCGAATTTCTAAGTCCTCGTTGCGAAGCCCGCCGAAAGTACGGAGTTAAGTAAGAAATAAAGACGTTGTATCTGGCAGGAATGAAGCAATGTTTCGAGAAATAAAGCTAAAGCTTAATTAAAAGTGGCTCAACTTCATTTAGTCATTCTCCTTGAGATTACATGACAACGAAAACGTTGATCCTTTACTCTACCGCAAGTGGATAATAGAAAACCGTCGTTCAAATAAAAAAGATTTGCAACTACTAATAATTTGATAACCTCTTTTTGCAATTAACTTAAGAAAAGTTTCTAAATTAAGGGAGGACTTACTTCCTCAAAAAAAGCCTGTAAACTTTAAAAAATCTGTAACCGTTAAAAAAACTGTTCCCTATAGATTATAATAGAAAGCTATCTTCTGAAAAAGTATTTTCTATATTTTCTTAAAATTCTAAAATTTCTTAAATTCTCTTATTGTCTTAAAAAAAAAGAACTATTTCCACGTCCAAAAGGAGCCAATTTAAAACAATTATTAATCTCTAATTCCTAAGTCCATAGACGTACAATTCCAGTAGTACAAGGACAAATAACGGCTGCAAATCATGTCCAATCCCCAAAACTTTCACTTTCACAGTAGATCTTCAAGCAGCTCTTTATGCGATACTCGAGATGCTCGAGGACTCTCCCATCCATGACTTTAACACTCATTCTTATTCATTCGTTCAAGTTCACGCGTGATCCTCAACATTTATCATCATCACTTTCTCTCGATTTGTCGTCGAATGACTCAAGGCTCCGTAACCGACATAACGACGTTATCATCGGGTTTAAGTGAGAGTCTCCGGTATCAGCGATAGCGCGACGTGACGCGTCACTGTCACGCTTCGTCTCCTTAAGCTTCGTTTTCCCCCTCGTGCAGCAATGCAGGGGTGGCCACCCTCGCCTTATCGCTACTCCCTTGCTTCTCTCCCGTACGAGTAGACCCATTCACGTCCTACTTGGCAGTACTCTCGATCAATCATATTCAAATTGAACGCGTAGCTCACGAGGATTCGCGACGGTGATGCGAGTTCCTGCAAATTCCTGCAAGTCCGTGCTGGCTCGTTTCAGCGAAACTCGAAATGCGAAGCACTGTCGGATTATTTGACTGAAATATTTCTTCCGGGAATGATCCTTTAATGAGGTACAAAATAATACGTTTTGTTCAATCGGATTGCAAGGGCGAGCATTTTCAGCGAAATAAGAACAATCGCTGACTCTTTAAAACTTTTATAGTGTACTAAATATAATTTTTATATTGTATTAATTGGAGTAAAATCACACTGAGATAATGGTGATCCCTTTTCAGATAGTAGATTTAGAAAACAATACGTAATTAATTATTTAATTAATTAAATTAATTTTCTTGGAAATCAATTAGTGGAATTAGATCCAAAGTATTTGCTGTACCGTCGCTTGCGATAAAAAATTTTATTAAAAAGAAAAAAAAAACGAACGAACATACAGGCAAAACGAACAAATTTCGCGTGGCAGCGAAACATGTTAATTAACCCATGGATTTAGTTTGTGCCACACCCAACCGCGAAAACCAAGTGAAATGCCAAATATCAAGCGCGTCTGATCCCCGATTATTTGCTAACAATAAGAATCGCATTTAACGTAGTTATTATAGGAGGTACAATACAACAAAGTGTTTTCTATCTACGGAAAACGTCTTACGACCTTCTGGTAGTTCCTTGACAATACTCTTTGCAGTCGATGGTCCGTTTCTTTAACGGAATGCAAAACGTTCGAGGGTAGATGAAGCGATTCAACCAGATACGGTTGAATTTAGATTATAACTGGGAACGTTAAAGGCTATTTTCCTTGGAGATCCTAACCAGCACCGGTTAACAATAGGTCGGGGAATAATGGAGTGAAAATAACAGGTGCTTTGCCACACCTCCGCAACGGCGTTCCGCGCTCGATCATCTCCGGGACTCCGCTGCTCGTGTACGCGGTCGTTTATGCAAGTTTATTATACGTATTAACACGATCGATCTCGTGGCACCATTCCTTCCTCGTTCGGCTCTGTCCCCGTAACTTTTGTTCCACGGAGACTAACGAAATACCATGTTGTTAACCATTGACGTATCTGGTGATGCAGAATTTCAGAGGGTGTGCATGATATGAGAAAATATATGAAATACCCGATTGTGCTTTTCACTTTCTATCTTTAATAAGAGCAAACATTCGCAGTCTGTGACAATTATTATTGTGGATATTTTGTATATTTTTGCATTTTTGTAAACACTCGCATGAAGAATATAAAACGTTCAATTGATCATAAACACCCAGAGAATCACTTTCGTCACTATCTTTCATTTATCTCTCAAGATTCGATATCTGATTCGACGAACGGTTCTCAGAGACTCCACTAACGAGGATTTTCGAAAGAAACGACCTCGGAAGAAGGTTCGAATTCTCGGTCGAAGGACGAAATTTCCCAAATCGTTGTACAAATCTTCCTCGTAACGCTTCGTTTCGTATCCCTTAAGCAAAAAGCGAACCACCAATTCTCCTCTCATTCTCCGGTTCCCTTCTACTCCCGCTGGCAACCATTTCCACGGCTACAAGAACGAACGCCTCTCTCTCTCTCTCTCTCTTTCCCTGCGCCCCTTCGCTCCTGTAACGAACCATTGTAAGAACGTGTTACAGCCTTGACAAAGCGTCGAAATCGACGTAGTCAAAGAACCGATAACGAGAAGGTTAGGCGAAAACCACCGGTCCCGAAGAAAGGATATTCGAACAATCCTGCCTCCCTCTGTCCGACGTAATTCTTCGTCGGAGCCGCGTTACAAACGATTCTCCCTCCCTTCGTGACACCGTTCGCCTCGAACGAACAGACAAAGCTATCGTGCCAGCTTCACCCCGTTTTCAAACCCTGCCATCCGCGCGGTGAAATCGAATCGAACGGAACACACCACCACTATCCCTCCCCCCCTCCGGTCTGTGTTCCTGCGTGGAATTTCTACAGGGGAAATGGCGGCCGGGGAAAGGTATCTAACGAGGCTAATCGGCCGCAAGAACGTCAATGATTTTCACTAGGCAGTAATTTAACTAATTGTCAGTCGGAGACGAACGGATGTCGGTGTACGAACTGGCGAAGCCACAGACGGTCGTCGTTGGATTACGAAACGAGCCTCGTTACTGTCGTTAACGATCTGCTTTCATCCGTCCGCGTGACGAGTTCCTATAAACGTGACCCACCGGAAGGAACTCAGCCGCCGCCGCCGCCGCCGTCGTGCTGGAGGCGGCGTGCAGCATCGATCAGGAACAGCGGAAGCTCGGCGTGTGGAGCGCTTTCTATTATCAACGATGCATCCGCAAACCGGTTCGTCCGAGGCTCGCTACCATCTCCGTCTTCCCATTACGAATAATGCAAACAATGCACAGGTGTACAGGTGTAGCGAATGGATCCTGATCTTAGCTTTTAATACATCAATGGATTTCCGCTAGTAGTGTATTTAAATACAGCCGTCGAATATAAAGTATCTCGAAATTTCATTAACACTTAACAGTGTTGGAATTGAAATAAAGTTTGAAACGGATCTATCGAACGTATGTAAAAATTACGAAATATTTTACAGTTTATATGTGTTTCGCAGACATCGAAAACAGAAGTACGCTTCGTCAAATTGATATTAAAAATTGATATTATTTGTAACATTCGCGGATTCCTTGAACTAAAAGACACATATATATGTGTGTGTGTGCGCGCGTGTGTGTGTGTATAATAGACCTGTACACGTGTATTTTAGTACACGTTCAAAACCGCAATCTCTACTTTCCACCTCGCCCATTTCCCCTTTCTCTCGCTCCTCTTTCATCTCCTATAGCACTCTCGTTCGTCGTCGCCACTTGGCAATCGCAAACTAAGACCCCGGCGTGCATGAGTTTGCCGATCACGTCACTATTCCCCGAAACTTGACTGGCTTCGCTGCCGCTGCCGCTACGTGCCATTTCCCTCGGTACAGGCCAAGTCGAGCTACTTGTAATTGATTTACAGGGTTCGCGATCGGCCGAGAAACGCCCGGGCGCGCGCTCCCGGTTTTCCATACGACGAACACTCCAACTAAACTGCCGAGGCGTCTTCCGTCGCTCCATTTAGGGAAACGTAGCAACCAGCCCTCTTGGAACGCTCCACCGACCACGGTGGCGCCCTTCGTTTGCGCGATTAACGGGCAAGAGTTTGCGATTCGAGATTGCGGGGGGGGGAGGGGAAAGGGCGAGTCTTTGCCGGCAGTTTGAGGTTTCGGTTGAAACGCCTGGCTGCGAGTGATTGGATGTATTGGCGCACAGGGCCCCCGAGACTCGTGACGCGAGTTTGGTAAAATCGGAATCGCGTATAAACGACGCATTTGTAGCGAATTAGTGGCGTTGAAGTGGTATGACGTGGGAATCTGCGGAATTTGTTATTTGTCCGTATTGCACGCTGATGTCGAGATTAAACTGCTACGTTTTTTTTTTTTTTTTTTTTCTTTAATGTAGAACGAGAAACACACATAATTCCTGTCGGTTTTTCCTCTTTCAATGACGATCGAAAAACGAAGGTTAAACATTTGTCGAGAAAATATGTGCAATTGGTTCAAGTTCCGACTTAATAAATATGCATAGGAATGGCCACAAAATAAATAAGTAGAATAAATTTGTATGAAGTATCTATGATAGCGTCTGAAGAGAAGAGTACACAAAGCTGGCAAATTTAACGTTGCGCGACGCGGACTTTTCCTACCTCGCTTTACATAAACTATCGCGATGTCGATGTACGTAAATATTGATTGCACAATATTGAATTTCGATTGAGGAACGTCGCGCAGATGAATTCTGGTATAAATGTAATCTCCGGAAGAGTGTCTTATTGCCCTGTTACCTCCAACTTTTTCTCATTGATCGAAGCACGAAGATTCAGATAAATAGACGAGAAGACGTGTGATTGATTTTACCTTTCTGCGGTAGCGCGGCGATGGAAGGAAACGAGGCTACGAATGAGAAAAATAGAGGGTGACCTGATAAGACCAGATTGAGAGGAAAGATGGGATGAATTTTCATGCGAGAGTAGTTTAACACGTTCGAGATCGGCGGATTTTGTTCGCAGTAGCAGCGGACGTTTTAAAAACGTCGTCTATCCATTTACTGTAGAGTTAATAGCAATCGAACTCGCAGAGTTTTTGGTAGAAAAAAATCACCATGACACGAAAATATTTTTACACCAGAGCGCAACAGCTATATCATCGGTCTCGCACGTGTTAATTGTTTCAGAATTACTGTGAAATTTGTGACAATAACATTCTCCATGGTTTTTTACGATGTATCGTTCTCCTACGAAAGCAGAGATTTCATTTCGACTTTGAAATTAACCACATGTCTCCCACATAATTGAAGACATTTCGAGACTCAAACTTCAGCCTGTTCGTTAAGACCATTCCCTATTCATAACGGACAAGCCTGTTCCCCGAAACGAAAACAGGCCGACCATGACACGAACCAGAGAAACGCCACATTGCCACATTTAATAGGAATTTCCATCGAACGTTCTATCACAAAAACCCTCTCGTCTTCGATTTCCAATCGATGTCCTTTCGAAAGGTATAAAGCTATCCTCAATTACCCTGAATTTCCGCTCATTTTGTCTGGGAAAAGAAGCTCGCTAAACAGAGAAGCCCAGCCCCGCGCGCGATCGGTTCTCTCACAATCAGATCGATTCCGAAAAATTCACCTCGATTTCATCGTTGGGGGTTTCATCGTGCAATAACGGAGGTGTTCGTACGCCAGTGCTGGTTTTCCAGGTTCACGGCAGAATAATAGAATTCCGCGTGCCGGGCCATCTCGTATAAAATTGGAAGGAAACCGCCGATATGCATGGCCCATTTTCCGCCGCTGGCCTCCGTTACTCTCGTTACAAAGTCGACAAGGGGTTCTCGATACAACCTATATTTCAAGACGCGACGCGGCGCTCGCGAGTATCCACGTACCGAACGTCGCTCTCGGGACGCTACGGCACGACAAAAATTTCATCGTCACCGTGTCACGATGGCGATATCGAACGATTTTACGGTTCGACAAGGCGTTGTACAGGAATTTGCTCCCACTCTACCTCTCTCTCTCTCTCTCTCTCTCTCTCTCTCTTTGTCTCTGGTTCTTCTCTTCATTCTTCCATCGTATGTTTCACCGAAAGACGAAAGAGGGGCGAAACACATCGAAAAGTTACGATGGCTCAAAAGCGAGCTGCGCACCTCATCAATCCTTAAATCGGAAACGAAGTCGACTCGTTTGCCGACCTATTTGGAGAACGTCCACCTTCCTCCTCAGTGCCTCCCTCCCCCCCTTTCTCCATCCCTTGCATCGACGAATCGCGACTCGATTTTCGATTTGGCCAAGATTTCATTCAGAGGAAGGTTCACGCGAGCGCCGGAGGATGGAAAAACCGAACAGACGGCTTGGACGGTTGCCGGTGCTCGTAAGATATTCGCCGAACGGGAGACGCGAAGTTGCGTTACCCTTGGATAAAGGGGGATTAGCGAGAGTTGTCTCCGCGCCAAAAGAGGCCAATACCCGTTACATCTACGGACCCACCGATCCTTCATCGTCCTTTATCCTTTTCTTGCTTCTCTCTCTCTCTCTTTCTCTCCCTATCCCTCTCCACTTTTTGTTTCCTCTTTTGCTTTCGCTTAACCCCGCCGACGACGCACATTGCTTTTATCTCCATTGGTCGCTTTTGTCCGCCTCGTTGTCGTTGCCGGCGCGGACCCGGGGCTGTTGCACGATAGGAAAGTGCGAGTAATAATGGAGAGGCGGATGGGTAGTTGTTGTTCGTGGCAACGTGATAGAGATTGGATCAGTCGAGAAATATTTGTCGATCAGTTTCTCAGTCCGACAGCATATATCGGGATATCTTCGAATATTCTCCGTTAAGTTGGTTTATATTGAAATTGAAATTTAAGCTCACGATTGAGATCTTCAATTCTACGATCTGCCATAGTCTTAGAGTTATTTGAAAGTTTTTGAAACGCTTCGAGGACCAGGCTTTAACCTTCGGGGCGAGTATCGTCGAGTATCGTCGAGCATCGGTCGCTTCCGTTGGATTATGAATATTCGTTAACTCGCGGTAATTCGTACGAAACTAGAATTCAGACTATAGCGTTTTATTAGTATCAAAATTAAATTTCCCCAAACATCCGAGTAGTGGTGTACGTTATAATATATTCAAGCTTTCAGAATGTTTAACAGCGGACGAAGGGTAGCTTTGAGTTTCATCGAAAACTGGGCAAAAAGCTCGTCGCAATCTCGCGGCACGAATTTGGCCAGATCTGTTCGCGGTTTCGCGCTCCTTAGTTTCGCCGCTTTGGCAGCGGATCCCGGGGCCGACTCGTCGTCTCACGTCGTAAAAATCACGCGGCAGACTTCCGCGAGACCAGAAAAAAAAAAGAAAAATGAAAGGGGAGAAGAAAAGAAGGAAACAGAGCTCCGATCGAGCTCCATCGACTGCGAGATTTATTTCATAGAATCGTAAACGTTTCCTGCGATGAATACCGGGGGCGGCACTTAACCAGGGTAATGCAGTCAGCTGCCACTTCGGTTCCTCCTTTCCCGAACAAGTTAACTTCCGGACTTGGAACGTCTTCGTAGAGATCCTCACTTTGACTATCAGCAAAGAGGATATCTCAGTCGGCATCTCGGGATTAAATGGAAGGGAAGATTGGCCATGGGATCCGACGGATGAAATGAATTTTCAATGCAGGCCGAGATCGAAGATCCTAAGCGAGAACAAGGATGAGAAACAGAGAGTCGGAGGCCGGAACGAGCCGGTCGAAAGGGGGCGAAAGTAAGGAGAGAGCGGAGTTAGGTATGCTAAGGTAATCCAACCTCCATCGAGACTTTTTCTCCCCTCCCCTCCCCCCTCCTACGCCTTTCTCCCACTCTGCCAGACGATCCGGCTTTCGCGATAAAATTAACGGAATTAATTTAGATTCTCTGTGGTCCGCGACTCCTTCGAAAGCCTATGGATTTGTACATAGAGGATCACGTGTTAACGAACTGAAAATCTGTGTTCTTAAT
The DNA here is from genome assembly GCA_032399595.1 of Tetragonula carbonaria. Lineage (NCBI taxonomy): Eukaryota > Metazoa > Arthropoda > Insecta > Hymenoptera > Apidae > Tetragonula > Tetragonula carbonaria. Next base: position 3,920,918 of record JAUCRC010000012.1, on the reverse strand, counting down.
ATACACGTACAATTTGCGTTTATTCTTCTTACGCAAGGATACAGATATTCGTTCGTTTGTTATCTCAAGGTGTTAAATAATATGATAAGTATTGATATTTTTGCTAATATTTTCGTGCTTTGCAAATGAATTAAGTTTCAAAAAATTCTTTAAAGAAGATATCGGAAAGACTGAATGAATGAATAATAAATAATTAATTCAATTACTTATTTGCTATTTAGTTATTTAATTAGAAGAGGCTGAAAATTTTCATGTGCCCCTGCATATTTGAGTATCTCTGTTCAAAATAAAAATTCTTTCAGACCAATTCTAGATAACGCAGTTAGATTCAGAGGGTAACTCGAATTTCGGAAACAAGTCCGGAAAAACGTGTTACCTTCTACAGGGATGGGAGCTATAATTGTACAAGTGCACGGGTATTGTTCTGTTAATAGCGAAGTAGGTTTTGCGCTTATTAACCAGCGTACAAGGGTAGTGGTTGCAGTCAGGTTCCGGAACAAGGTTTATCACTTATTACCCGCAATATACAGATTGTGTTACCACATTGTACAATTACAATTCATAACTTTGTCGATTTTTACCGTTGCCGTATGAAGACTTCGACATGCGAAAGAAAATTGATATTTTACACATGTATGAATAAAATTTGTATCGAACGTTTCCCCCTATTAATCCTTAATTATCAAGTCACCGACTGAAAATCTAATTTTGGAATTTTCAATTTAATTTAACGTTATCATTAGTTTTCGAATATACAGCACAAAGTAAAACGAAATACCGTAAATTTTTGTAATCCAATATAGATTATACGTTAGTCAAACATTTAACGAGAGATAAGATACGAAGATCCATAGAATGCATGCAAAAATGTACGAACATACGTATAAAAACAGTTATACCGTAAATTTTTACTTAGATTTCGCTTTCTCAGTCGAGTTTAAAAAGTACGTGTTCGCTTAAACCACCAGTTTAATTACATTACATTACACGTTCATTTCTCTCGTCAATTACAATTCAGTTCATACGAAATCACGCTGTGTTTCTTCACTTAACACTTGCGAAACTTTCTCGCGACTGTCGCTGTACATCGAACAATATTAGCGAATTTATTAAGTCGTATAACTTATTCTACCGATCATACGAGAAACTTCGAATACGATGTTTATATCCTAATCTGCCGAAAAACCCTCCACCCTAGGCCATATTTCACCTTCGTCTTAACGTTGTTCTGGCTTATTTTCGAGGCGGACGATCGCCAGGATTTCCCCTCTGAAACGTGCGCTCACACGTGTGTGTGTATACGTGTGCCGATGTAACGCGATTACCGGGCGAAATACTTTCCATGCAAATTTGCGCGGAATATGTTCTCGTAGGAGTTTTATAAACGGGCGTTTCGTCACGGTGACGAAGGTGAAAGGGCAGAGAGAGATAGAGAGAGAGAGAGAGTGTGGAAGAAGAAAGGCACGCGGAACAACATAGGACACAAGGCACAGATAATAGGACGTAACGTTCGTCGACGGTAGAACGTTTTTGTTGTTGGCAGTTAACCGCGGGCAATGAGGCAACAAACAACGCCGCAAGCCTTTCTCTCGCCTACCTTTTCCCGTGGAATTACACACTCGCCAAATGCCTCCTTTCTTTTTCTTTTTTTTCCTACGTCCACCACCTTCCCTATCTGTTTCCTTTCTTTCTTCCTCTAATTTTCTTTTCTTCCTCTTGTATTCCCTTCCCCTCTCTTTTCTATCTCATTATTTCCTCCTCTCTTCTGGAAGAGAGAAGAATCTTTTTGTATAGTTTTTAGTTGAAAACTGACGATTGTAAAAAGAGAGGAAGTCATCGAAAAAGGAATTCTAGACATTGATCAATTACGGGCGTAAGCCAGCGAGTTGTCTCTCCTCGACGTATCAGAGAATCGTTGCACATTGAGTTTCAATCTTAATTTGTATATTTAGCTTCTAATTTACGTAGCATTTTCTTCCATATTTTCTTTTCTTTTATTTCTATTTAGTTTCTCCGCGTTTTATATATAATTCGCGCGATCACTCTTTCGCTGACTGACCCACGGGTAGCGCGTTTGCTGGTCGTTTTTCGAGTCGGGCCGGCCCGATCCCTGGCCGACACATTATTTACATGCCTCGATGAAACTTCACCGCCGGTAAATACGGGTCGGACGGCGCGTCTTGAACTTTGAATCAAAATGAAATTCCAGGGCCCTGGATATATACACGGAATACGGAACGAGGCGGAGAGATGCAAGAGAGAGAGAGAGAGAGAAAGAGAGTGTGTGTGTTCTTCTTGTAAGAGTATAACGTGCCCACCGGATACACGGGGAGCCAGGGAAAATATTATGCTGAAGGGCGATGGAGGGCAAGAGGGCACAAAGATAGGAAATCGCGTAGAGGACGGCAATCGAGCGAAAAATTGGGTTGTACAAACATCTACTCTGTGGCCGTATATTCATCCTTTCCTCTCTCGAGCCCTGCGAGTCGCGATTTCGTCCTTGTCCCGCTTTATTCCGCTTTTTCATCCAGTGTCTTCGACTTTATTCCTTTCTGCAACCTTGGGAAAATCACATTTTTCCGTCTCCGCGTCGTGGTTTTTTTTTTCATTCCTCGTCGAACCACGTTCATCGTCTCGACGTATTTTTTTTCTTCCCCTCACGGGAAAGGGTTTGTCTCCCCAGAAGGGAAGAAGAAGCAGACGGTTGATTCTCTGTTTCACTCCGTTCCTGTAGATGAAAGATTTTCGATCTTTTTAACTTCGGTCAGTCTTGTCTCTTGCTTCTCAGATTTATTTCTCGTTTTCAATATGCTACGACGACGTTAAATGAAGAACATGGGGGAAATTAACGATGGCGCGAAAGACAACTACGTATTAGTTTCGTACGAGATAACGAGGCTGATCTGGACTGATCCTGAAGTTTTCCGGCAAAATTCTCCAGGTTTAAGAAGTGAATTTAGGGCAGCAGAAAATTGCGGCAAGAAGTCTGGTCCTGATGTTTCTGAAAATCTGAAGTTTCCAAGGGAAATTCGCTTTAGGAAGTAGGTGCATTTGGAACGGTGGGAAATCGAGGTTCGGCGATTGGCCTGGCCTTCACAAATTTGAAGTTTTTGATGAGAATCAGAATGGCTCCTTAGAATGGATTAAATCGTTCATCTTTCATAATTTATATCCTGTGCTCAGCACAGAACAAATGCTCAGCAATAATAAATAACAAAATTGTTCATTATTGACGTACAATTAAATCTCGTTTCATCTTTCAAAACCGTACAAAATATTGAAAATTCCAAAACGTTAGTACTCGATAGCCACAGATCGTAGAGACGGAATTTTGTCAATTTTTTTTTTTTTTTAGTAGAATACAATTTCGTACTTCTCGCGCGAATAAAGTACATCCAAAGACCAGAAGAACAAACATTGTCCTTCAACCCGGTTTCACGCGGTAATTAAAATGCAAATATATACCACCGTTACAATCAACCGAAGGGGCAAGCCCGGCTACGAAGCGACTTACCTTTTCCAACAGTAACGCCCTATACATCGTCTCGATCTTCCTGCATCTTCGTGCATCCACCCTACCCTTCCTCGGAAGACACTCCATATACAAGTTCTCCGTAAACTAACTTGCCTCTTGGAGAGCGTGCTCGTCCTTGCTGCGCCGTAGCTGAAAGGGTTAGCAGGTTGCAGACTGGCAAGAAAACTTGCCGCGATATTGCTCGAGTAAGAAGTCAGGCCGGAGAAACCAGCGAGAGGATGTTCGATGGTCGGGGTAGGGGGCAGGGAATCATTGTTATCCCGGCGTCTGGCTTCGCGTTTCACGTCGTACCGCCGCCCCGCGTACTTTCAATTTCAACCCCGATGGCGAATAACAATTTCCTGGCTTATTTACACCGGACTCGTCATCTTTGACGCGTTATTATCGGAATTCGATAACTAATATTTTTCTGCCGTGTGCGCGGAACAAGGACGCCGGGTAATGATGAAGAAAAAAGAGAAAATAATAAAAAAAAAGAACAGGGAAAAGCGAGGAGAAAAACAGAGGGTCGTCTAACGAAGCGGTTACGCGGGAGCCCTGCGAGGAAGAATGAATAGGAGCCGCGTTCCAGGAGTTAACACCTGGGAGATATGATGACGTAATAGTTGCGTTATTTAATACTTAATAATTACACTCGATTGGACAGGCCGCGAACTTAGTCGAACAAGTGACGTTCGCGTCATTCATTGACAACGAGATGTTGTGTTATCGTTTAGTCGTTAGATTACAAAAATATCACTTGTATCGAAATGAAGCCGAACTGTAGAAGGTCTCTGAAATATTGTTACAATTATTTAATGTTAACATAAAAACAGCTGCTTGTGAAAAGTATTTGAACACTTAAAAGGAACATTTTATGGATTACATTATGTGCTTCAATACATTGATAAAATGTTGATAAAATTTGAAATGTTTTACGTAACGCAGGTAATACACATACATAAGAATTCTCCCATGGCGAGTGTTCGCATATATTTATCAGCCATTGTAAATGACTGTGTCATTCGCAATGTGTTAACCGAGAAAGTAATTGCTGACATTAACGACAAAATTTATCTCACTACAATTAAATTGCGCTGAAATTAACTCTACCGTAAGTGAAAAAAAATACAGTCCATTATTTTCTAAGATCTGCCGCTGTCGAACGTGTTTTTGAAAAAAAAAGAGAAACGCTTCTGCTTGAGATATTTCCAGAAATTCAACGCACAGACGTCTCAATAATCATTTGTATCTTGCTGCGTTCGTAATAAACAGGAAGTTCCCCTTCTCGTCGATTTTCCTTACGTACTTTCTACTCTCGCCTGTACTACGAAAATTTTTTTCTGAATCTCCTTCTCTTCGGTTTTCTTGCGCACCAGCGAGATATTTAAGCTGTAAGCTCCTTCGAGCCGAGCCTGCGTTCGCCTCTTCCTTTTTTCTTTTTTTTTTTTTTTCATTCACGTAATCAGAAGGAGCAGCTGGAAAGCGTAAGGTAAACCAGAACGTCTGAAGCTTCCGCCGAGTCCGTTGCCACGAAGGATGATTGAAAAACAACCTTTGCTTAGGCGTTTAACGGGAGAGGCGGTAAGGAGGGGAAAGGGGAAGCGATGATACGGTTTATTGATAGTGACGTGTAAAGATCCACCGCTGTTGGCGGAAATTTTGTTTCAAAGGGGAAGTTCCACGCGACGAAATATTATTTCACCTGAGCCGCGCGATCATCAAAGAAATATCGCCTCGGTATATATTTACAATCGGAAGATTTTTACGTTTTTGCAATTAGACTACTAGATTTATTTCTATCCCGTAATTGAACCACGGATTTTCATTTCGATGATTTTTATCCGAGGCAGGATTTAATGATGTAACGCAATGCTCGTTGCAATTTTTAATCCTTTAACGGCCGTACCTGCGACGCATGCGTTTAATACCAAAAAACAGAATAACTATATCCTCGTTCGCTTTTCCACTTCGGTTTCGAACGCAGAAAGTACACCTAGCATCGCTAAAAAAATACCTGAACATACCTCGGGACATATGTTTGATGAAAATCAAGCCCTTTTAATCTGCGTTTCCTTAGTCTCGTGTCCATGAAAATGAAAATTCACATTAAAAGCGGCGGCGTATTCATAACGGATTTCGACCACCTTTAATCTGTAGTTTCTATTTATCCTCGATCGTGAATCCACGAAAATGAAAATTCACGGAAAAATCTGCAGCGTGTTCGTAATAGAGAACGCGAATTTGTTACGAGCAAAGGGAGCTGATTTCGTTGTTATCGTGTCGGTAGTAGCGACACACAGCTTTTCAGGTCTTTCTCTTTTTCTCCCTCTCTCTCGTCGTGGATAAAGTGGAGAACGATGGCGTACGATACAGTTAAGCGAACGGAGGGAAAAATGGGGACACACGAGCGTGTGTCTTGTCGATAGGTAATCCCTCCGGAATATTCCGACACGGTGGCACATGTTAATTTAGCCGGGACGAGCCTCTAAAATTTGATCCTCCCATTGTTTTCTCTCTGGCTGGCTGGTGCATACGAGATTTAAGATCGCCGGTTCATCGAGTTTTCCGACGAATTAACCCCGTTTCGTTCGTGCGCGACAGGGATACGAGGGGACGAGGCAGTGTCGAGGGATGAAAATTTATCGGCGGATATAAGGCGAATTGAGGGCTAGTCAGAAGAAACACGCGACATGACCGCACGACTGGCCGGCTAATCGAATTCTTCCGTTGTTAATTCACGCTAATTCATGAAGAATAACGTGTTCTATGATACTTGACGAGGTAAAAGGCGACATTTTTGCGTTAGATCGACTTGATGGGAAAAAGTGAGTTTAATCTAGAATTAAACGTATATATTTTTAGCGATACAAAAGAAAAAGAGAGTATCAAACTTCGAAATTTTCCTTTGATATATGTGTCACGTAATTGGGATCGATTATATCATGAAACTGTTTGACGCAGTTTCGCAAATATGAAAATACCACGAGAACATTCGCGTGGAAATTTCGCGAAAAGATCAACGAAACTCAGCTGTAATTCACTAGTTGGCGAGGAAGTGTATAATTGTCGGACGATATCGGAGAGATCGTTCTCGATTACGTAGTCACCGACGTATCCTTTGCTTTCCGTATATAAAGGGCCCGCAATTTTTATTTCTCTCACGTGCAGACTCCGCTCTCTGCAAAAAGTCTTTGACGTCGCTAACGGGCGAAGTTTAGTATTAGTATTCCAAAGCGGTGCCGCGGAAGACGAGGCTCTGTGATCATCGAAAAGGAACCTCCCACCCCCGCGCCGGGACAATCTCGCGTTACGGGATTTTTCTTCGTACTTTGGTCTGGCTTGAAAATCGAACGAATTCGATCCGCCGCCTTCTTTCTCGATTTTGCACTGTACATGCCGGAATTTAATATATGCAAATCACCGCGGGAGGAGGTCACGTTCCCTCGCACTTCGTTTGCAATTTTTTCATTTGCAAAAAAAAAAAAAAATACGACGTTTGGGAGCTCAAAAAAAGAGCAAGAAACATCTCGACGTAACGTTAATTTCGCATACTTTTTAGTACGCGTGACTTGCGAGCGCAAAATTTTAAATTAACTGTCGGGATCTCGTTCTCCGTTATATTACCAGACCAATCGAATTTTATTTCGTCAACGTCTCGAATAGAAGCCACCCTTGAAGCCACCTTTCAAACATTGAGCGACGTTTTCCTGACGTTTAATAATTCTAGACTGCCATGGCTCTTTCTCTGTTTCTCTCAATTTGAGCCGGGACTCTCGTGACGGTGATATTCCACGATCGTGATGCCGTCTTCTTCGTCGCGGAGATGCCAGATCGTCGTTGCAGAGACCTCGGGGGCCCGTGGATCCCGCTTAGCGGATTTCCACCGTTGCCGCAGGGATTAGACTCGCATAATTCCAGGAGACGTCCAGAAAACCATTAGGAACCGGACGTCTTCCTATTCGATTCTGGCCGGGTTCGAGAATTTAAGAGAGATGGCTCTGTGTTATACGAGGATATTTACCCTTGCGCGAAATTTTATTCGCTGAAACTCTGCTCTAAGCTCGGGAGGCAAGGAGCAGGAATATTTTATCCCAGAGGGACCAATTTTTAGATTCGAAAGCAGCGAGAAATTCGCATCAACGACTTTTCACTTTCATTTGGGAATTGAATTTATTTGTTGCGTAATAAATTCCGCTGTGAGAGACAAGGCTATTTGTCGAGATAGATTTTACGGATTAACTTGATACGATTGGAATTTTCAAAAAGTTGCAGGCATCATAGTGAAATATTATAGGAAACATTATAAAAAAGGTGTTTCGTAGAGACCTGTGTAAAGTTGGAAATTCTAAAAGTCTAAAATGCACGTAAATAAAGTAATGAGCTCGACGATGTAAATATTCAATGCATCATGGGATTATCATGAACTATCAACAGCTTCTTCCACGTCCTCGCACGGTTGAGTTTCAAAACATTCTTGAGTTTCGGCTGAAATACTCCCTTAAATATTCACGGTTTCTCAAATATTTTCATTTCTAACGAGGGAAAAAGATTTTTCCCTCGTATCTTACGCTCTCTCTCTCTCTCTCTCTCTCTCTCTCTGCGAATTCTGTCGCGGAAAGAAATCTAAGAAATTCGTTAATTCGTACCATGTGAGTGTTGCAACTCGTCGCAAACGGAAATTCGACATTTTTCTTTTCGACAAGAAAAGAGATTTCCTGCTATTTCTGCGAATCTGTCTCTCTGTCTCGTGCAATGGAATTCGCAGATACACAGAGAGAGAGAGAGAGAAAAAGAGATAGAGATCTGTGAAACTAACCAATCACAACGTTCGACTTACAACTCGTTCCGTACGAAATTCTACGTCTTCACTTTTAACATGAAGTTTCTACTGCTGCGAACTCTATCGCAGTGAAACCAACTAATCACGATCCGACTTGCAATTCGTCGCGGAAGTTCGACGCAGAAGCTGGCTGTAATTCGATCGTTATCTTCTTCGTGTTCGAGCGTTGCGAGTTGCACAGTGGAGAATGCGGCAGCGATGCAACGAAACACAAGGATGCCGACTTGCTTGCGGCTCACGCTCGACGAACGCAACGAATTTATTGTGAAAACACTTGGCGAACGATCTCCTCAGCGCCGGCAGGTCTTCTTCATTGAAATCCACATGCTCGTGCCGGGTTTCCGTCTCGGGGGTTTCTCCAACCAGTCGCGAGAGACAGGTAAACACCGCGACGAAATCGTTCGAAGTGGAACAAGGAACATCGTGTGAACGGCATACGACGTTCCGCATGTACGAGTGCGTGTGAGTGAGTGCGCGTGCATGGTAATGCAGCAGACCTTTGCAACGTTAACGACGAACGCGTTCCCGTATTAATCTGAATTTCAAATTCTCGCGCGCCTCCGCCGGGCGGAATCGCTGACGAGGGAAAGCGCGCACCGCCGCCGTGTGCTTCCCCTTTGTCACTGGAATTGGCCGCAAAATGTGAAAATCCTTGTCGCGCGCTCTTGCATCACGACGTAACGTTCAACGTTGACATTCGTTTTCGGGACTTCGAGGAGAGCGAAATTCGCCGTTTCGCCCGGCGCAGTATGCAGATCGTGCGAAGCTTCCCCCGAAAAGTAATTGGGCGAAATATGCACGCCGCTGCACGGAAATTTTCCTCAGGATTATTAAAATTTCTCTATTTTCGACGTTCGTCGAAAGATCATATCTTTCAATCGCATTTTACGACACGATTTCTAATGTATCGACATTCCACTAGTTTTTCGTTGGACGAAACGTGAATTAAGTGATTGTTAAATGCGAATTTTCAGACGGAATATACGATATCGATAATCATAAAACCAGCAGTAAGCACAGTAAGCATTTAATAATAAGCGTTTAATCTCTCCAGTTTTTCAATACAATACTTGTCTCAAGACTTTTGAACGAAGGTGTGTAAATTGGATATTTCTATACATTCTTGGAGCTTCGTATTCCCCGCTGTATCAGGGGAAGACATGTAATTGCAAAGGAAAATTGTATCGAGGTACGATTTCGATTTTAGTTGCCTTATTCAAATCTGATACACGTACGGGGATGATTTTTTTTTCTAACGTGTACAAGATCAGCCAGCGCCGACAATCTCAGACATCCAATCTCGCAGGAGAGATCTCTCGTATCAAAGCCTAATTTCCAAAACTGTTTGCTCCGCTCGAATATTCGAAAAGTCTGTCTCCTCTCTTCATCCATCCACCCTTAGCAGCATTCTCCCTGCGAACCTAAATAAATACCAGCTTATCTCTCAATAAATACGAGCTTATCACACCCCCTGACACGTTTCGACGTTCCTCGATCTTCTCTTTTCCTTTTTATCCAGACGAAAGATCACTTCGATACCGAATGGCTAGGAATATCGGAGTTTAGCCTGCCCGAGAGAGAGAAAGAGAGAGAGCGTAGCAAACAAAACGGCCGCCGAGATGTTCAAGTAACATCCAATCTGCCGGTGTAGTTTCTCGCGGTTACGGCCAATGTAAATCGTCGTTCGCCGTGAACCGAAATGGCCGGCACGAGTTACGACGAAGGGTTACTTTCCACGGGGCATTCCGAGTTCATTGGCGTGGGGCTGGTTCACGATCGTCGCTCGTTCGCAGGAACCTCGGACAGTAACGACGGATCTAACCGACGGCACCGACGACGATGACAACGGTTGTATCTTGGCGAGTTGCGTGCGCGGAGACAGTTTCTTCGGGCCACTTTATGTCCAGTCGTTTTGGAAACTTGCTCGACGAAGAGGAGGCGACGCGGAGGGCTCTCTGCGTGGAACAATTCAAGTTTACATTTATGTAGCTGGTAAAACAGGAGGGTTGAATTGCGCGGTTTGTCGGATACGTTTAGAAAAGTTCTTTGCTTTTTTTAAATTTTGGAATACAACCTAACCTTCGTTCGTTTTCTTCGGCGACGGTTCTTCGTAGATTTTTATGCATAATTATTCGTATTGTTGACGATATAGGAAGGAAATTAGAACTTCTATGGAAAATTGTTTTAAGGGCAAAAATGTAGCGTAAGTAGCTGAGCAACAGGATCGAATTTGTTAGGTGTAATTACTGTCGATGCAATTATATTATCTTGTGTTTTATTTCTGTTTGCTTTCGTGATTGGAACATTTCGTTCTCTAAACTTGCGTCAACAGACGTTCTCTGTAAACTTAAATTAAGAGACTTAAATCGGCGAGAAGGAAAGAATGTACCGGAGAGACTGGAATTGCAAATCAAAGGGAAAGGTATTTCTACAAAACGAAGAGAACTGCGAATTGTGTCAAGTAAATTTATTTACGGCCAAGCAATTACAGATGAAATGAATTTGAATGAAATTACAAAGTCAAAGCAAGCAGATCGATGAATACGGGCGGAAGAGGAGGAAATTCAGCTTTTAACGTTCAATTTTCGATGCTTAATACCACTCTTTGTAAGGACGCTCAACCGCAGGCAGTAAATGTCGCGTCGTAAGTCCAGGATTACGATGGTTACGCGCCAAAAGCGAAAACATTCACGCGGAACGAGACAGGTTGCGGCTCTGAAGCACAATCGCGTCTGGACGCCATAACGTTTCACGCTTTTGTCCCGGAAACCACGGCTTTGCGTCTCTAAATCGCGCCAGCAGTAACTGCCTCGAATCGTCGGGAAATTTTTTTTTTTTTTGTTTCCATGCGCGTCTGCGTTCGCGCTTCATTAGATTTTCCACTTATGTATATCGACATTTCGGACGATTTTTCCTTCGTTGAACGAATAAAAATCGAACTAATCTCTTCGAACTAAAATATTTGTTTGGTGAAATATTTATAGATTATGCAAGTCTTAACGTTAGGAGAAGTTTTATTGAAAATAGATAAATTTGTGTAATATTGAATTTTATTGAAAATTTCTTTCTTTCACGCTAGTGGAAACTTGTCTGTACTCTCGTTGAAAAATTTTAAAGAATGTCGAAATGTCAAAAGAGATTAAACTTCTTGATGTAAATAAATATCTCTTTACATGAATTAATTTTTACTGAATTAATTATATCTCAAAGTCAAAATTATCATGATAATAATTACTTTCTTCTTATTCTTCTTCATCTTCTTCTAATATATTTCGTTCGAAAACTAAAAGATGTCGAAGATACTCCAAGCTTTTAAACTGAAGTGCATACATATATATGGGCGTTAGTAATTGTAATTTCAAAGAATCGTGCTTTATAAATCGTAGAAAATTGCCCAATTATGGAGAGACTTTTGTCGCTGAATTAAAATAAGAAGGATTTGGAATTCCTGTTGGAATACGATGTAGAACATTTCCATGACAACGCGAGCTATCGAAGATGTCTGTTTCATTGAAATTTCTCGGATTGGGAGTTCTGCAAAGGGAACGTTTGCTTCCTCTTCTGATTCTGTCAAAAGGTTAAATGAAGCGGATAATTAAGCAAAAGGTACCGTCGAATGTTTTACCGAAGGAAGGGAGGAAAATGTTTCTTAAACAATGTCCAGAGATCTGTAAGGAAAGTTCGTTCCTCCAGGTATTTGCTTGATAGAACCGGACACTTCTTCTCGCAGAGTTAATTACCTAGATTTATAAACTTGATGGCTCTAGAAAGATGCGGATACTGAAAGTTTCGCGACTCTTTTGTCTCTCCTCGGGAGCATGCTAGTTAGCCTCGTCGTCGGGAGAAAAAAGAGAGAGAGAGAGAGAGAGAGAGAGAAAGAGGTGATTTAAGAAGGCACTTAATCAAACCCGGGGAAACAAATTTTCAGGCTTTTCTCAATCTACGTGTAACATAGATAAAAACGAGCTTCCCATGAAGCTTCTTAGCAGTCAACTTCTTAACAGTTAACTTTCCAGTCTTAAGCCAATCAACTCGAAGTCTAATTAATTTTCTGTCCAGTCTTGGACGTTCGCATTTTTCCCCCAATACTTCTTTCTCCTTTTTCTCCTTCGCGAAGAATTAAAATATCCTTTAAACTAACGTTCGCGTAATATTTACAATCACAGTAATCTCTTGTTTAACGTACAAGACACGGAGAACAAACCTCGCTTTCCCGTTTCTCCCGATTTGATTTTATTTCTTTTCACTCATTACCTCCCGACGATATGGCGTTAAACGATAATAATCAGACGAATTACGTAACGAGCAAACATCAAACGGACGTTAAACCGTAGTCCAAGCTTCTCGATGGCGATATTAATAACCGGAACGTAGATCGATCAATCTCTTTTCCCCCTGGAGATGACCAGTTATGCTCGGTCGCTGGCAAGCGATTTTTTTTTCCGCACGAACTGACCCACAGCGAGTATACAAAGCGCGATATACAGAGAGCCATGGCTACGCTGTGTCGATTTTCATCTCTTCTCTTCGCTTGTTTCGTCGTATCGTCTCGTTTGTATCAGTTTCTCCGCTTCCTTCCCGCCCGTTCGTTTCCTTTTTCCTTCGGTCCACGTCCAGCTATCGCGCTCGCTTTTTTTCCCGGCTTTCCGTCGAGCCACCCTCCGTCACCGTCGTGCCTTCGTTTCTCTCTGAGTATGCTCTTCCATCCCTTCTCTATCTCTGTCTCTCTCTGTCTCTCTCTATCTCGTGAACCAGCAGTTGTGTAATTTTCAACGCCAGAAAAGCGGGCGTACGCGCAAAATGAACGACCGTCCTCGATGCTGGACGACCCCTTCGTTAAAGCAACTCGCTGACAATTTTCTTTTTTGACCCGGCGCTCGCTCGTTTGGTCGTTCGTTCGCGTGTTCCTTTCTTCCTTCTGGTCGGCCCATTCGGAAATTGAAACGACGTAAGCTCGCCCGAGGCAAACTGCTCGGTTCCCGGTATCGTCCCGGCAACGTTGAAAAGGCTACGCTTGCTCGCTACGCTTTGACTTCCTCTACATTTCCATCTTTTTTTCCCCTCTCCGCTTTTCAACGTCTCGTTTCTTTTTCACCGCGTCCGTTTTCTTTCCTCCTCCCCCTCCCCGCCCCCTCTCTCTTCCGGCAACCGTTTCATTAGTCGATTAATTGAAACGCAACGATACCCCGATGCGTTTTATGGCCGTACTTTGCGCTCCTTTAAAAAGATTCTCCAGAAAAAAAAAGAAAGAAAACGGGGAAGAGAATCGCTCGAGGCGATGTTCTACCGTTCGCCAATCGTTTTCAAAGGAAACAACTGAAAATCCGGTTCCGACGCTCGATCGCCACGCAAGAAACGTGGCCGCGTACGCGGGAAATATCGCGACACTTGCGAGAACGCGGTCGGACAATTTGATTTCCTGCGGAGCCATTCGGCTGGGGAACGTTGCTCACCCTTCCTCCCTGCCCACCCTTGCAAGCGATGTTTTATCGGCCGGCAACCGCAAAAACTCGCTCAAAGCGTTATCCCGATGAGATTTAACTGCACTCGTCCCCTCGACGTTGTTTCCCTTTAAATGCAATTTGTTTCAAGGGAAGAAGCCCCGGGAGCTAACTATCTGTGGTTTTTACCACACCCACCGATACCATCGCCGGACATAAGTACTCTCTTCCCTCTCTCCTTCTTCCTCTCGATAAACTCGCCGATGAAAAAAGCCCTCTCGTCGTTGGAATCGCGGCCGCTGACGTTGCCTTCCTTTTCTCCAGCTTTCTCCAGCCAGATTTCTCAGAGACATTTTCAGTTTTCTCTCCGTCCGAGAGATTTCTTTCTCGACACTTTTTTTCTTTTCGCTTTTACCCCTCCCCCCCCATCTATCTGTATCACCCCGTCATTCCTCTCACACGCTTGGCACATTTAAAAGAAGATAATCATCGATCGCACCCAAGCGCAAGTTGCAGCAGCAAATTTATTGCAACGTAATTACAAACATTTCGCGCAACACGAGCGGATTTTTATTTTTTTGAACGTTGTTACAAATTAACTTAAATGCACGTAGCTCGACACGATCTAAATCCTCCGAACCTGCGATTACTCGCACGTGATTCTACTCTACTTTGTACGCTTGTTACAAAAATATTGCGCGTTCGAGGTCGACTCGACATAACCGTTACCCAAATGGGTTTCACCTCTTTCAAACTCTCCGAGACAGTCGAAAGTCGGAAACGATTCGTTTTGTTCGTTCATCTCAGTCAAGAGATTCAAGAGACACTGTCACTCGTGTCTCGTTAAGTTCGTCCGTTTAATCTCTCTCTCGGTAGGATGAAACTCTGTGTGCTGTTCTTTTTTAAAATGAGTTCCCCGATATAACATATCGTCCGTCTGTTTTCTTTCTTTTTCCTTTTCACTTTGAATTCAATCGGTATCGACCATAGGGGGAGAGGGGGGATCGATCGCGTCGCATCTCGATGGTTTCTGCACGTGGATCTGCCCTCCCCCCTCCCCCCCGCCCGAGGGTAACAGTTCAAAAGGAGCAACGCGAATTGCGGGATGAAAAATTCTTCATAAAGCTTCATGAATATTTCAATGATTCGCATAAACGAGCAATTAGGCTGAATTAGGGTCTTCCATCCCATTGCTACTCTCCTCGCTCCGGGTAATATCGCTTTTCATCGGCCGATCCTCTTCCGCGATTAATCGTTTCTCGATAGTCTTATATCCACCGGCAACCAAATTTCAATCTTTCCTCGAACGAAACCTTTCGTCGCTCTTTTCCTGCCCTTTTCTCCCATTTGTTTTCTCTCCTTTTCTTTCCCATCTTGTTCTGCCCACTATGAATTATACAATGCGGCCTCTATCCTCGAAATCGTTTCACCGGCTCATGCTGCTGCTGCTGTTCGTACAAGCTGCGTGTACCTTTGCGCACATGTACCGGCTACGTGTACACGCGCATCCCTGTCTGGTTGGAGCTGAATCACGCCTCCTCTGGACCCTGTCGGCGAGCCGGTTAATTATCGCGACGTTTCGAGAAGCTATTGCCACGGCAACCGATGCGCCCGCCCGCTCGAGGACTCGCGCGATCGTGACGAACCCCCCCGAATGTTCGTTGATTATTCCGTGACAATCTCGCAAATCACGCGATGCATTCGCACATCTCGCGAGTACGGATGTTATCTTCTAATTAGGCCACGATTTGCTTTGTGCCAATTGTTGAATCGCTTCGCCTGCTCCACTTCTCTGTCTCTTCCAATCTGTCTATCATGTATCCTTTCTTCTCTCTCTCTCTCTCTCTCTCTCTCTCCGTGTCTCTTGTCTTTGATTTCCTCTTTTTCTTATTTCTTTTCTTTCTCTCCTCGTTATACATCGACGACCCGTAGCCGCGGAATTTATTATCATCGGAGAACAAGTTCGTGATTATATCGAGACACGACGGAAAATGAACTTGAATGTGCCGTGTTCTTCGTTCGCATATTGATGAAAATTGCAACGGAGTAAATACTCATCCGGGATGAAATTTAATGTACCTTAGACTGCAATATGATGATCGTGAAAACATCGATATTTCCAAAAGTTCGACAGAAATCTTCGCAAGAACGTCGCATTTTTTTCCCCCATTTATTTCCGAAGCAGTTCGAATCAACTTGCCAATTTTACCTACAAATTTTCTCAGGCCGTTGCTCTCCTTCCAAAACAGAAGGCGCGCATAAAACTCGCGCGATATTTTTCCCGCGCTGTGAAACGGACAGGCGTAACGCTTCTGGTATGCAAAACGCCAGGAAGATCGACGAGAACACGGAAAGGGGGATATCAGAATGCCCGGGTTAAGTTGAGGAAGATTCGAATTACCGATCTTGCAAACGCAAGTGAATCGGACAGAGTAGTAAATTGTAATCGTAAGTTTATGCAGTTTCCCGATTTGAAGTTCGTAGTTACCCTCGGAGGTATTACCCAAGTAACCGTAGCCTTGCTCTACCTGGCTAAGCATTCTCCTGTTTCTACCTAATTACCAAGTATCAAGTAAGCTTCATAAAGCTGCTATTAATCTTGCTCAAGCACGTGGCAACGCCGAAATCCATAGGGTATCGCGGCAACGTTGCTGGACGTTCACACGATCTACTAGACGATAACGTCGCGTTTGACGTGAAAGCAATTTGCAGTTAACACCGGCGAATCTTTGTATTTTCGAATTTAAGCGAGCTGACAGATGTCGCGACATCTGCGGCAGAATCTGTCTCAACAGTGTTTCATGTATATCGGACCACTTGAAAAATTCGAAACACAGAGTGCAAATGCAAAAGCAGTTTCAGGTACGAAGCATCGGTGAGAATTAAATCAATCCTTCTCTCACCGATAGATATATTCGTTAACTATATTTCGTAAAAGGATTGTTGAAAGATGCTAACAATTGCGGGAAATACCGCTGTTAATGGAAGACACGTCAATCCCAGTAGAACGAATCGGCGCTTAATCGAACGTAGCTGTTCAAAGTTTGAAACGATCGTAAAACTCAAGCTTCTAATTCAACTTCATCGCGGCTCAAGGCTGTAACAACGTTAAAGTCAAAGACGTACGATGTTGTAATTTTCTTTCATTTTTACTGAAACCTTGTGACTCCCTAAAGATTTCTGCCATCACGTGTTCCCTCACTCGCGATCAACCGGGTTGGTTCTCCGCCACGAATGATTTCCCGTGTCGCGAAAAGGAAAGCGACGTAAGATTTCGCTTTGCGGTTTCTCCATTTCTTTCAGCAACAACAGCAGATACTATAACAAGCCGCGCGCGCATTCCGGCGGCCAACCATAACCGCGCATCTGCATTCGCCGCGCAGAGATTCGGCGGCCACGTAACAATTTTCATTAAACGACCTCAATATACGAATTTATACGAGTTCATACGAGTGAACGTATACGGCATTCGTCAGAGCTGGTGAAACGTAGTCATCAAGGTCGGGCCGCACAGACCGGAAACGACGACGATGTTACACAGCCCAGCGTCGGCCATGTCTGAATGAAGGAGGCGCGGCGCTCTGTTTCATAAATTTGCAACTTACTTTCGGTTTCGGACGGGCCGCCCGTAATTCAAACTCGAGTTTCACCGAAATCTCTGTTATTCAAATCGGGAGACGAAACGTTAGCTCGCGCTACTGCTCGGATTAAAATCAGTCGGTTAACTTGTATTCCTTGGCGAATAGAGAAATAAAATAAAAGGGGCGTGAGATGAAGGCTCTGAACGACGAAGATTATGGAATTGCTAGAAGAATTGAAAGATGAATGAGTTTGCTGAATAGAAATTTGCCTAGTTTCCTAAATGTTTTTTTTGCACCTTGCCTTTACACCGGAACTACCAAAATGATCAAAATGACCAATTTAAGAACTTACCATAGAAATTTATATATATTTATAACAGTGTGTTTTTAGAAACTCGGATGAATTTTTTACAAGCTTTTGTTCTTTATTGTATTACAAATTCTTTTCTGTTCCTTTCATTTCCTTTCATTATCATTTCCCTGCTAAAAATTCTACACTTCAATCATCGATCCAAATCATAGATCCAGCGTTAACATGTATTTGCGAATTGTGCAGATTTTGTAGATCTTTTGGGGATATTACGTCATTTTATGACATTACGAAGCCCCAGCAAGTTAAAACACAATATCTATAACATTGTGATAAATTATTGTTCGGTCCTTTTTGGGTTAGATTTTTCTTTTACCACAGCATTATCGTTCCTTACGCAATTAAACTGTAACTTGGCGAACCACTCAAACTGCTACACGTCATTGACGCGACATTCCGACCCTCAAACACATGGAACACGCGTGTATAACGTTCTAACTATGAAGTATCTTACGAAACATTCTTCATTAGTACGCGGGCACGTTCAATTAACTCCTTGGCTACTGTTAGCGCCTATAGGCGCCTGATAAATGTTATTTATAATAATTGTAGCAAAGAAATATTGGACCAGACGTAAGTGAATTCTAATTCAACAATTACATCTTCATATGTCAATATCATATATTATATAAACGTGATTATTTTACAGTTATTTCGTTTCATATTCTTAAAATGAAAAAGATGTGGTAAGAAATCAATCACAAAAATATGCAAATATATTGATCCATGTTTCGAATTATACCTTACTAGATTATTAGATGTATTATAGAAAAAAGCTTAAAGTTACTGTGAAATCTTTAATATGTGCACTATATTGGCCTAACGCAGTGCAATACAATGTTTTAATTGCTTCAGCATAATTTCTAAGAAAAATTTCGCCGTTCACAGTGAGATTGAAAGTCCGCCGTAGCCAAGGAATTAATTCGCGCTGAACCCTTTGCGTTCCCTCGCGAAACGAGTCGTTCGAAACGAAGTTCCATGCGTCCATGTTGGACAAAGTAGCAATCCTCAGGACACCGGGACATCCGTAACAATCGACCGGCTCTTCCGGCTAACTAAGCACGCGTTTCAGAGGCTCACTTCACCTATCCGACACGATGACCGGCGATTGAATAAAGTGGAACTTAAACTTGGTTACGAGGCGAGCGCCGCGCATGCAGCCTTAGTGTTCCAGCAGTCCCATGGGAGAACGATGGAAACGCATTCCTTTCACAGGATCGCCCAGCGACACTTAATTACGCCCCGTTTCTGTCCAAAATGCCGACGAAAGGAAAATCCAGCGAATTCGAACGGCGAATTTCGAATGCAAAAAAGGGGATCAACTTCTGATCGGTTTCCACCTAGGTGGATAATATTCGCGCTTACTTTTGAATCGCGCACGGTTGACAGTCTTGGAATTTTTTTTTTCTCCGACATTTTAGCATGGAGAATATTTCTGAAATGAAGATTTAAAAGCTCTGTATTTAGAGAAAAACTGTTCATTAATCATCTAGATCAATTTTTTCCAAATATCATTTTTATCGTGACTAGTTCAAGCTAGTTTACTGATAAATTAATGATTTTATCATGTTTAAAATCGGATAGATGTGTGTAATATATACGGTGGAATTTTTTATTTTTTCAAATAAACATCCACTTGAAAATGAAAAGAAAAAGAACAAAAATGAAAAAAAAGCAGAATCGATAATGACTGTATTAACTAGTAAATTTTTCATAAATAGCTGTCCAAAGATATATATTATATTTATGTATTTGTCAATTTTGACGTTAGTTACGTTAACGATCAACGCGTGCTTGTGTGTACAGCTCGGATTTGGTTATTCGTAAAGCAAACTCGTAACGAAAGAGAACAATTTAGCTGTTATTTTTCTGTTCGAGGGGATTGCAATTTTTCAGCGGTGCAGGTCAGCACATTTTTTTTTCCAGGGGAGCTGCACGATCTGTTTTTACGCCAGATTACCTATCTCTTTGAAACAAATTCGGCGATGCGTGGTGATTACCGGGTGTTAACTGACTGATTCACTCTCCAGTTGATCGATCGATTTTCTTGTCGATAGTTTCATCATGCAGAAAACATTGGTTTTCACCTGATCGATTGATTCTAACTCATCTTTCGGATCTAAACAAACAGTCGTGCACGAAGATTTCGCAGTAACATTTCGCTATAGCCTACAAAATTGTGTCTCGTATTCGTAGAACGTTAACAAAAAGATTACCAATATATATTCTATTTTGTTTCTTTTTTTTTTCTAAAAAACTTTTTCACCGTCGTTAACCATCCAGTTAGCACAATTATTCAAAACGTCGATTTGGCAGTATCGTCGAAAAGGTAAACTAAATTCGATAGCGAGCGTGTTGCATGTTTGATTCGTGTAGCAGTGCTTGAACATACCACGCGGAGCAAAATGTTCGATCATCAAAGAATCGTTTAACAGCCGGGTCACGATTTTTCCCCAGATAAACGAGTTTTCACGATAGTTCCCCGTCGTTGTACGCGTGCCGTCTGCGTTCATCGTTGTGAACGTGTGACGGCCAAATATTTGCGCTCGCCTATTGTTTCGTTAATAGCGAAGTTCGTATCGCTACGTGACGAAGATGACAAAGTTGTTCGTTCTACCTACGTTCTTTCCTTCTTTTTTTTTTTTTTTTATTTAAGAAGAAGAATTCTTTTTGATCGATCGACGAGTTAAACGTAGCCACCCGTTCGTTAGATTATAAAGTCTTATCTTTATTTAACTAATTATGGTAATCGTAGTCACTAACCATCGACGTCGAAGTATTTATGACATTACAATAAACTGCCATTTAGTCCTTAAACGCGTTTCCTTGATCATTTCAATTAATCATCATGTTCTATACGAACGCTGGAAGTATCTCACTACTTAGGAACGCGAGTGTACGCTCCGTCCATGAATCTTTCGTTGCAAGAACGATGAAAAGAAATCAGCCGAGAGATAGCTCCTAGCATTACACTCTGATTACAAAGTTAACTGTAAATTCCCAAAAATCGGAGGCGAGGGGTCTTTCACAGTCGTATCATAAAACACCAGAAAGCCACAGACAAAACAACGGTCACGTTCGATTCGTTTCGATCTGCACGCTCTCTCTCTCTCTCTCTTCTCTCTCCTTTCATGTTGTTCCTTTTCTATTCTCTTCCCTTCCTTTTCTTTTTTTCCTTTTTTTCGATTTAAAATTCCAGACCAGAGGAATTCCCTTTGACCGCAACATGGTCGCTGGCAACAGCTATCTCGCGATACAAATTACAAGCGAGCTGGTGAAGCCGCGGTCGAACTCGCGCTCGTACGTTCTTTTTTCAGCGCGCAACTCCACGCAACTCTCGTCGGGACGAGAGAGAGAGTGCCCCGGTGTGCCGTGGCAAAAAAAAAAAAAAATAAAATAAAAAAAAAGAAAAAGAAAAAAGAACCCGAGTTTTACCTGGCTGCCGGTATATAGGTTTGCTTAACGGCCCGTGTAAGGTTTACGAGCGTTCCGGCAGCCGTAGCACGAAAAATTTCTTTGAAGACGCTCACCGGCTCTCCTTCTCTCGCTCTTCTCCTTCGTCGTCGTTCCTCGTTGAAGCTGGAGCAAAGCAACGGCAAAAATCTGCTGTCGTTTTTTGTTTCGCGTTAATTCACGGCCAGCGTAAAGGGAATTGCACGGGGCGCGCGCGGAGAAATAATGCAGGAATTCCGCGTTCGAAACGAGTCCCGGACGTGCGATTTATCGGGAGCGCGGAGCAAAGGGAGAGACCGGCGCGATAGAGAACACACGTAAGGCAACGCACGCTGCGAGCGTGTGCCTGCGACCTTCGTGTTTGTACACAGCCGGATGCTTTAGAAATACACCTGGCGTTCGATTCGGTCGAAAGCGTGGCCATTATTCGACGAAGGGTTACGCCCGCCGGAAACCGTTTAATTGTTCTGCTCGAACGGCCTAAATCGGCAATCCCGCAGCGGCGATATCTCCAATTATCAAGTGTTTTCGTATTCAGCGAGAGAACATGAGTTACGGCTTCGTCGCGTAACTATCGTCGCGCAACGATTGTTTCGATTGTAATAAAACAGCGATCGGATGTTTCCTGGATGAACCCCGAAGGGATTTCGATCTTCTTTCTGAAAAGCTGTCGACGTTAAAGCAGAATGTAACTGTAACCTGCCGTGATAGACATTTCCGGATGTACGCGTCGTGTACGTAGACAGACGGCTGGGTTTGTATAGGTGAGGGTGATCCTGTCTGAAACAGACTGGTAGTTTGCGGAGGCGCTTTAAAGTTCTCATTAAGCGATCGAGGTCTGTGGGACACTTCTGTGTCTCATTGTTTGCTTTGTTTGGTGTTTACGCCACTGCACCGAGGCTACGTTACAGCCGAGGCCGCGGTGGCAGCGGCGTGGCGCGGCGGCGTCATCCCCCTTGGCATCGAGCAAGAGCCAGGAGAAAACCGAAAGGGACAGAGAGACAGAAAGAGCGACAAAGACCGTGGTAGAGAGAGAGAGGGAGAGAGAGAGAGAGACGAGGAGGACGAACGAAGATGGGAACGAAACGGGGGTGAGAAAGAGAGAGAAAGGCGAAAGACACGAAGAGAACAGGGGAGAGGTGGCTTTCATTAAGCTCGCATTGTCTCAGCACCGCACTATTATAGCCGAGTGAATAACTTGGAGCTATCCGGCAGTCGGAGGGAAAGCCTCTCGTTTCTTTTTTCCTCTCTCTCTTCATCCTCCTCCCTCCCCCTCTCCCCCGTTTGCTTCTTCCACTCTCGTGTCTATGTGTTTCTTCTCACCCTTTCGAGACGCGATTCATTTCCACTGCTCGGCTGCAACGGCTATTACCTACCGCTATATCGCTTCTCCACTTCCTTCTGAACCATGAAATTTATTTCGTGACCTCGACACGGCTCCTCCTTCGGCAAACCTCGCGTCGCGCCGCTGAAGTATTAACGAGCCGAACGAACGTTCGGCGCGATATAGAGAGGCGCGACCGAACGCTCGGACCGGCGCCACGGGAAGCTTTGATTTCACACGAGAAGGCGCCAGCCTGTTCCCCGCTACGGACCGGCACCATCGTCATCCATCCGATCGGGCCATCGAGCGGAAGAAAGACGGGAAGAGAGAGAGAGAGAGAGTGCGAGAGGGAGAAGGAGAAACGAAGCGAAACAGAGGCAGGGCTGATTCTAACGAGTACGCGCGACCCTGTGGATCGTAAAATCTTCACTGTCCTACGCTGTTCGTTAATTACTCGCGGCCTCGAAACGCGTCCGTTCGCTGGCTCGCCTGTTCGCTCGTCGAACGAACGCTTTCGATTCTATCGCGTGCATACATACACGTACATTTACGTGGCTGTGTGTCTTTTATGTAGACACGCGCGCGCGTGTGTGCATCCACGCTCTGGATACGGCCTGATTCTGTCACCTAGTTCGAGGTCGGTCGTTAATGACGCGGAAGGAACGCTAGCAACGTGCCAGGGATGTCGTTCACAAAGAGGGGCGAAGGGGTGGCTCGTTCGTCAGAGGTGCAGTTCCGTTTTGCCGATTAGTAGGTTTGATGTCCGTGGTGGAGCGGCTCGTTTCCTTCTCTCCTCTCGTTTCGGTTATTACGGGAATCATTGCGCGATTTTTACTTTCATTCCGCTACATATACACACACACACACACACACACACACCTCTTTTTCTTCTTTGTCCTCTTTCGTCTGCGCAACCGGTAATTGGCGTTTGAATGAACAACTTTTTTTCGAATACCGAGTGAGATACTACTTTAAGAACCTCGGCAGAACATTTAAAAGATACGAGAGGCTATTTTTACAATTTAGAAAATACTTAGAAACCTTGGGGAAAGATCACCATATATAGGGTATTTTTATAATTTGGAAAACATTCAGGGACCTGAGAGGAGGATTTGAAAGGCTGCGTACAAAAATTTTCGTTGCTCGTAGCGACACAAGCACGCTCGATAAAGCAAACATACGAATAACATAGTCGTAACTAGAGTTCGGAGAAGCGAATGATATTGAAATACATATTTCCCTCGCCGCGACGTCGGGTATACCCGTTACAACGCGGTTCACCATTAATTGACTTTCCCTCGCGTGCTCCACTAAAGAGAGCTAAGTTGAATTTACTTGCGCGGAGAACACATTTCAAATCTTGCTCCGTAAGCCTACGTCGCAGGCAAGCCAACGCGAAATTTCGCGATACCTCATTACTATGCAATTTGTGTTAAGACACTAAGCTCTGGTCTTATCGAGCGTGCCTGCCTGCCGTTCCAGTTTCGCGAAACGTGCTTTAATAAACAATAATAACGACGCAGTCCGATGTACAAATATAAATATTTCACGGCGCCGAAGAATCCGAACTTTCTTTCTGATTCATATCCGATGTAACTTGGGCAACTTGTGCTGAAACTTTTTTAACAAAGGACGCTAAAATCTCGAAGTATATTCGAGCAATTAATCCGCATATTTTTTTTGTATATTCTCTATCTCTCTCTTTTTTTGTTTTAATAAGAAATCTTCTCGTTTCTGTCTCGCCTTCGTGTTTCACGTTTCTTTTATATTTTTGTCGGAATTACTAATATTTATACAGTTAATAAATACTCGTATTTATAATACGAGTATTAAGTTAACATATTCGTATGCTTCTTCTTTTTTTACAGAAATCTAGACCTAGAGAGAGTTCGAGAGAAAAAGAATCGCGGAGATCGCGATTTTTCTTATCTGTTAGTGACACGCGATCGATACACGGCTATCGATACCGAGACTGACAGTAATTGCTTAATACCTGTTTCAGATACTCCGTCGTTCGCGATAACGCGTTTACCTGGTTTTGGAATTCCGATCGTCGAGGGGATGTCTGTCAGCTTGAAATGCGAGGTGGACAGCAATCCGGCTAGCACGCCGATCTGGCAACGTGGTAAGTGACAACAGTATCGAAGAATTCGATGTTTCGTTTACCTACGCACGCTATCCTGCCTAAAAGAGAAACACAAAGAAAGAAAGAAAAAAAAAGATACATTACAAAAATTCTAAAACGAGATATTCTCGAAATTCTGCTTGATGAAGATCCAAAGAATCACGAACCTTTTACGTTTCTTCTTTTCAACCTTTTGCGTGTTGCCTATTAAACTTTGCCTATTAAATGGAATTTATTGTTTAATAATATAATTTAATAATAATATAATTCATATTAATAGAGATATTTTTAATGTGGATGTATCTTTTCACAGAGTGATAAAATTATAGAAAACTTTCGTATGAAAAATAATATGTCAAATAAGAATATAATGTAATATATGGAAAATAACTGATATAGATCTGTTAGTGACTGTATCTATACTCGATGTATCTATATCGTTGACATCATCAATTATTTAAAAGTGTTTTCTATTATCGAGAAAAATCCTTCATATGGTATATGTCACATGAACGTGTATGTACACGTCTTTCGCAGTGAAAGGGTTAATTCGCAATATCGGTAACTTAAAATACAGCATAAAGCCGTGATATTTTCATCTTCCATTTCAAGGCAGATCTTATCTTTGCCATCGCTACCTGCCTTTGTTAAGCGTTTCTATTTGCTAAAGTCCAAGCTGTTTCTTCGCAGTCATCAGCAAACAAAACGATAAATCGTACAATCACATTAGTTTATACCGCAGCCACCAGAGGAGTAGTATCGCGAACTCGGTGGAGTCGAGTCAGGACGATAAATAATCCCGCCGTATATTCCGAGCGAGCGAATCCCCTCATCGGAGATAAGTATGCGCGGCAGATATTATCTTTCGTCTGCATTAGCAGCCCCGGCTAGCGTGCTTCTTTCCCCTTTCCTCTTTTCTAATCCGGCCGCGTATTGTGAATGCTTCGTCAAGATTAAAAAATGCTACGCTTCGAAACGGCTTCTTTCACGTCCTCTCGTCAGTCGCGCGCTCGCTTTCGCTTCTTCCTCTTCTTCTTCTTCTTCTTACTATTTCTTCTCCGCTACCTCTTCGTCGTTCTTCTTTCTTCACTCTTCTTCTCCCCTCTCCTTTTTCGTTCCTTTCATCCCCCTTTCCTCGTCGAAATCAATGGGAGTCCATTGAGATTTCGCTTTCCAAGCGTTCCACCGACTTATTCCCGATAATTGGAAATCTCCTTGTACGAACGTCGAACGTCGTTGGCTTGTTCGAATTCGTTCGTCGCGTTTTTTTCCGCCCCCTCTGCCGACTGTAATCGATAGCTTCGACGGTAAAGTGGTCGGTCTCTCCCTTCCGGCGGAAACGAACCTCTCGATCGCAGAAAAAAAACCTGCCTGCCCCTCCCTTCCTGGAACAGGAACGCGAACGAAAGAGAAAGAGGTCCGCTTCCTGCGGATACGTATTTGTATTTTCTTCGTCGAGGCCCGAACTCGGTTATGAATCGAATAATTCAAGGATGAAGAGGTGAAGATCGATCGGATCGACCGTAGGAATTTTTTTCTTTTTTTTTCTAGAACCCTCTCTCTCTTTCTTTCTCTCTGAGAGAGATCGAAGGGGATTGGCAAATGGAAAAGTTCCCTCTTCCCTTAAATTCCATTTGTTTCGAGGAGAAGGAGAAACCGGGACGGAGAATTACTCCCGGCCGACTGGATTCATTAGCAGCCTCTTGTTCTTTGTCAAAGCTCGCCGACGGTAGACTGGCCCGCGACTTGATAAATATTTAAAACCTTCTATAATTCCCTCTTTAGTCTGCCCGGACACTGTCTCTCCCTTTTCTCGCGGCGGCGTCTTTGAGCTCCTCCGGGCAGATCCTTCAATTCCGATACACCCCGGTGTAACAACATTTTAGCTAGGCAGCGAGTAAAAGTAAAGCTTCTTGAACGATTTCAGACGGAGAGGGGTTGGGGGGAGGGGAGAGGGTATAAAACCTCCGAGGGTCGAAAGTGAAGTAGTTACTTTGTGTGTAAATAGGTTGCTCGTGTATCGTGCTTTTCTTTCTGCCGGTTCTCGATCAGTGGAATATATATTAGAAATATATTGCATTTCGAAAGACTCTACGACGTAGTAAGTACACGTAATGTAATAAATACGGCAGTCTGTACATTATACGGAGGTTATAAATTAACGCGTGTAATATAGAGTATTTATCGGCGAAGTAACAACTATGTAGCCGTCGACCATGTACGGCATTCTTCCTCTTTCAGCAGGGGTTGAATCTAAGTCTATATATCATACCGACCCTAACTGAAATTTCGGACTTCGTTTCTTATCAGGCTCACTGCCAATCCGCTCGAACATATGCAAGATCAGCGAACGAGGCACCATAAAGTAGAAGGAGACTAGACTTGTCAGACACGCGAGTAAAAATATCCCTCGAATATTACTTTTCAAGAACTTCACAAAGTCGGAAGATATTGTCGTCACAATCAAATACTTAAGAACTTTATTCTGTGGAAACAACTCGTATAGGAAAAAAGTAGAATAACGCCAGACACGTCAGACAAACGGAGCAAACGAATACTTTCCAAATACTCTTCCTGTAAAATCAGGAACTTCGGTTTCGAAACAAAATTTACAGATGTCGAAACATCTCGCATCAAAAAATAACTTTCGAACGGTTTCGTTTCTTCGATAGTCTTTCTACCTTGTAAAATCGAAACTTCGTCGTAGTGATTCGTATCGAGAGAGGATCAAAATATTTCCCCAAAAAAACATTTCGGTAAAAAAAGTGTATTAACTTCTAAGCTAAAAGTAAAGCTAGAAACCCTGATGATCAAAGTTCGTTGAACTAATCTAAAGGAAAGAAAACAACCGTGTGCGCCGAGTATTCCCCCGTGTTCCTTGTCCAAAGCGTAGTCCAGGAGTTAACCCAAATTCGGCGTTATGTATCCTCATGACCGTACGCCTGTTCCAGTCGTACGAAACGTATGTAGGTACAGGTACGTGCAGCTTTACGTAACGGCTGTGGCGCGAGTCGTTACGCGTTCTACCATGGGAATTAACGTTTGTTTTAATGGACGTACTTTTCGTCCCGAGTCGGCGCGCAGAACGTTGTTGCACAGAGAGGGAAATCCACCCGCTGGCAGATTCATTCCCTCCCGCGTGTGATGCACGATCCGTGTGTGTTAGGCTCGATCCGTAGCTGCACCGCCACCGGTGAGAACGATCCGTGCGAGCAGCATGATTTGCAACTTGATTGCTCGGTTCGAATCCAGGAATCGGCGATAGGCGAGCCAATTGATCCATTGGAATTACGGTGGCCACGTTGAGGCACCTTCGATTCTTGGCTCCTCGATTTGTTGCTTGGTAATTCGGTCGCGGAAGGAAAAAAGAAAAGAAGAAGAAGAAGAAGAAGAAAAAAAGAAATGGCTTGAAATCGAGAATTCGACGATGAAACGTCGGAAGATCTCCTTTCGCGATCGTTCTTTTGAATATCTTGGATTCTCTTCTGGCATCTCGGTTTGTTTGACGAAAAGGGAAACAAACGGTAACTTTCGAAGCCGAAAGATCGAAGGATTTAATGGACCGTAATTCGACGCGTAGTAGTTTGAAAGATATTCGCGAAGTTGGACAGAAGATGATGTTTCCTCTGAATTTTAAAAGGGTACCTGATTGTGCAACTTCCGCGAGCATTTTTTCTGCTTCGGTTTCTTCTTTCACTCTCCTGGCCGAGAAACGTTGGCGGCATCCAAATCCCGCGAGCGTGCATTTGTTCTCGTTAAGCTGATCCTTTAATGTAATTAGAAGCGTGCTGCAACTGTATGTTAAATTAAATATGCTTCTTTGTCCGCGGTGCAAAGTAAGAACCTTGCCAGTCCGCGTATTAAACCTCGGAACGGAAATCTAAATCGAGAAATCCGCCCGGTGTTCCGCTTTCTCCATGTTAAAACGCCGTTTCGTGAAAGAAAACAAGCAAAAAAAAAAAAAAAGAAATTCCAACGCTGTATGTCTCTCGTGACGTGACTTTCGGAACGACTATTAAACGACGTGTATCAAACACCGAGCCTTCGAATTCGCTAATCCTACAATCTCTCTTTTTCGGCCAAAAGAAAGAAAAAAAAAAGAAAAAATTGATACGCTCTCCTTCTTTCGTTCGCGTAACAGTTAGCAGACTTTTCTGCAGGTTTTGGTCGTTGCCGCTGCACCTTTTAGCCGGCTCGGCGGAAATCACGAAAAGGATTTACAGACGGAGCCGGAGGATCGGTAACGATGTTGCTTTTTGCTGCGGATCGGCGCGCTAATAAAAGTTCGCCGCGGTATAATTTTCTTTATTCGTCGTCAATCAGAGGGGAACTTTGATCACGGAAAAAGGAAACTCACGGGTAGGATTTTCGTGGCGAGTTTCCGCGAGTAACCGCGGCGGAGAAACCACTTTCTTGATTAGAGTGGCCGGTTTAAACGGACGAAACTATTACATTCGTTAAACGCGGTTCGGTCCGACCGTTCGGTCTAACTTTTTTATGGCACCGCACTGCGTTTTTTTTTTGTTTTGTTTTTTTCCTCTCCGAATTCGAACGTTTTAAAGCTTCTGTCGAAGCACCCGTTCGAGTTACGATGTTTAATCTCGTTGCAAGCGTCTGGCGTTCGATGTAACAGGAACGGCGGTAATGCAGGGCTTTCTATTTTAACATTTCTCATACAACTTATGCGAATTACGAGTGAGTTTCTCTTTCTGTGGTGAGAAATATCGAGTCTGATGCGTGAGACTTACGCATTCGTAGCAACAACGTATTCCTGCTCGATAAGATTACTTTAGATTTTTCGTACATTGGAAATTTATCAGGTTATCAGCTTTTGTCCAAATTTGACACGCGGGATAGTGAGTGAAACGTACGGTGAAATTTATTTCGATTGCGGTACAATCGATAACTAATTTACGATTACAGGAACCGCGATAAGAACTAATTACACGCGTTTTAAAATACATATCTGTCATCTGTTAAAGTCACCGTGTACGTTCGAACTTTTATCACATAAATTTACGTGTGTTACACTTTTATTAATACAGCGATTTAATACTTTAGAAAAAAAAAAAATAAATCGTATCTCTCTTGAAATCTTAATAATTGATATCCTACGATGCGACACAATATAAAATTAGCATAGCATTTAAATTCAATTAAAAATGTCCTTTGAAAATCCTACAGAAATTAACACAACAACAATGATGTTTGAACTACTGCGATACTTCACAATTTGATTCTCGTCTTTTGAAGAAAATTTTCATTTGCCATTTGGGATGGGTTGGATGATGAAATTTATCGGAGGGGGCCAGGTTAATCGTACAAGCTTCGTTAGTCCCGTTATTGAGTTACACAAAATGCTGAGAGCAGC
Organism: Tetragonula carbonaria; assembly: GCA_032399595.1. Lineage (NCBI taxonomy): Eukaryota > Metazoa > Arthropoda > Insecta > Hymenoptera > Apidae > Tetragonula > Tetragonula carbonaria. Next base: position 3,890,896 of record JAUCRC010000012.1, on the reverse strand, counting down.
TGCACCCGTCACTTTCTACTGTGATCAGCTAGGTGAGAGTGATAAGAAATATGATGGACGACCGGTTGGTTGGACTGGCGAAGCGGTCCAAGCGGAGGATTATTGTTCAACGGTATTCGAAACGGAAGAATTCACGAGACCGTAACAAATTGCACGCGAAAAATATCTTGCATCGTTCCATCACGTCGGGCAAATTCTTCTCTGGCTTTGCAGTGAGCCGCGAATTATCGTTCAGATAAGTGGATTCGATTTGTCGACCTTCCTAAAAGAGTAATGGGTGAAGTTTATGGAGGGAGTATAAATTACTGTCTCGAAGAATCTCAAGAATCGTAATTCTACTCAACGTAACTAGAAGTCACTAAAACCTAGTCCGGAAACCTATAACTATGAAATCGTTTCTTAACTTGATTCTTTTGTTTGCCCTGCAACAACAGATTTGTTAATTAAAAATCTTAATCCATCGGGTTCGACCCGATGTCACTTCTTAACTAACGAACGGGTGTCGCAAGCATATATGTACACTTGCTTTGCTTGTTCAAAAATATTGATATAAATAAATAAATGAAAATATCTATCAATACTAGAACAACCAGATCAGAATATTCTGCATATAGATCATTATAATTTGAATGACAATTAGATTTGTACAATTACGTCTTTGTCCAGAACAGAAATTAATATTAATTTTGACAAGAATACTCGTATCTTTCAAACAAAAATCTTGTAAAAGACAAAAGTTCTAAAGTTCGTCATACTGACGAGTTTAATTGTTACACTGTTGAAACAATAAAATTGCACACTTATTTGTAAAACTTTTATAATGACAGTCCTAGTGGTTCTTCCATAAACAACATTTCGTTGATCTTGATTCGAAAATATCAATCTTCCCAATTCTTGTAATTATGTCGGTCTGAACTTCCAATGTTTCCAGTTTGACCTCAGTCTGGAATCGAACGAATTCAGAATAGTAAATGTTCAAATAATCGTTCGACGTCTTAGTTCGAACAACAACGTGTAGCAAACGAATTTATCCATTTGTCGATTCGTCCCCAGAAACCAGAACGTGGCGAGATCTTCCAAAAATAGGTAATAACAACGTTTTGCAAAACGAGTTCTTCGAATTTCGACAGTATAATCGCGGCTGGTATAAACGCCAGTTATCCCATTAAACATTCAATTATTTCTGCCTTTCACTTCTGACGTTCGGAGTTTCGGTCTGCCGGTGTGCATCGAGGTTGACGAGAGAGTGACGAAGAGGAAGCGTGAGAGGGGGAAGCGAGAACTTAATCCCTATTCATAGACTCAATCGAGTGATTTCGAATAAATCGTTCCAACGTACCGCGAAATCCGCTGCAATTAAAATACTTTAATATCCTTTGGAGCACGTAGCCGCTTCAGGCGATACCTCCTTCCAACCGCATCCTCCTTTCCACTCTCGTCTCGACTCGTCTTGCTTCGCTTTTACCCTCAAACTTCCACCCTCCCCTCATCATCCCCGCCTCGTCCCCCGGTGGTCTCGTCCTCTTCGCCAACCCCCGCGTTTTCGTTCCCATGGATCCCAATTTCTTTTCGGGGAACGGGTACTCTCTTATTAAACGAGTCCCAATCTAGATGCCCGGAGGTATCGGCAAAGCACGTTCGCTTTCCTTCAAAGACCCCTTTATCACCGGTTGAAACTCCGGCAGATATTTTGACCATTCGTCTTCCAGCGATATATCATAGCACGAGGGGATGGAAGTGGTGGGGTCGGGTAACTGCAGTTTTTCCTCGTGGCAGACCGTCTAATATAACGACGCTTGGCCAAGAGGTTTCGACTACCTCTTTGATAGTTCTTCTCGAGATCGGCTTCCTTGTTCCTTTTTCGTTTCTCCTTCTTTCGCGTTGTTTCTCCCTTTCTTCCTTCCTTCCTTTCTTTTTTTTTTTTATCTTCCTTCACTCCGAGGTTATAAATCTGAGGGTAAGTCGGATGTCTGATAAGCTAGAAATAATTGAAGGGCGCGCGTGGTGCATGGCTAGAAAGGAAGTCACGGGAGAAATACGCGATAAGTTTAACCCTTCGTGTCCAGGATTAAGTTACCCACGAGTTCTTTTCCTTTTTCTGTTACATTCTTTTGTATCGTTGGATAATTTTTGGAATATTGTGCACGCATCCTTTTGCCATCTTTCAGAGACTCGCGAATGTTTCCAGTGCCGGAAATATACAGTGAATCGAAGGAATATTCATCTTCTAATTACCAGCTTTGAACAATTCATGTTATACCTTCTTGCAGCACGAGTTTCGAAAAATTCGCGTCAATCGATTAAGCTCAATTGTTTCAATATTCGTCGTCATCGGAAAAGATTTTGAAATTTCGTAATTTTCGTGAAGGATAAATCTCAAAAATTTCCCATGTCTTATCACGTTACCATCAACATACAAACGATTAGCGTCTTTTCCGTACAACGTAACCTCTTACATTTAATTAACACAACTTCAGTTGCATTTTTAAACGACTATCTATCTCGGAAATCCTTAATCGCATCCCATTTGACGACCAATTTTCCCAACCAAAATCGGCGACTGTGTTCGTGGCCGAATAATCTTGGGAAGCCACGCTACAACGTTCTTCGACATTGTCGATCTAAAGGCTTATCGGCGCACAAGGAGACGAAAAAACCGGCGGCTGGCTTCACTGCCATCGACGATACGATCAATATGTAATGATCGGTATAAAGTGGCCCGGTTAACGGCGAGGATATTTTTAAATGAAAAGGAGGATAAATTTATCACGGCCCCGTCGAACGATTTATCACGACGATACATTCGAAGTACGGACGGTTCCGGGAGAACGTACGACCGCGTCAGCTGTGGGAAACCGCTCCGGGGGAAGTAGATCCCCATCCGATCATTGTTCATACGAACCTGGCATATAATGCGATGCCAGCGCCGGAGTCAAATATATGTGTATGTCTGTTATACGTAACCCCATTTCGGCTTTTTTCACGCCGAGTCTCGACGATGGAGCTCGTCGACGTTATTCTAACAATAAATATTCGCTTCCCTCTCGCGATGAATAAAAAGGCGACGTCTCGGTGTCTACTTTGGACGTGCTCGAAGGAGAGCGGAGAGGGAAAATTCGAGTTTCACGTACGCAAAATTTATGGTTCAGCCACCAGTCTATTTAATTCAGTTTTGTTTAGACGCATTTTCTTTCTTTCTTTTTTTCTTTCTTTTTTTTTTTTTATTTTCACGTGGCGACAAACCTTGGACTGGGTTCCGTCATGTGTGACAGAAATCACTGGATTTTCTACGTGTCTGTGGAAAATTGAAAGTGAAAATGCATAATGAAATAATAGACTGGGAATGTGTGAAATGTCAAAAATACAGCTGTGATATTTAACAGGCGAGACGAAACTCGGCGCAGATTCTACGTTTCAAATTCACAGTCTAGCGATTTTTCTATCTTCAAATTATTAAAGTAGTTCGATATTCGTATATCAAAAAAAATGGGAAAAGCGACCAGGAAAAACTAGATTAAACGGGGGGATGTAAATTTTATTAGATTCAGAGGCTCTCGTTTATCTTAGACAGTTCAATTCGTTTCGCCCGCTGTGAGTTTGGTCTTTGATTTCCTGAAGTTCCGTCATTTAAACGAATTTTCTAAGAGTCTAAATAAATGAGAATCCAATGAAATGTTCGATCGCTTCTCAAGGAACAAGGAAATACTTTTTACTGCTACTGAATCGAGAGTAGACGTTTTCTTCAGCCAGAGTTGACAACAAACGATCGGTCGTCTCTTCTTTTTATCAAAGTTAAAATGGCGGAGGATACTGTGCAATCGGGTCGATATTTACGTTCACAGACAGTCTTTTTGTCCATCTAACTAACGTACTCGGCACGGCAAAGGCGTGTGACGCTTTTTGCTTTTGGGGGGAATAATTATACAGTAAAGGAACGAGCAAACCTCGCGTGAACTCGTCTCCGTGGGAACGTTTTCCTTTCGCGATTGTTCTCTTGCCTTTTGTCCGAGCAGCACGCAAAAAACGCAATCTGCTTCCTTCACGTGATTAACGCGATATAGCTGTGCTGTTCAAGCTGAGCTGAGGATATCTCGTTCCTTGAAGCAACCGTAAGCGTGTAAAATACGCGTCGAGCCGTGAAAAATCTTATTTTCGATTCTATTTCCCGCGCTATTCCAGTTCACTTTATTGAAACAAATCTTAGAAACCTAATTTCTTTTCCGTCGGCGATCTTAATCGTTCTCAGCCAGGAACCGAGTGATCTTGATTTCGTTCTATCGATTCTACCGTCGGTTACTGCACGCGCGCGTTTTATAAAAATTCCAATTTCTACGTTCGACCGGTACGTACTATCATCGTACGTAACCATCGATCACGCTGTTTCGAAGTATTCAATAAGTTTCCCGATATCGTGGCGCAGCCTCCGCCCTCGAAATTACCGAATAAAGCAGCCCGATTGCTCAAACGTTATACTAAATACTCTCTCCGCAACTCGTCCGCACCGATATCCCAACTCGCTTCCTGGTCCATTCCCTCGGTGCGCACTCGGTTTCAAGCACGGTTCGTTTGTTTCCGGGCCAAATAGCCGGAATCCTGCATAACCCTACCGGATATGTCGTGCTTCTCGGGCCAAGTCACGGTCCGCTCTTATTTCATACAGAATGGCATGACATTTTGCTAGCCCTACCCTGGCCTCTATAGATCCCGTTAACACAATCGAGCATGTTTTGGCAGCGGCACGAGCTCTCTGTTTAGCGAGATAGTCGCTGGTGATCCGAACCACCATCCCGGAGGATTTCAAACCCGCCCCCGAACGCCGTTATGCCAGGTCGCATAAAAGTTTCGTTATAGAAACTCTCAGCCCCCAGTCGACTGAGAAGGATACACGCTCGCGATGTTTTTTCCCCTGTACCTCTCTCTCTCTCTCTCTCTTTCTCTTCTAGTTTCGTTTTCTTTCACCGTCTCTCTGTCAGCCAACTCGCTCTCTTCCTCTGTTCCATCTTTCTTCATCCCCCGTCGTTCCAACGTCGGTCGACGTTGTTACACATTCAGGACGTAGCCCGGAGAACCGCCAGTAAATCCGACAGCTGCGTCGAATCCTGCTTCTCGTCAAATCGCATCGAGAGGGGGAGAGAGAAGGGGCTAAAAACAACGAGCCAACGAAATGCCTATGGCCGGATGAAAGTTTTCGCGAACGACTTGGCGAAACGGATACCGCCCGGCTTTCCCAACCCCCCGTTTTTCTTTTCTTTCCTTTTCTTTCCCTTTGCTTCGCGATTTTTCTTCTCCACGGTTTCTTTGTTTCGCTCGCTCGTTCGCTCGAGTAAGCCGAGCCGCGGTAGATCCTCTCGGCGTATGCTACCGTTCGCTTCTTATTGCAGCAGCAGCCCGGTCGAAGGAAAGAAGATAGCCGGATCGCGTGTACTAATTTGATTAACGAAAATACGATCGGTACGATCGCTGGGCTTTAAGTCCCGGCTGCACGAAAGGGTTGCAGCGATTTATCGCGGCTGTTCGTTTTAATTGGGATTATTGATAGCTGGAATCGCCGGTGTAGTTTGATTTATCGATGCCCCAATGAATCTCCATTCCTCCAGCGACTTATGCTTCGAGTTAATTCGAGTTCGATACTTGATTCGACGTGTATTTTTAATAGACGTGTCGCAGTGTGCGTACGAGTACGGGGGCACTTCTACAGAAAATGATTGCTTTCAATCTTGGTAATTCATTTCTCTATTAATCGATTCCTTAAGAGACTTCAGACAGTTGTAGCTTGTATTTCACTTATAATACTAATGATGATTAATAATAATTTAACGTTGAAAGATGTGCACAGTGTCTTTATTAGCCAAGAATTTCGGACACAAACGTTTCTCTTGATATTTCAATACGAAGTGGCGCAGAGTATTACGGATACACGTAGCTTCTGCAGAAACTCACGCGATTGCTTTTTCAACGTCGGCAATTCGTTTCCTTGTTAATTCAAAATGTTTTCCCTCTTTGTGATCTCAGACAGTTGTAGCGGTATATATTTCTCTGTATAATGTTGATAGTAATTAAATGTTGAACGAGTTCCTGGAAAGATACACGCAGAGGAAACTCTGACAAAAACATTTTTCTTGCTGTTTATTTTCCTTTCAATCATCGTATACACGATTGCCTTGCTCGGCAGATTTACCTTTAGTCGAACGTTGGCTTCCGTAGAAGCTACAAAGTAACTGCGCATTGCAAAGTAAAGTTTCTTATATATTAGTAGGCAACGGTATTCGGATGATTCATTTTTGAGCACAAATTACGGTCTGAAACAAAATTTCCGTACGCAAATATTGTATCGTGTTCCTCTTCTATATATATATAAAATATATATATATATATATATATATATTGGAATGATACGAGACGAAAGTTTGCCAAATTGTTTGAAGGAAAAGATCGTTAACCTCCTAAACGACGGAGAATCATTATCCGGTGTTTAGACGTCTCGAAACAGATTATTTATTCGATAAAATAACAATTTCTTCGATGAAATTCACTTTGTTGATGAGAATCAAATCAAATTGTGACCGATCTAGGAAAACTATAATTGTACAAGACAAGAAGATTCGTCGCGTATCGATTGTGGATCTAAGAGAAATCGTTATTGATATTCATGCAAAAATGGTACTATCTGACAATCTGGATGTGAGCGAACAATTTCACATTATTTGGCTTCCGTGGACGACATGACGTTGAGAAGCGATTAGTTTCTTAAAAAAAAAAAAAAATGAAAAATACGAATTTATCGCGGTTGAAATTTGCTCGAGATCATTTGCATTGGACCACAGCTAATCAGGCGAACGTCCTCTTCAGCGATAGTAAAGTAAGTTTCAGTTGCTCGATTCTAGTAGAATACAATGAATTCGTCGAGAAAAAGAAAGAAGATTTGATGTTCGCTATCAATTTTCCACTTTGAAATGTGGAGGAAAAGCCACAATGATTTGGGGATGTTTTCCTGGGTACAAAGAAATAATGGACAAACATGATTACGTTAATATTTTGGAAGCACAAATGCACACTATATGCATTAAAAAGCATGCCAAATTATTGGATATTATAATAATTATTTTCAACATGCTTCTAGTACTGTCAAAAATTGATTAATGGGAAAATAAATTTCTGCAATGAAATGGCCATTGAATGGCGAAATGCGGACTAAAATCCCAATGAAAACCTTTGGAATCATTTAATGCGTAATGTGAAAGTCGAGAAACTCAAAAATGGAGAGCTATTCTTCCTGAAAAAATTCAAAAGCTTCTAAAATCTACACTAAGAGAAGAATACAAAAATTGTAAAAGTATTCGTCTTTTTTTTTTAGTGAATTGTTAATGTCGTCCGAATTTCTTCGTCAAAATAATTCCGTTCACTACGAAAAAATATATATTTCTTGTCAGAATTTATTAACGTCGTTAAAAATGACATATATATTACCCTCTCCTGCATACATCAATTAAGTAACATGACAAGAAATATCATTAAACTCACGCGTCAGAAATTGTTCGTCCGAATACTTCTGGCCGAATATTGTATCGAAAATCACAAAATATGAGAATTATAAAGAAATCCGCGATGCCAGTTTATCGAAACAATCAATATTTAAGGAATTTAAATTTATAAACGATAAGATCCAAAATATAAATACAGGAAAACTCGCCGAGACTCGGCCGAGTCGAAATACCGCAATTACAAAAGATTACTTCGCGCAGGTTCCCCTTTCGCTACGATTCACACTCGAAGTGGCAAACTTACGCGAAGTTCTCTTTACCGCGACTCGCGTACCAAGTGGAAACATTAACCGAGGTTACCTGTTTCCTGGCGAGCGAACCCCTCGAACACAGCGTCCCTCCTCTTCGTCTCCTCCCTCATTCCTCTGTTCCAGGTTTCGAGCCGTTGGCGCGTAATCCTGAGCGTGCAGAGATTTTTCGAAGGACAATATAACGAGTAGAGTGTTGGCGTTGCGCCAGCATCGACCGCGTAATTCCACGGCGACGCCGGTTAATCGGGTAGCGGCGCGGCGGCGCGATTCCGCGCGAGAAACGCGCGCGTAGAATCGCCCTGGCGACTCGGTCGGACGACGCGATGTTTCCACCGAGTTAATTCCTGTACCATACCAGCCTCTCCGTTTATGTTTCAGACAATGGACCGCCCGTCGAGCAGAGTGACGACGGATGGCTGAACTTCACAAAAATCAGCCGTGCCGAGAGCGGCTGGTACAAATGTTATACCAGGCACATGCTCGGCATATTCACCAGCATCGGATATTTTCTGAACGTACGCTGTGAGTACTTCTCTTCTTTTCTTCATTTTTTTTCTGTTTTTCTTTTTCTTTTTCTTTTTTTTTTTTCTTTCAATGCGTTGAAACGTTCTATCGAAACTCTGATTGGTTCTTCGTTTTACCGAGATTACCAGATCGTTGTATATACGTGTTTGTTGCTACGTCGAGTTTCTTGCTCCGGTAAGTTGATTGTATCGCTGACACATATATTCGTCAATTATCGTGTGAAATTTATAGCGTAGTGTAGTTCAGTGAAAGCACGTCTCAACTACGTTATTTAAATGCTCTTTCGTTTTTTATTTCTTGCCTTGGGAGACGATCACGGTATTACGTTGTAGTTTCTGAGCACTTTCAGTCAATGGAATTTATCTTGTTTGAGTGATATTCCAAGAAAGTAATCAATGTATTCTTTGTTGCATTGGAAAGTTGGAAGTTTAGAATTAATGTGAAATTAAATTCAATTTGTAGTGTATGTAGTGAAGAAAGTTATATCAATTAATTCATTATATAGATATAACAATACCAATGCAAGATATTCGATACTCTGGTAATAACTCAAAGGGATAGACGACCTTTCGAAAATTGAACCCATTTTTTCGTCTTTCAAGTCGTTAAAAAAATTTCGAAGCAATCGAATAACGAAACGGCTCTATGTTATCCATTTAATTTGCCGATCTTCGCGATATTGATTTAAAGTAAAGACGTTGAAAGTCGTGCTAAATACACGGTACAATCTATCGGCACTCCACGGCCAAACGAATGGATTTATCGAACGAGCTATGGAACAGCCATTTCGCTCTATAACAATGAAATGGTTAAAAATAGAATAAGTAGAGCGGCCGTACGAGCCGATAAAGGGTACAGTAATATTAGAAATTAATGGAAATCGCGGGGCCACGTAGCACCGGGACTGTTTGAGTTATGAGAGCGATTGAACCGGGCGGTTTCGTTCGTCGAAACGATCCACCGAGTCTTCCAAATGCGATATGTTTGCGTCACCAGCGGAGATTTATGTTATTAAATGCCCCGCGGTAAAAGGCGATTCAAAATTGCTTTAAAATTTCGACAGAATATCCGTTTTCCAGTCTACGCGTAACGCCTGGTCCTGAATGGAGAGTTTACCAGTTTCATACTTCGATTTCATTTCCTTTTCGACGATTGAACGATAAACGTTTCCATTACCTACGGTGGTATCTTTATATTCCGTATGAATGTTTATACACCGTACGTGTTTTGTTTGTCAAAGAGAATGCTCGAGTTTAATTGATTCAATATTTCACCAACGAAGAAAAGAAAATTTAGAGAAGAATGCTAGGAATTATATTTAGTGAGATCAATAACGTGATTGTTATTAATCTTGATAAAAATAGCGTTTAATATAAAAATTATTAATTCTCATACGTGCGTAATATTGTGATTACGTATTATTATCACGTATTATTATCATTATTGTTACTAGATAATTTCAAAGTTTCCTTTTTCCCGCTATTTTATTGACGCGAAATTCAAAATCACGGTACAGTTTTCACTTGTACGCATCGAATCGCAAACAACGAATCACGTAACGTAGTCGAGCAAAAAAAAAGGGGTCACTGGAATCGTATGGTGGTGAACGGAGAAGAAAAGAATATCGTTCCTCCTACACAGACCGGCAGACATTCTCGCTAATTCGGAATGCAAGAGTAGTCGTCGGTGGAGCCGATAACCGGAAACCACAGTCATTTGTCAAGTACGGAAACCGCCGAGCCAACCGGAAATTATCCGCGCCCTGTCGTGAAAATTTGCAAATTTCCTCCGTACCCAGCCCTGGACCCCATAGGTCCTTCCATCTTGCCATTCTAACCAGTGAAACAGAGTGGTAGCCGGGAGGGTGAGAGAGGCGGGACGGTATTCCCCTTGAACCTTGGAGTTTCCTCCTTTTCCCAAACCTCCCCTGCCCCTTTCCGCCTGTTCAGCTGCAGCTTCCGTTCGCACCGTCGACCAACGGGGATCCTGGATACGGGTTTCCGAGCACCTAATCTCTACGCAATTTAGATGGCTCGGCAGCGCCTATAAACCAACCCTCCCTCCCCTCACCCCGTAAGGAATTATCGATTACAACGCCATCGCGTCCTGTTCGAATCTCCTGGTCGGGGATTACTTATTCGTGGATAGCGTCTAGCAAGATTTTAAACAGCGCATGTCAATTTCGTGCAATCAGTGTTGACAATGACGTGCGTTTCACACGGTGGAAAGGTGAAAGTTTGTTAGATTTGCGAGAACGCTTGGCGATCGATCAGATTGCATTGTTTGGGAAATTGATTCGGATCGTTTTCAGGCTATTGTGTTTAAGGCCATTCCGCTGCCGCGGGATTAAATACCCGAATGGAAATTTGAAAAGTGTGCATTCGGGGAAGAATGAAAGATATTTAAAAATTAAACACTGTGCGATTGGAATTTTGAAGATATTAAGACGCGTGTTTAATAAAAATGAAGGAATTTAGATATTCCTTTCCAGATGTTGTATTCTAATGGATTTAGAATTGTATTTAGAATTGTATGTTATATCTAAACCCAGCTTTGTGAAACTGAAACTTTGGAAAGTATAATTCGTTACTTGAAACGTTAATAACATTACGGTGTGCGCCATTGCAACGTTCACAGTTCCATTACGAATATTCTATCGATGGTAGATTCGAAAAAGGTTGATCAGTCGAAAGTCGACGAGATACGTATCTTGAAGTTGGCAGTTCGGTTGGCCGACTAGTTAGCAATCAGTCGCCGAACATGGTATTACGCGGAGTCAAAAGCAATCTGGCTCGGAACAATCGAAGTACTTAAGCTCGCGACAGATTAATGAACAATTACAGCCGAAGCTATATAGTTTCAAAGGCGGGTTATTTGCGGTTGGATCGTTAAACACGGGCATTAAAGAATGCTTTAGCCTCAAAGACCTGTCAAACGAATTTTCGAACGTCGATAAAATTTCAATTCTAACGTATCAGATCGCTCTCAGTGTTCTCGGTGTAAAGCATGAGATGCCTCGACAGATCTCGAACGCGAAACGTGAAAAAAACAAAGGAAAAAGAAAAAAGAGAGAAAAAAAAAGAACTGCTATTCGTCGACGTTCGAAAACATCTCGAAACATCTCGTTTGCCAGGAGATAAAAACGTCGATATATCGTGCAATACGTGCTCGAGTATTTTTATATTTTTCAACGATGGACGCCGAACGTGGATTCAGCGGGCGCGAGATCATGACGCATGGACTCCGTCGATGCGGCGAAACGCGACAGAATTGCCCGCGCGCGAAGGATCAAAGCGCGCGTCAGTCGAAATTTCCGGCGATAGATCAAATTCGTAGGTAACGAGAATCGCCATTAAAAAAGAGGGCTTCCCTCCTATATTCGTATACGCGCGTGTAAGCGGGCGCATTCACACACAGGGCTAACAAAGAAAAACGGGAAAAACTCTTCCCCTTTTCATCCCTTAACCTCCCGGCGTACCGGCTGTTTGTTATAGCATCACGACTGGTGTTTGCTGTAAAATTCCGAACAAACTACAAGACAAACGAGGTATAGCCAACGAGTCGACCGGCAGCTCTGGAGGGAGGGTGTAAAAGCCTCCTATCGTCGCATCCACCACTTTGATCCCTTTGTTTTGTTATAGGATGAGCCAGAGGATCAGCTTGCTAACTCAAAGGACTGCTCTCTTTCTCCATCCACCTTCGACTACTCCCCCCCTCCCCTCTTCCAGCACACCATCGTTTACGTTTCGATCTCCTCTTTGCCCTTCTTTTTCTTCTGTTCCTTTTGTCTCCCTCTCCCCCCGAACGAACACCAACCTATTCTACCGACGCTCTAATTCTACTCTCTCCGGCTAGGAGAATAGCCCGGCTACGACGTCGCCAACACTATTTCCCCTCGCGTAATTGTGGACATAGCGTTAGCTCGAGAGCAAACGGTCACGGACATATAATTACGTAGGTAGAATTGGAAAGGGAAAGGTAACACTGAGGTGAGAAACGTCACCGATGTGTCCGTTCGGCCGGGCTCGGTGTTCTCGCTTGCCCGGGAAAAAATGATCTGCCGAGGAAGATCACGCCCGCACGTGGCTACGACACTTCCACCTTGAACTTTATCCCCGGTACGTGCGTGCGATTCCTGATGCTCGACCGCCTCGTTGTTATCGATGACAACGACCGACCGGATTTCGCGAACGCTTTGAAATACCCGTAGATACGAATGCGAGCCGCGTGGCTGAGAATCCGCTCGCGCGGATACACGGAGCTTCGCTCGTTCCCTTGGATACACGGTGGAAAAATTGGAAAAATTGAAACCTGTAATTTCTTTCTCGGTGTGTGTGTGTGTAGCGAATATCGAAAGGAAAGGCCGGGGGCCAATTTTATGGGAGGAAATATTTTCCATATTACGTGGGAAAATTTTGAATATAGGTGGAGAAAGATTGTAGAAGTATCTCAGGCGAACTGGGATCAATTTCGCGGAAGAATTTCCTACGCTACGTGGAAATATTTCGAATATACACACGCGTGGGGGAAAGATTTCTGGCTACAATAATTTCGAAGACTCGGTGAAATGGAATCGTATCTATTCTATCCAGCTTCGTAAAATTTCTTTTTCAACGAACGAATCTTTGCTTTGTACTTGTGTCGTTCTTTCCCCCGTTTGTTCCCCCCCCCCCGTTGCCTTTATTCAACTCTTCACCAACTTTCTCTTCGCCAACATTCACAACCGTTTAAATCAAACTGTTTAGACGATCCAGACATGGAAACGGAAGCGGAAGCGTTGAACGGCGAGGCTACTGATTCTCGGAAGATGGAAGTTCAGATCGGTGGAGCGGTGACTCTGGAATGCGACGGCGGTTGCTGGGGACACGGTCCTGGAATGGATCCAGTCGGTGGTCCCGGTCCGCTGGCTTTGAGTCGAGTCGTTTACCAGGAAGCTGGCGAGTATCGATGCGTCGCACCTGACAGGAAAATGCAAGACACCTGGCGCGCTCAACTACCCTATCACATTAAGGTGACTGGTAAGTATTGATACACGAGATTATTCTTATCATCCTTATGTTAGGTTCCTTATTTCGTTTTCTTATTTCTGATTGAAAAATCTGCAATCTTTGGAAATCGAACACATGCCTGATCAAAAAGAACATTGAGTTACTCGTCTGACTTATGACAGATGTTCATTACTAGTTGCAATGTATGTAGGATTTTTATTATCGTATTGTTAGATTCCTTGTTTCGAGGTCATTTTCATGCTGGACTTTGGAGATTTCGTCGGACGCATTTCTGGCCAAAAAGAGCATTGAGTTACTCGTCTGACATACGACAGATGTTTACTACTCGTAAGTCGTAAAATATATAGTAAAAGAATACTATTCTTCTTGCTATTGTCGTTTTTTTATTGTGATTAAGAATCTGGAATTTTCATTCATCAGAATGACGTTTGATTAAAGAGAACTTGACTGTGACTCGCTTGGCTGACATATAACGGACTTGTATCACTAGTCGCAATAATTCTAAGTGTAGATTCATTCTGTTAATTGACTAAAGGTCTACCAGGAAAAATGAATTAACTTCTTCGTGCAAAAATTTAGCATTTTTAGCACATTATTACATTTGTATTCGAAGTACAGTCTAATTAGTAAAATTTATTTCTAACAATTCGTTTTTAAAGTCACCAGTAGAACTTCCGACTAACAAATGATTTGATTCCCGAGATTGAAAGAAATCTTCACTTTTTTTATTTTCGAAGAAACGCAGATCTGACAAATAATGCTATCGTTTTCTATCACTCGATTAATTTAATATGACGTGGAAAACTGAATATTATAGATCAGATCGTCACGGAAATGATCGGCATTTTTCTTAAAGTTGAATTCAAATGAAGCGGACTGTGACCTTGAACTACGGAAACCATCGATTATCAATACGAGGAGGGAGAGTGGGTTAATTTACCAGAAAGATGGCTAATTTAAAGCTTATCGTCATTAGTCACTATCATGAGCCTAACCCTCTTTCGTACCGCCTCAAAGGAATTATCCAATTTTCTCCAATAATTGCTCGCGTGCACCCTTCGACGACCACCTAATTGCAAGACTTATGAACGCACTTTAGATAAATTACGTTTGATCCTCGGCAGATTGCGTCCGCCAATTTGAACGATTACTTTCTTGTCGACGAGTTTTCGTGCCTCTCGTCACTGCCCGTTGCGTGGGAAACGTTCACCTGTTTCTTCTCTTTTCCTTTTCTTTTATTTTCAAAATATCTTAAGCTTCTTTTTTTTTTTCTTTTTTCGTTTTACCGTGTAAATAGCCATTAGCTCGTGGCTATTTAGCTCTTCTATAATTGTCCATATTGTTCATTAAGTTTTATTTTTCTTTTTCTCTTTTTTTTTTACGTGCAACCGTTATATATTCCTCGTGTATTTCAAAGCAGTGATACACGAAAACCAGGTAGAAAAAGTGAAACACGAGAATTAGAATTTCCCACTGCACGTATTCTTCTTTTCTCTCTCTCTCTATCCTCCTCCTCTTTTTTCTTTTCGTATTTTTCATTCTTGCAACGTTATTATCATCTTTCACGGTGCTACAACCGGTTTTTCCTTTCTTCCATCTCGAAATATACACTGAGAACGTGCGCTTTTCTTCGACGTCCGCAGGTTGCAGCGAGTTTGTTGTTCCGTGAACGCGTCATTACACTCGACAAAGTGAATTTTCAATCGAACAACAATAGCAGATGTTTTTTTTTTTGGTTAATTTATCGACGCATCGCTTTCAAGCGAAAAATTTTATCAAACGCGTATGTCGGTGTGCCGAAATAGATTGAAGGACAGACAGCGAACGAAATTGAATTTACAATGAGAGATCATTAACACTGATGGCCGTCGGATGAAATTATCTTGTTTCCGTCACTATCCTACCTAACTAACTTTGCACCACGATGATTCTCGGTAGTTACGTATATAGCACGAATTCTTCGTAATAATCGCTGGAATCCTCGATAATGGGAACGAGAATTTGTATAATTCGAAGAATTTTTAATATAGAGATCGTATAACCTGGTGATTTAAATAGCTCCGAAAATAAAGAATATTTGCTTGCAATATTGCATTTGCTTGCAACGTGAAACAGAGGAAACGCGTCCAAGAATTAGAAGTAATTCTAATTCTCATAGAGAGAGAGAGAGAGAGAGAGAGAGCAAGACTGAAAAAATTATCTATTCAATCAAAGTATTTCCAAAAAAAAAAAAAATCCTTGAACTGAAAAAAAAATCTAAATGACATCGGAACTTCAAATCATTTTAAGAACGTTACAATCTAAAATTCTGAAAGAAAGAAAGAACAGCCTTTAATCGTTGCTGTCATCGTTCCAATCCAAAAATCGAAATTTCTCTTTCAAAGATCTGTAGAGAATAGAAGCTTCGCGTAACATCAAAAAAAAAAGAAAAAAGATATCCAATCTAAAAAAAAATTGCATTGAAGGGAACAGGAATTTTTGAATAAAAATCCAAAGATCAACGCCCCGGTCGTTTTCACGTGAACGATCACGTCCCTCGGTAGTATCTTCTTTCGGGATGAGGGACATTCGACTTCTCGAAGGATCGGCTTGAAGGGTGAGGGTTGAGGAAAAGTTGAGTCAAGGGTAATAGCAGGGCGTCTTCGACGTCGTGGGACTTCTGTTTGATCTTCGATACACGCGTGTGTCTCTACGTGTGTGTGTGGAGAGCTGCTGGGATGCGTGCGCGTACACGTGAAGGGCCTGTTTTCTCGTGACGAGGGTGCGGAAAACAAGTTTATGACGCGGAATGGGAATTGGTACGTCGTAAAGGTTGCTTTGTACGCACTAGATCCTATCGGAATGATCCTGGGCTATTTCGAGACGACGAGCAATTGGATCTGTCGGCTTCTACGTGTCGGAAATCTGTCGTGCAACTGCAACGGTTTCATTGGTTTTAGCTTTGTCGAACGATTCCGCGTTGCTCGCGTAAGTCTAATTAATTTATGTTTCCGAAGTGGCGCCGCATTCCGAAAACTCGTTTATTTCTGCACAGAGAATTTTTCACTTTCATTTTTCTCGTTCTCAGTTGCAAACTTTCTCGAAATTGAACGTCGACGGTAGGTGATTTGACTTTCGACGAAGATGGAAAATGGAAAAAAGGAAACAATTGAAAAGAACGATTGAGAAACTATGTAGAAGAGTCGACATTCTGCTTCATCTAAATTCAATTTGCCTTATTGCATTCTGATCTCATTTCTCCAACTTAATTTACAACTTCTAATTTGCAACTTTTACGATTACGTCGTAGTGTAATGTGTGTATGTATGTATAACTAGGCGCGAGGACCCTTCGTCTCGAGCTCGTCTCGAAAACGTAGCCAGAAGTGGCAAGAACGCAAACATACGAATTACGATTCAAGCGTCGTACGGGCGAAGAGCAAGATAATCCGACCTTAATAAGAGTGTTCCTCGCGACTCCTTGTCCGGAGTAAGTTTGAAAGCCGCGAATGAAAACGACGCGGGATTATAAGAGCGGATATCGGGCGCGAGAGGAGCGAAAAGACAGGAAACTTTCAGAACGTTTAACTTCTCCGCTATTTCACCCTCGGCGCTAGCCTCCGAAGTACTTCCAAACGGAAACCGATCGTTCGTCGTTTCTGACAGATTATGGGGGGGAGAGGGAGGGTTATAACGTCCAGCCCTCGAGGTTGTAGCAGTACGCCACCAGGGGTATTAAAATCTGATTCAAAACTAAATCCCACGTCAATGGAATTGGCTATTACAAGTTGGCGTGCCGAGGATCTGAGCACTGTCTCGTTAAGGGAATTGAAACTACCAATTTTTAACAATGGATCTTTCTTTAGGTACTTTACATCGATCCTACCTTTCTATATTTTTATTCCTATATTTTTCCTATATTTTTCGCTTCGTGATAGGACGTTTTTTAAAATTAGGATCGATAAGCTATTAATGCAAAAACGAAGTGACGACAGAAATAACCTGACGAACTGCAACTGCTGAACGGAGGCAAAATTTGTGTGCACAAATCAAGCGATTGGTTAAGATTTCTCTACGTATAAGTTTCGAATCTTATTAAATCTCCACAACATCGACTTAGGCTTCGGAAGTGTAATTTTTTAATGTCTAAGTTTTGACAGTGCGGGCACGAAACTTCCGATTCGAAGCACCGTGACGAAATTAAAACGGGCCGTACGTCTTTTTTTAATACTCGTCAGAGAACGTGCATTCCGCGCACTATTTCTGTTCATGTTGCTTACACGCCGACGATAGATGCAGATTCTTCTTTCCGAGGCCGCAATCGTTGGCCTCTTCTCATTCTACGGGGCCTGTGGAAGCCTTTGCTTGCTATCCAGCCCGAGGCAATCGCTGAAGCAATCTCGACTTCTTATTGATTGCAGCTCAGGCAACTCGTGCGTGTAAGGGGCTCAGCCAGTCGAACGGTATCCTTGGGATTTTAAAATCGTTTCCCTGGATTGAACAAGGGGACGCCACGGAAATCATCCCATCGCGAATTGTCTCGATTTCTCTGCCCTTTCTTTTTTTTTATTTTTATTTCTTTTTCTCCCTCTGTTCCCCCTGCCTCCTCCTTGTTGCAAGTTGAGAAACAACCAAACGAACTGTTTTAATCCCTTTTGCAAATGATCGGTTTCCCCACCACTGCAAACAGTAAGGCAGAGAAGAAGAATTTTCGAATGCACGTTCTTGGAATGCCCCGTGTGAAAAAAATACGCCCAATTCTGTGGTCGTGTATACGAAATACACATCAAGTTCCGATTTTTACGACCGATCGATGTTGACCACCAACAAGCTTTCTCGCTTATTCCATTCTTTCCGTTCATGATGTCTACGCTCTTTGGAAAATTTCGTGAAAAGGTGGCTTGATAGCTCGCGTTAAAAATAAAGGGACGAGGAAAAACTCGTCCAACGACACGATAAATTACTGCGCTTTTTTTTTCTTTTCGCTTTTTCTTCTTCCTTTTATTTTTTTTGGGGGGGGAGGGGGGAATATTTCATAAATCCATGCGCGTAGAACGAAACGTGCCACGAATGTGCTTTCGGTGCATCGGATAGCATGTACTTAAATCCCGAGATTCGCTTCTATAAATATCGAAGTCAATATTTCCTATCGGCGTTCGACGTGGTCCAGAGAAGCTTGCAGTTCTTGACTCTTTTCCCCAAGTTATTCGTCCGTGGAAAATCTCGTTTTCTCTGCGCCAAAAAAAGAAAAAAAGAAAAAAGAGAAGCGAATGTGTTTTCCTTTTTTCCTCTTTTCCTTTTTTTTCCCCTCCTAAATTCTATGAAACTACGGCGGAAAGAAAGCTTTCTCTCCTCTTTCGGTAGATCGTTCGGTTAAACGTTTGCAGAAGAAACACTTGAAAAATATTCGAGGGCGCGGAGGAAGTCGAACGAACAAGGGGAAGTTTCGTGTTGGACCGAATTGTGGCCGCAATAAAACTACATTATGCCTCCGGTTCTTACGCTAGTTCGCCCTGTGGAACACTACGACACGTTCGCGATAATTTCCCCGCGAAAATTGCGAAAACTGCTGCCTCCAGTGTGCGAGACACACTTTCTTAGTTTTATGCGGTTGTGGTCGTTTGTCATTAGACGGACAAGAGTTTTGGGATTAAAATCTTTCCTTTTCCTTTATTTTTTTTTTTCAAGAGAAAAAGAGGAGAGGAAACAAACGAAAGAAAAAAGTTGAGGAAAAGAAAGAGGGAGAGAAAGAAAGATAGGATTATAACGAAACGTTCTCGTCGCGGGTCACGAAAGATTAAACAACCTGTTGTTAATTAAGGTTCTCGGGATATTTGCAGCTGAATGCTTTTCGCGAGTAATTCGAAGGAAATTAGTAACTTAGTCGTTGATTAAATCAAGTTAGACACTTGCTGATTTACGGACGCTTTCGCACCGTGGAATGAAACTCGAAAAGCATGCTGTTTTCGAAAACAGCCAACAGGGATCATAGGAAGCTTTTACTCGCCGTGATATACCGTTGCCATTTGTTTCTTCTCGAAATTCCCTTTGATTCTTAATTAACGGTGCTTAAGGAAAAGAGAAAAACAAAGACATTATTTATCCAGTTGCGTTCATTCGGCCACTTTCGACTAGTATTTTCTCAACGTTAAAAAAGTATCTCGAGTTTGAACAAAACCCGTGAACGTTTCTTATTCATATCTGATTTTTTCGATTAAATTTCACGTTAAACATCTTCTTTGAATATTATGAATTTTTATCTTTCGTTTTCTAAAATGAGAGTGAGATTGGAATATAAAATTTAACGATTGTAGTAGGATTAATGACTGATCTAGAAGTCATCCAATTTTCACAACAAATGCCAATCTCTAATATTTCTATCGTTAATAAAATTCTCGTTATGGAGAACTAATAGAATTTTCATGATTAAATGTTTATATATCTATTATCTGAAATTAAATATTCGTTGGACAAGAGACAACATATACATAACTTTGACATCGTGACACGTTTGAGTTTATTTTCCTCGGACGAAACTAGTTAACCTCACTATTGTAACATTTTCATTTGAAATTATCCGTGTTTATATTACGGCCACTCGAATTAGTTAAACTAAATGTCGTTTCCGAACCGCTTCACTTGAAACATCATTGTTTCGTGTCGGATTTAACTCTCTCTCTCTCTCTCTCTCTCTCTCTCTCTCTCTGAAATTGATTTGTCGATAGAACGAATATTTGCAACGATCGATAAAATATGTCGATTTCAAAGCTTGGAAATGCAAACTTAATTAATATCTATTGAAGTTTGTAGAACGCCGGGGAAACACAAGTTTAACCTTAATCGAGACTTAATCAAAATTAATTTAAAAACTTCATAAATTTTTTGCTTACTCTCTCCAGAGTTTGTTCCTTAATACACGAATTCGATCGATATTCATTTTCTCCCTCTATAAGGAAATATTCATTAATTCCTTCCTTTCGGAAACGAGTAATCGAGGCACGAAACTTCCTTTTTCAACTGTTTCTGATTTACGCGAATGAAAGTTCCATTTGAAAGCAGAAACTTTCTTAAGTTTTTAATTAATTAATTAAATTAGCATCGATTTCTAAAACAATGGGATAACGTGTCAGTTATGTTGTGCATCTTTCCATGATTGTCTTTCGTTAATTCGCTAGACGAAGAAAGTAAGGGGAATATTTAAGAAAGAGAAAGATGCGAGAAAAAAATGATCTATGCTTTAATTGACAGTCTCTGTAGAGATTCGCCTTGACGATTTCCCGCGAAAGGATGAGGATGATAACTAGATTGCTTAGCTCGACAACCGAGGTTATTCCTTCGGTTACGTATGGCTCGTTAACCGTTCGTTAAATGTTCACGCTGCGCTGAGCTAAGGCGGGCCCCGTTTTTCGTCTCCTTTTCACGAGGGCCGCAAGCTTATTTAAGAGCCGCCACGAGAACTTGTATAATAACAAGTTGAAGTACCATACACCGCTTCATAAGTGGCTTTTACCGAGGATTATCTTGTTTCACCTGGATCCTCGTCAGGTTACCCGCTGAAACACAAACACCGGTCGCGGATAACGTGCCTGCCTTGATTCGAATTTCAGTGTATGCTGTTTCTATCGCGGAATGTTGCTCGCGTGTGTACCCGATGTAACGTATTATCATTTCGTTCATTCCTCCAGTCGGAGATACGATTCGGACACATTTACTTTCTCTCGATTCCGGTCACGAAAATTACGAAAGTTATTTCTATGGAAATTTCTAAAAATGTACTTTTCTCTTAAAAAGCGTGGGTATTTTCCCCTGTGCTTTTTTCTCCTTATTTTTTTTTTTTTTTTAGAAAGGGAGAGGTGGGTCTGTTCGACCACGACTCCGCTTGGAAAAAAATCTGCGCACGGACCCATTTTATAATGAAACTACCTCGTCGCAAATACGAGCGTCGAGCGTCGACTCGTCTAAACTAAATTAACACGCCAACAATTTTCTTCTCCTTTCTTGCGTAACAAGCGCAAAAGGAGCGAAGAGCCGCGAAGCCAGAGGCGCGGGCCGATGGGTTTGTTCGCTAAGCTTCCTCTGTTCGCCTCTATATAATAATGTCTTTCACAATCACGAGGTTCGGATCTAAATTTAAATTGCTCAAACACTTTCTACCGCGTACGGATAGCTATCTAAAATTGTTGCTTTAATATCAACCTGGCGGTTTCCACCCACCGAGGGGGACAATCTAACGCTCGGATCTCGATTGTCATCAGAGCGAAACTTCTAATTAACTGTTACTCCCTCCCTCCATCTTTCCTATCCACCACCAACCACATTCTCACCCAAAATTCTACCCATTGTAATAAGCGTAAGATCGCGAGCAACCCTCTTTCGTAACCCTGCCAAGCTCTGATAAAGCGCAAGACTCGTGGCTGATAGCGCGATTTCATATTTGCATGGTTAATAAAAGGAACGGTCGAATCAGCGAAGTCATTTACAAGGGAAACGTATCAGAGTAGGTAGGGAACAAAGGGCTGATTACGGGATCAAAGGGCAGGAAGGAAGAAGGAAAGGAAGCGGTTCTCCCCGCCGTGAAAAGCCTCTCTCTCTCTCTCCTCTCCACCTATCTCTTACGCCACTCGCTCTCTTGCGTTCAGTTCCATTCGGTTCTCTCGTCCCATTCTCGCTCGTCTCGCTCGACGAGCAATAGCTCACGGCGCGTTGTAAATTTTTCAACGAGTCGAACAAGTTTCAGTTGCACGCCATCCTCCACGCTTTCTCCCTCCCCGCAGCGCGGAAATTAACCAGGCCTCCTTTTGTGGCCTGTTTCGCGGCGCGCTCGGCTAAAGAACGGCTGAAATCCCGCGGCTTCCTCCCGTCTCCGCGTCTCCTTTTTTCTCTGTCGCTTTTTATTCGCTGATTGGAAGTTACGGCCCTGTTGAATGAAAATCAGAACGGCGTCGCCGTTGCTCCTTTCAGAGCGGAGAAATTCGCTGACGAGGAAGGAATCGCTGGCTCTCGAAGATGCGCGAGCGACGATGAAATAAATAAAACGAAAGCCGGGTAATTTCCAGAGCCGAAGGGGAAATTTAAGAGGCTAGTAGAACCTTCTCTTTCGCGGTATTTAATTGCGATGATCGCGGAACGATAGAAGTAGAATACAGATCCACGAGTTTCCTGTTTCGATGATTTGGAAATAGTGTTTGCTACATTTCGGGAAATTTTCGGGAACGAAGAAATCGATCAAATTTTACATTTATTAAAAAGCAGCTGCTTTTAATCCAATCCGTTTCCTATATATCTTTGTCTGATCAATAGCTATAATTTCAAAAATCACTGCAATTTCAGTGACAAGCAATTCGCAATACCTCAAGATATCAAACATATAAATTCACTGACCGTGAATTTATATATTTAACAATGGAAATAAATATCCGAAAATAAAACCTGAATTTCCTTGATGTTGCGGTAAATGTTGATCACTTCGACAAACAAAATACAAAACTATTTAAAAAAAAAAAGAAAAAATAGCGCAGAACGAAGGAGAAAGAGAGAGAGAGAGAGGCTTTACACAGTGTAGAGTGTGCATGGCAAAATTGTATTCGAGCCTATTAATTCATGCGTCTGGTAATAGTCGACGGCTACAACGCTCCTTACGAGACGCGACGTTATAATTGAACGCGCAAAGGTGACACGCTCGAAGTGTCGCGATTCCGGTGGTTGCTGATGGAATTCCGCTTTCACGTACACCCCCGGCCACATATTCCGTAGAAACCGTCACGAAGCCTCTGAACAATTTTCCCCCTTGGCAATCTCGGGCTTCTCGTCGATTGTTGCAGCAAGTTTCCTCACGGTGTTTCCGCGCGAACGATTGCACTTACGACAACGCCGAATGCATGCCGAGGATTGAGAAAATGTCACGCAATTGTCGCCGAGACCGAAACCGACAAAAGCTAAGCAAAGCGCGATAAACGGAGAGGGTTTTCTCGTACCGCACGCGATCGAAAATTAACATTTCCCTTTTAATTCCTGTGGTTGGCTCGCGACGGCTAATATCCTAAACAGACATCAATTCTTTTTCGCGCGAATACAACACAAGTGGAAGTCACCTTGTTAATATCGAGGCACGGAAGTTTATTTCTCGTTGCGAATTAGTCTCTTACTGGACTGCGGATGTTTACGTATATTTTTATTAAGATAATTAAAAAAAAATAGACCGTAGATAGGAAATTATTTTATCTATTACACGTAATACAAGGGATGTTACCTTCACATATATTTATATACCTTGCATACTTTAGTTTTCCATTTTCACAAGCATTGTATGTATGCATTTATAGATTTCTCATAGATGCATGAAAATTTAGTTTATTTATTGGCAGCTTTTCTTGATAACCAGGAGACTGTTGTTGTGGCGAATCACGTTTGCGACGAAAATTAATATAATCAAAGGAATAAATTTTTGTACATCGATATAGAGAAATTTACCTCCGTTTATTGTTTATCTCTACTACTTATGAGATCGAATTTAATTTAATAAACGGGCAACAGTTGTATACAAAAGTTCGGAGATTTAATCGGAAACGCACGGTAATGTTCGGACGAACGGTCGCGTGCTCGAAAAATGTATTTATAGAAGCAATTAATTCGCCGCGTGCAGCGATAACGCGTGCAGTAGAAAGAGTTATACTGTGCAGTGATAAATTTGAAGATGTGTGGTGAAGCGCGCGCGTGAATTCCGTAGAGAGGGACATAAAGAAACTGGCAGAAATACGGGGGAAAAATTCACGAGGCGTTCAAATCTGCCTTTCGAATCTATGGAGTAATAAACGGACAATCGCGCGTGAAATCACGAGTGCGTGTACGCGAATTCACGCGCTGTGATTCATGGTTAAATACACGTGGAATACATACGGTAATCTATCGCTAGACACACACGTGAACATATGTGGTATCATATAGCGATCAACCTTGGCCACCGTTGGACATACGTGACTGTGTATAGAAAAACACCGATTACCACCCATGCACACCTGCCAACAGACACGGTAAAATCCACGTTAGTATATGGCGTTTAGCCTAACTTTAGCCTAGCTGTGAGCCATCTATTCCCACAAATATGTATATGCGCAGCATGTCGAATTACGTTCCAGAATGATTGAATAGCACAATTGATGTTTGCTGTACAATTACCGCGGGCAAATTGGTTATGGAGAGCGGTGTTATCAGTTCAAGTACGTTGTCGACTCGAAGAGTTCGTAAATTTTGACGATGGAGGTTGACCTTTAACGCATTACATCAGGTGACATTTATTCGTCATCGGTTTATGAATTTTTGTGCGCAACGTTTAACCAAACTTAGTAATCCAGTACGATACTAACAACGAGTAAGTAACAATGTTGCTTGAGTCACGTTTTCAATTTGCACTGCGTCACGGTGAATTGATAATTGGCCGGTAAATTCGAATTTAAAGTTCCCCCTTTTGCGCTCCAATTTCACTAGCTTCGAACTGTCTGAACTTCTCTTCGTTGATATTTTCGTCGCTTCTTCGTATTTTCATATTTTAATTCCTGCTATTTGAAAATCGCATTCAACGGAACGGAGGCTCCGTTAAAACGATGTGGACTTCGTGGCTAAAATGTTCGTTCCCGCGACTCGTTATTGTAAAATTTCCTCGTTCTCTATAAAAATTGCCTTCTAACGGCGACTCGTTCTGAAAAATACAAGCACGGTGTTCCGCCGCCTGAAAACTCGCGTTTTCTCTCCCGTCGTGTTCCCTCTTTATCGATACCAACGAACAATCGTCCTCACAGAAAGCCGGACTGTCGACATGCATTACATACTTTATTTTGCTGTTTTGCAAATATGACCCTCTTTCCCGTGCTTTTACCAATTTTACTCCATTGTTCTCCTGCACTTTCTCCGTTCCTTTCTTGCCGAATCGATGCGAAGATTTACAAGTTCGGGCATTACAGTAGGTACAAAGAGTCTTAGCATAGCGTTTATTTTATTTTATTGACCATTGAGCCATTGAGCCATTGAAAACTATAACAATTTAGGGCTAGATTTTAAAACTCAATTTCCTTATCTTTCAGTATCTGAGGATTAAGAGAATAATATTTTCTAGTAATACGTAACTAGAAAAACAAAATTGGTACTTTGACAAATCTGACACGTGATGTTAAAAATCTGATTAATAAACCGTTTCATTGAAAAATAACTTATGCAAAAATATATATTTTGTAATCAGTGTGTATATCTGAGAGTTCTTATGTATCATTAGAGTATTTTACATTTGAGATTGAACTCAAATAATGGCACAATGCTTAAAACGAGCAACGAAAATTTTTGTAGTAGATAAGCGTTCGGCCTTGCTTCTATTTTTTTTTACACACGTTGGGTCGTCTGTGTCTGTCGAGTTCCGCATCGTCGCGTTTGTCTCTCAGATCTCTCTCGACCGTTTCGAAGGTTTCGATGAACTGTCAAAAGAATGGCACTCGGTAGCAGGCGGCTAGAGGGGAAAAAACAAGATTGAGCGTCCCGTCGATGGAACTTTTCTTTGAGCCACGTTACACGTATGCGGCCGCGTATCCCCTCATCGCGATTCAATGATGAACGACTCGACTCTGTCAGCGTTAGACAATGTAAAAACTTTGGTCCACGAGCATCAATTGCCCCGTCGTAATGGCAATAGGGACGGTCCATCTTTGCGGCGTCGTCGACGACGTTCGTGAATTACACGTCCATTGACTGTCGACCTGTGACACACTTGCACTTGGAAGGTTGGTACAGCCTTTTGATTATCTTAAAAATAAAATGTTGAAAATTGCAATGAAATATCGAATATTCGTAATACCACTGTATCTAATGCGCTTAATGGCAACGTAGAATTTCATCAGAACGACAAAATTCGTTAATGGTACAAAAATGTGTAATTCTTTTATTTGCCGTAACGAAATCCACGGTCTTTTTTGCAGGGGGGGGGGAGGATTTTTGCACGTCCGTTTTGAAAGGGAATTATAATGTTTTATTTCAAAAGCAGATTTTACTGGAAACGAAAGAGTATTATAATAGAAATTACACGCTCCGCTTATAAAGTGTAATACCGGTTGTGTTTTATGTACCTTCTGGCGCGAATGTATCAATGTAATACACATGCATGATTAGAATACGAGAGGGAGCTAGAGAATGTGAAACAGAATATCGTAAAACGCGGAGAAAAATAGTTTCCTTTGTCAGAGATAGAGTTTAAGCAAGAATCAGAAAAGCAAAGTCCCACATCTCTGCGTTAAATGAAGCTTAAACAGAGTGTGTTAAACTCGTACGGTCATTTGCGTGAGTTTTTTTTTCCGTCCGCAATCTCGACAACGCAATGGTGGCAGTGGTTTCTTAAATTTTTTCGCAATCAACGTCGTTCGATTAATTAAACGTTTCGCAGTTTCTTCACACGCGAGTCTGGAGAATGGTGCGAGCAATTCCAGCCACGTCGAGCCGATTTAATTTGCATAATCTACAGCGTGGAGATGCTATTTTAATTTACGCGCCGGTTCGATCGAGCTCGGGCAGGTCAATCGAAACGGAAGTAGTTCTCGGTTCAGATCATCTCACAACGAGAAAACAACGAAACGGTGGAACACATCTCCGGAGAAAGAGCAAATAGCTATCCTTTTTAACAAGCGGTGCGATAATAAATTGCGGCTGCTCGAACAAGAAGGCAAATAAAGCCGGAAAATTGAAGACAAATATATTTTTAACTCGGCTTGCAACTTTCGTTACGGTCCGCGGTACGAGCCAACTGTACTTCGTTTTTTCACGATCGCACTCCAACGAGTCGTAAAGGGTTTTTCCGTCTTCGTTCCCTGAAAGGCGGCTATCCGTCGGAACGGAATGGGACGGAAAGAAAAACAATAGATAATCGAGCGGTGAAGCACGCGCTAAAGCGAATCAAGATCCGTCGACGGCGGTTACATTGTCACTTGAACACGAAAATTCTTCAAAAAATACCGACGCAGACGAGTAGATCTGATCGGTTCGTTCGGCAGCCCGAGGGGATGACGGAAGGGAATATGGGAAGTTTTTAGAGTCAATGACTCTCCGTCGCGTCTTCGATCTCCCCTGGTGACTGGATTTCTGTCAGCCGAGATTACCTTTTTTGTCATTCCTGTCACGTCTGTCTCTCTCTCTCTCTCTCTCTTTCTCTGTGTCCTCCTATCTACCCTTGGTTCCTCCCACGTTTTTCGTAAGGATAGTTAAAAAAAAAAAAAAAAAAACGACGGATACGTTCGCGGGATATCCAATTGATTTCCAGTCACCGGCTCGAAAGAAAGGAACGAGAGTTCGCTTCGAGATTTTGTCGCTGGAAATGGTCGTTTGAAGTAATTAACAAGTTGGGCGAAGTGAACAGAGACTCCGACTATATTTCTATAACACCGAGACAGCGAATTTATATCGGGATACTCCTCGGTATATCTCAATTGAGGAAACTGAATAGCCAGTGATAATCTGTTGTGTTGGAAAATGCAATTTCCGAGCGAGAGAGGCGGCGGTGAACAGCCTTCACGAGAGATCGGCTCTTTCGAAAGGCACCTCGCCTTTCTCGAAAGAAAGAATCATTATCTCTTCTGAACAAATTTCGATTTCACGTCGGCCCACCGGTGAACAGCTACATTTACACGGTACACCGAGTCGCGTGATTTCAACAGGAACGCAGGTCGGGTTGACAGATGTAGCGGGCATTAACTCTCGTTGCAAACTCTCCTCTCCTTTCTCTCTCTCTCTCTCTCTCCTCCTTTCGGTTTTCCACTTAGCTCCTTTTCGTTCTACCGGTTGACCGGGGAACGAAAAGTTTCCTTCCACGCCCGTTTCTCACAGGGACTGGATCAATTTTGTTTTCGACTTTGCGAAACTTGTTTTGCAACGGCGAATACCTTTCGAGATTCTGTAGCAACGTCGTTCCATAGTAGCGCAAAAAAAAAGAGAACAAAAAAGAGAAATTGGAAGAGGAAGAAAGAAGACGAGAGAGAGAGAGAGAAAAGAATAGAAACGTCGCCAAAAAATTATTGGTTCGATATCCTATCGATATCCTATCGATATACTAAGATATCCATTGGAAAACGTTTTCGAACGTTTCGCATCGGCGGCGAGAAAGAGTACGGGACGATGATCCACGCGGAACAGAAACGCGGCGAATAAATTTTTCCCGGTAAAATATGCAACGACACCCATTAACCGATGCGACGGCACGGTGCGCGCGGAAACGACTGTATTGGCAGGTCGG
The DNA here is from genome assembly GCA_032399595.1 of Tetragonula carbonaria. NCBI lineage: Eukaryota > Metazoa > Arthropoda > Insecta > Hymenoptera > Apidae > Tetragonula > Tetragonula carbonaria. The sequence continues at coordinate 3,862,333 of JAUCRC010000012.1, read as the reverse complement.
TTCAGCTCCGGTAATGATCACGGCGGCAATTTAATAGCCGTGTAATTAACATGTGGAACGCATCCGGAATGCGTTCCGCCATTAATGAACGGAATTGAGGAAGATTAAACAAAATTCGGTCGAGTTATCGCGTATTTTGGCGCTCATCGATCGGAAATACCTTCGATCCCGCCGCGCGGCGAGGCGAAAATTGGTGACGGGACGGCACCACCTCGTGGAGAAGGGAGATCCTATTGAGAAATGGCCTCGCAGCGCGGCTTATTCGCCAGGCAGTCGAACGAATCGCGGCGGAAGACAGCAGCAGCTATTCTTATTGATCGTATAATCGTATAATCGACGGCGTTAAAGACTGGAAGTTTTCGTTCCGTTTCCCGATAAAGGGTAACAATGGACTTAAATTTCAATGGCATTTTTTTTTTTTTTTTATCCAAAGGTACCTCGGCGCGCGAAAGGGTTGATGGAAATTTATTTTCCCTGTGTTCGATCGCTCGCTCGCTCGCTCGCGTTCAAATAAATATTCCTCAAAGTATATTTTCAATTGTAATCGTAGAAAATCGTGGTCGCGATTCCCTCCCTCTTCTCTGTATTTTTCACCGAGAGTGCAATCGCTTTCAGAACAGAGCGGGGGGGGGAAGGAAAAGAACAAATATTCGTTCACCGGTGTCATCGCAGCGAGGCTCAACTCGTTTTATTTTTTACCTTTGTACGAAAAAAGACAGGTGGAGGGGGGAGGGGTGGGGGGAAGGCTCACCGAAAAGCCCGGGCACAATATTTACGAAGACACTTCGGGGCTCGATCGCGCGAATTTCGCATGCACGCTCATCTCTCCTGAAATATAACGATTTTCGGAGAAGCGGGGGGTGGAAGGGAGAGCTGAGGGCAACAGTGCGAGAAAGGAATTCGCTTTCAGCGTAACGTCGATTGTGAGCATTTTTTCCGCTTTTTACGAGAGACACGGAAGGTCCGGCATACTGTATATTTACGGGAATATTTTCGTTTCAACGTTGCGCGGCGCTTCGCCGGCAGGATCTCTCTCTCTCTCTCTCTCTCTCTCTCTCTCGTTTTAAAGACAATTTCGATCGATAGACAATGAAAAAAATAAAATATCATTTTCTGTACATCGCGGTAGTATTCTGCAGCTTTATTGATATTATCGTCGAAGATTAGAAAGCCGATGAGAGTTTGTCGTTTGAATTATTCGAAGCAAGGGATATAAAGATGTTGGACATCCCTTTCGATAGCGAAAGAAATTTCCAGAATTGAAACTTACGTTTTGTTAATTACACGAGACACGATGCTTGAATTTAAATCTTATCTATTATTATTCGCCTCAATATTTCAGTTGTATCCGAGTTCTTGGTGAAACTGACACTGAGAAGCTGAAGCTTTCCCGATGGAATTTGAGATTTTTGACAGTTCGGGTTACTATTCGGTTATTATCGACATACGTATCGCGTTGAATTCCGTTTCGAGGAATATTTCGGTTAACTGGATCCCCCTCCCCCTTCTTTCGTTCGTTCCTTCCTTACTCTCGGAACTCATCAAAATGCAAGCGCCGATCCAAGCAAATCTCCACCTCGAGACAATTTTTAAATCTCCCTTCAGAAGGACAGGGAAATCCATTGTGGTAGAAGTCATTCGCGAAGCCTCAGGATCTCCTTTCGTCCTCTCTCCCTCCCACCCTTTTTTTTTCCTTTTCCACGGTTCTTGTCAAGACGCCAGAGACAGTAGAGCTCGGGACGGAATATCATAAAAGCGCTATTAGCGAATCTGACGCGATCTGCTATGCAGATTAATCGTATTCCCTGACCCGCCTTGCACCACGGTTGAAGAATATCGCCAGGGGATATTAGGTATGCACGGCGCGGCGCCGTGACCATAAATCAATTTGTATCCCGGCCGTAATGTGTTCATAATTCATGCTTAGCCTAACACAGCTATACGTAGGCGATGAAAAATTAACGCTTCGAAAATAACCGCTGCTATTTCGTCTTATTATCGATAGCCGCCCCCCTCGAATCGCTCGTTCCCAAGTCGATATCCAACCAATCTTTTCTCTTTTTATTTCTGTTCTTTCACCCCCTCTCTCTTGGTTAATACCAAGAAAAATACACCTGCCAATAATTTGAAATCTCACTTCGTTCTATGTTATTTAATTAAATATTATTACAACGTCAATAACTTGTATCCAACTACGTGGCTAGTTTATAATCTCTGTAATCGTTGAGCAATTTATCACAATAAATTAAATACTTACGTCAATTTCCATTTGAAATTATGGAATCTGAATGAAAAAAAGAAAAAAAAAAGGAAACAGTTTCAGATACTGAAAGATGAAAATTTAATGATATCAATTGATTGAAAAAAAAAATTGCGAATTAATGTGAGTTAAACGATGCCCGGTGAAAACGATTAATCGGCGTGTTTTTTTATTGAAAAATTTCATGAATTTTGTGAATTCGAGCAAGATATTTTATTGAAAAAGGAAATGATAATGTGTGATACGCAGGAAAGCATAAGCGAACGCGTAACACACGTATGTTCAAACGGCGTCATGGTATGAGAGTAACGATATGATTACGACGTCTGGCCAATGTGGCATGTTTACAGTGGTCGTTTTATGATTCAATTATGTATATGTTGCGGCACATGTAATATAATATAGGTACGGTCACTAGTAAATTCATGTGTATATAATTTTACTAGTGGAACGGTGTTTCGAAATTGATAACGTTGGCTTTTACTGCAAATGTACATGCTTTGGTGAAAGCATACTAATGGACGTGTGTCTTTTGAAAAATTGATAGGTTTGTATGCCAGGTGCAATTTTCTGAAAAACGTAGATAATATATTTTTTTTTCTTTTTTTTAAATTTACCTTAAAGCAATGAAAACAGTGAAAAGTAGGTCGAAAATTGTTTTATCGCTGGAGTACTGATTCGATATTGTTTAATATTGACGTACCGAGAGTGTATGAAATATATATTCATTGATTTTACTACAAAATAAATAAAAAAAGAAAAAAACTGTGTGTTACACACTGATTTTTCGTGAGGAGTAGATATGACACAGAAAATATTCAATAAAATTGTGTACTGTCGGATTGCAGACTTTTTCAATGATGTCGGATGTTCCACAAATTTCCAGATTCTACTTGTTCACTCTCGCCTGTACTAAACAAATGTTATTTTCTGTTATTTAATAATTATTCAACAGAATCCCGTGTAACGCGATCGAAAGATTATTACTATTTCCGTGTGTTGTGATTTTAAAAATAATGGAGAAGAACATTTACGAATAAAAGACGCAGAAAATTTCCTTCGTGTTCTTAATTAAATAAGTAGTTCTTAATTAAATAAATATTTATACTTACTGTTTGTATCTACGATGCAACTAATTACATTTAAAAAACGAAATTCACAATTGCAACATTCTTTTATTCTCAAAAAAGAAAAAAAAAGAAAAGAGGAAAAAGAAATGTACGGAAGAAATGTTCAAGAGAAATACAAATTATCAAAAATAAGTGCTCCTTAATAAGTCGCAATCACGTCAAGATTGAATTCGCTCGAAAACGCTGTCAAAAACGGAGATCCCGGATGTAAATGCAGACGATCCCTATTCGACGACACGATCCGATATGAAATTACCCCGTCGGAGATCTTCTAAAACCGAATTTATCACCTTGCAAGACGATTGTTTCGATACTATCCGATTATTCAAATACTTGGTTAATTCCAATCGGATTTCCAGCCCGGCTATCCTCCTCGTTCTGATGTTAATCCCCGCTTTGCACGTGATTGGTTTTATCGCCTACGCTGACCAGAACTTCTCGCGAGGCTTGTCGGTGCCAGATAGCCGGTATGTAAGATGGCCCATGGCACTTTCCTGTTATGAGAGTACACACCGCACGAAATAGACCGGTCTCTGTTATTTCGATTCCCTGGCAGAGGTTGGCACAGCCGAAATTAACAGCAAATCGTGACAGACATTTGTTTCGCTCTCCCCTCCTCCCCCTTCCTGGTCTCCCCCTTTCCACACCGCGAATAATCTCATCTCGACGTGTCGACGTGTTTCAACATTCGCATTACGAGCGAGACGCAACCCTCTTTGCTCATAGCTGCCTGGAATATACCACGGTCGAAATTTCTTGCGATTTCCTTTCGCGAGGGCTGTAACAGCAGAGTTCCTTATTTTGATGATCCAGTTCCAGTACGGTTAATTTCATTAATTCGGTGAAATTAGTTCGCCAAGTCCTTATTCGACGGTTCAAGCTCGACGTCGATAGTTGGTAAGACGCGTTTTGAAAGACGATAATATTAGTTACATTTTGACGCTAAAATTACCGATGCGACTGAAATATCAATATCCGCGTCACGGAAAACGAAATAACGAGGAATAGGGAAAAGTTATAATATATAGGACACGACTTTGTATTGATTTTGTATTTCACGAAAAATCGATGAAAATCGTTAAAAAATGCACGTGTTGCGTATCTGTGAAAAATTTCTAGAAAAACTAGTTTTAACAAGTTAGTTATTTGGACCAGTTTACTTGTTCTCTGTATTAACGACGACCCCTTTGTGATTGTGCGCTTTCCGTTTGCTTATTTTGTTGCAGCAGTTGTACAATTCTCTAATTGTTGAGTCGAGAATCTCACGCATTAAACAAAATTAATTCAGTTTGTCGATAGCTCGATGTTAAGTAAAAGATAAATCAGTTGTCACTCGTTTAGTTTGAGTTGTTGGTCGTGTCCACGAAAACGGTTCGCGGGACGCAGAAAGGGAGAATAAGAGAGCGGAGGGTAAAAAGGAAAGAGCCGGAAGAAGAAACGGAGAAGGAAGAAAGAACAAGTCGTTAGTACTTAGCTTTGTTCCTGCCCGATCCCAGAATCCACACGGCAACTGAGAGATCTGAGCTCGTCTCACAAGCTTTCACAATTCAAATTTGTTCTTCCGTAATTCGATGAAAATCGATTTTCATCGAAGATTCATCTGCAACGTCAGACAACTGGTTAATTCTTATTACGGACAATAACACGACCAATGTTGCAAAATAATCAGACGCGAGCTATACAAAAAAACTCTTCGCTATTTATTTCGAATCGGAACTCAGCGAAGTGTGCAGCGCCATTTGCTTTTGCATACGCTTAATTTAACTCATGTCCTGGAAGAATGATTAACCAGTTGACGATATTGGGCTTGGCGGGTTCATTGACGGGCCCCCGAAAATGCCCACGGTTCTTTTTCTCCGTCAGCGGGCAGGGTTCGCGGGCAGAGACTCGGTATCCGGCGAGTCCGTGGCGAGTCATCGTTCCGTGTCGATTGCACGGTAAATTGCGTTTCGGACGAAAGCGCCATTAATCTCCGGGGCGCGACACCGATTCCCGTGGGCAGTGGCGCTCTCTGTTTGTCCCGTGTACCGACGCGTCGCGTTTTCCGCGGTGACGCCTTTGTTTTCGCCTGGATCCAGCTCGTTTCCGCACGGAGAAGAAACGCGTCCGCCCCGTACCGCTCCGCTTCCTCCATCGTGTGCGGCAAATGTCGCGGAAATCGTCGCGATTCATTTCTTTTCTTTTCTTTTCTTTTTTCATTTTTTTTTTTCTTTCTTTTTCTCTCTCCGGCGAATCGGTCTGGGAAACGATGGACAAATTTAGCGGAACCGCGAACATTTCTTTTTATTTCATTAGGGATGTTGTCTCAGAGGTTAAAAATGCGACTCGGTATTTTCTGCATTAGTTGCGTTGACCGTGCTGTGCAGGTTAGTTTAGATACGCAGCTATTGGGAGCGATAAACTGCTAATAAATCACTAGATCGCGAGTGTTCGTGCATCTTTGTATTTTGATCAGTGTCTCGCTAAAGAAATGAAATCGAAGTAGAGACTTCTTTTATCTAAAATTTGTGTATCACAGTAATTACTTTATAGATTTTAATGTATTTAAAAATATCATTACATTACTGTATATTAACGTATAGTAACTTTTACATGTATAACATCATTTTAATATCAATAATGTGTATTAACGTATACATCATTTTACATGTATAACATCATTTTAATGTTTATCAATAATGTGTATTAATGTATTATAGACGTTATCAATATACAATGAAATAACATTAAACATATAAAACACATTTTAAATCAAATTATCACATGTTTTGTACGTGTGCACATACAAAAATCTACAATTCATTCCGCGTCAGAAATGCAATCAGAGCGCCTCAGCACCTGAAACAGCTGAACTTTTTAAGCCGCGAGGGGAGGCCAACGAAACATTTATTTCCCCTAAGACCAGCTATCCCGTATCTGGGGGAATTCATACGAAACCCCGTAGCACAGCGAGCCACGCAAAATCAAGCTGCTAAGTTTTCCCACGCGAAAGCACGCGAGATCCAGGTATATCGCGAGTCGCGGCATTAGCTTATCTCGCGCGCGGTTTACGTCGCGCGTTCGTTTTGCACGCTGCACGATGCACGTTCGCGCAACGTGGCGGGGGTTGGTTATCGTCCGCGCGAACGAAGAAGCTGCACGCCCCACGGAATACGGAGCATACCGACGCAGCGGATGGAAATGGGGGAGAGGAAGGGTGAGAGAGAGGGTTGCAGCGACGGCAACGTGGCAGCAACGGCGTCGTCCGAAGCGTCGCGAAGTGCCACTAGAACCGTAGCGAATTCGTCCGGTGGGGGGGTGCATAAACTCGCAATCAATGCGGTCGAAGACGTTCGTATGCAGCCCCCGGAAGTCCCGGTAAGCTGGCTACCATCCGCGAGATTCCAGCGACCACGACGACGACGACGACGACGCGCCACGGCCATCCGCGTGAGTTCGACTTGCTGAATAAGCAAACATTTGCATCGCGGCACACGGATCACCTCTATTGCGCGTACAGAGTTGAGAGAGAGAGAGAAAGAGAGAGAGAGGGAGGGAGAGTTTACTTTCCAGATTCGCGTGTACACGCGCGCAGACAGCTTACCGCCGGGGGAAAATCGGATTATAAGCGAATGCACGGTCCGGCGAGCCGATTGCCACTGCTGCTCCAACCTTCGCTTCTGAAGTGGAGAGAGCAGACGGAAATGCCGTGTCTATCAATTAAGACCGATCCGCTGGCCGGTTCCGTGGCTTGGTCAATTTTCCACAATTATTCCTCGGCGTGGCGGCAGCCTCATCCATATTTATCTGCTTATAGTCGTTGGAGGCCGCCGCGCCGGCTAAATGTAATTTGTCGGACAAAATTCGATTTTGATGAATCGATGGGTAAGATTGGAAGCGAGAGACAGCCAACGAGAGAGGAACGACGTGTCCCCTTCCGCCCTCGGTTTCGTTTCCAGTAGGTGGATCAAATCCTTTGGATTTGATCAGACAGTCGAACGATCTCATGTTAAAATTCATTCGCCGCGGCGATTTACGGAAATTTTAAATATCATCTGAATAGTAATTGCAGTGGATACGATCGAAAAATTTTGAACTTTTAATCTGCCCGCGTCGCTTTCGCGTCACTTTAATCTGACGATCGGATTTCGGCGGCGAACAGGTCGAAAGATCCGTGACAGAATTTATTAATTATTTACGGTAATTACCTCTCACCCGGCTGTACATTCGCCGGCGAGCGAAAGCGCGACAATGAAACCGCGTCGGAAATGCATTACCAGGAATGCAAAAACGAGTCACGATGTTCCCCGCTGCTCGATCAATCACTCTCCCCTCCCTCGATCGGCATTCTCCGCGGCGGCGGCCAATCGGACATTGCACACCGGTGATTTCTCTATAATGTAAATATTTAAATTGACGATATTTCGTATTCGTTGCTCATGAAAACGATCGGTTCCCGGCCATCGGAACACGCGTTAACATCGACTCGATTCGAAACGACAGGGAGGGCGAACAGTGACTGTTCCAACGAACGGACAATCGAAAAATTGAACCTGAAACGCGTGAAGCGATTACAAGTCCGTGTAATATGGAGCAGAGAGAGAGAGAGAGAGAGAGAGAGAGAGAGAAAGAGAGAAAGGGATGAATCGCGAACGGAGAGAAGGGAGGGAAACTGTTTCGTTGAAACAGCTAGCGAAACATCGAACCCGAAACGCGTAAAGCAGAAACTATGAATCATACGGAATGTGTGCGTGCGTGTGTGTGTGTGCAAAAGCAGTCTGCGCAATTCGGAAGCGAAATTCCTTGGATTGTTATCGATTCGAACGTATTCACGGGACAACAGGGAAGGATATCGCGTCGGTCCTTCGTTATCAAGTAATTCACACGGGACGAAATTAATTAACCCGCCGAAATTCAATTAACATCCGCCGGTATAGATACCGCCGGCTGAATCCGCGAAAATGAGCGTGGAACGTTGAGGAAGACGAAGCGAAACCGTCGATAAAGGAACGAACGAGAAGAACGGGAAGAAGGGACACGCCAAAAAAAGAAAAAAGGGGAAAAGAGGAGAGGAAAAATGGCGAGGGAAACGACTGGTTCGATTTCAATTATATTTTTCGCCGATTAAATTAAAGAACGGCGATCAAAGATAACGCGCGACAGCGTGTTCAACGACGATCTATTAACGCCGACGTGGCTGAAAGTCGTCGGAGAATTCGTGCCCGAGCGATAGCAGCGTGACGATGCGAACAAACAGCTCGTGCCACCGTCACCGACGGTGCTGCTGTTGGACAGTGAAAAAAGAATCGGCCGGTGTGCCACTGCGGAGCCGGAGGCGAGCAACTGGAAACGCGATTGCGGACGAATGGTAGCGACAACGCGAGTAATGGAATTGTAGTTTGGCCACCCGGAGACCTTTTGCTTATCGTCGACTCGGCTGATCGCTCGAATACAGTGTCTTAGGGTGGATTTTTCCGGCGTGACGGCCACTCTTCCGGATGGCGGCTGAAACTTTCTAGAATTTCCTTGCCTGGAAAGAAGATCTCACGTGGAATACGCTTTACTCCCGAGTGAGGAAGATTTAGTTTCTTTTATCTGGAAAGACGTCACAACGAGACGTTCTATTTCACACAGAAAATGTACACACACACACACACACACACACGTGTATGTATGTATGTATATGTACATGTGTGCGTGTGTGCGTGTGTGTGTGTGTAGGTGTATGAATAGATGTACTCGCACCTGGATTTAACGTATTTAGCGATGCTTGACAATTAACCCTCCGCGAGTAGAATTTTGTTTGCTTACGAGGAAACAAGATTACATTTAATTACAGTTGCTTCCTTCGACTATAAAGTTAGGAATTAATTATTCGCTATGAACACCACGGTTTGTTGTCGATGCGGTAGTGGAACAAAATTGTACTATGAAAAGTAAACGGAACGAATCGTAGAAGGCACACGCACATCGACCAAAAGTTATACGTTATTCATATTAGAAGTGTATGCTGATATTAACTCCTTGACCCATATGAATTTCTTCGGCACTATTCAATATGCAATTACTCAGAAAATTTACCAATGATTGCTCTATCGAAATAGGTAATTTGGAATATAAGTCGTACCAAGCACGTAGAAACATATTATTTTTACATATCCTTATATACGTATCAACCGGCGTATGTCTCGCAGACGTCATTGTACGACAAATGAAATTTTCGACCAGCAGAGCACGCGGTTGCTCGACTTCCATTCTCGTCGACATCGGAAATGGATAAAGACAAAGCTGAAAAGGCACGAGACTTGTTTCCTTTCCTTTCGAAAACGGCATTTCGACACCGTTATTCGCGATCGAGTTTTCGCAACGCGATACGATCAATTTCATCTTGGACTTGCCTTTGGAAACGCGAGACGCATCTCGCGATACGGAAGATACGCGTTATACCGGAAACGAAGACGTGGAAGAATCCCTCGCGGTATTGTTGCCCACGCGAGGGGAAGACTTGTGTCGATCAAGAGCCTCGATAAGAAGCGATCAAATATTGACTGGCGTAATGACGTTTCCCTGCTTGTAGATCGTTTCGTTTCACTCGCGCGCGCGCGCGTGTGAGAAAAATTCTCCGTCGAGACGTGCAGAAACGCGTGGGCGAACGATCGATCGTTCGTTCGTTTTCACTTGAGAAAGCGTGTACACACACGCGTGCATCGATCGATCGATCGTTCGGCAATGACGTTCGGTTTTTCTACACCGTCGAGTCGAGAGCACATCGAGCAATTACTGTAACGGATTTCTCATTGATCGTGCAAGGGTGGAGTTGTTTAACAAGCGTGTACGGCGCCTAGTTGCTTCCGTTGTTAGTCGCGCAAGAACCAGACGAATAAATGTCGAAGGCGTCCTGTTTCCCTTTAAGATTCGTTAGACGTTCTTTTGTCCGATCCTTGGATACGACGAGGCATAATTAGCAGATATTTTATTAGCAAGTTCGAGACAATAGTTTGTGCAATTTTGGTAACGCGTTGAAGCTTCTTGCTCTTGAAATATTTTCCTTTTGTTATTTCCTATTTTTCTACCTCTTCTATTACTTTTTATTTAAATAGGATATTATAGGAATATTTTTAGTCGCTCACGGTCAGTTGATGTAGTAGCTCGTAGTTTCTACATTAACCTTCGAACGCAGATGATTTGAGTACAAAGAAACGTTGCAAAATGACAATAATTACATTAGTAAAGATGTAACATCCGCAAACATTCGCAAACTAAATATATTTATAGTTTAAATATATTTTCAACCTCCGATTATGCTGGAATAACTTGGAAAAATAGGATATTCAACGAAAGAAAAGTATATAAATACGCAAAGTATATATAACGCAAATTGCTGGCGCGCAGTGAAAAATATCTGACTATTCTCGAATAATAACGCAGCGAAATATTGAAATAAATCGTTTTTTCAGCCAAAAACACAGGTTGATTTAGAGCCCGATTTCTTCTCCGATATTTAATTCTCGGCATTGTCAATAGAGATTGTTTAGACTTTTCGACTCGGTATGAAATATTCGCTCCGAGATTACACAACAATTTATATCAGCATGAGAAAAGACCGTCCGTCACGGAACGGAGAAAAATTTCAGATAAAATGTGGTAAATATCGCTTTCCGGCATGCTGCTCTTACACACGAGTCACGTTTCTATTTTCCGAGCGTTGTTTTTGTTCACAAGCTGACTATCGCAAAACAGTAGAGTTTTCGCGAAGAATAAAGTACTTACATACATACGTAGCTCCTCCGAGAAACCTTCTGTCCCTGTACACCGCTGACCTGTTTAATCTTGGAGACGTCCTGGATAAACACGATGTTAAAAATCAGGTTTAATTACATTCGCTAAGTCTCTGGAAAGCCTGGTTCTTTTTCTCTCGCAATTTTTAAATAGATCAGAAATGAAAGAGATTCCGAAGTTTCGAGCAAAAGCTATTGCTAAAATTCTGACACTTGCTCGAGATTACAACTTTCTCGTAGAACCTAGATACGAAATAACAACTTTATACAGATGTATAATTATGACTATTTGACTGAACGTGTAACTCGGAAGTTTGGGAAATTTTATTTATTTTTACCTCGTCGTTGTATTTTGTCGGCGCATCGTTACAAAATATGTTAAGCTTATCTGTAGAGTAATTGAAGAGTTTCTCTCCCAGTGAATAAATAAAATTTCTACTTGTACTAGCGAAAATTACGAGAACTTGGGCAAAGAAGAATTCCAGAATTTTTATCGACAAAAATTTGAAATTAGAGCTTGGGACGAAGAGCTGGTACTTGTTAATATTACAAGTCGACGTTATAATTGAACATCTGAGGAACGGCGAAGTAGCGACAGTGTTTTAATTATTCTGTTTCTTGTTCGTTCGACGCGTTTCCATTTTTTTCTTCCTTTTTTTCTCTTTTTTTTCACTTCAATGTCCGGAGTACTTTCAAAGAAAATAACGAAGACCGACGTAAAAACTCGTAACAACGCTTCCGCAAACATAAATATCAAACGCGGGCACGCTGAAATGTAGCCCGGTTGGCCATAAAACTGCGCGGAACAGAAAAATACCATAAAATAAACGAACGTATTCCTCGGTGAACAACGAGGTCCTTGCAGTATCGAGCCGTGATCATTTGACGCATTAGTGAATTTACGGAGAAACGATAGTCATCTTCTTCGAATCTTGAACGTTGAAAGGGAACGTTCATCTGAACGGTGCACGCGGTTTTCTCGATCGGACAAATACTTTTCCAACTTTGAAATTATTAGTTTCATATTGTCGCGTACTAAACTTTACGACTTGTTGGTGAATTGCGTTAGACATAAAGGAACTGTTCCACTGCCATTGAACTATCGATAAAACGATAACTTTTGGACTGACGTAGAAAAAACTGTTTGCTGTTTCGGTTTACGGCAACGCGTGTAGACGTTATTAGTCAATTTCTTCGATGATGAGGTTATAGCGTTTACGATTGAATATTTGTAGACTGAGAGGACATTTCAAGTCAAGACTGTCAAGATAAAATAATGGATGTAGCAACATTTTCCAATTGAATGGTTACACATCCGTACGTGGTACATTCATATTTAAAATGTATATTTCAATCTAAATTGTGAAGCAGACAGCAACAATCGACTAATAATCTTTTGTCTTTCATAAATAGAGCGAAACTCTGGTTACGCAGAGGTAGGTTAAACGCTGCACGTTTCACAAACTCTGAGATAATCAGTTGAAACATCAACGTCGTAAATTCCAAAAATATAAAGCAAACGTGCGGAAAAAACAGCGAATTTAAAACTAGCAGAGATTCAGTTCTTGCTATCGCCAAAATGCGACGGGTTGATGCCAACTCGATGTTAATCGCCGCTGTTACCGAAATTGCACGTCATTTCACAATGCCATCGGCGATAGCTGCGCGCGAGTCGCAAAACGCGTTGAAGCGGCGTCGCTATCTTTCCCAGCTTTACGTGTCTAATCTTATCCGGCCACGGCGCGCGTAACAGAGAACGTAATTTTGCATGTTTCGCTTTGCACGAGCGCTTTATTTTTCTCGTCCGTCGCGGAAACGCGTTTCACTTTATGAAAGATCCTGTACGCTTGGAACGCGGCGGCCTCATCGCGTACAGTCTCCGGAACCGGAGGTAGAGATACGTATAGCTCTAGGTTGGCTCGTGAACGTAAGGACAAAGAACCAGCTATTTTCCATGCGAGGCAGGTAAGAGGGCCGGGGCGAGTACGGTTAACCCCTGGATCCAGTATAAAAGACCCTTTCCTTGTATGCATCGCCTTGGTCTGCACGTGTGCGCACAGGCGACGCACAGGCGACGACCGAAGTTCACCGATGGCGCGTACGTGTGAGGTCTTACCGGTTATATACGGTTACAGGGTCAAAGGTGAACCACTGGCCAGTTAGATATATTGCGCGGGTGTTGAGTTCCAACGGCGGTTCCGTTCGGATAACGGTAATCTCAGAGGCCCGGAGCAGCACGCTGCGTCCAGAAGAATTGAAAGACCCCTTATGGAGAGGAAAGAATCGTGGCAACGGGATAGTGCTGCGCGACTGTGACATCTCTTCCCTCTTTCCTCTTTCCTCTTTTCCTTCTTTTTTCTTTTCTTTTCTTTTTCTCTCTTCTTTGAATATTTTTCTCTATTTCTCTTTGGCGTCGTTCAGTTTCTGAATTCTCGCCGACGTTGATTTCACGTTGATTTCACGTGCGCGGCGAAAGATGAATTTTGACGAGATTACTGCCGCTGCGATTTTGGCAATAATAATAATTCGAATTCCGTCGAACCGGCTCGAAAGCAGCGGACCGATTAAAGGGGGCCAGTGATTATATCGGTAAACGTAGAACTTCGAATCTATCATATTTGTGATATCCTCGTTGAGCTTTAACCATGTGGATAGCAATTTGATGCTTAGCTTTATCGTCGATGCTCATTCAACTACGAAACGATGTCATCTCTATGGCGATAATATTTAGTAACAGAAATCGAACGCATTCACCGGCGCTCTGGCTGGCTGGCTGATCTGGCGTTGGTGTATACCAGCCCAATACCTTCTCCCCCTTCCCTTCCTCCGTTTCTGTACACATTTCAGAATGATTTCATAATTCCAAGGTCCTTTTGGCGATCGGTGAATTCATGGCTCTGTCCCGTGCAATATCGTATAATGATTTCACCGCGATGCTTTTAGCCGTCGCGTCGATTTGAATGTTATCCGATTTACTGGATTCTCAACGGCTTTGACACCGTTGGTTTATTCCGTTGAAAAAGTGGATCAGAGTGACTGGCCCACGCCCTATCGAATGTCCGGCCGGGTGTACACATGATAAAATAAATTTTCCTCCCCCCTCCTTCCCTCCACGCCCCACCGGTCTCCAAATCTCCAAACGGGCAAACAACGAAGCGATTCGAAAATAAACTCGAGGATATCCCCCGGAGGGTGGAAACGACCGCGGGATACTGCCGTATTCGAATTCGTCGGGCGTTCGAAATTTTTCATTCGATCAAAAGACACAGGTTTGATGTTCAAATTCTGGCTGGAGAATGGTCTCGCCTTTTCCCTTCGTTTTCTCTCTCTCTCTCTCTCTCTCTCTCTTTCCCTTTTTGCCATCGTGCACGCGTGTTTCGAAACAAAAGTGAAACTCGCTTTGATCTCGGGACACAACGGGGTGGGGGGGGGAGGAAGCTTGGAAATTTCGGCGACTTCGAAATTTTGAAACTCCGGGGTTAGGCTACGACTCCGAGGGTTTCAAATGGGACGTTAACAACTTGGAAATCTTGGAACTCGATACTCGGCGGCTGTAGGGTCTTCAAACTTTGCTACTAATGACCCGTAGAGTCGCGAAACTCGACACTGATCACTGCAGAACTTCAAGTATTACAAGCTGTCGCGCCCGAGCCTTAAAAATAGCTTTCATACTACAATTGCTCGTTTCATAATTTTCGAATTCCGTCTATCTGTGCCACCCGTCCCTGTGTCAACCACCTTTCCTTACATCTTTACCTATCTCTGTGCCACTCGGCGACTCTAATCTTCGACACGTCCCTAATGAGTCCAATAACTTGGAGTTTTAACGAGTAACCGCTTCGAATTGGCAGTGAGAAACACTGCTGGGCAATCCGACCGGTAACAGCGAACTAACTCGTACAGGTTCGAGTGAAAGACGGGATGAAATAGAGGAGACGAAGACTCAGAGGTTAGAGCTGACAATCGCGGTGACCCAAGTCGGAAATCACGTCACGTAGTCTCGTTTTGAAACAATGACTTTCCCAGACCCGGATCGCGGTCGTCCTGCGGAAGATCCAGACATCGTCGGTATGTGACGTTTGGGCGATGTATTTATTTGGCGAGCTCGCGGCCCAGCCCTTAAGGGTTGCTTTTATTGCCGACCGCTCTCCCGCTTTTATTTCCTTTACGTGCCGCGGACTCGAGCTTTTGATAGGATTCGTCGAAAGGAGAAGCAGGCGTTTCTTTTCGGCCTCCGTCCTCACCCGGCTGGAATAAGTAATAAAAGCATAGTGAGATGCCGTGTCCGCGATCGTTTGCACTCGCCCGGAGATAATCTCGGGGTCTCGGGATTTAATGCCGCCACGCCGCGTTCGCGCGAATGAAATGCGAAATGTCGGCCTCGCGTAACTTCCATCTTTCAACTCAACTCAGCTTCGCTTTTCAAACGTTACAGACGTTCCACGTTGTATCGAGAGGATCGTAACGAAAGCTCGGCGTGATTCGGCGTTGCAACGGGATTATCTGGGATAATTTGTCCGTCCGCGAGTTATTCGCATCTGAACGAAAAGTTTATTGTTCGAAGCTGAGAAGTTGATCGAAGTTCGCTACACCTGGTCAATTACGTTATCTATAAAATTTTTGACCAAATGCGTTTTCATTTGTATTTGCCTGCCGATCTAAAGGTAAATCGTTACACCGTTTACCTCTTCAGCTCCCAATAGTTCACGCATATACTTTTTCGAATGTTTCCAACATTTGGAAACGTCTGAGATCCTTCTCGTTTCGTTCGAAATGTTTCGAATCTCGTCGTCGCAAACGAACGGTGAACTTTCAAATTTGTCGCGACGTTTGGAAAACCGGATACCTCTACGAAATCGATAGCCTTGTAACCGACCTTGGCGACCTCGAATGTCCATCGTATGACCTTGATAACCCTGCCGACCCGCTACCGACATTGAACGTAAAAAGCCATAGACTCGAAAATAGTGGACGATGCTCGTGAAAAGGGAAATATCTCGCTGGTTTGCCGGGTTATTGGCCCTGTCTTCTGCTGAGAGATGACAGTTTTTTTTCCTGTATCGAAATCGCGGAACGACGCGCAGAATGGACCGATTCACTGATTTCCGACTCCATTATAATGGAAAGAGTGACGGTTATTGATCATGGGGCGCGATTGTCACCGCGGGATCGGTCCCGTTGCTCTTCATTGTCGGCGAAACAAAAGGGTGAAACGATTCACGGACGGACGGACGGACAAATGTCGGCGATAGCGGACACGAAAATCGTGACTTTCTGCTTCCGGAGGCTGCTTTTTCCTGGACGGGAGCGGCAAACAAGCGTTACCGTCGCCTGTACAGGGAAATCCGACTAGACTCGCGACTTCCTCCGGTGTACACGCCGTTCGATTCGTCGCGTTTTCCATTGTTGCGATATTGAATTTTTTGCATCGTTCCGCCGATTACGCTGCCGATTCGACTGGCGGCTCTCGGTTAAATCGAACGCGGCCCTCCCCTTGTCCGCAGCTCGATCCCTTTAAACCGCCGCTGCCGCGCCATAGTTCGGTTCCAATGGCTGGCGAGCACACAAGAGCGTAATGTTTCGCCCGTTTCTTTTTTTTCTTTTTTTCTTTTTTCTTTTTTCGAAAGAACCGATGCCGGTTTTTCCAGTCCGATCCGAACGTGTGCCGAGTACGATGGCAAAGATATCCGTGACGAATTCGCGCGGAATTGAAAAGAAAAAAATGGATAACGATACGACTGAGAGATGAAAGTAAAGTAAAGTCACGGATTTAAGTTCCGAAATTTAGGAAATTTCCGCGCACTTCCTTCGCTTTTTTCTTACAAAAAAAAAAGAGGAAGAAAAAAAGGAAACATCGCGAGAACTGATTCACTCTGACAAGAAAAAAACGTGATTGCAAGGATCGTTCGAAAATATCCCTTAAAAATTTCGTAGCCGTTCGAAATTTCTGCCCACGGGACGAAATTTAATTATGCAAAGATCCCTCGAGCAGTATCTCAAAGACAACGAACGCCACGAGAGTTCTAATTGCATCGACAAACGGGGAGAGGACAAACGGGGAGAGTACGCGGAGAGGAGGGTGGCTCGAAGTCGTCCTCCGGTTTTCCGGTATTCAGCCGATGGTAACGATTATTATTTACCAAACGTCTGCGAGAGAAAGGAAATCTCGGTCTACGCTGGCGACGCTGTTCGCGTTCCTTCTGGATGGCTGAGTTTTCTAAGGGGTGCCCGCATTTGAAAAGATACGCCCAGCAACGACGGTGTGTGCAAAGACTTTGGTTAAACAGTAGCCGAGATGGGGCGAGCTACGTTCTCGTAGTTTCATCGCGTTCGCACTTTCTTGCACTTTAAATTAGCTGGCGGCGTTCTTTGCGAGACTCGTGTCTCGGCGGCGAGCGCGCGCGGATTAACTCGCCCTGGGGAAAAAAAGTGCCAAAGATACGAGGCCGGCGTTAAAGTGTCGTTAAGATGTATTTTCCAGCCACCGTAATTGCCGCGCCGTGATGTCACGGTCGCGTTTCAAGATGGCAGAATTAACCGAGTCAAACCGAGGCGGTTGTGAATAGTTTTCGGAAGCGAGCGTTTCGCGTCTCAATTAACCTCGCGGTTAATTGTTGTTTGCCGACGATGTCAAGCCAGCGAGATGCGAGCTCGAACGAGATGTACTGTTGGCCGATGTCGTCAAATTGGAGCATTCGTCGGTGGAGAGACGTTTAAAAGAAAATCGTCGAGTTTGTTTTCAACTTCACGGTAACGGGTGTTTAATCTTCACTCTTCGTCAAATTTCCAAATTCTCTGTCTCGACACACGTTCGTGTCATAGAATTTTCGACTTCGTACGATCGTGTCACCGCGATCTTTTTTTTTGAAATTCTTCCATCTTTACATGTTTTATTGATTCTTATAGCTTCGATCTAATCTGCGTGTCATATTGACACTCAGTATCGTGTATCTCGCATTAAATCCTACGTCAGCTTATTTTCTTTTTTAAATCCTTTCAACGAATACGTTGTAAAATGTATATCGAAAACAGATTGAAGAATCTCAAGCAAAGGTAATACTAATATTGGATATAGGTCGCGCAAGGGAAAAAAAGAGGAAAAAATTAATGCAGAGAAAACAGTTCTCCGTAGTAGAACACGAGATATACATTAATTGTGAACCAATTTCGCGTGGACCGAAAATACGCTGTGGGAGTTTGCACGGGGATGAGAATTCACTGGACTCGTTCTTTTTCATACGGGCTGGTACAACACGTTCGCAACCTATTTGTTTCGCCGGTGAGCGTATGTCTGGTTATCCAGCAAGAAGGATACGAAAGTGGTCCCGCAGGAACAACAAGGTACGAGCCGCATCTACGACGTGTTTTTCACGCGGCTCGTTTCTTCACGGCAGAGCAAAGTTTCTTCGAATTTCTCCCCCAATGCGGAGACGGGCAGAAATCTTCTTGTGTTTTTCTTTCTTGCGGAGACGCGTCCAAGTCACGCGGGGGAAAACTGAAGGCATAGAAAATACTGCGCTGCCATTTCTATACTCCATGTACTGAATTCACGTCATCGGATCGATTAAATAATAGTCCGCATCGTGTAAATGGTCTTACGGATTGTGTAAATAACTGGACCAAACATCAAGATCATCAATCAATTTATGTACGCTTCAAATTATGTGCACACTTGTCCATTCACATAGTTTCTTCGTGATAATCTTAATTATTATAACGTTAATGTAAAATTTGTTCTCGCAAAATGTCTGAATACACTTGCCTGATTAAGCACTTTCCATTCTACTTATCTGATCAGGCACTGCCAGTCATTCCACTCGCGTGACTAAACGCTAATCCGTTCTACTTGCGTGGCCAGGCATCAGTCTACTCTACTTGTTCGGCCAGCGGCGACTTATACTACTTATTGAATAATTGGCACGTTCTAATTGACTTTTCACATGTCTAGCTCGACTATACGTCTGATCACGCGTATCTTTCGCTACTGCTTTTTTTGTAACACGTCAATATGTACATGCGTATGTACTTTCGTTTTAAATTGTACAAAAACTTTCAGATATTTTTGAAACTGTATGTTTCGCGAAATAATTGGTTTGAATTTAAATACAGCGATTCTGCTTTTTCTCATTTTTCGATGAAATATAGGAAAGGGGCACGTGTATCGCGCGAAGATCTCATTTAGCGATATGCCGACGGTACAAACGAATTTTCCAGATCAACCGCGATAGAAGTGATCGAATTATGCGGCCGACAACGCGAACGTTCTGTCGCGTTTCTGTCTCAGCCGCGACAGAACACAGTATAACATGTAGAAATGCTTTTTTAACGTGATGTTACGTTTGTTAAACAGGCCGCGTATAATTTCAAACGAGAGATAGAACGGAGAAATGCCAAATATGCTTGCTAATATGGTAAATAAGCTCCGTTTGCAACGCAGAAAAAACAACCGTTGCCCGGTTTTCTCGCCAACAATATTTTTGTTTAAACTGGCTAGGGGAATCATTTTTTTCAGCCGCGTTCGTTGCTCCGAAATGATTGTTTAATAAAAACGAATTAAAATGTTATCTGTACGCGTTCCGCTAATGACCTGTAATATTAGACGGTGTAAGTATAATTAAATATACGAGACGGGAAAAATAGAAAATACAAAGAGAAAGAAAGAGAGAGAGAGAGAGAGCGCGTGTAGTCTAATTTTGTTGATGAAACCTAGTTGCAAATTCATAATTCTAATTTGTACCTCCGATCCTATTTCAGCAAAGCAACTTTTGAGCATTAACGACACGTACAGAGATACGATGCGTTCCAGATTCATTTTTTCTGCTTCGTTAATACACTTTGTCCCTGTTAATTCTTCGTGAATTCTTCAAAACAAGTTAACTCACTATTCTACTTAGGACGCAATACGTGTTCTGCGGCTAATTTCTTTACCAGAAACGTTTCCTTCACTGTACAAATCCTCATCGTGGAGTAAAATACCTACTTGCCTCAATGTGTATTTACACGTAATTCCCACGAGAATGAGATTCCTAATTACCTTTACACCTAAGGCGACGAAGAAACTATTGTATATGAAACCGGTTACAATCAAATTCAGTAAATTGCAACGATTAAAGAGAACTGTTTCGCGAGAAGCTCGTGATCAATGATATCTGAGCGACAAATGAACAGATGAATTTCAATGAATATAAAATTTCATCCTCTGTTCTACACTTTTCATCAAGTATCTCGAACTATATTATTTTGAATATGTTTGTCGTTTCTTGACGAAAGTAATGAATTTTTTTATAATGCAAAAATTAAGATTCCAATTTATCCGTAATTTGTGTTTGGACATATAGTTTCCACAATTGCAAGTATTCAAGAAAATTTATTAACATTTACTTGGAAAAACCATCAAAAAATTATGAAAAGTTTTTTTTAAATATAATGATTAAACAAATGGATGTTTCCTGCAAAAACAGGTATACATCATTAAATTCGTGATTAGAGAACACTGACTTCATCAATTTAGGCAAAAACTGTATCTTTACTGTATATCTTTTAATTAAAAAAAAGAAAAAAAAACTTATGTCAAATTTCATCAAAATCGGTAACACTATGTCCCCGAATGTTCGTGTGTCATTCTTCAAACTTAACATTCGAATTTCAAACGAAGGAGCCGCAATACACGTTTTGTAGCCACAAAGTTGTGCAACAGCAGAATTATCTATTTTGGCGATCGAAAACCAAGCCACGCATCGGCAGTCTGGTACCCCGAGAGAGAGAGAGAGAGAGAGAGAGAGAGTCTCATCCTTGGCACACACGCAAACACCCGCGACACCAGGTGATATTCCTATGCGAGGGTGACACGCGGCCTACACGTGCGTACACACGGTGTAAGGAAGCTGGAGGGCAACCTTCCTCCCTTCGTTGCTGGTCGATCCATTAACGATGATCCTTGGCCGAGGCTGTTCCCCGCTTTCCTGCGGCGCGTAGTTAAACACGCGGCCCCGGTCAAAGGCGTCATCTGTAATTGGACCGTTTTCCGTGCTGGTGACCAGAGTGCCACTAGCCTCGGGTAGTTTGAGGTTACCCCTCTGCCTCTCTTCCTGCTGCTCGTCCACCAACCCCTTCCTCACACGCCCTCTCCGTTTCCGTGCCGTGTTTCTCGATATCGATCCGAGAGTGTTGCCGCTCGGACGTTGCTTACGATGTGCCCTCGGACCCTCTGCCGTACTTGACATTACGGGCTCAATAGTCCATGATCTAGGTTACTCACTTGGATAATACACGTAGCGTCCGACGATTCATCGAGTGGGCCCGTAACATTTAGTACAACACAGAGAGTGGTGTAGCCAGGGCTCGATATTGCCGAAGGGTAAATAGCCAAGAAATTAAGGGATGAGCAGATGTTGGGCGGGAGGGGAATTCGGCGTGGGAGTTTGATAAGAAACCGTGTCATCGCCAGAGAAAGAAATTCTTCTTGCGAGCCCGGCTCTTGAACAAAGGGAATCGCTCCTTATTCGATACCTCGAGTAAGATTTCGCTGTTGTTTCTCTTTCACTGCGGCATATAATCGGATTAATTTGTAATCTCGATTCTTCCAGGCTGTCTGCTCAAGCCTTGTTAAAATACGCCCTCGGTTTTTAAGCGTCTGATCAATAACGCACGATTATTGTTTGCTTTTGTTTTTTAGGCGACGAAAGCTTTGATCGACATAACGAACCATACGAGGATCGAGTTCGATCCTTTTATTAATTCACTAAAGAATTTGATCACTGTTTTAGTTCATCGTTTATGTTATTTTAATTTTGCAATTGAAAATATCAAGACGATGATGGATTTTTGCTTCGAAAGTTTGATTCCAATCCTTCTGAATTGAAGCTCGTTCGCATGAAATATTAGAAGGATCAATGCACTCTTGAAATTTTTTTTTTTCTACATCCACAAAAATCTGGAATTATGGACGACGATATCGTTGTTAATACAACGTCTCTGATGGATCTTCGTGAATGAGGTGAAACACTTCAGCAATTCTTACGACATGCATCTCGTGATATTCGAAAGTAACTGAATTCCGTGCAGCGTGCATAATATTTCCGGATACGAAGCGTGTATATTCAGCATGGAAATTCAGGCAGAGTCGAGCGAGGCATCTCACCGAGATTGTCTAAATAACCCGAGTTACTGCTTAATAATCTGCGGGCTGATTGCTTAACGCGCGCATTCAAGTAGTCCGCACACGCTGTTCGGATGCTTGTTCCGTTAACCTCCGCTCTGTTATGATGATCGCGAAACGGAGATGAGCATGTACGAGGTGTCAAACGCACGACGTCGTTCCCCTAAACACTTATGTCACGAGTTCGCGACCTGTATTTGACCATTTGCGAAATTACAGCGAGCAGACGTGACAGCCGAACCCGGAGACTGCTGCGAGCGAATCGATACGCCGCGATATCCTTACTATTTTACCGATTTTCGATGCTCGTTTTGCATGGTCGTGGTGGAACGCCGATTATCCGAATCACTCGGATCGGTAAGTCGGAAATAATTCGATTGCTATCGATTGCCTAAACAACGTTTGAAAGGAAAAAAGAGAGAGAGAGAGAGAAAGCAAACGATTAGTGAAATATTAAACGATGAAATTTCTCTCGCGAGTGGTTTTATCGATAGCTATTCGTGATTTTGCGTGTTTGTAGTATTAATGGGAAAGCGCGACTTTAGTAGGAAATTGTTTTGTCTACGAGACATTACAAACTGAGGATCAAGAAGACGTTCAAAAGGCACGATAATTTTACAATACGAAATTATACTTAACAAGGGACGAATAGTTACTGATAAAATAAGAGCTATTAATTTTCATACGTATGTGAAATCAATTTTCAACGAAAGTAAAAATACTTTGTAGATTGATATTTGTTCTGCTACATTTTCTTCTTTCAAGAAAATTCCTTCGCTTCGTAATAGTGACTGAAGCATAATCGAACAACCGAATTCTGAATATTCGTTTCCAAAATTGAACTATTAGCCAAACAAACGCCTAGAACTATTCAACGTGTACCAAGGGAACTCATCGTAAGCTCTGTTTCAATCTTGGAGAACGAAAGCGAAGGAAGGGAGAGGGGGGCAACAAGGATGAAAGCCAGGCGAGGGTGCGTTTCACCGAATAATTTTACGATTTTTACGGCGAACAATAGGCCGTCGATTGCCAACGAGCGATATGTAAATTATGATGGCGTGCAATATTTATCCACGGCAGAGGCGCGCGCCGACCGTGATAAATATACCAATTATTGTTCCTATAAATGTCACCAGCAGCGCAACAGATTATCGACTGCCGTATTTTTGGCCGCATTATGCTCATACGAACGCAGCGCAGTCAACGAATCGATCAGAGAATTTATAAAGAATTTGGATGATTCTTCGTTTCACCTTCACCGAATTACCGAAGTGCTCGCCGAGCCTTCAAAATTAATTTAACTTCTCGACGAGTGTTTGCTCAAGCAAAATGCAAAGCTCGCGCGATTCCTTCAAGTTAAAGAAAACTTTCTCTTCGAAGATTTCGGGAGGATCGATGCATCTTTCACTGTAATAAATTTTTTTCAAGACCAACCAGAAAAAAGAAAAAAAAAAAAAGAAAAAAAATGTCCACGCCTGACTAAGTTCGAACTTTTTAACTTAGTCCGTAGTTATTCTTCGCATAGTGAATATCCAGTAAATCGTCTTCCGTTTTCCCTTCCAACGAGGCTCGACTGCATTGACTTGCAACTCGATCAGGACGAATGTTCGTCAGAACAAACGCTGTGTTGCCGCGTCATAGTTAGTCGGCCCCCAGACAGTCGTTAGACACCCCATTGATTTCAGTCGGATAGGTGTGTCACAGTGGATACTCTATTACCTCTGGTACGGTCATCCAGATTGCTCGCTGGTCCGCAGTTGTCGCGATGAAAAATACGCGGTCGTAAATTAGACTGGTAATCGGATACGCGGCAAGATGAACCAATTACGTGATCCTGATCATGATGTTCTTGTTGAAGGGTGGTTCGACCGGTCGAATTCGAACGGCAGAATACGGATTTAAGGATTATCGGATTAGTGTTTTCAGTAGTTGACCTGGAGGGTGGTTCTGGTTAATTGGTGTGAAAACTTTTCTGTGAACTTCTGGGACTTTGAGCACGTGAAACGTTGCAGGGAAATTTTTGTCGGTGTATTTAACCATCTATTGTCGAAGCTAACTTGCAAAGTTTGAAACAGAATTCGAGAATTTTAGACTTTTGGCTAGTTGCGGGAATAATCAACATTTTTTTTTAGAAGAAATACTCGAAATACATTTTTTTTTTACGTATTATATAAAACACTTTGAAATTTTATGAAACTCCTATGATTGTATTGGTCATTCGAAATTTGAAATCATTCTGAAAATGTATGCATAAAATTAGAAAATATTCATTGCCAAAGCACGCAGCATGAATAATTACTTTAAGCATGTAATATTGAATTTGTTTGTTTAAGTACTCTCGTCATCTCTGTCATGTGTGTATATCTTTAGATTTGCTTTAAACTCGACCGATACAGTCATGTCAGATTGATATTTCAAAATGTTTCGTGTAACACACGCTAATATATGTTTCCATAAGCTATCGAACATCTTTCTGAGAACCAGTATCCTCATTATATGTTGTGTTTTCAACTTAATTATGTTAATTATTATATTATTATACCAATTCTGCAATTTCAATTTAATTAGCACTAATGAAACTTGTAGCCTTGACGTTGAAGATAATATAAAGGAAAGCGGAGCATGCAGAGACTCTATCTCGGCAATAATTGATAAAATCAAAGAGAAATATGAAATTAGATTTATATTTTAAAGGTTCTAGTACTTGAGTTGAATTATTAGGTCTGTTCATAAAAGATCACATTACCGATATTATTTCTTATTAATGAGAATCATTGCAAGAAATTCTTCTTCTTTCTAACACTCTGTAGCTTCTTTAAATGCTAAGCTGTACCTTCGGCAGTTTTTACGGTACATTTTCCGAGCAGAAAGTCGTAAAGAAGTTAGGCGAATATTCCGATGATTCATGACGTCAAATATCAAAGTTCTAGCAATTTTTATTTTAGCACTTTCTAATATTGAACACGCGCCTACTACTATGGGAAATATTTTTCACCGAATTTGCGTGTATACTTCTCACGCCGAAAAATAATTTTCCCCTATCGAAAGAGTGAAAAACAAATTTTCTCAACTGGCTCAGGAGAACGTAAGAAATTACGACTATTCAATTTCGGAATTTTTAATTTCGCTTATTTAACTAATCTCTGCCGCGAAGAATATGAAATAGAAAATAAAATCAATTATCCTAAATTTCAGTAATCCACGTTATTACACAATTCAAATGTCTATAATTGTCCTTGATCCAACAGTCTGCACATTTGAGAGATGAATTTTCTGATTAAAGTTTCTCTGCAAGCTAGTCTATCCGCGATGAAACGAGACAATTAATTGCCGTATCGGTGTAGCATCTCGCGATTCGATCAATTTGCCAGTTTACCAGTTAGCAAATCTCTCACAGGTAGTACAGGATCTTTGAAGTCGGCTGTCGTTGAAATTCTTGAAACTTCGAATTACAGAGGGGGGTTAGCTGGAACAGGAGACGCGTACTCCCTCGAGGAGAGACATTCTTCGGGGAAGTTTCTCGTCGCGGAAGAAAGAGTATCGCGTTGACAGACTTCAGAGAGACGAAACAAGCCGCTCGACCGATGGATTTACGTAAAATAACGTTTCTCCGCGAAACTTTGCCAAGCCCCGCGCGACGCGACCGTGTAACTCCTCTGGCGGTGACACTTTGATAGTAGTTTATTCGCCAATTATGTAACGTTGTTCATTAAGCGTCCCGTTTCTTTCTTAAATAATTTTCTTTCTCGCAGACGACGTCACTCGTTTTCTAATAGAGCTTTCGCATCGCGAAAAGAAGTAATTTCCCATTTTATGAAAATTCGCGCACCGTCTTCCTTATTTCAGTGCAATTAATGCAATTGAATTTGGAGATTTTTTTTTCTTTTTGTTTTTTATTAAACGCTTACGCGTTTCTAGAGCTAGACACACGAAGTTTCATCGAATTTGTTTAGGAAACGATATAAATATTCGAGAACGAATGTCCGCGAAACAAGATCGGTTTCGAATATCAGAGAGTAATTGGATCAAGTTATAGCAGAAACCTATCAATTCTCGAAATGACAAAAAAGTTGATTAAACACAGCGCGAATGCTCTAACTTTGTGATTTTTAATTCGCGAGAATTATTCGACTTCCATGCGAATCGAGCTGAAATTTGCTAAATAATACTGATGTTTAAAAACTGTTGAACAAAACATCGAAAGATACTGTAAAACAAAAGACAGGAAGTAAAATATACTTTCTTTTTGCTGAATTGCATGTATACCCTGGTCAGATAGATATTCATAAAAAATTCAAATACACAGAATATATACGGTGAACATAATCCGTTCAAAGACGACGTTCGCTACCCGAATTGTTCTTTAACCGATCATGGATGGCAGTCGAAATACAATTCCACAAGCTTCACACACAGTATCGTGGTGTGAGGTGTTCGTTAACCGAACACGTACATAAAAATCTTTCGCGAGAGTGTTCGTTGTCCAATTTGTTTCGCACCCCGAACTGTATAGAAATATACAAAACCTGTAAAGTAACTTACTCGCTGTTATATATAACAATCCAAGGAACGAATCTCTAACTCTAAGTCCGCGAGATTCGTTTCGATCGAGTGACAATGATACTCGTCAGAATCTTTAGCCCGCGAACGGAAACTTGATAACAATTCCTGGCCGACGAATCGAGGCGAGGAACAACCGGAAAAACACCGAAACAGCTATTTCATTTTCGTTGCGTTGTCGGTACACTCTGCACGCCTTCCCGATTTACTGCAGTCTCGTTTCGCCCGTCGTTCAGCAAACACACACACACACACACATAGAGAGAATGGCAACTGGCGGAGATTTTCATTCACCGATATCGGTTCACTAATAATGCCAACAGACCAACGGGGCGAGCCACCTCATCGCGTCGCATTGTACGCGACGGATTGTGTTCGCGGTGGTCCACCGCGAGTCGCCTCCGCGTTGCTTTCCCTCATCAAATGGCTCATCTGGGTGCGGAAAATTTGATCAGCGTTGCGATTCGATATTCCCTCTCCTCGTCTGTCTCTCCCACTGCTTTCCTCTTTATCCGGCTGTCTATTAAACCGCGACGCGGCACGATCGAAAACTCGGGGAAAATTTGGAATTTTCGGACGGCTGACAAAGAATAACGTTTCGGCTACGACTCGATTTTCTGTCGACCAAAGTGTTTCAATGTCTTGATTTGTTACCGCGCGTTCGTAAATACTTGATTCGTCTCTTAGAAGCAACGTTTCTAGAAGTTACTCCAATCATGGAAATAAATATTCGCACAGAGCGAACACGAGATAGAACAGGTAAATGTTAATAGCCGAGCACGTTTGGAAATTTGCAGTTCGCGAATTTTTATAATGAATTTTTTCCGTCGGAATTTCATTTCAACGAAATGCATATTTAAAAAAAAAAAAAAAGAACAAAAAATGGGAATGTTTCAGTTGATAAATATCGTAGAATCGTGCGAGTTATTTTAATTTGATATCGTCGAGAGTTAAATTTAATTTGATCGTGTGTGTATCAACGCATCGATGTTTGTTAACTACTGTAGCCCAGAGAATTAAACTTGATACTCTCGTTTTTAAATCCTTGAATTAATACAAACAATTTAGAAACATAATATTGATACCATTTCCATCTCTACCTTCTAACGAAAATGAATTTTTTAAAAGAAAGAGGAAAAAAGAAAAATAATGATCCATTCGAAGGTTTTTATCGAGACGTGTTTTTCTCTTGAATTGCTAGTCCAAATGGTTAGCTCATTGATAGCTTTCGAATGACTACTGGAAACAGGAGACGGAAATGAAAAGCGCCCGGTTTGACAAAAATGAATCGTCGCGAACGAAAGAAGAACGATACAATAGCTGTCGTAAATAAGTTTCTTGCTTGATAGATAGCCACCCCCTAAACGGAAGTTAAAGTCAGTTTCGTTTCTCAACGATCAACAGAAGCATCGCTTTAAAAGTTCACGAGTGGAATCGTAATACGTATAAATCCTCACGAATGTCTATTTCTTCGTAATAATTAATTAATCTGCAATCAACATGGATTTTCTCTTGTATAATACGTTAATCGCTTTTTCCCTCGTTTGCATCGCTATTTGAATTGCATGAAGCTAACATTACTGACTATACATAAAATCAATCATTATTCTCCCTATTGATATGGACTATGTTATACTGAATCATCAGGATACAAGACACAGCATGGAATGTAATTAGTGGAGTTTAAATATTAATGATTTTCGCGACCGAAGGATAGTTGAAAATGAAGACTTAATTTTTAAGTTTTTAAATGGGGATCTCACTTTAGTTTAACTTCTGTTTCCTTTTGTTTGAAAGTGACAAATTTTCTTTCGTCAGTCGTAAATTAATTTGTATCTACTTTTACGAGTTTTGCATTTTTTCAATTGTTACAGACATTGAAATACACACAGCTATCATAAAAGATCTTGCAGATCGCTAATAAAGCTCCAACGTGCTTCTTGTATTTGGTAGATTAAATAAAGAATAAATTTTGTTATCGCTTTATATGTTAATAGCAAAGACTAGCGAGCAAATAATAACAGAAATATTAAGAAATATAAATTATAAAATAATAAACGCGAACGAAAATGCGGATGGATGAAAATTGAAAACGATCTCACCGGACGATCTGTCTAGCCCAAGGGTTAATAAATACAAGATTCTTATAATCAGCCGGTGGATTATATTCCGCGTTTGCTGATACAGAGCGGACATTACTCCGCAGAATAATCCACTTCGCGATGCAAATGGGTTAATAAGTTACATTCTTAATTAAAGCTGAGGCCGTTTTCTCTTTTCGTTCTTCTCGCTTGCGAGAGAATCTGCGTCGACCAAGGTATCTCTTTACTTTTTTTTTTTTATTCGTCGAAAGCGTGCTCGAGATGAAAGATAAACGAAGGTGATGAGCTGAAATAGATACATCGACTCGTGGCAAACGAGAAAGAATTAAGCAACCGATCGGTGAAGCACGTCGCGAAACCACGGAATACAAATGGCGAGCGCGCGCGTCGTCATTCAGCTGAGAAAATGAAACGTCAGACTCTTTGGAGGACAATTTCTCCGCATCCAAGCAAGTCGACACGTTTGACAGTAATCTCGGCGAGCTTTGCTCACTCCTCTCTTTCCTCCAGTCCCTTAGCTGCCACCCACGATGTGACCAATCACCAGCAAATTCGGTTTTTCAGCGCGAACAGCCTGACTTGTTTGAATTATTTGATTTATGCCTAGTCGATAGACTGTGAAGTAGTTCTCAACGTGTCGAGTAAGTGTCGCGGACGTTTTATCGAACGAGACGCAATTAATATTCGTCTGTCGTTGTCGTTTTTGGAAGCAAGTTGAAAAATTAGAGGGATTACTCACGTTGAATTATAATACAGCACAGCCTATGTTCGGATTTTGATTATCCGAATATTCTGCCAGTCGAACGCTCTGTCGTATATTTTTTGTGCTACGAGATTTGATTTAAAGAAAGAAAAAAGAACAGTAAGTTTGTATTTATTATCAACCTTTCGTTTACAAACGACGAAAATATAATTCTTTCACGAAGTGAAACAGCAAGCACGTGTCTTCTCGCACGCTGAAACTACTCGATGTTTTAAGGATTTCAGATTTTAATGAGTGCCAAGAAAAAGTAACGTCAGCCAATAGTAACGAAAGAGAGAGTCACAGAATTTTCAAGTATCGAAATAAACAACTATCTCGATCCATGTTTTGGTACACCTCACAGCAGAGATGCGGTTGTTCTACTATTCAAAAAAGTCCATTAACCTCGCTTATTAGTTCGGACATAGAACGTAGAAAGCGTCTAAGGTAATTAAATATCAAATTTTATCCATCCATCCGTGATCACGGCGGCGCTAATAATTAAAATTCAAAAAGTCAGAAGACACGAAGGGGACAACGGTGGCTCGCAATTAATTAACGATGAAAATATAAAAAATAGAGGCGGCGTGCCGCGCAGATAGAAATTCAAATACAACGAGAGAATATTTCGCTTTATAAAATCGTCGCGCGACGTGTGTGCCGCGCGCTGTTACAAAAGGCAAAAAGGCCAATGGCACGTTCAAGGGAAATTTAGTTTCGGTGTAAACTGCGCGACAAAAGATTCGAAGAGCCCGAGCTTCAAAACGCGACCGTTCGCGTTGCAGCACGAGCAAAAAGCACCTCTTCCCGACTAATTCGTAATTGAACGTACGAGCCCGGGAGCTTCGTAAAAATTCATTCGACCGGTGTTTTTCTTCGCGTTTTCACCGCGTTCATCCCACTGTAAATTGATCTTGCGACAACGCGCTCGTTCATTTTCGTTCCCGTCAGGCTGGCCGGAGGGGGGCTGAAACGGGGGCCGTGCCTCTGGTTTCCGCTTCCGTTTCGCGAATCTAGTTCCGTTCTATGATGCCCGGTCGCACGTGCGAATAAACAATGACGCTGCCCGGCGTCGTGAATAATATCGACAACGTGCGTATATTAAACGCGGTGTTAATAAAACGCACGACGAGAGACGTGATCCGAAAACGACCGAGGGAAAACTCGAGAAAAATATGGAAATTGTATTGTATTCTCTCGTATTTCGAGAAATTTCACAAAATCGTTTATTTCTTATTGTTTGAAATATCTTTGTTATTCGCAGTTGCGAGAGAAGGATCCTACAGCGACAATGTAGATTTATCCTTCTCGTAAAACTGCGAATAACAAAAACACTTAGGCATCTCCATTGAGATACAAA
This sequence comes from Tetragonula carbonaria, assembly GCA_032399595.1. NCBI lineage: Eukaryota > Metazoa > Arthropoda > Insecta > Hymenoptera > Apidae > Tetragonula > Tetragonula carbonaria. The sequence continues at coordinate 3,831,264 of JAUCRC010000012.1, read as the reverse complement.
TCTGCAATATCTGCATTTAATGTCAGTTCCAATCTTCAGATCTTCCGATTGGAAATATCACTGTTAAGATGTTTACTAAAATATTATTGACCTAACCATACAGGTCCTCTTCTCTTGGTGTCTTTTTGCGTAACGGATCTCGCGAGTTAACCTTCACGCAACAGAAAGAAGATGCTCAACCGTCCAAACATGGAGGTTTTCGTTTTCTTACATCGAGATCCATTTGCCGCGGGGAAATCCGCGAAAAATAGGCAAAAAATAGGTGTAAGCGGATCAACGGTGATACGTTGCGAAGAATTGCAAGCTAATATTTCACGCAGCTACGTCCTCACGTTGTTCCGTCATCCCTCTCGCTGGGAAATTTGAATATCGATCGACACCCATCTATTCTACTTTCTACTCTCATCGACTCGCGGAGCGCGCGCCTCCTAAGACACGGCTAATATAAATCGCGACCGGAAGATCCGATCGAATCGAGATTGCTATCCATTACTGTATCTTTGGCCTGTATCGCGAGGGAGAAGAAGAAATAAAAAGCATCGGGATTTTAAATCCCGAGACGCCGTATATCGAAACGCGTACACGGCGTGAGAAACGAAACAAGATTCGATGATCGATGCAGGTGGGAGTCAACAATCTTTGGTTATTACCGCGTTATCCTCATCGGCAGAGTAACGCCATCCCCCTGCCTCACAGTTTTCTGTTTCTCCACGTTTTCCTCCCTTCTTCTGGGTTTTGCTCCAGAGTCGGAGATTGCAGCCTCGTAAATTCATCGGTTCTGCTGGAAAGCCGTTGGATGATGATGTGTCCACAGCTTGACGACCCGTACCAATCGTCAACGCTTCAAACCTACTTACTTCCTTCCTTCCTTCCATTTTGCAACGCTCTTTCCCTCGCCGGTCCTTCGTGGATATACGCGGCGCCATATTTCAGTAGTGACGGAAGTCGTTTTACATTTCGCATGCATGTGTCGCTTTATGGCGATACAGGGTGCAACGGGGGCGGGGTTAGGGAAATGGTTGACGGAAGACGAAGTCGAGAAGGGCGCAGGATGGTGTGTAGACAGAATGGTCGCGAAGAAATGGGAGGGAGTGTTAGGAGTCGGCGGTATCTCGCGTGTAAAGTTTGGTGTCGTCGTTTCGCGCTGCATTCAAATTGTATTCCCCCGTCGAAATAAGTTTCTCTCATTCCACTCTCCGCCGCTTATTCCACTCTCCTTCGTTTCTTATCTCGCACGTTTCTTCCCGATCGTTTCGAAAATTGTAAAACGCGCGAAAGTAGACAGCTCAAGAAGATCAAGACAGTGTCTCGGAGGATCGATCGACTCGAAACTCGGCAGCGGCACGCTCCGCCGCGTTAAATTAAATCGCTTTCTACATTCTGCACGCCGCATTCAGACACCGTTTTGCACTTTTGAAATAATTCTCATTCGCTCGACGTTGGTATTTCCTTTCGTTCTTTTTTTTCCCGGAAATCCTCACGTTTAAAAAAAAAGAAACGTTGCTTAGAAATAGAAAATTCCAATTAGAGTTTTTTTGAAACAAAAAAAAAAAAAAGGACATCACGACGTTAGAAACACAGAACATGCTTCGTCCAGACAAAATCTTACAAACACGTTGACATGTCGGCAACACTTGTTCGAATCTGCTTGTGAGGTACTCGATCCCATCTCTATCCACCGGTATATTCGAGTCTATATTCGAAACTAGCCCGTCTTCATTTCTGAAAATTATTCGTGAAACTATCCATATCGCTTATACCGTCGAGTGTACTTCGAAAACACACGTGTACAAAGAGAAATCGAAATTACCTGCCGCTGATAGTTCGATCGGAGAGCAAGCTCCGAAGAAAGAAGGTAAGAGAACGGTGATCGAGAACGGAGGTGCGATTATTGTTCATCGGCTGTGAACGTTCGATAGGGGGAACGAAAAGCTCGTCTGTTGCGAAAAAAGGCGCGGCGAGACATCGATGTGACAGTAGAACGAACGAGGAAAAACGCCCCGTTGCGAGAAACGTTCGAGCGACCCTTTTTGTCACTAGTTTTTTTTTTGGCGGGTCTTGCGAGCTTCGCGCTCCGGGTTGAATCAACGATGATCGCGAAACGCCACGACAAGAAACTAATGACAACGACTGTTCGTTCGATGGCGGGAGGGGGAGGAGGGGGTTGAATAATAGTGGTGGCTGCCTCGAACGTCGGCTTTCTTTCGTTGTCGAGTTCGGAAAAGTGGCACTGCCACGAAAGAAATTGGTAAGAACGATACACGCTAATAGCAACCGGATTAATCCTCGCCATTAGTCCAGAGAATCAGTATCGCGAACTGGAACGGTGCAGCGAACGAAAAGACACGCTTAATGCTGTTTCTGTTAAGCTATCGGAACAGAAGTTGGAAAACTTCGAAGCAACTTCTGTCACCGGCCAGCTGGGAATGGAGTGATTAATAATACTATAATTTTCTTTTTCCATCGAGTCGAGCAGAATAACTTTTCTTCTCTATTTTCTGTAATTTCATATTTTTTCCCTTCCTCTCCTTTTTTTTATTCTCTCTCTCTCTCTCTTTGTTTCTTTCATATTTATACGTAGGTTACTCGATTGTTCCATTAAAAGTTTGAAAATCCTGTAACTCTTCCGTCATCGATCAGCTACAGGAGTGTAATGATTAATAATACTGTAATTTCCTTTCTCCAACGAGTCGCGCGAATTAGATTTTGCTTTCTATTTTCTACAACACTCAATTTTTTCCTTTCCTCTTTATATATATATATATAACCTAACTAATATATATATATATATATAACCTAATATATATATATATAACCTAACCTAAATGTACCTAATATATATACATATATATATAGAAGTAGATTTGAGAATTAACGATATAGATTTTTAAAAATTTCTCTGTTTCTCGTCTCGCGCGTCAATTATACAAAATAACGTTCTGAACGAGTCAAAATGATAAATGCGCAGTGAGACAATACCGAAATTGAGCCAGCCGATTACCTGCCTCGCGAGTAGATACATCAATTTTTCAGCCTCGGTTTATTACCGTGCGATTGTACGATTGAATAATTTCGCGTCATAAGCTGTTGAATTCAGAACAAAACATTATAATATTGCATTTAGCACGTCAAATATCGCGCGCTTTCAAACGGCACGAAAGAATCCACAGCTGACAAATATTGATATATTATAACAACGTTTGCGCGGAGCGTTTCGTATGACGTAATTAAATCATACAATTCATAGGTTTCTCCGTTACGTGATATTGTACGCACATTGCTCCGAAAAGGAAAAAAGAGAAAACAATTGATTCCCTTTGTCCTTTCGAATTAAATTTGAACTTTAATCCGTTTCTGCGAGTAATCAGAAATGTAAATATATGCGCTCGCGGGGAAAGGTAGATAAAACAAGTAAAAGGGAACATAGTTTTTTCAACTGACGATTTGTCAGTTCCGCAAAACTATCACGATGGCTATACTCACCACATTTTCTATTTATTCTGATTCGTCTTACTAATCTTTACGAGATTAATCATCATCTCACTAAATTTCTTGCTAGCAGCGAAGTTATATTCTTGCAAAAAAAACTGTGTTTCTAAATCTAATCTAAAAAAAAAAAAAAAACACACCGCGTCAATGGGTTCGCGTTGAAAGAAATGAACGCCTCTAAATAATAAGTCTTGACAAATAGCCAGCCTCGAAATCGAAGAAATCTCATGCTCGCCCGAAAATCCACATTGACGTTGCTGCTGCAAAAACCAAAGATGCGGGTTGCACCGAAATTTCTCAAAAGCCATTGTCTGCACGTTCTGTTTCATCTCGCCGGCACTCATCAGTGCACCCTATGGTTTTTATTCGCGTGTGCATCGTAAAGCTGTTCATTAAAGCGTCGTCGCCGCGTCGCGACAAGGCGGCGCTTAAGACGCACCGCCGTAATTTTCGCGCCGCCGTCTTACATGCTTATTAATTTTCTCTTCCATCAGCGACCAAGAAACAGCCGCGAGTATAATTCACCGTGCTACCGGCGAAGACGAGGGACGCGACCTGGCTTCTGCCCAATCCCCATTCGTTTTCGAGAGAATTTTCGCGAAGGAAAACCCCGTGGGCCCTGCTTTTCGCAACGAGATACGGCTCTTTCCGAGATGTTCGATCGATCCAATATCCTGCGGATAATTCACACATCCCACGGAAAATGTGACACATCCGGTGTCGCTATTTCTCGCGGCGACCTCTCCAACGTCGAAATTACGTTTAAATATTCGCGGAATCCCGGGGCCGTTCGCGTAATCCTTCCCTCGAAATGATTACGGTCGTTTTACCGTTTCCATCGCTTTGACACGCGTAAATCTCTCTTCAAACGCGCCAGTTTTCCCAGCTTTGCAGCACTTGGAGAAAGACGTTCCCGAGGATTGTTTATGGATTTGTAATATGAAATTAATCGCTGGTCGCTTTGACCCTGTCAAACGTTTTTCACTCTCGTGCTGTTCTCTCGGTGTCGATTTTTGTCGGTGCTGGTTTAAATTACAAATAGAGAATTTCCGCTCGTTCGCGTTAAAAATTTCTTTTTCTTTTTTTTTTTCTTTTTTCAAAGAATAATTAATTTACATCTTTTTTTTATAGTTATCTGAACGAAAACTGTTCTGAATTGGTTTTTTAACGATTTGAGACCTCTTTATTATATCCGTTTTATCAGTGACCCACGTTATATTTAAATCAATGAAATATTTCAGACAACGATGAACGACTAATAAGAATTCTTAAATTAAATAAATAACAAAGACACAGAGAACGTAGATATAAATTTTCTTTTTTCATTTATCAAATATTACAATAAATACTGCAATTTCTATATTCTACATATTTTTCCGCTTTATACGGATTTCTTTTCACTCTGAAATCCCCCATAAATAACAATTTACTAACCTCGAGTGGGTTTCACATTATCGTACCGCTCGAACTCGCTCAAAATCACGCAACGCGTCGTATGGGGAAATATATGGAGAAAGAAAAGAGAGTCAACTCAACGCGGAGAGGAAAACTCAACATCGAGCGGAAAGTCGAAGAGAAAGATCAACTTAGACGCGATAATATTTCTCAGAGTCCGGCAGCATGTTTCCCGCCTTTGGGCGAAAACTGCATCGGACAGCTTTGTAGCACTCAGACTTTCTTATTTAAAGTTAAGCGTGTGCTTCACGGGCACGGGCACGGGCTGGCATGTCCCTCTCCCGCGATAACGGGCAAAAGTTTCGCGCGTGCCTCGTGTCACGCCGTCATCGTGACTCGATGCTGCCTGTAAACCACACCGCGTTTCATTAAAACTTACCGCCACCACACGGTCGGCCGAAAGGTGAATCCAGTTTGTGCAAGTCCGTTGGTGAATTACGTACGACCGAGGTTGTTACTTGTTTTAAGAGTACCGTGAAGTACTCTGCCGTGCGTCGAAATTGCTTGATATCCTGTTTAGAATCAAGCCCATTTGCACTTGGAACTAGCAGAGTGGTCGGAATAATCAATTGGTAATTCTTCGTATCAGAAACCTATGTCTGAAGCGTTCGTCGGTCGTGGAAATTGAAAATTAGATCTATATTGAGAAACGTGTTCGAGGCATTTACGCCTGACACCTACAATGTTCTTTCCATTGAAGAAGAAAGTTCATTGAACTGTCGTGGAATTAAATATCCAGATCTCTTATTATTTATTTCTGTTAGAATAAACTGGATGTCAAAAACTCGTAGTAAGTCAGTGTTACTCCGCGAACTTGATTTTATCTCGCAATCTAAATTTTCGTTGCCATTATATATATATATATATATATATATATATATATATATATACTACATTTCAATCCACTAAATTTTACGAATTACTCGAAACGCGAAATTTAGTATCTTCAAACAGATTAAACAATCTTGTCTCCGTAAGCAACTTGGGTGATTCTTGGATTGTAATCATCGACGAGACACGCGTCGTATCTACTCAGTCCGATTAAATTTCTGATAGACCGCTATCGTTAGGTCGCGGTGCAGAAAGTTCATCAGTTGAGTGCACCCCTTTTGTGCCTACGTTTTCTCCAAGACACGAGAAACGGGCGAAACCTGGGATCCGTGCCAACCGATATCCCTAATTTATGAACGGCGCGGTCGTGCGTTAATTCGTTGGATTAAAAAGGGGACGATGGAGTGAGAGGGGGAAGAGGCGGGCGGGAGAAAGAGGAAGAAACGGATGGCGAAAACAAAAACATAATTACGCGAAGACCGTCTTATTAATTACCAGACGATAATGGGTGTCGTTGGTTGCTAAGCGAGCCCGTTTTAATTCACTCACCCGCAGCTGCTTAATTAGCAGCGGTACCATCAGATCAACCGGAAACTTCACCGACAAATTGCCGCTTCTTACGCCCCAGAAACTACATCGTCTCGCTAGAGGAGACGCCACTTGTCAAAGGGAATTCTCGCTGATGCGTTTCAGTGCACTCGCGCGAGACGCATTAAAGCGCTTCTGAAACGTTCGGCGATAATAATCGCGAATCGAGCGACATTTTTTATCAGATAATTTTATTGTCATTCGAGGGCTCGTTTGCTTCTTATCTCGTCGAGTCTTATCGTGTACTTATCGTTCAGTAAAGCGTCAAGTTTATTTCCATTAGAGTGTTCAAGGATAAAAACCACACTCGATATTAACATAGACGCAGCTATTTTCTGAATCTAGCTTCTGAGCTATTCTCTGATTATTTTTTAGTTGATACCCGATTATTTTCTCGAATTATTTGCCACTTCTAATACGCTTTTAACGCGCGAAGAATAGAAATTAACGTTAGGAATTAACTTCTATATTCGCCGAGATGCGTTTCACCGTGGTATCACTTTTATGATAATTGTCAACTCTGGGAACTGGTAGGCTGCACGTTTCACGCGATTCTGTTGCAACGGCTGAATTATCATCCTCGGAAATACGGTTATGGTTCGGCGGCGGCGACGATGCCACGCGAATTTTTATGAAATCCCGCGAGGATTTTTCGCGAACGCCGAAAATCCGGGTTCGCTAGTTTCCGCCCCGTAGTTATGCGTTTGTCCGCCCCGTGATTAGAATCGACGTTGACGAATAAATTTATCGCAAAAAGCACGTTGGATATTCGCGATCGATTATCTGTTGCTCGTGATTTATGCGTGACACGGGTCATTCTGTTTAAAATGGCTCTCATTTGTAACACAGATTACACAGATGGGAAAAACCGGCAGAAACGCCGCAGTATTTCATTTGCAGTGTTTCATCTTCAATGTCGGTTGACGTTCCAGACTAGCAGAAATTCCGAAAAGAAACGCGAAACGAGATTTTCAAGAGATTTTCAAGTATTTGACGAATTATCGCCTGGCATTAGAAATGTTATGCTAACTCATTTCGCGTATCGATTCGATTTCACGGCAACGTGGCCATATTCACGAACGTCCATATTCAGTTACGTTCGGTTTTGTCCAACGCCGTTTTCAAATGGCCGATCGTTCTGGCCCGTTGACCAACCATTGAACACTCCCTAACATTCTTGGCGGAACGCTTGCGCAACAACGTATTAACGTTCTCCGACGATAAGCGTTCTGAAAGAATCCCGAAAGAAATATTTGCGGCATTCCAATAATTCGTCTTAGGTCGCCCCACCTGTACCCTCTCTCGTTCTTCTCCGTCTTCTTCTCTCCCTCTTCTTGCTGTCTAGCGGAAAGTTGGAGAAAGTTAGACGCGATAGCCGGAAGAACGACATATCGCCCCAGGGGACTTGTTTCCTTCCCTTCGTTTGTCTCTGTCCAGCAAAATCTTTATCCTCGAACGGCGATACCAAAGCTGATCGGATCGGATCGGATCGGATCGGATCGTCGTGAAAGCGATTCGGTACACGGTGTTATAATAAAATCGAATATCGGGCCAAGTTGCACGCTCCTCGGCGTGTTCGTTTGTTTACAGAGTAGCGAGATGGATAATCGCGATGGAAAACGCGATGGCCATTAATACGCGCTTTGCCAGTCGAAAAATTTAATTATGAATTCAATCGTGTGTAAATAGTCCCGTTTCATTTACATTGGCCGATCGCCGAGCTTTGTTCGATTTACTTGAATAATTAACGAGCGTAATTATAACGTCCGATGGCCAAGCGGAAAATAAACAAATCGATGATTTGATCCGCGTTCCATGCGCGGAGATCGATGGGGATATATAGGTACCTTGAGAAGTAATCAGTTTTGTTCCAGTTCGGGACGTTCGTCGGGAAGGCAGGAAATTAAACACCATGCCGATGTGTACGGGGTCTTCCTTTTCCACGCTTTTTCGAGCTTCCTGGCCGTGCTGATATTTCGAGCGAAATTAAACGATCGGGTCAACGGTATCCGAAATTTTATATCCGCGAGCGAAATTGACAATCCCTAGCGAGATCCATTTGTAAGCTGAAACTATTCTGTTTTAAACTCGATCGTAAGCAGAATTTCGTATCAGTCGTTCATCAGTTTTCTCCGATTTCAAATTGGGCTGAACATTTCTAATTAACTAACTCGTCTTTTTTCTCTTCCGGTTACGGATGATTAATAAATGATAAAAAAAAGAGACGAAAGAATTAAACACAGAATGAAATATGTTGCATAGTGCAACCGAATCGATTCATACTCGTCGCTTTTCCTTCCTGTACCTTTCTCCTTGCCACTTTCCGATCATGTTCGCTCCGCCGTTCTCCAATATTCGTTCTCGAAATTTTAGTACATCGTCCCCGTTTACGCCTCGAACACTGTTTGAAAATGAATGTTTAAAGTGGCGGAATGAATTTCAACCGGTTGAAACAGAATTTTTAGCAGCAATTTCATCCTTTTCTTCGCGCCGCCGCCGCCGCGTATTCCCCGTGAATAGAGGGAGAAAACCCTGGGAAATTCCTCGCTCCGCTGTACTTCTATCCGCGAGCGAGGGATCTTCTTTCCTCTTCCCCACCCATCATCCTTCCTCCCTTTCGAATCATCCTGTAATTGGCTTTATTAACCGAGACCTCGCCTCACCACCGTATCCAATTTCAATTATCGTTTTAACGTTACATAATTCCTCGAGTTTGATGCAATTTTAAAACGTTCTTATATTACGTTCCGCCGTCGTCGCCGCCGACCGCTCTCACGCCGCGCTGATTGAGAATCAACCGAGTCAGCGAAATAACGGATATATGTAGCCGCGTTTCAAATTACCGGGATATAACTTTTATTTCTTTCCGTTCTGGCTTCCAGAAATTCCCGAACACGCGCGAATCGCCGAGAAGACTTAAAGTCGAGCGCTTCAAACGGAATGTTAAAAACGTGATATGAAATGATTGAGCTGGCTATTCCGCGCGGAGACTCGTCGAGTCTCAAGTTTCGATGTGCGATTCTTTCTGAAATTTCCAATTCTCCTACGCGAGTCTAATCTCCACGCGATGCCGTTCCAAACAGTGTTTCAAACAGACCTCGAACTCGAAATTCGTCTCTGACATTTCGAGATCGATCGCGATACATATTTAATACTTGTTCATTTTCTTTCGCACGTGAATGGATAGATTTGCGTCCCGGTTCGCATTATGAAAAAAGATAATAATAAACGGGAGCTTGATTATTGAAGCAGAAAAACACTGGTTGCAACGTCTTGATAAATTCTTCGAATTCTTTCGCAGAAGAAATTCGTCGTACAACGTTGCTCGAGCCAATCTCCGCGAGCTTTCTCACCGTCCATTTCCATTCGAAACGTTCTAATCAACCAATCTGTAAACTCAATCGACAGAATCAAGCTACATCGAATACTATACACGGCTATAAACTATTCGACGAGTATGTATATATGTAGAACTTCACCGTGAAGTTCGAAAGACTACAAGCGCAAGGAAACGCTCGACTCGCATCAATCCTTTGCATCAGATTTCAAATAAGCCTCAAATTCCTTCCTTCTATCACACAAGGGATTACTTTTGAAATACTCGTGTGCTCGCGTATACCGACCTTGCAACTCTCCAATCCAATTCCTTCAATAGTGTATCGAATCGAAAGCCAGACCGACCGAATCTCACCCGCTTCGAGAGCATGTTGTACAGTGCCGTAGAAAAAAGTCTTAGCACCTTGGTCAGTTTTATCGAGTAGTTGCGAGTTGTCGAGAAAGAAACACGATCCACGTTTTGGTTTTTCTCGCAAGATCGTCGAGTGTATCCTGAATCGCAGACACTCTGTTTATCCGAGCCTCCATTCATTTGAATTAAATTGCCAGCCCTTTGTGTGCTTAGTCCATACTCGAATGTTGTACGGATAATCTGAGATGCTTAAAGCAATTAGTTCATTTATTAGCAACTCAAAGTGAATAACGTATTAACGGTACGGTCGAGTAAATGTAACGGAAGGTATGTGTTCAAAAATGAATGAGTTTCTAATTTGTTGTGTTCCTCAAAGGGTTAACACACAAACGTTGGACCTCAGTACCGGATTAATCGGTACCAAGTAAAATGAACTTATTCTTGCGAAAGAATTCTTATCGCGTGGAAAATCTGAAATCAGCGAACTCCTATTACGCGATCTCCAAATATATCAACTATTTGTTCTTCAAAAAGTTTGTACAGTAAATTGAGTTGTATACATCTTGCGTGCGCAAATCTCAAATGGAAATACAGAATGGCAAAGAAAGGAAATTTACTAGAAGATTATTCGACGAAAATATCGTTTCGTCTTTTGCTAGAGACAGATGATCGCAAATATCGAGCTAATATTCTAATCAACGGATATCCATCTCGAGTATATTTCAATATTTCATCAAAAAAAGTTATCAAAAGGATATCCCGCACTCTTGGATTAACTGAAAGAAAAAGATCGAATACAGAGTGTAACTCGCTGGCACAACCGAAAATGGATTTCCTTGACGAACGAACTCTTAAATGAGAAAGTTTCATTCTTCCTTTTTTTGGACTTATTTTTTTCCACCTAGAATTCATCCCTTTTCGTGATTGTACTGCCGGGAATCATCCGGGAACGTCCTGTAGAATCTCCGAGAATTTCCGATTGACCAGGTTAGCTGACCGAGCAAATCGATGATATAAAAGTAGAATCGAACGATAAGCAGGCAACAAGACCTTGCGACCGTGCTCGATCCGAATTGCGAGATAAATCTCGTGAGGCGCTCGTTAATTCAACTCGGTAATCACACAGCACGGAATTCTGCCGGATAGAATCTTCCGCTCTTTCTTTTTTTTTTTCTTTTCATTCTTTATCCCATTTCATTGTGTCTTCCTTGACTTTCCCTTTGAACGATGATCCCGCCACTTCTACGAAGAGGGAAGTTCTTGCCTCTCTTCAGCATTCTTGGCGCCCGTTGAATTTACGTCGCTTCATTAATGCGCGTCCCAGAATATATGTATGTATGTATGTATATATATATATATATATATATATATATACTCGGCATGCATGGAGATGACGCGCACTCCTCTAAAGGAGAAATAATGGGAAATTATCTTTAAATCCTTGGCAAGCGGCCGTACGCGTCGTATAAAAGTCAATTAACGCATTTTAGCGTCGCATCGAGCGTTAAGATGATTTCATTCGGCCGGGAACATCGCTAATGAAAGAATTTTTACGGAATACGATATAATTATATCGTATTCCGTAAAAATTCTTCGAACGAATCTTCCCTTCCCTCCCCCCCCCAGAGATTGAATTCTCCCTCGTTTGAAATATAATTAATAGCCTGCTCGACCGGATGGCGGATTTTTGTTTCCACCGCTAGAGGTTTAGTAAATTTTTAATTACGTTTCCCCTCGACTCTCGCTCGCGAAACTTCGCGCCATGTTTTCATTCCCTGATTAGACTTCGCTTCCGGCCGTCTTCAATTTCAGTGCTTTAAAAAAAAAAACAACTCAGTTTTGGAACTTCTCCGTTCGAAGTTTTTCAACGGTGTAACGTAAAACCTCTGTATAGTCGTTTATAATTCAACGACGCTATTTGAAGATCAAAGTCGCGAAAGTATATTTGCGTTAAACGTTGCAAGTAATTCATAACCAATGAATAATTCAAACGCTAGATTGGAATATGTTTAATTTAATGCTTAATCGATCTTTCTAACTTCATCCGCCAAATGTTATATCCACTTCGTTAATGTAGAAGCCTTCGTCAGTGAAACATCCGTTTTACAGTTACAACTCGAGGGAAAGGAATCGTACCGAATGAGCTTGTAAAAATTTCTGCCGCATCGAGCCGAATTCCAAATATTTGCGTTATGGCTCGACCGCGGCAGCGACAAAGCGCTCTTTTTCTTCAAAGAGAGCAGCCCCCCCCCCTCTTCCCTCGGTCATTCGTTTGATGACTTTTCCCTCTCCTCCTCTTCCTTTCATGCGCCCGTCGCTTCCCTTTTCAAGCCTTCCACCGGTGTTAACATACGTGAAAGATCGCGACGCGATCTGTTCTCCTCTCGATTGATAGCTGCTGGATTTTCACGACGCCGGTGAAAAGAGGGACAGAGGAAAAAAAAGGAGAGAGTGTGTGTGTGAGAGAGAGAGAGAAAGAGAGACGAAAGGAGGTCAGATTTTCGCGACGGTGGTAAAGTTAAAAAGTTCGAGCCACCACCGACGCCAACCCTCCCGCCATCGCCCCTAACTCCGTTCCTTTCTTTCTGACGGCTTAGTCAGCCTTCTGGCGGTTTATTTCCGTGGAATCGGCTTTTGTAGCTTTCGACGATGTGGGGCACTACCGAAAATGGGACAGGAAATGCGGTTAAGGCTTCTTCCAGAGGCACTGCGGGCACTTGATGTTTTCGCCGCGACGCCTACCCCTTTCATCTTTCTTCTCGCATTGTGAGACAAACGGGGAGGGGGAGGGGAGAGAGAGAGAGAAAGAGACGACATTCTGAATAGCTATGCAAACAGCCACGCGATTTCCGAATTAATAGGCCGTCCCTCGTCAATGAACATTCAATTCCTCCTTTCTTTCTTTTTTTTATTTTTATTTTTTTTTTTTTTGGAACTCTTTTTCTCCGTTCTTTAATTATCCATTGAAAAATCCCTTCTACGCGGGGATGGTACAGGCGAAGTTTCTCGAATCTTTATCTATCGCTTTATTCGTCGTCGTTCGTCGTGCGTTCTCAGATTCGCGCTTTAATTATCCATAATTTTTCAATTGTAATTACGATGTAGAGTGCAAGTTTTTGGATCTTTGCCTCTCTCTGTTTAATTAATTCATTCATCGCGCGTTTCTGTGACTTTGTGCGCGCCAGCTGCATACGAAAAATATGATAAATTTTCTCTCTTCCCCCTCCCCTCCCTCCCTCATTTAATTATGCGTCGTGTATTCTCGCCGGTTCCATTTGGAGAATGCGTATCGTGTGTTTCTATAATTTTCAATAGCGGAAAATGTTGGCATCGCGTGTTTTAAACACAAAACTATATATCGTACGCTGTTACAATCTCCGAATCATTCGAATTTTGACGTGCTGTAATATTCTTTCTCCCCCGTCTTTACATACTCACGATGCGTAATAACGAGATACATAATAATTAACCTCGAGGTAAAGAAAATTGAAAGGCAATATGGTTCGCTCGTACAGCTTAGTGCAGCTAATGGCTGTTTGTCTGTTGAAAATAATGGAAGGGCCATTGATCGCGATGGAATAGTGGTCAGGAATGGAATATCAAAGGAATATTTAAATTCGTTGGAATTAATCAATACTCGGACTAATATTCAATTATGCGATATTATTCCGCGTTCTAGATATCACCAAATATTATCCTACGTTTCATCCCACGGTTGTCGGATATATTAATTCTCGCTGGAGCTCAAATATTTAGCCCGATATATAGTAGTAGTTTACCCTTTCGCTTTGCGTATTTTTCAGCAACGTTATAATTAACAGAATTCCGTTTCCGACCCGTGTTATAATTGCAACAATGGAAAACTGAAGTCCAGATCCAATTACAAACACGTCAAAAGTATTCTCATCGTTCTGCTCGACTTCAACCAGCTTGATCGAGAATAAAAGCAACGAGAGAGAGAGAGACAAAAAGAGAGAGAGAGAGAGATTCATCCTTGGTACGAGTCGTTCTCGCGCGAGACACGCAATATCATATTATACATTATTAAACGTACGTGAAAACTGGAACTTCATTCGTAACCACGGGCTGCGGTCGCTCGCGCAAATGACACGCGCACGATCTTCTTCTCTGTCGCGATTTCCGCGCTGATTAATCCCAGAAATGAATTCAAGCCCGTACGACCCTCTTCGCAGAACCCGTGCGATTAACCCGTTCGAAAATCGATCGTGGGTGTCGCGGCACGTGCGTCATACAGTGTCTATCCGATCTGATTGTCAGTATTGGAGAAGCTGGTGGAAGAAATAAAATCGCACAAGGCAAGAATATTGCTGGGAAGTATCGTGCGAGATTAAAAAGCGATATCGGTTTCAAGATAAAGAGAGAAATAGGCGATCGATAGTTTCTCGCGTCGGGAGAGTCCTCGCATTATTTTTCTTTTTCTTTTTTCTTTTTTTTCTTTTTCTTGACTCTTTTACACCGTGAAAGCTGCCCGCTGATCAGCATCACGCCGTGATTCGTCGCTTTGCTTTTTTTTTTTAATTTCCTCGATCCTTGCGATCCTGCATCGCAAAAATTCATCGAAAGTGCTACGGGTAAAGAGCAGAGCGAAAGCAACGCGAGACTTCCCTCGCCGGAGGAAAGAGACAGGAGATTCCTTCTCGACACGAGTCGACACAACTCGCTGTATGCGAGTATTCCTGCTCGTTACGCGGTGCTCCTGCGTCTGCAGTTCGAAACTCCTCGCTGACTGGCGAGGTTTCGATTAATCGTCGGTGCAAAGAAAGGGAAAAGAAAAAAAGAGAGAGAGAGAGAGAGGGAGAACGAAGAACGATGGAACAAAGGACTGAAGAATGGAGAGAAAAAAAAAGAGGAGGAGGAGGAAGAAGAAAGGGGAGAAGTAACGACGCGGAAGAGAGAAACTGCGCCCTTTTGTAAATGTACGATGTAACAACCGGCGGAAAGCGGACGGAAGTGGAATTGATAGCGGCGCAACCAAGAGGAAAAAACGTTCTCCGCCAGGCGCGGGCGTACTTCCGTCGCGGAGGATGCCGACGAAGGGAATCCTGCAACGACGGAACAACGCGCACGTCGGTTGGTTGGAAGTTCGAATCCCCGAACTTTTGCACAGAACAAGCCGCGAGGCGCGAGTGAAAAAAATTCGTCGGGGTGACGAGGGAACGTGGCAATTACTATCGTTACGTAGAAGATAGAAAAGAAGATTCGACGAATGCGAGTATAACTATATAGAAAGAAAGAGACCGGCTCTAGGCAGTAATTGCGTAAGCAGTAAAGATAGATCTTCTCAATTTAGTACAGCGAAATATACGTTCCTTGTAAATGAACGGTATTTTTTTAAACGTGTTATTACGTCGCTACGTTCCTTGAAGTTCCAGCTAGATGTCCTGATTTCGTTCTGATTTCGCGATTGCCTCTCGCTAAATTGTTTTAGCTCCTCGACAACGATATTACGTGTATTTCAATTCTGTTCCTGATGAGATGTACTCTTTCTATCGTAGAAATTGTCTCGTTTCATTTGCTTTCCTAAAACGTCTTTTCTCTTCGACTTGGCAAAAGTGTTCACGACCACTCAGCGCAAGTGTTCGAAACGCATTCAAAAAAAAAAAATTGGAATCTCTCGTTTTCGGAAGTTTAATTCGCCAACTCTATTCTTCTTTTCCAACAAATATTTATTTTAAAATAAATTTAGGCTTAAGCTGCGTTGCTTCAAACTTTTAACTCATTCGAACACTCGCGTTTGAAGAATTTGATTAATGAAGCATCTTCATGCATTTGTGGAAAATTTAAGAACGCATTTAAGAACGCAATTATATATATTATATATATATAATATATCATTAATTAAATATCACGTCGAATGCTACATTATATATATATAATATAGCATTCGACGTGATATTTAATTAATGATGAAGTCCGTATTAGTGATGACAGATATCGATAGTTGAATGTAAAGATACGGCAAATTTGTTCACTGAATGTTGATATTTCAAGCACCTTGCGTTCATTTCCCAATTGGGCACGTTAATAAGTTTATATTCATCTTGGATTTTTACATCTACAGTGCATCTGTTGAATCTATTGAATATTACTCCGTCATACTACCGCGATTTCCAATACTTAATACGAAATAAATCTCTGCCATTTCAAGCGTAGAATTTGCATAATCATCGCGACGTAACGAAACAAATCTCGATTCCGACTCCTCCTTCCAATATTTCTCTTCATTTTGGATGAAAGTATCGCATTTGCATAAACGGTCTGCCAATTTGCACGTTACAATTCGCGACCGATTTCGATTTTCTAACTTACTTTCTCTTCCCGCCGTATGAATTTTTCACTCGATATATATATATATATATATATATATATATATATAGCGCTAAGTTACTTATGCACCTTTCTCTTAATACTTTGCAACAATGTTACGGCCTTCTTTCCCGTAATACTCTGCACACAACGCACAAAGGAGCACGTAGTAGCTGCCTGGTTAAAACGAGTCGCTCTAAAACGGAGAGGCCGCAACCCCGGGCAAACTTGTTCCGCCGGTAAAATTGCAAATTAACCCTTTTCTCCGCGGGGAGTAGCTCTCCGCAAAGTAAGTTTCGCCCTTTGCCGCGGGTGCGCGTGGATATCGTTTCGGTTTCCGCGGTGAAAGAAAAACGAAAAAATTCGGCCGGCGATGGGCGATGGGTGATGGGCCGGGGGGGGCGGGAGAGGAAAAACCGGAGGCGACCAGACGACAACGACGCCGGCTTAACTTAGGTGTTAACTTAGGACAAATTGAAAACTCGAGGGACCAGCTAGCAGCGCCCAATTTGTCTTGCCGCGTTTACCCAACGAGATGACCAAGCAAGCAATCGTTGACCTCCTCGACGAGGAGGAAACCGAACTTTCGTCACGTACAATCAAGCGTAGATCAACTGAGCGTCATGCTACGGTATATTTTTTTAGAAATTACACGGTGTTTTTCAGTTTCCCGGACTTCTGTTTCATCCGGTTCGACAAGCTCGCAATCAATTCGAAAAGTTCTCCAAGTGCTTCGCGCTAAGTGTAACGTATCCTTTTCTTTTTTTTTCATCTTACTTTTACCGTGGTGTTTCTTTCTTTTCAGTTTAATTGCCAATACGTGAATGGAAATTGTCCTCCTTTACATTTTTAAACACCGTTGCACGAGCATCGTTTGTTCTGGCGGCGTTTAAAAACTGCGATTTTCGACTGGGTCTGTTTTTATTTTACCTTGAAATTTCAAATTGTCTGCGGTGAATATTTTTCGAAGGAGAAACTGCAGCACGAATTTTTGTTATCCAATTCGTCGAAAGAATATTAATACTATAAATGTTTTAATTTCTTGGAATTTCTTGGAATTCGCTCCGAAAATTTTCTGGCAAACCTTCGAGATTTCTTCTCACAACATTGTTGAAAAAATAGAAATAGAAACTGATTGAAAAGAATTGACCAAATTAATATCAACGGTGGGTAAAGCTGCGAATAGGCGTTTTAGCATCAACAAGCGTACCTTTTTGGAATAAAATTGCAACTCTCGAGACAACTATATATCACACAAAAAAATTGCGTGCCTCTCTCTTCGACAACCGACTGTAGAAAATTCACAAGCAAAACCCATAAAATCGGACACAAATTGTAGCGTACCCATTTCAAAAAAAATTTCTCATCGCTGAAATATTATCCGCAAGTTCATCGCGACTCGGACTGTTCTTCTGAGAGAGATCGGTCGGCGACGCACACGCCTACAATCGGATACACTCTTTTGAAAAAGTTGGAAAAGCGCGTGGAAAAAGAGAGAGGTCTATGACGATAGACGAAGCGGTTTGTACCGTCTGGGCTAAGGGATGCGAGTGTTTTAACGAATATCGAGAACAATGCGGAGATAACTGCGGTCTAGGCTCGCGCCTTGAAACAATAGCGTCGTCCTGCGAACATTATCGCGCGTTTTGAATGGGCGTTGATTCTTATCGCGTCGAGGTACACGTAACCAAGTGAATCCTTGCGCGGATAATGTCAGAACTTTACGGGATATATCGTCCTTCCCGGTGGAACAATCTCGAACTCGCAGCCACCCTTTTCACTCCACTTTTTCTTCCACTATTTCTGTCTTTCTCCACCTGGAGAGACGCGATGCAATACGGAGAAGATCGTCGGTGGTTTCTTCCTCTTCGTCTCGTAAGAAAGAAGGAAAGAAATCGTCTATTCTTTGTTGAAAATTACATTTGGGAGGAGGAGGAGGAGGAGGAAGAAATAAGTCGCGAAGTTATTTATCTACAGTTGAGATTGAAATCATTTTAATAATAAATTCTAAATTCTAAATTTATAAATTCTAAATTGGACATTGACGAAAATTCAATGGAACTTTGATTTTTAGGTCACCGTCTATCTCTATTTTACTTAATGTTTTTAACTAAATTCGTTGAAATAACAATTTATTTTAAGCGAGGACACTTTTGCGCAGAGAAAAAAAAACAGGGACAATTTCCAAGGAACAGGGAAAAAAATAGAACGTTAAATGAAAATGTCGATCTCGAAAAGGATGTAAAATAAATATTTGTCGATATTTTTTTTTCCTTTGCGTCATTGAACTGCAACTGCCAAGAATATCGCGCGAAGAGAAGTTTCACGGGACTGCACGTCATAGAGTTTTCAAGCGTTAAAAGTGGAGCGTATGCTTGATATTAGAGCGCGAAAGAAGAACGTGGACGTGCCTGAATTTCTAGGAACGTCTGCAGTATTTACCTGAATTGAATGAGAGAGAGAGAGAGAGAAAGAGAGACAGACGGACAGGAAACGCGCGAATAGAAGGATAAATGTGCTGGATGCGTTCAGAGACAGTTAAGAACCAGCAACAGCCGAGCGAGTGTCAGAATTGAGAATAAAGTGCAGAGGAAGCGAAAATTGAGCGTAAGTGTTTTGAATGAAGTTTTCCAAGTTTAACAAGTGTCATTATGTAATTAAATTGTTACTCGGCTCTGGTCGCCATTTCGCTAATTCAAAATTTGCTTGAAATTTTAACACGTGCGCGCTCCTCCTGTTCACATAATCGCCCGTGAAAGTACTCGAACAATTACAGGAACTTCTTATGAATGGAATTGTTTGCGTTGTGCGAAACAGTTGTGAAATTTCATTAACGCTGAAACACGATTACGATGACATTTAGCGATGAAGTCAACGTGCTACTGAATACTAGTTTCATGCGATTTCTAACAATTTTGGGAAAGCTCCAAAAATTTCTCGTAAATGCTTCAAAAAATAAAAAAATCGTGCTTCGTTACAGTGCTAATTTCCAAAATAATCTCACGTTACACGCGTAGAACATTCGTCCCACGAACGAACGTGTTCTAATGCACCAAGTATCAGAATATTAGTAATTACACACGTCAAACGGTGAGAATTCATTTAAAGTGCCATGGGAAACGATTAAGCGTTTAAACGTTATGAAGTTACGCGGATCAAAGACGCATCGATATAATGACACAAAGCAAGTGGGGAAGCTCGTAGGATAGTGCACTTACGCGCCTGATCCCGAGATTGGAAATTAATCGATTAATTAGCAAGCTGTTACGCGGCCTGGTTGGACCGGCGCACAAGTAATTCGTTTCATCGTCTGTCCGCTCGGCCGTGCGTCCGTTCGCTCGCCCTCTCGCTGGCAATTTCACGCATAGATTGCTTTTGAATCGAATAGCGTTTTCGAAAGTGGGACAGGACGGTGCCGCGTCAGACGCTGTCCGTCCAAACCAGCAGCGTTCTTCGAGCCTTACTCTCCATATCGGTATACACACGGGGCATATCGGTGTTCTACGATCAAATAATATCGATATCGCGTGAAAAATGTTGACTAAACTTCTTGGTTTTAAAAGAACAGAGTACGTTTGACAATAGCCGAAATTCTTTGTGTCTGAAAATCCTCGATCAAAATAGAACGTCAATTGAATGTGAGAAATCGTGTATGCGGCAGTCGTTTTAGCTTTAAGAGTGATTTATTGTACAAATAAAACTAAAACCGAGTGCGATGAATGCCGGGGCTCGATTAAAAATTTCTGAGATAAATTCAAAGACAAGTAGTTTCAAGTTCTTACGATGATAATAGAGCGAGCAAGTAGAAGCAGTCGACGCATGGTCAGACACTTGACTTGACCTCTGTACATCGTAAATGAGATATAATTTCTATTTAACAGACGTGAGACGACGCAGCAAAAACCGAGGAACTGTTGAACAAATTAGCGATTCAATCGTGACAAGTGTATTTTTCTACAGAGCAAGTAGAAACGGTCGACGCGTGGTCAGACGATTGACCGACCGATGTATTTTTGATAAAAATACGAAGTTGACAGGATCTTTCGCGTCTTGTGTGTTACTGACGAGAGAGACTGAGTCCCTACAGACCCAGCGAAACCTGTTTAATTATCGGTAATGTCTGCAGGTTGATGGTTCTAATTTAAAAATTATATTATTGCGCGCGTGTGCAGCCAATTAATCTGGAAATATTCAACGGTGGAAGAATCCGATGTAATTTGTAAAATTGCCGGTAATGATATGAAACGGGGACACAGGGATTTTATCGTGATCCCGTGCCCCCTTTGCAACGGCTGGAAATAGTTGCGCGAATTAATAGCGGGTAATTAAACGCGCGATTCTTCAATCGATACAGTCGAACGCGTTTCGGCGAGAGACGCGGACTTCAAATTAGACCAGAGAACAGATTGCTGTATACAAAAAAAAAAAAAAAAAAAAGAAGCAAACCATTTGCCTTTTCGGTATCGAAAGTTTCGACGCCGTTGGTGAAATTTTCACGCGTGGAAATTTCGCACTCGTACGCGTTGCCATTCCTCCACGTTCCAAATATCGGAGTTCGAACGAAGTAATTTACGCAGCGAAAGGATGAAATTTATTATTTGCACGACGTTGGATAAAAATTCTCGAAAAATTCTCGTTTCTAGGGAAATCACACTTTAATAAAGAAAGAATATACATACTTTTGCGGAATATTTTCACTGACGAAAATAATTACAGGAAAGTAGAACAAAAGAAAACTCGTTCGCCTTTTAAGCGTCGGAAATTTCGATGTCTGCTGGCGAAATTTCCATCCGTGATAATTTCGTATTCACATATACTGCCTTTCTTTTTTTTTCTTTTTCTTTTTTTTTTTTCTTTTCTTTTTCATTACGAGTATCATAGACTCGAACAAAGGAATTTACACGAATGAAACGATACAGTTTGCACGATATTAGATGAAAATTCTCGACATTCTAGTTTCTCGGGAAATGGCGCGAAATTTAATAACCACTGAGGATATTTTCATAGAAACTTCTCGAAGCTGAGTAACGAAATTACAAAAAAAGGTAAGCATTCGCGATATTTTTTTATCCAATTTTTTTCTTGTATTTTTTTGCGGGGAGGAGGGGGTTTGTCGCTGCAATGAAAAGTAGTTTCGCTTGCCTGAAAAAAGTATGATCACTTCTAATTATCAGCGTACTATAACAATATACTTGATAAAAGTTAGCAATCTTTTTTGAAACCGTGCGAAATATAATTCATAAAAAGTGAACTCCTCGTACTGCAATACGTTTCGGTAATTTGTTTGTCTGTATTCGCCGAACATTTCGCGTCGTAACTTTCAATTACTTAATATTGCATCGTTTAACGTTTTCCAAATATTTACGAGTTGAAAATGCTCAGGTTTGCTAACTTTGTACGAGAACGGTTCTACACAGTGTAGTTACATCAATAAAAACGGCTTAATCATATCGTGCGATATAATTGTAACGTACGCGCATAATTCTACAGCAAAAATAAATGCTCGTTTTAACGCTGTTAACCATACCTCTTTAATCGGATTTTGGTTTCTCCAACTCTGTTAATCACTTGTGCAACGAAGCCAGTAAATTTCACGATTCATTAGACCTTTTTACGTCGTATACCTTGTTTAACATGGCAGCGCATAAACTCATACACGTACGGTATGACTTAATTTTCGGGCGGCCGAAAATCGTAACTTACAATTAAACGGTCGAGCATAAACTATAAATTATTGCTAGAAAAAGTTGACTATATATCTTTCGAATTACGAAGTACACGAATTATATGAAAGAATAAAGTATTAACTTAAATGCTCGAATATCTTGATTTTTCAGTTCAATCCAACCAATTTCCAATTAGTCGACCTACTTTATATTAACGTAACTCTGTTTCCTTTGTTTTATAAATAAATGTAATTAAAGACAGGCAACTAGCCTTGCTAGAGCTTTAGTTGAGAATTATCGTGACAAAAATCTACCAATTTTCATAAAAGTTGATTATACCTCGGAACGATTTCTTGACTTCTGTCACTATGATTTCATCAATCGAAATTAATTCTCATCCCTTGCAGTTCACTCGTCGTTCAATTTATTCACTTCATTAACTCCGATGATATAAACAACAACGAACGGTGTTTCTCCGTTTTAAAAAGATACTTTTTCCATATCGTAAAGTTGAATAATGTTTATAACTTAATATACACTTGGAATACTTCTCATATTTCTCTCCCTCTACATGTCACCTATCCCTGAAATCTAAAATTCTGGTAATCTATTTACTATACAATATCTATACGCATTGGTTGTACACTAGCTACGTCTGCTTGCTAAATCCTAGTATAGGAACAGCATTTTAACCTAAGTAAAAATGTCTGAATATATAATTTAATTTAAACGAAATAAAATAACTAAAGCTTCTAGCTTTATACATTAGATTGAGATAATCTTTATTTCTTCCCATAAATTAGGAGCTTATTTGATATTTAACATATTTTAATATATAATTTTTATAGATATATTGAAAAATTATTTAACCAATATTAATAAATGCTCTTTCAGTTTCAAAAAATAGTTTATTTAAAATAATAATTTTGGAAATTATAAATAATTTGAAAGATTTTTTTTGACGGGCGAGTTATGTAGTTAACTTAAAACATTAATTTTGTAAATTGATAATTAATACCGTATTACGTAGCTTTTATATTTACATACGTAATATACTTATAAAATTAAAGAACTTATAAGTTTATAACTTAATCGAACCAAAGAGTTAAACTATTCCGACAATGTTGAACTGTACATTCGTACAATGTTCAATCAGCGCCCAATTAATTCTCGTCCCTTCTTCTAAATTCTTCTTAACGTTAACGCAACTTCGACCCTAACTTTATTTGACAAATAAATAGATCAATTAGAGACAGACGGTCGTTAAGCTTGGTTGGAACAACACTTGAAAGTCGCGTCGGGAACACGGAGAGAAGGGGGGAGGGGGAAGAAAGGGGTAAGAAAGTTCGCGAAGATAGATCGAACTCTCGATGGAAGAAAGTATACAGCAGCGCGCGCGAGTCGTCGACTCGGCGAGATGCCGACGCCGTAACGGTGGTCGTTCTTGTCGAAACTTTTTCCGCGATGCCTCGAGAAATGAATCACCGTCGCCGTCGTAGCCATTGCCCACGGCTCATTTAACATGCTAAGAGGTACTTTTCGGGGGGCGCAATTCCTCCCGGAAGTCGTCCCGGACGCGGAATTCGACCGGCCAAGGGTTTCTATCCGTTTTTCTTTCCGCGGTACCCGACGATACCTTTCCTCTGACTTTTCGCTCGCCTACTCGCCCCCTTTCCAGTCTTCTCTGTTCCTTTATGTATACTACACTTCGTTCGTCAAGGAAAATTAATCTCGTGATTTTAGATTTCGTGCGATTTAACGCGACTGTGATATGTAACTTGTGAAAATACAAGAGAATAGTTAAGAAGTACAGATAGAAGATAGAAGAAATGTATAAAAAAGATATTTAAAGATAGGACGAAGCTCATGACAGAACGAAGAACACGACCTTTCGTTCATGTACTTCTGTAAATCGGATTTCTTAATTGTTCTTTTGGAATCTTTGAAATTTCTATGATTTCTGTTTCAATCATTTTACGATGCTCCTACATCGAATCTTTTAAACAGACTTGTCCCTTGTCGTTGACATTAAATTATTTTTCGTTTAGAATTTGAAATAAGATTTTCCACGTTCAGAGAATTCGAAAGAAGAGAATTTGAAAAAGAAAAATGTGTTTAATTTGACAATTGGGCAGGTGATATTTAAAAAATAACAAAGCGAGCCACAATGGTATCCAGCAGTTGCCAGCATTACAATGCAACTTCCAAAATTCACTGATTAATTAAGCTTAATTGCTTCCTGCTTAATTGTAACTTGCATTGTCATGCAGAAAAAAATTTTTGATATTTGAAAGGTACGTACAGTTTTTTGTAACAATGCACACGCGTGTGCGAGTGTAGCGCGTAAGTGTAGCGCGACCTACTCTGTTTCAATTTCATTTTTTGTTCTCCATCGAATTTTCGTTAACAAGTTAGCTTTTCGTTAAAAATTTCTTCATACATTTCCAACACGTGCTCTTTCTACACGCGGTTTCAGAAAGGTTGTAGACATTTTTTGCAGAACTTTCTATACCGCTAAACGATCGATAATTAACTCTGATATTCGACGAGAAAGGAACCGGCGAATTTCTCGCCAAGCGAGAATGATTTCTGTCACCGCGTGTTGCTTTTTCGTGAACGCGTCGTTTCAACGATGAAGACACGAACCGGGCAGAATTTTACGGCGTATTTCGATCGTTGAATTCGTTTCGTTCTCGTCACGACGAAATGCAAGTGAAAGGGACTGTTATAAAACCAAGAAAATGATGCTGGTAATAAAGGAGATACCACAATTGCTGTGAATAAAAAATTGCAGAAACAAAATTTGAGAAATTTGGATCGCATCGTAACGCGAAATGTAGTTTTTTTACCGTTTCAAGAAAATTAAGATATTTCATTTAACACTTGAACGTTTGGAACTCCTCTTGGAATTTTTAATCTAATTTAATTGATTTCGGATTTCATCATTGATTTGTATTCACAGAGAATGCGAAAGAGAAAATGAAATTAAATACCCTAAATGTTTGTGATTCAATGCAAATTACTGTAGTTAACGTAACGATGCTGCTTGGAGGATTGAATATACATTATATTTCGACAATGCAGTATTTAATCCTTATTAGTATCATTGTGCACATCATCTACGAACTTTTTTACTTTGCCAAACGTACAATTCTCGCCATTCGTTTCCACAATTCAAAAAACGTTTCATCTAGAGATTTAATAATTCCTAATTTAAAAAGTTCCATTTTAACTGCAATCTCCCTCAAATTTGGCTCTTTTGTGTTGCTGTAATAATGTTAAATATTCACCATGTAATAACGTTGAACATTCGCCGTAATAATCTATGTAACATTGTATAAAATCGTGCATTGTTTCGACATTATAATACACACCTTCGTGCACAGTCTAATATTAATGTTATATTCATACATTGTTCGTCAAAAGTATTGCAGCAACTAGTAATCTGGTAAAATTTATTTGAAAAAATAGTAATAACTGGCCGTTCAATTTTTTGTAGAAAATTCGAATTTGAAATTTATTTTCTCGTACGCTGACAGCCGTTAAAGCTTCTTACGACGAGGCACGGATAAAAAATGCATCGGTAGAAATTATTCCGAACAAGATGAAAAACGAAAGTCACGACACCGAGTGAGGTTAAATCCCCATCGAAACAGATAAATGAACATCGTGCGAAACTGAAGTTTCACACGGTGGCTTCTAAATATTCCACGACGTCGTTCACGACGAAGTTTCCACGGGACGCACGCTGGAAAAGTGTGTCCAACGACGTCATTTTTAATTCACGACCCTTAAGATAAAGAGCTTCCGCATCCCCACTTTCAATTTATTCCTCATAGCTCAGTTATTCATGGCCGGAAGAAGCTTAAATTATAATTAGAACACGGAAGATCTGGAGTTTCTTCACATTCTTAATAACCTGCTGCATAATGCATAAGGTCGCATGTGTGTCACGTGCGCTGCGGGGCCGGCACGGCCCGTATAAAAAATTCACCGAAACGACCAGCAGTTTTCTTTGAGCTTCCTTTTTTCCTCCGTGCACGCTGCTTGCTGCGTCCACGTAGACTATCCAAGAATTTCTCAACGTCGTCGTGGGGAGAAAAGAAAACGGAAACGAACAGAGGAGGAAGCAGAACAGAGGCAGTGTATATTTCGAATTTGAAAATCAACGCTAAGAGGAAGAAATGCTCTCCGAGATGATCCAGCAATTTTCTTTTAACCTTGTTTTCGTCTTTCTCCGTGTCCGTGTTCGAGAATGAAACCCGAGGAAAGAAAAGTGAAAGAGAGGTACATTTCGAATTTGGAGGTCAACGTTAACGATCAGTGCTTTTCTTCGAGCTTTCTTTTTTTTCTCTCTTTTTCCATTCCATCGAACGAACAACGTATTTCGGATTTGATGATGGACGCTATAACGTCCATTGGAAGAGATTCGCCAAAGTGATCAGCAGTTTTCTTTCAGCATCTTTCTCTCTCTCTCTCTCTCTCTCACTTTATGCTCGCCCAGTGTTATCCAAGAATTTTTCAACGCCGAGGAAAAGAATGAAAGGAAGGCAGGGACGAGCAGTTTATCTCGAATTTGAAAATGGACGCTAACGCGAGGCGGACGTTGAATGCGAAAGGGGTGGAGAATCGTTCGGGAATTTTACACGGCAGTTTCGCGAATGCATTTACATTTTCCGCGGAACACGTTCGTGCCAGCGACGTAGACCGACCGCATTTCGGTGCTTTGCGAGCGGAGCATCGCACCTAAATTAGTTGCGATTCCATTCGGATGCCGCGTTCTCGACTCGCATTCGTCGTTGATTTCATTAATCATTTCAATTAGAATTAATGGCGGGATTAAGCCAGCTTTGTTCCGTCAACCAAAGCCTGAAGTTCAGAAACTATCAGCCGGTTATTTCATTTGTAAATAGAATTGAACACGCGCTTCGGTACAAACGGGGCCGGAGTAGTGACTAACAAACGAGAGAACAGACTATCAAACGGGAGAAAAATGGCGCGGATATTCTTTTTTTTTCATTTTTTCTCTTTTTTTATTTTGAAATGTCGTTTGATATGAACTGCTGTTGGAAATATGATATTAAATTCGCTTGTTTATTTATCTGTTCGTTTATTTGTTTATTGCAACGTTTACAGGCAAATGATACGCGAAACGGAGACAAAATCCAGGGAGAGAGAGAGAGAGAGAGAGAGAGAGAGAAAAGATAAAAGTAACTGCAAAGAATTAGATTCTCGATATTTGTGGAATTTTGTGGATATTTTTACAAACACGAATAACTGCGAGTAGTAATTTCTTTCGTGAAATTTCTGAAAAATATTACGAACTAGTATTTCACTTTGGATATTTCTACATGTTTCTGTAATATGCGCGTTTAAATTTCGCTCGCAGTTTGTTTATCACCTTTTTTTCCCAGTTTTATGAAAGAGGTCTAGCGACTCGACAACCAATTTCACAGAACAACTCGACAACTACATGGAAACTACGCGGGGTCATTCCCAGGACGCTCAAAGCTTTAACCGACCAAGCAGCACTCTTCTTTCGCACCCTAATTTCAACTCTGCCCTCGAAACTCATTGCCAGTCACACGTCTGTAAAACTACCTGCACCTGTTTCGTCGCCCGAAAGCTCTCGCGAGACTCTTCGAACTCTCGATGTTTTAACGAGTGAAATTTAAACGAAAGACCTTACGCATCCCCGGTCTAATTATTGCATCGACGCGTCACGTTACGCCTAATGATACAACGTATGAAACCTATCAAAGCTTGTAACGTGCTTCATCATTCGAGATTCTACCCCTTCTCCCCCCCTCGTATCGATTAATCCACGTCCAAAGAAACGAGCTGGTGGAAAAGAAAAAGAAAAAAAAAAGAGAAAAAAGAGAAAAAAGGAAAAAGGCTGAGAAAGAACCAAGTCCGGCAGTCGCGCGAGCGAGTATCGAAAAGTTTCCCAGCGTATCGAATGCCGGAACAGAACTATTGAAACGTTGCGCGCAGCTGGAGCAGGAGGGGTGGTTTCGACGGAAAGGAAAGAAGACAGACGGACAGACAGCGAAGGCAGACGGCCGTCTGCTTTCACCCTCACCGCAGAAACAAGAGGCACAGCCAAGGTATTCCAGTAATTTCAGTCGTAGGAATATTCATGAGCACAGCCACGGCCGAGTGTACTGTTCTGCTTCTATTCACCGTTGCAGATGGGCCAACCAGGGTCAGAAAGCTTGCTTTACGAAGCAGGAAATCCATGCAGATGAGTAGCACAGGGAGGAGAGAGAGAGAGAGAGAGAGACATCGAGAGAGGAGGGGAGGAGTGGGATTCGTGGCGTTAGAATGTGGCGAAAGAGCAAAAGAGACGAACCGGCCGTGACTAACCGGCCAGCATCCACGCTTCAATTAGCCAAAGTGCAGCGACGAAGTTGCTGCCGTGACATCGCCGGTCGTGAACTGTGTCTCTTTTTCATCGATCGTTTCGATGAAACGTGGGATTATTTTTTTTCTTTTTTTTTCTTCTTTTTCTTTATATATAATCAAAAGCATACACGGATCTGTGCAATTTAGACACCGGAGAAGCGTGTCTCTGTCTTCTTACGAGCGACTGTAAACAAACTGTTGTGCGTGAAAATTTTGCTTCAACCCTTTCGGTCAAACTGGCTTGGCAAGAATGATACTGATAACGACAACAGTTGATTCACGACGATAAAGAAATTGAAGAAAGAAATTACGACGAATAAAGAGTTGCCAATTTCGAGCGCAGTGACTCGTGCACAGCGACATATCGTTCTCGATATTTCTCGCAAATGTAACAGATATGATAGTTCAGCGCAAAAAAGCGTCGAAACATCGTCAACGGAAACGAAGAACGGAAGATCGCTGACATGCTAACGGATAAATGAAAATCGCAAAGTAGAGCAGAGTTTCTATTCTTTGTAGGAAGATTTTTGGAAAGGCGCATTTCACGACAATTGTGAGGAGGAATATCGAGATAAAGTGTTTTCACAACGACTCTAATATCTCTAAGGTCTACGATAGAATTCCGTTTTATTGGTTGAAAATTTTAGTCAGGCCGCGACTCGATTAAATGAATTCCCGTAGATTGAATCTCGTTATCTGAAATAGCAAGATCTTATTATTTGAACGAAAAATCAAGAAAGTCAATGGACTTTCTATTATGCGAATTCCAGATATATATGAACTGTTTGTCCCCCTAAAATGAAGCTCTAGCGATGTTCCAAATCGAGGTCTTTCTTGCTTTCGTGCTTAATATACTGCGTTTATTGTACGACAAATATTTTGTCGTACGGTTCGAATAATCTTCGTTAATATTGCAACCCTTTAATCATTTTTTTTTGTTAATGTAATACTTTCTCAAAAGTCGTGAATGAATGATTAATCGCTGAACTTCAAATGCCTAGGGTTAAGTTTTCAAGAAATCCTAGTATTTTTCGTCGCGAAAATCTTAGCAATCAAAGTTTTATAAAATAACGAAAGAAAATGGCACGGCAAGTTTCAAGAGGTCGTTGCAAATGGGAAACTTTGCTCTTCAAGACTGTGATGGAATTAGCATAAAAAATCTTTTTCAAGGTGTTCGAATTTTTACAATCCTCTTGAAGTAGAGTACACCCATTTTTGCGTTCGCTGCACGATGTTAATATCTCTGAATGAAACTAACCCGAGATTTTACGCTTTAAAACGAGCCCAAGTGGATTATCATACGATTTCTTTTCACGAGGTGAAAATTTTTGCAACAGTCTCGAAAATTTTTGCGGATTCTCGACGAAAATCGGATGCTTTATCAAATTAGTTTTGCGACCAGTGTGTCATTAATTTCGCGCAGACCTGCGTGAATATAATCAAATTATACGACAAAATCAGAGTCGCGTTAATGTCGTAAGAATTTTATTCGAAATGAGCGAGTGTCTGGTGATTTACGAACAGGGATGTATTTCCTTTCTGCAAACGTTGGTACACGTTTTCAGCCATCAGTGAGAAGAATATTTCGACGAGGGTAGAGACGATGAAATTCTAAGGATCGTCTTAAACGCTTTGAAATTGAGAAACCGTGACTACGAATTTCTATCTATCTGCTCGTTCGTTCATCCATTTCCCTGTTTGTCTATTTATCTCAACCCCTTCTCTATCCCTTTGTGCCTATCCTGACGCAACGAGTCATATTGTCACGTTGCGAATATCCAGTTTCGATGAATGGAGGCCGCTGTTTGCCCAGGGATCGGCGAAACGCGTGGAAACGAGTAAATCAAAAAACGTCGCGAGTGTTGCCACGAATCGACGCGAAAAAGCCGATGTTTCGATCCGATCCGGCTCGTAAACACGAAAAAAACCGGCTATAAATAATAATAGAGAGCGAAAAAAAAATGAGAAAAAAAAATGAAGGCGCAGAGGGCAGCGCTGGTCGCTTAGCGAAATTTGGTCAGCAACGGGCATCGATGTCTCATCAAACGGATAAAGGATGGCAGCGCGGAAATACAAGGGACGCGCTGTATTTCGTTCGCTCGCGTGCGTTTTCGTTTAATAAACGCGTGACATAATCCGAAGCTTTAGGAAGTGAGCTTTTCAAATGAAAATCAAAATCACGTTAAAAAAAAAAAAAAGAAAATGTCGAACTGAACGTTACAGGTTTCTGAATTCTTTCAGAGTAAAGTAGTAATAAGTGGATTACTGTCAATTATATCCAGCGCGAAAGGCTGAATCGTCGAGAATCAAACGAGGCGCTAAAGATTTGCGAACTTTTGAAAATACAGTATGACAAGTAGTAATTGTCAACGATATCGTATTGTACGAAACTGTACGCTTGATATCGTTTGCAGTTAAAATTTCATCGAACGGTAAAAGAAGAAAAAAAAAACCTACAAACATATTAGTTAAGTATCAAAGGCTGTTTTTAAATTTGAAAAATGCGATACGCAAACAGCTGTCGATGGTATTTTCTACAAAAGATGCTTGTTTGGATGCGTGTTTGATATCGATTACCCTCCTGACGAGAATACTCGCCCGCGATAAATTACTGGAATGGCCAGTGATTACAGCGGCGTATAAACTTGATAAACATATCAACCTTTTCATTGTTTGTAACAGCCATTGTGACATGATTGCCAAGCGGAATAAATTAACCAGCGAGAACCAAATTCGACTACGCGATATTGTGCGTGGCCTGGACTTCATGTTCAAGCGTTCGAACACTCGTTTTAATAATCCCCCTACCCTCTTCCTCCTGTTCCTGCCCCTTCCAACTCGTTTCCTCCGCCCGGTAAACGTAAAATATCGATTCCCGGACAATTCAGCGGCCGAACGTTATAGAGGAAAGCGCAAATACCTTACCGAAATAAATTCCCGTTAAAAAGGACTTTCCCGCAGGTATATCGATATTTTAATTTTCCAGCCGGTTCGCCGTTATTACGTACACGGTACGGGTGTACCACAGCTTGGCCAACCGTTTTCATTCGATCGCCTTAATGAAGTTCCACTTAAGATAGAAACACGCCGCGACGACAACATAATTTAACAGGAATTACGCAAGATTACATCGTTTAGCTACACGCTGAGATATTTTCGCAGTTAACAAGACACAAAGCTCTGCGCGAGTTTCGCCGGCGCAATGAGAGAGGCGGGCAGAGAGAAAGAGGGCAGGAGGTAGTAAAGGAGAGAGAGAGAGAGAGAGAAAGAGAAAGATATAGGCTAGGTCACGCTGCCGGAATCGAAGGGTGAATTCACGAGCGACAAAAGAATCGCGCGTCGCCACGACACGGGTGAATTAACGAAATTGTTTGTGAATTTTTGTTGCAGGTCGGCCCATGGTTCATCCACCGAGTCAAACAGTCACGGCGAAAGAGGGTGAATCGCTGGATATCGTGGTGGAATTTTGCGCGGAGCCGAGGCACACCAAAGTGCTCTGGATGTCCGAGAAGAACGTGTACATACCTGGCGCAGAGGCCAGGGATGGTGTACAAGCGCTCGCTATCGAGGTACGTTTCTTAGACTTCTTTTTCTTTCTTTTTTTTTTCTTTTTTTTTCTCTTTTTCGATAGTTTTCAACTCGTTGGAAATTACGCGAAAAATTGAAAACGACATTTGTTTAATATAGGAATTCTCGAAATTCTACCACGACACGCGTTCATCGGTTTTTGCTCTTTGTGATTTTTAATCAATTTTTATTCAGTTTTGTTGCGTGTACGTAAAATCCGGGAAGGCAGCAGCTTTTGTACAATATTTTCAACATTTCCCTTACTTTTGAAATGCATTTTTGCTTCTCGTTTCTTGCTTTTTCAATTAATTTTCGTTCAGTTTTTGTTGCACAGTGTGCGGAAAATTGGAAACGATAATGGCTCTTGTATTTCGGGATACTCTTCCCTGTATCGAAGTACCGCTTCTGGTTCGCGTTCCTCGCTAGTTTCAGGAAATTTTTATTCACTGCTGTTGTACACGGAATATATCGAGCATAAAAATTGCTCATACACTTTGAACATTTTTCATGCCGATAAAATACGTTATTGACCTCTGTTTCTTGCTCTTTCGATAATTTTATTTTTTTTTCTTTTTGTTTTGTTTTGTCTTCTATTTAATCTCATTGTTCGCGAAGAAACTGGAGACAGCGATTGTTAACAATTTTGTTTTACAAATCCACGTAAGTACTCGTTCGTTAATTCACGTTAACGAGCCCCGTTCTTTCTTTCCCCTTTTCGATCCGCGCTCGTGGATCTTTTACTACATGTATCCTTCGGCTCGGCCTTCAATTCCCTTATTTAAAGACTTCTTTCCTCTCGCAACCCTTTCTCCTACCCCCCCCCACTCCCCGCCATCTTTAATTTCCATTTAAGGATCCCTCGTTTCACGCGATTCATCTTCTTTCCCAGGTAATCTCTTTGGGAGTTGGGCCTTTAATTCCCCGCTCGTGAAACCCTTAACCCGGTATCGAACGTTGCTTACGTAGCTTCGTTAACAGCGATCCCGCTAACAACCGGAAAAGCAAACAAAGAACAGCTCCTTCGGGCCAGATACTCGGCCCCCGCAGAGTCTCGACTTCGCAACACTTTGACTCGCCATGTTCGTCCGAAACGGTGTTACAATCCAATTCGCGGAACACAGCGAACTCGAGGAGAGATAGCATTCATCTCGGCCAGATACGACTCGTTTTACACGAGAGAGAGAGAGAGAGAGAGAGGGAAGGAAATTCACGTTCGAGAACGCAAGAACTCTCGTAACGACGATCACCTCGGCGCGAACGAAGTCTCGCTTTTCAACCGGGTCAACGAAGGAGGCCATCCGGCGCAATTTAACTTTGAAGATGTTGGTCGCGAGCCTCGGCAACCAAGCAATTCCTTCCTTTCTCGTCCTCCCGACGAACGGGTAACACCGACGAAAACGGGAATAACAAGGAATTCTCGC
The DNA here is from genome assembly GCA_032399595.1 of Tetragonula carbonaria. Taxonomy (NCBI): domain Eukaryota; kingdom Metazoa; phylum Arthropoda; class Insecta; order Hymenoptera; family Apidae; genus Tetragonula; species Tetragonula carbonaria. The sequence goes on along the minus strand of JAUCRC010000012.1, from coordinate 3,797,827 downwards.
GAGAGAATTATACTTTTATTTCGTGAGCGACAAATGGCGATTCGTGATTCCTTCTCGACGAAATACACCGACCGAAAGACAAAGAAGAGGAAATAAGAAAAAAAACAGAGAGAGAGAGAGAGAGAGAGAGGTCGCAAACCGTGAAAATATGAGAGAACGAAGGAATGAAACGGGATTCGTACGTGGTGCCTGAGCTTATTTCGTTGCCATGCGACATCGTCCACTTTCTCTCTTTTCTTTTTTCCTGTTTTAAACAGAGTCTACATACAAAAGACAGATTTTTTTTTTTTTTCTAGAAACCAGGAATAACGCATAGAACCGAATATGTGTATGTGTATATATATATAGAGAGAGATTGGTAACTAGCGATGAAAATAAAGTAGAAAAGAAGGAACCTACGAGGCGTAGTTTTAACCGGATTTACCAATGCACCTGTTTTCACTAACTTTTAATCCCTTCTGCTCGACGCGGCGGCGTTCTTAATTCGTCAAGCAAGGCAAAAGGAAAAAAAATAAAAAAGAAAAAAAAATAAAAGAAAGAGAGAGAAACGCGATCATCTTTGTTCCATTTCTCTATCTTTATCGGGAAAATTACGGATTTTATCACGAGGAATCATTCATTAAGACAGGCGGAAAGGGGAGAAAGGAAGGAGAAGAAAGGAATGGCATTTCCTTTAAAGCGTTTAAGCTCTCGCGCGCCGTTTCGCTTGTTCTTGCATTATTCCGTTTCCGAGCTTGAAACATGCACGAGGTCTTCGTCTACGCTCCAACAGTCATTCCGTGCTCCATTCGACGGGAATATCGTTCCCTCCAAGTGGGATTAATCACGGGCTTTTCCCCGTGTCCGCCTGGAAAGCAGACGGCCGTCGTTCGAAAACTGAAAACGATGTTTCCCCGATGTTTCATTAGTTAGAACATCGTTTATTCGCCGTATGTCACGAAACGATGCTCGATTTCTACTCTTTGTCCCTCTGTCGCGTTTCTTAACTATCTGGGAATCACGCTTCGCTGCAACCTCGATGTTTATTCATCGATAAGAACGAAACTTCGTCCGTGCGGAGGGACTGCCGTTCTTTCGAAACACAGTTCGTATATAAAATATGAAACTCTGTTTTTATCCGGACTTTGTTTCGCCGAGCGAAAATTTGAAATTCGAAATAGCTGGAAGTTTGAAATCTTGGAATTTACGAGAAGAATTTTTAGCAATCCAAGATTCTCTCGAATAAAACGTTTCGCTGTTTTCAACGTGAGGCAAGACGATAATAATTTTCGGCCGATATTCTAACAACGAACCTCTCACGCTCGAATTCGAGTGGAAACATCGCTGATCTGTGTTTCTATCGAACCACAAAAAATTAGATATTACAAAAAATTCTATCGTTATACTCTAGTTATATATTTAAATTGCTCGTCGCCTAATAATTCCGCCGTGTCTTTTAAAATGTGAACATTCCGACAATCTTAACTTAATCTTGGACAAAGCAAACTGTTAAACTGCTACATTCTCCAGTACGTTGTACGAGGACGAAGATTTTCAACACCTGGACACAGAACGAAGTTTCGCGCGTTAATTTCACAGAGGAAGCACGACGAGGGTTAGCTCACAAACAGCAATATAATTATCCCCAGAACGAGAAACGGGGGAACATAAAAATTTCGCTAACGTGTTTTTCAATTTATCCGAACGAGCGGGTCGCGTCGGCGAGAGCTGCACGGCGTGATTACGTAGCACGCGGGAGTCAGCCCGCGGGAACGAGGAACGAGAGGGTAGCTTATTAATTTTTCGTTGGTGGAAGTTCGTCCGGGATAGCTGGTAGCCGGTATCGGCACTGTGCGAGGCATTCAAAACAGAATCTGGGTCAAAATAACTACGCTCACCGCAACACGTGCACCCGGTCTGAGTTTCATCGTTCACCGTCAGTCTCTCTCTCTCTCTCTCGGTAACCCTCGCCGAGGAGCTGCAATTCCACGAATTAATTACCCCGCTGTTGCAGCCCTGGATAACAAGGGATATAGAGAGCGCAGGATGAACGGAGGGATAGACAGAGGCAACCAGGATAAATCACGTACTAACTATACTATCAGTCGTGCTTTCGACGAATGCCGCAGAAATTTCACTTTGAGTTGCGCCTCGGACGAAAGTTTCTCGATGAAATTTCCCGTTCGACCTGCCTTCCCTTTCACCCGTCCTTCTCCGCCTCGCTTCGCGAACAAAAGCAACGAGAGGTGTTTCGTGACGAGACGCGACACCACCAGTCACAACGCCCCCCCCCTCCCGATGTGTTTGCACACGGCTGACAATCAACGGAGACAGAGAGAGAGAGAGAAAGAGAGAGAGAGAGAGAGAGAGGAAACGCTCGGAGAGGTCGACGAAGGCAAGCACGACGCGACATCGTCATGCGACACCGTTTCTGACCGAACGCTGTTTGCAGACGAAGCAACGAGAGAAAGAAGTTTTTTTCACGACGAGACAAAGGGAGTTCCAGTATTGCCACCTTTCTCGTCTGTCGTTTAGAACTGGAGACTGGAGAACGGAGAGCGAAGGTCTTGAATGGAGTTGCTCTCGGACGGATCGAACGTTGACGAGTGCATTAGGGACGTTCGTTCGTTCATAACTTCGTGGATATTGTCACGGGTGAAATTTCACCTTGCATTTTGCTTCACAATCGATAGTTTCGGTAGTTCTCGGGTCAGTCTAATCGTTGGTAATTATATTACCGGTAGATGGGATTAACTTTCTTAACTTTAATTCACTGAAACTTATCCACAACAATTTGAAACAGACGGTTTCGTCAAAGATCCGTAGAATGTGATTTTTGCAATTTTTATAAAGAAAGGACGAGGAATGTGCAGAGAGTGAGAAGATATATTTGAACGTTTAATTTATTGTAGGGACATAACGATCGTTAATGGTGATCAAAGATCAAACACGTTATGATGTCAAAGAGCTACACGACCTCCATAAAAATGGGAAAATCGTCAAGATAAAATAGATCTCTTGGAACTGTCGTTTCGTAACTACGAGCAGAAAGGATCAAAAGAACTCGATCGCACGATTGAAATTGAAGGAAAAAAAAAATGACAGAAGAAGATGTTGCATCGGTTGTTAATTAATATCCAGTGTTCTACGTATATTGTGAAATTCATTGAATTACGTAAGAAATGTACATTCGCAACGACGAACTGAAAGCTACATTAAAATTACGATTTCTTCCAGTAATTAAATGAAACTCTTCGATGGAAACGGGAAGTAGCAGCTCGGCGTGCTTAATTTATCGCCAATTACTCAAACGCTGACAAAAGGGCGCAACGTAAATCACGTAGATCACGTAGAACACGTAGTACACAGCGCTCGTGCACCTCGTGGACTCGTCAGGCAACGACACAAAGAGGGAAACTGGAGAACGAAGAAGAAAGGTAAGTGGAGAGAAAGAGGAAAACAAAAGAAGACAGAGAGCGCGAGGAATTTGGCGCGAGGAGTGTGGTGAAATTGAGAAAACGGCGAGGATGAAACGCGAGCTTAAATGGAGCAGGAAACTGCTGCGACTGGCTGCACGCGAGAAAATTCGCGGGACTATGAACATGACGTCTGGTTCGAATTCGGGGGTAGGAGTTTTACCGCCGAGACGAACGGAATCGGTTTCAATTACGTAAACGTATTTCTCCATTGGACGGTTGGTTCGCTAAACGAAGGGAACGCGAATTGATAAAAGGCATGTCATCCGATATATCTAATTGAATCGGCGAAGAGAAACGCAAGGTCGAAATTAAGTGTTTTCGAAAAATATCGAAACTGGAATTTATATGTGTGGAACAAAAGGGATCAAAGCGATTTGTTTAGTTTGACGAACGCTGAAAACGGTATTCTCGTTAGATTCTCGTGTAAGCGAAGCATATCGATTTCTATCGATAAGTTCACCCTTGGAAAGCTACTGCTGATCAACAAGATATGATTTTAATACAATCGGTTTTCGTTAAATAATTTTCATTTCAATTATACGATCGAAGTCTTCACGTTGTTTTTTTTTTCAATTTCCTCACTGCAAAGTAACGTGAGTTCATAGAAGGTACAAAGACAGACGATCTCATTTCAATTATTAGAGATTTATGGACGAAATTCAACCACAAATAGATTATGAATCTAGATTCAGCTTAATCGTATTTAAATTGAAATACTATAGAATCAATACAATAATCGATACGAGCGGTCTGTTCTTGTAGCGGTCTCCGATTCTGTAATATCGTCCCTTTCCCCCCCCCCCACGTTTTTCTTTAATTCATTTTACACGATTCAACGCGCAACTCCGTAATTTAATTTCACTTTACACGTGCGAAATTAATTTGAAAATCGGGTCTCACGCGATATGATTTCATACGTTTATTTCACTTAAACGTTTCCCTCCCCCCTCCCCCCACCGCTTGTCACAAATGAATTATCAAAACGATTCTCCCCCTTTCATTTCAATACGTTCGGTCGGAGACTGTTTTTTCGCCAATTAAACGCTTGTAAAGATAATCAGTGTAATTAACGTGGCTGAATAATACAAGGAAATCGTTTAAACCGCGCGTTAATAGCTGCGTTTGTCGTCGACACGCCGGCAAAACACGCTGCGTGCCGTCTTCCTTGCCTTGCCAATATCTGTATTCCCTCGTTCGTGAATTTTATCCGATGGCACCGATTCCGTCCCGATCGTGTTTTTATCAATTTACGACGACTCGAAACCGCGCCGATTTAATGCGACCGGATTCTATCGGGCGGCAAGGTAGAAAAAGCGCCGAGGTATGAGAAAGAAGAGGAACTGTCCTGCGAAAAGAGCAGAAGAAGCCACAGTTACTAACTCGGTGGATAAAGGAAGAAAAAAGCGGCAGGAAATCGGCGGTGATACGAGAGAACTATTCAAGCGAGAAAACGCGCAACTATGTAGGAAGTTCTCAGTGCGGAAGTTGCTACGCAAAAGTTTAATCGCACGATTCGCCAAGCGGAATCGCAGCAGATAAGAAACACGATATCGGAGAATCGGCATTATCGAGTTCACGAGTTAATGAGCATCACGCAGATAAAAAGGTCACGGGAATCGAACTGCTTCGAAATTCTCGCTTAAATATCGCATTCTGCCTCTACAGCAGAATGCTAGGAAGAGTCTGTTACTGTATTAATTTGCGTTTAAACCGGTTTCAATCGGTTTCATTTTATTTTGTTTCGATGCAACTTAAATGTTATTCCCAAGAACAAGAGTTGGAGTCAAAGTTGAATTAATCCAATGGGAAAATGTAAAGCATTTGACATAATTATTAAATTCTGTTTATATATAGCTGACAACGAGGTACAAGTGACATGTTTTGCTATCATGGTTAATATTACCACATTAATTGATCCCAGTGAATTAGGTACAAGACAAAATTTATATAATAAAATGTACGATAATATTCTTACATTTACTTTACATTTTTATTTCATATTTTTCGCTATAATTTCAGTAGCATGTTTATATCGGCCAATGGCTTAAACTTGCGAAATTTTCTAAACACTTACCTTCACATATCAAAAATCAAAGAAATACTTCCAGATTAAATTTCAATCTTAATATTTAAAGATAACTTCTTGCCTCATAATATATCGTGAATTGTGGGTCAAATACTTGCACGAATGTTCAACTTTTACTTTTACTTTATTTTCAAATTGATTAAATCAAGTCATGTATAATTTATACTTTCATATAATATAATATATGATATCATTCATATAATATAATATATCTATCATATATGACATGTGTACATATAAAGAGTTAAGTTAAGGCAAGTATTTGCCGAACAAACTTTCACTTCCGCTATTTGCATCTGCGCGAAAAAATAAAAAAAACCAGAAGCAGATTTCACCGGGAGTAGAAGAAAAAAAAAATCGGCAACCCCGAACTATCCTTGACCCACTCTGCCATCGACTTGCCTCTCGAAAACTTCCTGAACAGTAACAATTCCGTGGAACTCCTCGGCCAGATAAATTATCCTTTATAACCCGTGCCTAGTGAACCCTTTAAAACCGTCGTGCGAATCGGGTCACGAGTGCTTGACAAACTTCGGGAACACCGGTATCGAATTCATTAACGACGCACGTTCTCTCGTTGTTTGCCTTTCAGGACGGCGGCACGGAGTCCTGCTACCGAACGGTGCTGAGTTTCAACGCGATCCAATGGTCTCACGCCGGCGAATGGTTGCTGCTGGTTCGCTCGTCGGAAGGAATCTCGGACGCTTCCGTTTTGTTGAACGTGACGCGCGCCTCCGGATACAGTCACGCTCACTTCCGGTCAGCGAGTCTCACTTACCTATCGATGTGTCTGGCCCTGGTCATCCTGCAGGAGCATCGTCGCTGAGAGACATCGTCGGGACTAACGTCGAGGTTATCGCCTGTGAGAAGCCGAACAAGTGGCTTCGAACTTGAACTTGAAGAAAAAAAGAAAGGAGAAAAATATATATATATATATGTATATCACGTCAACTTCTCTTCCCGGTTAGACGATGAGAACAAAGAGGGGGGAGGGAAGAAAGTCAAAGTTCCATCGGTATTTCTGGCACGTTCGACGATTGTAAATACAAAAAGTACTATTATAAAATTCTCAAACGAGGAGAAAGAGGAGAACGAGGAGGGGCGAGGTGAAGATAAAAAGGGCAAGAATGCGAAGAAATCGTTTCGCATTAGCGTTGTTCTTGACGCGAGGCGAGACTCGACGACGATGCAACGAGAGAACCCTGTTTATTATGTATCGAAAAAGGGGTGAGAGCGCGCTTAAACGAGAAAGCCTTTTATCGACGCTGTCGTTGTCGATGAACGATGCAGAGCTTCCGGCGACGACGATAATCCGGCCTCGACGTTCCTTAATCATGGATCTCGTTCGCTGTCTCTTTTTTTTTTCTTCTTCTTCTCCTTTTTGTTTGTTTGCTCGTTCATTTGTACTCTCTTTTTCCTGTTCTGCCTCCTTCTTTTCGGATGTTCTTGTCGAAGGATTTTCGAGATGATGAACGACTCTAGTTGGAGATTGATCGAAATTGATTTATTTTTCTTTTTTTCTTTTCTTCTTCTTCTTTTTTTTTTATCCTCCTTGTCGTTAGTAATGAAATGAAAAAGAAAGAAATTTCCGGAGTGGAGTGTGGAATGAAAAGAACGTTACGCATCTTTTCGTGCGTGTGTTCGATATCTCGGAGTCCGCGGCTCGAATCTGCGACTACGACGTAGCCAAATGTATTTCTCTCGCCTTAAATGGAGAAACGGCGCGGCCGAAATCATTCGGATTATCGGAGGATACGGTTATCGCGTAGGGGAGAGTTCATTGCGAACGAAATCGTCGTGAGATCTCGACTGCGGATCGCCCGATTTTCTCGATTAAGCTTCGTAAAACGGAATCGGCGAGGTTACGCGTAACGGGCGGCACGTGTAAATATTTGTATAGTTTTATTTGTAAAGAAACCGAATGGCATGCGAAAGAGAAGAAAAACGATCAAAAGACAAACAAACGACCGGAAGTGTGCGACGAAGCGAAAGAATTGTACAAGACGCGTTGAACAAGAGACCAATTTTTACATTCGGGTTCGCAAGAACGTCGACGACTGAACGTCAACGTATAGAATACGACCGTTCGTTCCAATTGTACGTAATTGTTAGGGCGTAACGTGAACCAAAGAAACTAACTATTGCGCCGCTAAGCGTAAGAACGATGGAAACGATGGGATTAACTAACGTGCATGGCTAAGAAAACGAAGTAACGAAATGAATTAAACGAAACACAAGAAATATTCCATAAAAGTAACAAAAAAAAAAAAAAAATAAAGAAAATAGGAACATTAAGGAAAAAAAAAAGATACACTGTTGTATATTATTTTAGGTAAGTAGCATTAAAATGAAACAAACAAAAAGGAAAAAAAGAATAGCGTGTATATAGTGATTGTAAAAATGCATAGGCTATCGTACAACCGCGAGGGCTATGCATGACGAATTATACAGTGACGCTGTTAGAGATATATTTATTATTCGTTGATATATTTTTATAAAGTTTTATTTAGCCATAAGTTCTCGTTCGCCTTCCCCCTGGATGTCGTGTACCGATCGATCGTTAGTTTTCAATCGAGAGTGGCCGTTGAAAAAAAAAAGAAAAAAAAAGAAAAAGAAGAAGAAAGCGTGACGATAACGACGATGACGATGATGATGATTTCAATTCGAACAACGCAGACAACTGAATAACGACAGACAAATAACACGAAAAAATCCTTTTTAACCAAATTTGAACGTTTCACGATGATTATCGCGAACGCAATAAAAAACGAACGAATGGAAGAGGCAAAAGTTCACACGAACGTGCGGTAGTAATCGTTGTCCTTCGTGATTATTCGTTTCTAGATCTCTCCGAGAACATTGCTAGAGAAGAATTGAACATAGCGTCTCGTTTCGATCGTTCCAGTTCCTCTGACAGAGAAAAAGAGAAGGAAGGAAAGAAGGAAGAAAGAAAGAAAGAAAGAAAGAGAAAAAAAGACGATGTTGTTGCGTACACTTTTGTAAACGCAGTGGTTCCTAATTTTTGTCAACGCATGCCGGCTGCGATGCGTTCATAAGCTTCGTTCATCCGTTCACGCCTAATCCGCACGGAAGTCGGCATTATTACACTTTATAGACGCGAGAACGAAAAATTAATCCGATGTTCCCTCCTCCATTTCTTCCTTACCGCCCCCCCCTCCCCCGTCGGATTTCTTTATTTCTCGACATTTTTTTAAACGAACGGAAAACGAACGTTTCCCCCCCGTAGCTCATTTTTCGTTTCATTTCTATCGAATTGCTTAGGTGTTATAAATAAGCAACGTGATGTAATCGTTGTACCCCATGACGCCTAAAAGTCCAATAAATGATATTTACAATATCTGTGTTGATGATGTGATGATTACCACATTTTGTATCACTGAAATTCCCTTTCCTGATATTTCGAGCCCGACACATTTCGAAATTTTATAAATGAATTTCAACCGCGTAATTGTCGTCAACAGACTGCGGATATTTATTTATTTATTTGTTCGAGAATTAATTTCATTTGTTTACTGAAAAATTATCACTTAAATGAGGAAGGAAATTTTCCCATTTGCAGGAAATTTCAAAATGGAAAATTGTATACACGCGATGCGAGAAAATATATAAAGCAAAACATTTGCTAGGTGAAACAATTTCGATTCGTTTAATTATATCTTCAAAAACACGAAAATATGTAAAAGATCCCGCAGTCCAGTTATATAATAATTTTTCTTTCGCGTGGAATATTTTAGCCGATGGAAGAGGAATCAGTCTTCAGCGATCAGACGTCCGCCATGACAAAACAGAAACGAAACGAAAAGCAGACAAATTACTTTCGCAAAGAAACCACGCGGTTTCGACCAACGTGCCTAGCTTCACGGTCGTTTCCTTTCTAATGGTTCTTCTCGACGCGGCACATTTGAACGCGATATTTGAGAATCACTGTATTTTTCATTGTTCTACGCTCTGGCCTTCTTATTTCTAGAAGTTTTCGCCAAGCACGCCTCATTTAAACTTTTCATGCTCCGTGTTCTCTTCTTGCGCTGGTCAAAATATAGTTTACTTTTTACATCGAATAATTTATAAGCACGATTCATAGTCTAAAATCGATTGAAAAATATTTCGAACACTTCTAACGCATAAAACTGGTCATCCGACAAGAGCACTTTTACTTATATATAAAGAAGCTTCAAAAATATTTCAAAGAAAAAACCAAAAAATGAAAGTTAATCATTTTTATGACAAATCGATCACTTTGATCACTTTGGTAGTTCCAGCGTTAAGTATAAATCGTCGAGTTATTTTGCAAAAGTTAGCGGAGAAAAGAATAATAGAAAGAAGAAAATACACGGTTACAATCATGCTAATAAAGAAGAAACCTCGGAAGGACGTGGTTGCACAAGTAAGCATGCATTTCACTTCGCTTTAACCGCGACAGGGTTTCAACGTGGTGAAGAAGCAGTAGGAAAGAAAGAACGTCGCCCCACCGGAAATTCGCGTTCGTCCGCTTCTTTCGTCCTGTAAAATAAGTCACGGCATTTGCCTTGTAAAATATCTACGAAACAGCTTTCCTTGCCTTGTAAAATATCTACGAAACCCTCGCGTGTCCACGAAACATCAACTTTTTAAGGTGCGGATGGAAGCTCGAGAAGCGTGACTTTGGACGGTGAGTGAAATATCCGAACAAACACTCACGTTGTTTGTTCTAAATTAAATAGTTCATTGAAAAAGGAAAAGCGAAAATGAAGTTCACAAATACAATTATTTTTCACGCGCAAGAAATTCTTTTCTTTCTCGATCAATTCTCTCTTCAACCGGATTCGTCGTATACACACACACACACACACACACACACACACACACACACACACACACACACACACATCATGATTAAAATTAATCCAACTTTTGGAAATTTAAAGATATATACATATATACATCGAAGTACATAAAAAATCATTTTTAACAGATAAAATGGATTTTCAGATTTCCAAATTGGTATTTTTGCAAATTTTCTTTCAGTAAATTTTCACTTTAGAATTTCTTACAAAAGCGTCTGCTAATTGCTAATTATTTTTCATAATACAATATAATTTCATTTAACCACTGCATTCGCTGACTATATCAAAATTCCTTTCGATAATTCGTATCAACACGCGCGGACTTGCAAAGTCGACACGTGGCAGCTGTGCCACTTTATTTCCTCAACGGATTAAAATCTCTGCCGGGGAAAATTATGTTGGAGATTTTCGGTGTTGAAGCAGCACATTTCCTTGCCCGTTCCAGCTTTAATCTTACTACGAGGAGAAAGCCGATCCTCCTAATACATAATGGATCCCTAAGGCCTAAGGGTGAAGGTTCGTCCAATCGGATTAATGGCGTCGGCAGCACTTTTCTCAGCTAAATAATGCTACCGGGATTCGATGCATGCCGGCCCCTTCGTGGCCCGTTTCTCCGCTGAGTACACACAGATCGGTAGCATTCTCGGACACGTACACACCATCCGGCAATATCTCGAATTGCTCGTGATCGACCATCTTGCGAGTACCTTTGCTCGAGCTGCAACTTGCACTCCTGTGCTGACAGGAGAATCCTGTTCCAGCAGTTGGAAATTTCCAAGTAAATGGTGAAAAAAAGGATTGTATCCTCGTTCGACTAGAACTGTTTCACAAACATTCTGTATCTTTCTATTAATTGTTCGATTGAAGACGATATTTTATCCCGTTGTACATTGTGCTTGCAGAAGAACATCTGTATTATCTGCTAATAAATCTGAATCATCACTTCAGTTGACGAATAGGTGTTTGATGATCCAATTTAATAACCATGTCAAAATGAACCATGTCAACACTTTATCTATTCTGTTAACGACCGATGAAGATACTGTAGCGTTCAGTGAGCATCGAAAAAAAAAGAAAATCACTTTATGAAATTGATAAGAATATTGAAACTTTAAAAGAGTTTCATTAATAGTATAATTGCAGATGATGTTACTGTAACATTTGTGATCACCGAAAAATAAATTGGAGTAAATTTAATACTTTTCAACAATATCTACTCTTATCTCGAGGCTGCCGGTTAGCAGTTTCGCGGGGAAATCAAGTTCATCCACGGCAGACAATTAACAAGGGCTTGGTCTCTGATGAAAATTACTGTCGATATATTATTTATATTTTTACTATATATTATTATATTATTTACTTCCCACGATAAATCTATATATTTTATTTAGAAAAGTATGGACACTGGATGATTGAATTTTCACGAAGACAAACACGACATTCTTTAATGATGATAGGCATGTAAATAAAAAAAAAAAAAAAAGGGAAAATATAGCTTCATTTCTGCAGCACGTCCACTTTCGTTGTTCGAGCCAGAGGAAGCTCGTTTTTACCGATTCGTTTTCAGGATTCTTTCGCCTATTATTACCGACAAACAAAGAAAAGACGATTCAACGAGTCAGGGGGATATGGTCTCTGGGGACGTTTATCCTCGGCTCGGAAAAGAAGTAAACTACCTATTTTCGTAACAATATTACTAACATTTATCTCGAGGCTGCCGGTTAGCAGTTTCGCGGGGAAATCAAGTTCATCCACGGCAGACAATTAACAAGGGCCTGGAATCTTTGGTGTACCTATTTCATGGAGCTGGGGAAGGAGGCGGGCACGATGAGGGTGGCTCGAGTCGAATAACGCCAACGCGCGAGCCAGTAAATTACTCTTAACTTCTCCAAGGGTAAAAATTACGGAGTTGTGAGGCCAGAAACCAAGAGGAGGGCTTAAAATTGCCCGGCGTGTACCCACGCCGCGCCGCCGCCTCCCTTCATCACAACCCCCGCGAGGAACCATAATTCTCGCGCTATCTACACCGAAAACTGCTCCTTCTTGCCAGCACTGCAGGCTCGCGGGAATCGCTCGTCATTTATTTATTTTCTCGTCTCTCGCGGGACGCGACTATCAGAGAAATCCGCCGCAGATAGACCTATCCCGGAAACGTACGAACCGTGCGAGCAGTTCCGTCGAAATCTTCGGAACGATATCCGTGAAGTCGATTTCGTCGAGAACGAGTGAACCATCCGGTCGGTATAACGTGGAATGATATCGCAGAAAGCGAAACGAAAGACTATATTCGAGATATTATTTGGAACGTATAAACGAATATTCTATTTATTTATTTATTTATTGACTTATTAATGATTGACACGTTTTATGATACAGTAAAAAATGTAATTGCATTAACGGTATTCCTTCGTGGGCAGGAAATGTTCACTGAATTGTTCACGCCTAATTCTTTTACTGTTCTAAGCTATCGAAAAGTGTGTTAAAAAAAATTTTTTTACACACTTTTTTCGGCAGAAGTAAAAATTTATTTCGATAACATTCAAGAGTGAAGTTTCAAGAGTTAAAGAACCATTTAATCGATAAGTAAAATTAAAACAGAACGTCTAAACTTATACATAAAGTAAATACATACTCCCGCGATCTGGGAAACCGCGAACAACCGGGATAGCAACCCGATAAACTTCTCGATAAGTTTGAATTCTCCTATTCTAGTCGATTTTTTTCCTAGTCTCTTATTTCCCAGTGTAAACAAATTCACTTGACGAATTAAGCGACCACAATTTTTTAAAACCTGATTTTTCAAAATCTTCTAATTCTTTAAAACCTGTCTGGTGTTTCTTTGCGTGTTCGATTTAATACGCCGAAAAACGTTATTGCAATTCCTGAGAAGCTTGGTGGGAAGAGTTTAATCGAGAAAAGTTGGTGAATTATGATCACCGCGAGATGAAGGATGCTTCGTTTAGAGACTTTGTTTGGAAACGTTTATAAATTTGTTAATTTCACGAAATGAGAGCTCGCGACGCTAAGTAAGAAAAATGAGTCTAGGCGTTCGCGGTACGGCGAAGGCTTGAACGCACTCAGCTAAAAGGAAAAAAGAAAAGCTTCGGTCGTAGATTCTTTTAATTGACGTTTTTCGACGATTAGACGCTGTTAAACTGTGCGATCAAGAGTTTATCGACCTTAAAAAAAAAAAAAGAGAAAAAAAACTGACGCGAATGAACGCAATGATAAAACACAATACCGGAGATATTTATCTGCTAATTAATCAAGATTTTTCATTCGAAACTTTAGAAATTTCTCGTAGAAGGAGAAAAGTTAACTTCAAAATATTTTATATAACATACGTGATACAATAAACCAATAAATGGGGAATAAAAGCTTTTCTACGGTGAATGTACTTTCGCGAGCCACTGTACACACATTTGATTTCACTATCTTCTTTCGATATCATCGTATTTTCTATTAAAATCGTTTTAATAGAAAACAGCTGAATAGCTGTATATAAACAGCTTTAATATTGTACAATAACTGTCAGTTAGATCTTTCACAAAAAAACTTTTCATCCTTCCAAAGTTTCCCTCATATCCATGTAATCTATCCGACAACGCTCACCCTCGGAGATGGACATGCGTCTCTAATTGAATTTAGATTCATGGTACGTGCATTGAGTTCTTGTTCGAGCCATCGCATCTCCATTACGTTCACGTTGAAAACTTTCGTTTTTCTTTCTTTTTTTCTATATAATTCAAGACCGGATGGAAGCTCGGGGATTCCTCGTGCGTCCAACAGTCTGAACGCTTCACGTCGCGCAAACTGCTCGTTTCCTGCCAGTTACGATTACAAACGTTTCATTAGCCCCCCTTCCCCTCCCAGTTCCGAGGGAAGCTCAGCCGATCAGCCCCTCTAATCAGGGAAATCTCTATTCTTCGCGTACCGGCGGCCATCGTGCAACTAGTTCCCGGTCTACGCGTCTTCCAAGAAACTCACGTCTTGCGAAAATGGATGAATATTACAGGATATTCGCGGGGAGAAAGTAGCCAGAGATAAAGAGAATAGATAGTTGAATCGTTTATTATTGAAGATGAATTATATGTGATAATATAGACTTTCAATTATTAATTAGAAAACTTGACATCCAATGAAAAAGGCTTAGATAATGCCAAATTAAAAATTAAAAAATAGGTTTCCCCTTTCAGTCACTATATATTAACGTTAACGTGTTAACATAAAGTATTTGATACAAAACTCACATTTGATTGAGAGGAAGAAAATAATTGTACAATTACAAGATAAATATATGTTAGTAAAAATACAATAATAATAATTTGTAAATACGTTTCCCCTTCTATTACTAAAGCAATTTAGAAAGTAGATTTAAAAAGCATGCTAAATTACTATACTAGTTAATTTAGAAAATATACTAAAATAATTTAGTAAGTCCAAAATAATGTTAAATCGAAGATTCAAAAGCAAATATCTTCTAAATATGTTTTTCCTCTCAATAATTTGTCTATATTGCAATAAACTTGAAAAAAGCTAAAATATTCGACGGCGAAAAAATTTTATATAAATTAATAAAAATTTCAGATACGTGTAAAAAGGAATATAATTG
This sequence comes from Tetragonula carbonaria, assembly GCA_032399595.1. Taxonomy (NCBI): domain Eukaryota; kingdom Metazoa; phylum Arthropoda; class Insecta; order Hymenoptera; family Apidae; genus Tetragonula; species Tetragonula carbonaria. Next base: position 3,782,827 of record JAUCRC010000012.1, on the reverse strand, counting down.
TTGAGTCGCCGTACACGCGAATATAAAATTGTTCACTGTTAAAAGTTAAATGTTAATTTCACCCATTTCCCTGAGTTGTCTGCTGAAATCCGCGAAGGAGCTCGTTCAGCTTGTATTGTTCTTCGTGGGAGTAGTTTGCACCTCTGAATGAGCAGGTTGAAACGGAAGGCGGAAGCGAAACAGTGTCGCGAAAGATATCGAATTATACCTGGCGATCTCGGTAAGGTAAATTGCGACCGTTAAAACTTAGAAACTTTACTAATTTACTGAAACTGCGCGAGGAGAATGATTTCTCCACGGAACAAGAGGGCAACTGCGGGGAGGATCGTTTTGTATCAGGTACTCGGAAAATTTTCGAATAACTGATTGTTTCACGCTTGGTTTCCCGATTTGAAAAATTTTCACTCTGTCTGCGACACAAAAAGAAGTCGAGAAAAATATTAGATAGCTCTGCCTTTTCTTTTATGGTAATAAAGAATGACGTAGAATAGTCCCTTATGATTTTTACATTTTTCTTTGCCTTCATAAAGAGATTTTTTTTTTCTTGATTGCAACTGCAAAACTAGGACAATGATAAGCAGGCAAATTACGAGAGATATCATGCGGTCTCTACTGTTTTAAAATAATCATTTATCAAAAGAAGAGTACTATTTTGGGAAGTAAAACGCTTTCCTGTACGATACGAACTTTCTTGTCTGTTTGTTAGAAAATTATGCATAATACTATCTAAACTATTGTTCGGCATCATTGCGTTACTTTACTTTTACCGGTATTCAAAGTAACATTTCCACGAATCTCTTTCTGAATGTAAATTACCGCTCTATTCCCTTTGAACTTTATCGTTCTATTTATATTATGAAGATTCTCCTCACTTAATAATGACAATTACAAAGCCGAATACAATTCACGAGCGTGAATTTCTAATTCCAACTAGAAATGGCATTCACCTTCACAGTGGCAATCTCGTATTTCTCCAACTATGATTGTTCACTGATTAACCAAAACGTAGAAACTTCCTTCATCGATCGCGTGAAAAGCTTGCTGTATTTTTTCAAACCGTAGAAATCGATGAGTGAATTTAATTGAACAACGTCCTTTGAAGGCAAAAAAAAAAGGAGAGAAGAAGGAAGAATGGACAAGCTGATCCTAAAAACAATTTCCACCTAAGGCGAGAGTGTCATCAACAGTTCGGCATGTAATCGACTAGCAGGGAAAGGGACAGGAGAAGAGGGAGGCTCGCTCAAAGCTGTTATTATTCGTAAATACACCAAGTTGCCGAGAAAAATTGGTGAAAACGATTGTAATGGAAGGCGTGCTGCATACACGCGGATGAAAAAAAAGAAAAAGAAAAAAAAAGCTGCGATCGGAACGGAGAAAGAGATGGATGAGTCGAAAGAAAAAAGCGAACGGACAACCAAAGGGGAGGATCCAACAAAGTGAACAAAAAAAAAAGAGAGAGAAAAAAGGAAAAAAAACTAGAAAAAACGAAGAAAAGAAGAGTTGAAAAACGGTAAAACAAAATGGAAGAGGGAAAAAGAGACGAGAACGTGGCGTACGTCGCTACCCTGTCGTAGTCGTTGCCATGTTCGTTTAATTTCGATTCGATTTGTGATCGCGTGACGATGGTAAACGCGATGCAGAAGCGGGGAAAAAAGAAAAAAAAAAAATCTCGACGCGGTTGCGTCGACGTTGGTGAATGAACGAGAGGACACGAGTGTTGGTGCTTTATTCGAACGCGATAAACGTCATAGCCGAGCGATGTCGGTAACTAAACCGCGCAACTATTACTTTCGATATGGCTGCGTGTCGCCGTTTGAAAGGGTGGCCGCCGCAGATCGCAATTTGCCAGGCCGGAAACGTGACGATTTTCGGCCGTTTCCGTGCTTTGCGATCGCCACGGAAGAAATGTGAAATTTCACGCGTCGGCGCGGCACTTTCGGTTTTCGGTAATTGCGGCAGATAGCATGATTCGTAATAGCTCGCAAGCTATAGCGTGTGTACAATCTTTGATCGTATAAAATACGAGAATCGTGAAATGTGACTTGATCAACGCGTTTTTTAATCGCGCTAATTGTGTCTACTAAGAGCATGAAACAGGCGAGTAAACAGTTTTTATAAAGATATTTGTTGTCAATCATGAAATATCTGCACGTAATTTAAAAGTCGGTTTTAAATTAAAGTTTTAAATTAAACTCGTTTAATAATAACGACGGTAGTAATATTTATCACTGAACGAACAAACCGAATAAGATACAAAAAGAAGAAAAATTGTTATTACGTTTCACGATGTTGAAAAAACAACATGATAGGATAGATTGATGACAAAAGTGTCGATCACTCCGATATCTGCGTACAGATTCATTTGCTATGAAACAGGGGTAGAGAATTGATAATATTTCTGCCTGACATTATAACCAAAGAAATGCTAATTACGTTTGATACGATACAAAGCGTAGACATAGACAAAAAAATAATGCGAAAAGAGAACGAAAGAATGTAAATTCATCCAGAATTGCTGGACCTTTTTTTTTTATCTCGATCCCCGTATTAGAGGGTGAAACGAGCTCTCGAAGATTGAAAATTCTTCCTCCTTTATCTTCATAAATTTTAAACATCTCACGAGTGAGGTACACCTCTGGAAGAAATTCATATTGCAGAGCGAATCCACTGAGCCTTCAAATTTCCCTGCTCTTCCGTCAATGTTCCGGCCTTTGAGCCAGGAATATTCAAACGATAACAATAGATCTGACCCCGGTGGAACCTCCATCGGTCGCAAATGGCAGATACATTTCATAGCATCGGGTCTAATAACATAACTCACCGAAGACAGCATCGATTTCGGATATTTGGATAATGTGCCCCGATAAGAAGAATCAATCGTCGGTGATGGTGTATCCAATCCGATCATCACGATCGATTCCGATCGCGTCTGTAATTCCTCCGCAGCAGACTTTGACGAAAAATTAGAGACAAATCTTTCTTATTCTCCCTCGGTGAATTCACGGAAACAAACACTGCGATCAGAAACAGAGTAACAGGATGGTGATTCGATATGTAGTGGTTACAAGCAACGCATTCGCACATAAAGTATTTTTAATGAACTGCGTTTTTTACATCTCATTTTTATTTAGTCGTATGAAATGACAAAATTTAATATACTCGGATCGAATTAAGTCATTGAGAGATCGCTGAATTTTAAGGGACTGTGTCAAAAAGAAGGAATGGTTTATAAATTTGCATGAAATATTGTTTTTTTTTTTTTGAAAAAGAAACTCTATACGTACAAATCTACTGCGTATCATGGTGGAATAATATGTAAATGGATGATAAATAATTTTCGCAGCTGTTGTGAAATTATTTGTACTTCTTACTATTACAGAATTTCTAACATAATTTCCAACATCAGTTGAACAAACTAGCCGAGAGTTTGGAAAATTAACGCAGCGATAAATTTTATTTTACACTTTACGGAATTGTCGCAAACTGGGGATGCATTAGTACCATTCTCATTCGATGCAACAGAAAACAAACCGCGAGTTTAAAGACGACAAGATGAAAAAGAGGAGCTGACAAACGGAGGCAAAATGGCGGCTTCGAAACGAAAGAAAATTGGAACTGGTGCGAAAGAAAACAGCATAAATCTTTCGTCTGAGCGGAGAGAGACGAGCTCAAAATGCTGGGGGCACCAGCTCCTTTGATTTATTTATTTGTTTCTCGTTAAAGTTGTCCGACGAAGTTGCGCCGACGACTCCTTTCTATATAACCGATACCACGTAGTAGTAACCCGATCGAGACGACGACTACTTCGACACTTGGACGCGTTCGACGATCGAACAATGAAGCCGAGCACAAAGAGACTTCCCGTTCGAATTGACGGAATAACACGATTCGATGGAGACCAGCGAGCGTGAATGAATTCCTTTCCAGTTCCGTGCCAAGGAGATAGTTCGCTCCGTTTCGATATCCGTTTCTTCAATCCGCGTTGCAAGAGAGTCGGTGTGTTGTATTACTGGCGACCGGAACGACCGCGACAAGATTCTTTGCCTCTTGAAATCTAACGGACGCGTCGACAGGGCGAGTGTTCGAGTAGACAGTTCGAAGGTGAAACTGCAAAGTGAATAGAAGCACGGAAGAGGAATTATCAAAGGGCGCGCAAATATATATTATTCATATGTTCGATACCCTGTCGTCGGATTTATACGCAGCCGGCTGTTCGACGTAGATCGAATTTTTATGAAATTTCTCCCGAGTTTATTAAGGATGAGATTTCTATAAAGTTCGGATCGATATTCTTATCGACGAAATATCACTGTCAGATTTTAGATGAAATTTAGGATTATTTGCAGATCTCGTATAGAAACTTCGTGACGATTGCTAGAAAGGTCAGGGATTCTCTACGATCTAATAATATTTCATTTAAAAATACGCACACGCGGAAATATTTCTGACGCTTGGCTTAAGAGATGAATGTCAGTTGTAAACTCATTTAATCCCAGAACTCCCAGATTCTCCCAACAGCGTTCGCACATTTGTAAAACAATCTACTCGATGGCAAATTAATTATCCTCGCAATTGAACGATCTACTAAAAGATCAGCCTCGAGAGAAACGAGCAACGTTAATTTCGACCTCGTAGCTGCAACAAATCACTGTCACCGTTTTTATATTTCTCATTAGCTGTCTGCTTAGCGAAGCTTGCTACCGGTGACGATCGTGTTATTATAACACACAGGTGTATCTATTTAAAAGGCGCAAATAAATTGGCCGACAATACAATCGGGAAATACATTGCGCCTGACGAATTAAGCATACGTTTCCACGGTCTTGGCTCGCTATTGGCTTTCGTTACTGATAACACGCAGCAGACAACGATGATACGAACACCTTTCCAGGGCAGGAGGACTAGGTCGCGTTTAAACCAGGTTGCCAGTTTATTCCGACAACATATCGAAGTTGTGATCACGCCGATGCAGCAATGTCACGTTATCATTCGTACGCGATGATTCGTCACCAGCCATGCTGTCACATGGGACATTTCGCGCGCATGACATTGCAACTCGTTTCGCGAAGAACGACATATCGAGCACGCAATGTCAAATCGGACTTGATGATAAGAATTATGGTAATCTCACGATACGTTGCAACGTATCGAGTGATTTGATTAAAAATGATCGTTGCATTCTTTGCTACTGCACGTTGTTTCACGAATGGCGTTTGTTGTTATACAATACTGGCCTGTTTGTTCATCAGACTTATATTTATATTTATTCCCTCTTTTTGGTCGTCTTTTTTTTACGTTTTTGTTTTTCTTCTTTTTTAAATTTTGTATTGTATTTGTACTGTCGATATTTTTCTCACTTCCTATTTGTTTGTTTGTTTGCTTGTTTGTCTGTTTGTATACAGATAAGTCCGTTCGTGCGAAAACAAGTAAGTAAATAAATAAAATAAATTACGCTTCGGCATTTCCTCTGCGCGAGAATCCGCAATCTATTAATGAATAACTTCGACGTATTCACTGCATTTTGATTTAAAAAAAAAAAAAAAAGAAGAAGAATTTGAAATGTTAAGTTGCACGTTAGATTGTTATTTTTCCAGGACAAACATCGCAGATCATTTTTGTGGAATTTATCGATACTAGAATTACCAAAGTTTGTTTTATTTATTAGATTCTTGCTTATTATACATTATTTATTGGTAAAATATTTCGAAATATTAAAAGGAAAGAACCGTGTGAAGAATAGGAAAACCAGGTCGCGCAGAAACATTCTTCGTTTACGAGTTATATACAAAAATATAGAATTAAGAAGAAACGAAGGGAAACAATTGCGAAAGTTCGAAATGCTTTCTAGCAAGCATAAACCGCAGGGAACGTGCCCGAAAATGCGAACGAAGATTCAACGAAACTTACGAAATAGACTGGCGTGCAATAAGCCCGCGCGTCCATCCAAAACTTATATATAAAATAAATGCCATTGATAACAACATCGCGCCACCGAAAACTACATCTGCAAGCTGCATTTGAAAACGTGACCTGTTTACTCGCGTACTGCGTTTCCACGTTTATCTCGTTCCCGTATAATTCGTCCAAGTGAGCAGAACCTTATGATTAGACGATAATCGTATTTTTCCATTTTCACGGAATGCCAGTCGAAAAATGAGGTCACGCCATTGGCGGTCAAGATTAGCCGTGGCTTACGAAAGATCATCAAGGTTAAGCGATCGAAGATCAAGATCATTTGAAGATCGTGTCATTGACAGTGAAATACGTAAAAGGGAAAAACCACAACGATTGGGAGTTTTGTAAAAATACGTACGCTTTGCGAATTTTTCTGCATTTGCGAAATACAAAAAATAGACGATATAAAATATTCAGAGTTTAATGTTCTTTTTAACATTCAAGAAAAATAAAATAATTTTCTAGATTCTGTTTTTTTTTTTTATTAAACATCCGCAGCCTAGTACTGTATAAAAAAAATTCCAATATCTTTGACATATAAATGTCTACTATCTATTTATATCATCATCACGTTCTTTCTTTTTAAGTTAAAATGTTGCAAAATGGTGAAATTATTTATTAATGAACTACAGATTCTCGTACGGAGAATGCATACAATGTAATTTAATATTAATTCCTCGTAAATAGACGAAAATATCGAAGGTATTTGTAATAATACGCAGTGGCAAAATCAAATTTCTTTATATACAATGTTCATAAACTAACTATGAGATTGCATGAAGACCCGCGGTCTGCTCGTTAGTTGCAATATATGAGACTATATTTATTTTCATACGATGCGTACGTGACCAATTCAAATGTTTGCTCGAACATCGAAATGTTCACTGTTAACTAATAGAAGGACAGCTAAATATTTGAACGGTTGTCATTTTGTCAGCTACATGGCATTGGTAGCTTGTCTATACACGTGGTGAGGTCGAAACCCTGTTTCTAGACGAGGAGTCACTGACACCGTCGACGAAAACGAAATTTAGTTCAGTGCACTTGGGATAGAAACGGCCTTCGTGGTCTCTGACAATAAGCCACTATCTTACATTTGATCGTTCGTTCCACTCTAAGATAATATTTATTCCGAGGTCGTCTTGCTACTAAAGCTACTATGAATGTCGCCATTTTGAATATCTTGCGAGGAAATGAAAACTCTCAACGTCCCTAGAAATGTAATTGATTTATTTTCTTTTAATTTCCTGTTGCATTTTTTACGTGAAAATAGTAACTTTAACTATATGAAGTGGTTGCGAAGAGTATTTGCACCCTTAATTTACATCCGCATTTACATTTATAAATTGTACATTGCGCATCGATTAATAATACTTTCACGCAACAGCAAGGAATTCACATTGCAAGATGAAAATCGAATATATAGAACCTGATGAAAAAGTGAATTTCACTCTGTTTGATAATGAAATCTGTTAGTTTTTTTCAGCTACTGTATATATAAATACAACGCATCGTGCACATCGTGCAGAATCGCGAAAGAATTGCAGAGAGGGCCGGAAGAAGCCGCGCCGGTCCTTCAAAGGTCAAACCGAACGAAGTCTTCGCTTATATGAGATTTTCGGCCTGTTCACGGGTACTTCTGGAGCTGCAGGAAATTTCACTTTCCCTTAACGTTGTTTGATTCGGTTACCGGAACACACACACACACACACAAAGTCGGGAAAGGAAGAGAGGGAGAGAGGATGTTGGGTCAAACGGTGTCCCGACAGAAATTGCGTCAAAACGCCGTCGGGGATAAGGACTCGGGCTGAGAATCCGATTGTATAGAAGTCGAAAGCCTGCGAGGCCTCAACTAAAGACTATCAATGGAGCGCATAGAATGTTGCCAATCGAGTTACGTACCGTGTGGGAAAATAGCGGATACAAGTTGCTCGAGCTAGGCCAATCACTGGCCGATTCATGGGAAAGAAAATCAGATTTCATTGACGTTGAGCGTCGAACGATATCGTATAATGTCACATCGCGGATAAATCTACGAAAATCTAAAGGCAAATCATCGAAGTCAATTTTTGAAAAAAAAAAAAAGAAAAGAAAACTTGGACGTGTATCTGAAGTATTCGAACAATGCTGTTATAGGCGTGTTATATAAAACTATATTGAAATTTTATTGACACTGTAATAGAGATTTACTGCCCTGACTTTTCACAAATTTTGCCATAGTTTTCATAATCATAATGAATATTTTGTGTAACAATTAACACATATAACAAGTATAACACGAAGCACGTGTTTACAGATGAAGTTTTCGTACGACCAATGAATATCTGCGTTCTCCAAATGAAATTACGCTAAGAAACAAACCGACTAAATTCTCTTCAACTCGAAAACTTTAGATACGAAATGTTACGAGTTCGCAACGGTGTATCTTTAATTGTCGAAACAAGGAAAAAAAAAAGAAAGAAAGAAAAGGAAAAGAACCGCTGCGATAAGTCTCCGGCGACTCGAAAAAGGAGGGACTCGTTATCAGTTCCGCGTCCGTGAGGAACGGTCGCGACCGATCTCCGACGTCTAGAAACGAACTTGACCCGGTTAAAGGAGCCTGCCAGCTGCAGGAATATTTCGTGATGTACCTGTCGGGCGCAGGTAGAGCTCGAACGGCTGCTCGCGACGAAGGTGAGGCCAGGTTGGAGCGCCGACGAGTGGGAAGAGGGAGAGGGCGACGGATTACAGCGACGTTTCGTTGTGGGCGCGAGTGAAACATCGCCGTTCCGCGAGAGACAAAGAGTAGGTCAAGTTCAGAGGAACGTGGATGGAGTAACAGTCGAGTGACTCTCGCTTTCATATTCCCGGTCGCGTACAGGGCTGCTGCCGTATGCACGTGTGCACGCGTGACCGCACACGCAGACGAAATTTCCGCGGCGAAACGAACCCTGAGAAGTGGCTGCCTTTGTTTCAGAAATCCTTCGACTTCACCGTGATGAGAATCTCGCGACCCTGATGCGTTTTCAATCGATCGGAAGTTTTTTCTGAATATGAGGGTTAACAAACCCTCCAAATGAAATTTCACGATGGGGTACACCTTCGGGCACATTTTTTTGTTTTTATCGTTCAGTATTATATTCGTATTATTTAGTAAAATAAAATTTTATAGTATCATTTTGTCAATGTATTAAGGTAATAGTAAAGCTCGAAAATTCGTTTCGCGAGTAATAACTAAATCAAAAGTTTCAATCTTGTTGAACAATGTATAAATGTGGCATTCAACTTCACTTGAGAAATTTCTTTTTAAGTCAAAATGTTGCGAGATGACGAAATTATTCTTTAGTGAAACTCTCGAACAGGAGTATGTATGAATGGCGGATGAATCAGGATGAAGAACAATTTTTCGTACTGTTGATTGAACGAAAGAGAAATTTGATCTTTATCGGAAATCTTTTTCTATAAAGGGGAAGTATATAGTCAATAAATTCCCTTTTCGTGTGATCTACATCGACGCTGGTAATAAACGATCGGGGGAAGATAATTTTACTATCTCCTCCCATGGCCAGACTTCGTTTTCAACGAAAAGTTGTCAAATTCGTCTTACTTAATCAGCAAAATTCCCTTAAGGAGTAATAAATTTTGCGGGCGATTGATTAAAACCGATTCCTGCGACCGAAGAGAAATGGTAGTTCGAAGTCTCTTGCGTCTCCTTTTATCAGAGAATTCTTACGAGAGAATAAGGCTATAATTTCAGCCATCAAGATGCTGCTCGCGATTAATTGCCAAATATATTTGATTCGAATTTTCGCCTTTGGAGAATCGATGCGCGATTCTATCTTCCGGAATGGGTACACGGGTGGGTTATCGTTTGTACAAGGATGACAAGAAATGGCCCCCAATTTTGCCTGGATCTAACGACGAGATTGTATCTACTAATGTTGCATCGTTCTACAGCGAAACGCACGCGGTCAACGCACGCTTCCATGTCCCCCGATTATCCTGACCACCTGTCACAGTGATTATTCGTAGGCGCATAATCCGATTGCCGTTTGTCGGCGATAACAACGTCGTGGAGAACGTATGCGTGTACGAAATACGATTACCCGCCATGAACAGCTTTAATTTTGATGTGATTACCGCGAATGTTAGGACAAGATAATGCTGGTATTATGTTGTTCGAACGTAGAGAACCAGAAAATGTTCAACGAGGATAAACAAAGTGGAAGATGAAAAGGCATAAGGCATCCTTGATATCTAAATATTCATCTAAATTGATGCAACGCGTTGTTGGGCAGTCTTATCTGTAAAACGAGCTAGCGTTGATGAAAGAGATTACGTTCTGTCATACAACGAGTTTGATCTAACAACAGATTCTGAAGCATCGAGAGATTACAGTAATTTTTATGGTGGAAAATTGGAGAAAATATAGTAAATTAATTAATATTTAACGCAAACAAAAGGCGGAAACTTCGTTCGTGTCTTTTATATAAGAGATGAAGCTTTTAATATTTAAAATTCGTTCTAATACAAGTCACTGAATATTTCGAAAGAAAGTATTTTCTAGCTACTTATCTATTAAAGTAGCGAGATACTTATAAAGTAACATTGTTACAAGATTAGAATTTATAATTACCCCCTGGGCTTTAAAGTTACGGTCTTTAAAATTGATGTTCAACTATGAACGCTTCAAGATCAAACGCTTCTCCATCCTTTCTTGCTATTAAAACACTCGCTCAATAACGCGATATTTGCCATTTTTCATTTTCATTTCTCCGGATTTCACGTGCCACAGCACGAGGAAAAACACAATAAAAATCTCTTGGAATGTTACGATCGATTATACATACCTTCAATATCTATAAACTGAAAAAGCTTTCATCCGTAGCAATCAATAAAACATCCTCCAGCTATATATCCATCGTGTCATTCATTACTCTAGGGGTCAGAGAACCAACGCAAATCTGCAGCCGCGGCAAAAATATTTTTATATTTACAAACGTCTATACGCAAACGAATATACCCTCCCCCCCCCCTCCAAAAAGAAAGAAAAAAATCAGCTTTTCCACGAGAAACAAATGCACAATACGACAAATCTATATGTACGCGCCATAGCGCGCGTGGAGAAAAAAAAAAAAAAAAAAAAAGAAAAAAGATGTAGCGCGACCGTGAGTCCTTGACAAAACCGTGGACTCAATGGCGTCGTGATCGATGGGTATCTATCCCTTGGCCCTTGACCGACCAAGTCGCCGAGAGAGGCGTATTAAGTGCGAAGAAATCACCTTGGGAATCACATCGGGGCCGCTGCGTACTCGCGCTATCATTGGGTTTCCGCCGTGGCAATCGTATAATCGATAGGCGACCGCGAGTCTCGGATGCCCGATACCTCCCCGATTCTTCGAAAGGCGGGTGACGACGAGCAAACACAGCGTGGTGGAAGGCGAGACAAAGAACGAAACTGAACGACGAGAAAGATGCAATCGTAACGAACTCCGTATAAAAAGAAGCCCCGATACCCCGATCACTGCGACACTTTTTCATTGTTCACCGGCGAACCATCACCGTAAACCGGAACAGGCATGGCCACGCGCAACGTTTCCGTCATTTTTTCATCTGTCGTGTTCCTCGCCGCCGTTGCCGGCTGTGTGTCCAAGGAATATAACAATTGTGAGTAGTTTATGTTTGTCGCTACCACGAAAGTATATTCTTCTTGCATTTATTTATTTATTTTGAGGAAGTAGATTAGGTTCATTTATTGGATTAAGTGAAGTTCAATGTTTAGGATCAGCAAAATTATTACATAGGATGAAATCGTTTCGAATTTCGGTATTGTATATTGGCATCGAACTGTTACGGCTTCCATTCGTCAATTCGACATTGTATATTTTGGTTCTGTTTGTAAGATACCACGGGGAAAAGATTATATGGGTATGGAAAATAGTTGGCAAAGTTTCTAAACGCAGCGTTAAATAAGAAACAGAGGGGAGCAGGAAGCGATGGATAAAGCTTGCGAATAACGGCGGGACACGGGAAGTTAGTAAACCGGATTGAACCACCGCTATTAGCATATCGACTTTTAAAGTATTTGGAAACCACTATTTGAAAACCATTGACCGAGAAACACAGAGGTCGCCAATAAAAGTAAATCCATTTGCAAAAAAAAAAAAAAAGGAAAAAAAGAAGAAAATATAAATGCGCAAATCAGACGAGATAGAATCCATTTAAATCTGTTTGTTCGATTTCATGCACTGTTTACATTTTTGTCGGGAAATGTTTCGCGAGTGCCAAGTAGAATATTCGAATCGAGTTTCTCTGCAAACGCGGAATTGTGATTGATTTCATCGTGTTTGATATGTACATCAAAAAACAAGCCGCGGTCCCGAAAATCCGTATCGATCCGCGTGATATTTATTAAACGTAACAATTTTCCGCGACATTAGCCACCGGGCCGGCAATCTATGCGTGAACCGAAGGGGCAGGACAGCGTAAATTGCAGCTACACGAAATGACAAGCTCAACATTGGATTTTCAGAGTCATTCATTACCGAATGAATGCGGTGATGCAGTTGCGCGTCGCTGCAACCCGGTCACGCGCGATTGCTCCTTAAAACGAATCGAATTCTAATTTAAATCCATCCGCCTTGAAATATTGCCGCCATGAAGCATGGCTGAAAGACGCGGATTTCCATAATCTCGGGCGTTCATAACGATTCGAACACACGCTGCCCCCCGCGAATAATTTTCGAGAACAATTCAATTTCAAAAATCTGCTCTTCGATAAAAGCTGTTCTCTTGGAGAGACGAATAAATTAAAACTGCTGCGTTTCTGTCTCTCGGATTTATAACGACTGGTGGTTAATCATTTTCCATCCGTAATTAGACCGTGAATTTCCGTGCACCGTGGAAAATTTGAAAGTTTCAGAAATACATATAATATAAATTACATAAGATTCTCTCTTCTTTTTTTTTTAACTTATCCGTAAAAGCGCGAATTTTTATAAATATCTGCAGTTCATCCACAACCTTTTGGTACTAATATTCACCGCGATTTTTTAACATTTACTCGTTGAAAAGTACGTGCAGAAAAACGACTTTCCCGGTGTTGAAAAATCTCGCGCGATCTAAGGCGAGGAGACGGGCATGGAACGCGGATACTAGCCGCTTATCCGCGATTTACGTATGCGGAAAGCACACGGACTGAACAGAAAAATAGGCGTGTAACCCGGTGGAAGGCCGTTTGGCTTAGGCGTGACCTCGACCGGCTCGATGGCACGAAAAATTTTGACGGGCCAACGTATCCTCAATGTTCACGGGGTTCTTAACCTGACGAAGGTTGCGGCCGGGCAGCGCCGCTAAAAATTCATCACGCGGGCCTACAATTTTCGAGTTTCTCGCGACACGGTGGCAACGGTGAGGTTTATGCATTCGACGCGTACAGCGAGGGACAAATTAATGGGTCGCACGCACAGGAAGGTAATCACGTTAATGGGCACGCGCGTAATTGCCGATAAATTAGAGAAACGAAAATCTATCGATTGGCATTGTGATCGTTAGGACTGCGGTTCTTTATGCAGCTTCAAATTTTGATCAAACAGAACGCAAGTGAGAAGTCCCTCTCTCTACTAAATGTATCAAAAGTAGCAATTCAATATCTTATTTTACGTAACATTTTTTTTTTCAATATTTTACTTATTAATATCTTTTCCATGCGTATTTTTACGTGAATCTGCACCCTTAAAATTTCCTATAAATCCATAAAAATTCATAGTCCAATGATCGTGAACGGATCGCGTACGTCATCTTGAAATCTTTCGTGAAATCAATCTCGAACGATCGGAGATGGTAATTAGAAGACGCGTATGATTAATGGGCTTCACGACGCTTTGTCCACGAGATATCGAGTTGAAAATTGCACTCCGTGCAACTCGTTGCTGACGTTCGTTATCTTATCAAAAAATCAACTTTCATATTATATATTCATGCATATTTTTGCTGGCTTGAAGCAACGCTTAACAATTTCAGAACATACGAGATATTTCTGTAATTGGAATGAAAGTTGAACTTAGCGTTTGAGTTTCTAGCAACCCATATTCCTTTACGTATAAATTATTTATAAGCAAGACACTACTGGTGATTTTTGAAAAAAATTTAATCACGATGAAAGTGCATTGAGTTACTTCAATTATGAAAAATGCTACGCGGAATTAGAATTTTATCCCGAATGTGATATAAATGGAAGGTTTGACTGTTCGTAACATTACAGAAAATTCGTATCATCCTGTTCAAACTTACTACACAAACGAGCTGTAGATTCGAGGAGCTCAATCATAACGCGCTAGATTTTACATTATCGAAAGATAATAATGTGGAATTTGGTTTCCATATCGGAACGAATATTTCGGGAATTGATCCATTTACGAAGTAGAAACGTCGCGACTTTCGCGTTTCGAAATTCCGAGGATTCTGCCGATTATCGGATCGCGAAATATTATTAGCGAAATATTTCCATTGCGATTACACGTGAATCATTTTCATAACCATCGGGTTATAGTGTTGGCCGGTATCAAGTGGCAAGATAAATTAATTACCAAGATAAATTGCCATCGATCTAGACAGCCTCAATTAATCCTTTACATTGCAATATCTCATGCGACGCGACATTCGCGTTTTGTACTACTGAATTTCGCGCTCAGCCGAGCAACGCGAGTACCAAAGAGGATCCTATGGAAATGACAGCCGCCACCGATAAAAATATTCCAACCAATTAAAATAAATCGCTCGGTCGCAAGCGTGACAGTTTCTAATCGGTCCGTTAAATGTCCATTTTGTAAATCACTTCTCTTTTTTTCGCTGTTTTCTCTCTCTCTCTCTCTCTCTCTCTCTATCCAATCGATTGTAACCCACGCGAGAGTTCATCGTTCATGATTCACGTCATTTACGTCACGAGCATATGTTTTCCCTGTTTAACGGATAAATGAAACACTTCATGGAAAAGATGCGAATAAAATGGTAAACGAAACAACGATCGACACGATACGCATTGTGAAAAAGTGTCAAAGGAACATCGGATATATTTTTTGAAAGCAGTTTATCGATCGGATATTATGTAACAACTAAACCACGGAGTTTTATACATTTTTGCGTATTTATGAAGAAAAATAGAAATGGAACTTAAAAGGAATCACCTGTTAAATAAATAGATACACTAGTCTGAATGTTTTTATGTACTCGTGAACGCATAAGAATTCGCAGTCTAATAATCGATCGTTGAAATGGTAAAATTAACCGACACGTTCGATTCATCGTTGACGTCTGTATTATTTAATTTCAACAAATCGCACGCACTGCGTGCGGTATGCATCAGCAGCATCGTGCTGTTCCGAGCAATACGAAATTCCCCTGATTAATCCTGTTGGTCGAAACCGCGCGACAATTGCCAAAAGAATGCCTGTCGAACACACGGGGGGCGGGCCATTGGAAACGTATCGTGGCAACAATTTAAATCAGCATGAAACCGCTTGAAAAGGAAACCGGGGAAAAAAAAGAGACGAGCCAGAGCCATACCGAAAGGGTTCCCTCTCTTCCGAATCCGGCAGCCTTCAGAATCCGCGCGGCGATCCGGGTTTTTCCAGCCGTTAAAATAACCCCATCCGCTGCCACCTGCAGCCGCCAGAATCCGCACAAAAGACTCGAAAAAGAATCTCCAACCTGTCCATTCGGCCATCGTCGGATAGAAAGCGAACTGGGAAGAAGAACGGCGAGAGGAAGGGAGAGAAAAGGGGGAAAAAGAGGCCTCCAGCCCAAACTGTGAACGAAATATCAGCAGATAGGCAAGGGGAGACGGGTGGAGGAGGGTAAACGAGCCGAAGGGGAAGTCGCCGATGGCGGGGCGAAGGCATCAGCATATTATCATGACCATGTTCAGCCTGCTTTTGACATATCTATTACGCGTTTCCGAATAGAGGTGACTTCGAATTCTATGCCTGTTCTCTGTCCACCTCCTCCCCGCCTCGTACACCACCCTTCGTTCTCTGTCTCCTTCCCTCCCCCCTCCCTCCCTTCCACCCTTCATACCCTTTCTCTCCCTCCGGTGGTTCGGTTGACATGGAGGCACGGCCACAGGAGAAGAGAAGAGAGGAGACATCGCGGGAAGGGAGCGGAAGTAGAGAGAAAGGGGGTTGGTAACTGCACAGGGTCGAAGGGAGAGAGACCCCTGCCGAAAACCAGAGTGGGTGGGATCGGTGGTGCAGACGTAGAGGTCCAATTAATCAGCCGAGGCGTGAAACGAGAGGGGAAACGCGAAGGGAAGGGGGAGTGTTTCGGCGGAGGGACCAGGGGGATGTCGCAGGGATTGCGGTGACAGATCCGCCGTATCTGTCCCTATCTGCTCGGGGCATTAAATTCGCGCGATGCCAGTACCGGTGCCGTCAGCGGCTGGTTCCTCTTGAATCGGTTAACATTCCGCTGTACGCGCTGCTTCAGCTTTCAATTAAACGCTTGCACATCACCAGCTGGACACCGTCTCGTCGGCGGTTTTAACCTGGCCCCTTTCCCCCCACCCCTTACACCTCCCCGTCTAAATCCTACCAGAGGGTTCGAAGATGTCGCGCCTTGATGTTTTATGGGTTTAACTTTAGGTTAAGAGGTGGGTTTTAAAAAGAAAGATCGAAGGGAATGGTCGAGAGATAGGATGATTAGATTCTAGTTGGAATTTTGATGTGCGATTGTCCGCTATTGCTAATGGGGGAAACATTGGATATGAGTTTTAAAATAGCATAGTATACAAGCTTTATCGCGTCGTTGGAAAATACTTTCATTCGATGTTTTATTATGGAGAAGAAACGTTTAAATCGTTTGCTGCTTATTTTTTTCTACTTTATGAATGTTTTATATTTTATATTTCGTTTATTTGCTGAAACATAAGAAGAAAAGCTGAAAGCTGAAAGGAAGAAAAATGAATAAACGACTCGTTAAATGAATTGCGAAAATGATTTAAATTCTAATGACCAACCACCGATCCAACTAACCGGTTCTTTTTCTCTCTCTGCGTGACCACCTAAACGGACCATTTTCATAGAAGATGCAACCGAAACAGGATTTGGTTCGGTGTTAATGAACACGCCGCTTACCGAGTGATTATTTTTGATAAAAGTTGAAACGAACTTTCCTGGCTCTCTCGTGTACGAGCTCGACTAATGAAAAAAAAAAAAAAAAAAAGAAAGAAAAATACAGAGAAACCGGGACCGTGAGTTCTTCGGTGGTCGCAACTTTTTCAAACCATTTTCCCTTTAATTGTAAATTGTTCTCGTAATTTCACTTAATTGCGACGAAGATGAGGTCTAGACTTTTTAATCTCTTTCTAATTTCGCGAATTATACGCAAATGAATGAAAAAATAGGAAGGTGGAACGATTAACAGTTTTTGCCATTGAAATGAAAAGAAATTCTCTGTTTTTTCTTGCCATTCCGCGACATCAAACGATATCTCTTAAAAGAGATAAAAATTACACAGTAGTAAATATTAAAACAGTACTATCGTTAAAAACCATCCATTACTTTTCAGCAAAAGTTAAAAAAGGCAAAATATTTAAATTATTAATCCTCGGATAGCTCCAATACTCGATATTGTGTTTCGTTTTTTACGCAACTTCTACATCGATTATTTTCATTTTCTCATATTTCAATGTTTTAATTTTTTAAGCATTTTAATTGTTTAGCATATATATATATTTTTTTTTTATATATATATATATTTTATATATATATATATAAATATTGCTATCACACTTTTACTAATGTGAATTTATTTTGTAATTATTCCCGTTCCTCTTATCAAATATTTTAGCCTTGTAAGTTATTTTAAAATATAATAACTTGGGAAAAAATATTTACAAATATTACACGTGCAATTGTACAATTATTCATCTTTCATATTATTCTGCAACACGCTTTTGTCGAATGATCTTTTCATTGAATATTCGAGGGTTGATTACCATCCCAAATTTCTATTCCACCGTTCTCCTTTTTTTTTTTTTCATCCGATTGCATTCGTTTTCTATCGAATATTAACGAAGTGAATGAAATGCTTGCGATAACAGTCGCTGACGTCCCCTGCGGTCAAGGAAATATCGGTACACGCACGGCTAGACTGATCGGAGGGCAAAATGCGATTCCCCACGAGTTTCCTTGGATGGTGAGCATAAGCAGAAAAGGTGGACACTTCTGCGGCGGTACCATTCTTAATTCAAGATTCGTCCTGACCGCAGCACACTGCCTGTGCTCGTGAGTAAACTGTGCATCCTCTATTTTATGCGCGCACCGTTTGAATTAAACAACGATTTAATAAATAATTGTCGCCGGGTTCAATATTTAGATAACGATCAATTATGAAATTGTAGAATATTGCGCGGGCAGAGTAAAAAGAGAGTTTGGATATTGCGTCCCTAATTGGACGCGATGAAATTACTTAAATCTAGATATAAAACAAACACGCGATGAAATATTATTATTTCACCGTTTCGCGAAGTGCCGTTTGTTTTAAAGCAGTCAGTTATTTGTCGATAGAATATCAATGAAAAATGCATCGTTGTATCAAATATTATGTCAAGTAATGGGTATTGATTTTGCAATATTACTCCGAGTTAATATTTTTTACCAAACATTGTAATCACGTTATTCGACGCTCGAGTAAATATTTTCTCAGTAGTAATCCCGATGAATGGAACGTCGATTTTCATCACTCGATGAGAATTTATTCAGAATTCACTTTAAGAATTTTTCTAAATCTTCTTTAAAATCGTGAAAATATTAAAGAGAAGCTCGAAACGTCATCGAAAGGAAGGAATTCTATTATTCCATTCTTTTCCAACGAATTTATCGAAAAAGAAAAGAGAAAGAAATTCTTCGTTAGCCTAGAAGACTGACTTGGCCCGATATCCAAATGCCTTGAATATTTTTACAATATTATTTATAAATTCAAAATAGAATCGGCCGGTCTATTCGATTTTGAAACTCGTTTCCTCGACAGTTGGCGGAAAATAACGACGAAAAAAGAAAAAAAAAAAGAAAAAGAGGAGGAGCATCTAAATTTCAAAGTATTACAATATCGATCGACCGGATAGTTTATACCCCCATTCTTTGCAATAATGCCGGTGTACGCGGTATTCGCGGTAATCAATATGCAGGTTGCCATCGAAAATATTCATGGCAGAAAACCGACTGTTTCTTCATGGAAAGCTGCCCATTGTTCCCTGTAATCGAATCTACGAGCACCGTTATAGGATGAGGGAGAAATGGAGGGAAATAGAGAGAGATAAACGGAGAGAAAAAGAGATCTTATCGGGGATATTCACAGTGACGCCCGTGTGCCAAAATTTTCTACCGTTTTCGGTATCGGCGCTGAAATGTCAGCGAAACACGAGCAACCAACCATCTTGTCCAACAAACCGTGGTTGTAATTATTCCGATCCGATCTCGACGATTGAATGCCGATACATTCGAGGTTTAAACCTCGTTCAACGGAAATGCTACTCATTTTTCGACATGCAAATGCGTCCTTTGACGCGAACACCGTGGATACGCGATGTTACAAATGTAATACAGAAATACACGATTGGCCGCGATGATAGAAAAGTTTCGTTTGTACATTTTTTCGGCGAGCAACGAATCGTATAAGCTACAAATACCACTATTTTTCCAAGTGCGAAACTGGAGAGAGAATTTGGAAGAGGAATATAAGCGTGGGGAAATATCACTCGAAAGTTCGACCGAAGTGGCTCGATTTTTTGTCAGAACTGGGGAGGGGGAGAGGTTACCTAAAAAAAAAAAAAAAAAGAAAGAAAAAAAAAAAGAATAAAGCTTCGCAAGTGACTGCGCCATAATCCACTTAATCCATCCATGCAATCTATGCGAATCTGTGCCGGATTTAAAAACCTAGAAGTCCGCGTGTTGCGCGCTGCGGCGATTACGCTCCGTAGTTTGCAAAAATCATCACGCTCGGCGAAAGGATAAAAAGTTTAATGCGCGCCTCTCCAGAAATTACGTAACGTGTCAGGGAGAGAGGAAAAAAGAAAGGGTGGGAAACAAAAAAGAAGAGAAATGAAAGAAGAGGGAATACTACGAAATTTCAGCATCGCGCCGCGTCTATTTTTATCGTGTCCACTTGTTTCGCGCGAAACATTTTCCCATGGAAAGGAATTACAGACATTTGAATCAAGAATCGTCGTAATATAAAATGGATAAGATCGGATGAAAAATTGAAAGGAGTCGAAGAGAACGATGAGAAATTAATATACGCTATCGTTTATAAATGTCCAAACGTTTTGTTCGATTTGTAGAAGCAGTACGTTTTACGTACTCGTATGCACGAATGCACGAATTAATTACAAACAACATTTGCTACCAATCACGCCAATAATTAATAATTTAATACAGATATACGCTACTAAAAACATTCACCGTAATGAAAATAAATACGACTAATCGTATCCATTAGAAGATTCATCCTCTTAATTAAAAAAAAAAATCGGGGAAAGAATTTGTCGAGTAACGAAATAATTACAAGACGATTACATTATTACATAATTGCCTTTTGAAAATCAAATTGAATCGCATCAGCGATAGTACTCTGTTATATACGTAAGCGAGTGTATAAAGAATAAAAAAAACGTTACAGTCTGATTTATTCCGTGATTCTATTAATTAAGGCACATCTTGTTAAAAATAATTAAATATCCGGATATTTTTCAACGCTGGCGCACGCGGCTGTGTATATGGACAATATATACGCGAATAATCGGCCGCGTGGTGGAATATCGAGCGTCGTTAACAGGACAAACGTGTTCCTCTGACTTGCTATCTGGCTTTGTGATTATCGAACGGCTGGATAAACGGCCAATCACTTCGTTAAAATTATATAAAAGGACGGTGACTGTGTGTCGTTTCCCGATGTCCCGGTCGCGTCGTCCCCTGCGGTCGTATATGCACGCGGGACACGATATCGATGTTAATTGGAGCGACGATTACATTTTAAATGAAACCTCGAGCGTATTTTTTCGGCGAGCGAGCCGAGTCGAATGGAAATGCAAAGAGCATTGTGTCAAGTTAAAAAACTGCCTGTGCCGCTATTTACACGCGTAAACACTGTCACCAAATAGAGTCAAGAGGCGGCCTTTTATTAAATGCCAGGGGTGAAAAACGTTTCTCTGCTGGCCGGCCAGGAGTGGACGCGCGCGCCTGTGTGGATACGCGAATCAATCGGACAACGAAGTTGCATAACACGGTGTTTTTTTATTGTCGTTTACATGAACGATTAACGGAAACGGCGCTTTAAGAGAGTGTAATAACGATCGTGTAATACGAAGAATCGTATCGGCCATGATCCTTGCCGAAACAATTAACAGACTGAATCAGACAAACGAAATTATTTACACGATCGATCGGATCGTTCCCGTTATTAATAATGACCCTCTCCCAATATTCATGGAATTGTCCACGATTAATTATGCAATACTGTTGCCGATGATACACCGCGCTGGTTCTTCGTTTGATCGGCGGATAGAATTTATTTTCGTTTACATTTCGCGTAAATCGTATCGTTCCCGCGATAAAATATATACACGTTGTACGTGCAGTGAGAATTTTCTAGAAAATTTGCAATACAAAGAACAGAAATATGACGAACACTGTAAATAACAGGATTATTTTTACTCTTAATTACTATTGTTACTCTATCTTAAAGTTTAGAATTAAGTCAAACCTTCAAATTCACTGCAATCGTCGCTTAAATTCGTTTAAATCTTCGAATTTTCAATTTCAATATCCATCTCTATCGTGACGAATGCAAAATATAAAGTAAAAATCAAATACCACAACTCCTTCAGTCGCCTAATATAGATTACCATAAACATTTCTAAACCAACTATACTTGACGATATTGCGCTGAGGATTTTGAGGATTATAAATCGATGTTTGAAGCAAGGGAGAGAAAGAGCGGCGGAGAGAATGTGCCACTGGTTCAATTTCAAAAAGTAATTTCCACGCTTCTCATTTGAAGGACATCACACACGAAGCGTCGTAATACTCTGCCCTGCAAACTCTTCCAATCACTGGGGCTAAAATCGAGAGAGGGTTTCGAAAATATTCGTAATACTTTTTTCTCGCGGGTGCAACGCGCGGAGATTTATGTGGAACAGTGTCCATGCAGGTGTAATTAAACGTCGAGACAGTGGTGTTGCGCGATGAAACGTGTAGGCATTCTCTGTCTTTGTCTTCAACGGGTGTGCATACAACGGAAACCGAACGAGAGAGAGAGAGAGAGAGATGAGGGAGGAAAGGGCTGAAGCTGGACAGGGTGGCCATAGAGAGAATCCAACGGAGCTTCGGCGTTGTAAACCATGATTGCGTGTAGATTACAGACCACCCGGTAATTGCTAGCGGCCATGCAAAACGCATGACAAAATGTTGCCAGCTAGCGTGAGATCGTGAAAATATATCCGACTCCGAACCATTGTCCGCGTTTTCTTTATCGTTCACGGAAACGGCCGAAATAAATTTCATTAATGCGGTTCCGCGCGCGAAAGAGAATTATTTGTTAAGCTATCGCCGGAGGAAAAAAAAAAAAAGAAAGACACGGAACGAGAGCGCAGCGAGAGAATTGCTGCAAACGTTCGAAACGAGTTACGAATATGCCGCGAAATAAAAAATCGATTCGACGGTCGTCGTTGTCGGTTGGAACATTGTGCGATAATTAATAATAACTGAAGTGGATTTCCACAAAAAAAAAAAAAAGAAAAAAGAAAATAGAAAACGCGAGCGCTGCATTATCGACGAAATCGAAGCAAAGTTCATTTAGCGAAACATTCAGCAACCCTTCTTTCCATCCGCGGACGAGTTTACAAGCGAATTAACGGTACGATTAATGGCCGAGTTGCCAGTTAAAAAAGGCCACTCCCCTTGGCTGGTGGCGCGATCCAAGCGTTTAGCCAGCGGTGCATTTTAATTGGAAGGGGCGCGATGATAAGGGCAGGGAGTAACTATGATGATGCATCCGTGCTAAATCGTATAATCCACAACGGGGTGTCGGAACAATGGGACTGCTTTCGACGAAGGTAGAAGGGTCTATTAAGACAGGAACGGTTGTCTTTACAAAAAAGAGACGGACCTTAAAGCTTGGAATACGACTCGAGTGTGATTGTACTATCAGGCCGCGAGTAGTTAGAATCAGAGCAACGAAGAAACTGGGACGAAACACCTCCTCGTCCCCCATCGTTCTCAACGGGCGCGTGAGATGGAAACTGCCATAATTTCGTTAATTATTCCGAAGCCGCGTCGACCAATTAATTAGGCGAAACCACTGCGTTTCGAAACCGTTCAAAAACCAATATACGAGGCGTTGTTCCAGCGGGAAATAAAAACTTATATAATTTCGGATAGAGTTACGAACTGGTTGCCTCGTTATTTCAGAAATATCGAGAATAACGAAAGGCATAGAAGAGACGTTGATTAAAAAGGTAGAACGAAAAATCTGGCGCTGTCTTTATTCCGTGCATTTATACCTCTTGGTTGCTTGTGCACTTAACTTTCACGATGATTACTTGCCGGCGTCATTACTGGACTTTGACTCTTTGCGAACCGGAAACGGGCGGAGTACCAAGCTATTTGTCCTACTTGGCCTACATGTATCCGTAATGCGTGTAAAGTGGGAGTTATAACTTGTCGTTTTTCAAAGGGACGTTCTCGAGTAGCTTTAAAGCGCAAGGATTTACAAGATGCGAGTTTAAGAAAGTGGCGTGTATACGTTTTTTCGGGAAGTGCTGGGAATGTGCGGTAAAATGGAATCGTGCCTCTTCGCTTAAAACCTTTCATCGCCATATAAAGATTAAGAAATCCAGAGAATAATTTCCCCCGAAATTTCAATGAAATTCTCCTCATCCCGTTTCACGAAGAAAATACCATCTTTAAAGCGATCTACAATTTATAGACCAAAACTTTTTCCTTTGATTCAGAGCGAATTCTGTAATTCCTACCGGTCAATTACGGATCAATCTCGGCGAGTACAATCTAAAGGGTCCAGAAGTGCCGCCGTCGAAAGAAGAGAGAGTGACAAACGCTATCATGCACCCTGGCCACAAATGCGGAAAATACGTGGACGATATTGCCCTCTTGGAACTCGCAAGGCCGATCACTTGGTCGGAGAGCGTGAAACCCGCCTGTTTACCTGTGGCCACAGGAAAACCAGGGTATAGCGCCTTCGGCGGAGAGCTGGCCAAGGCCGCTGGATGGGGTTGGTTTGGCGAAGATAGATCCAAATGTAAGTAAATAATTCCGCTTCGTCCCACAAACTCTTCCTTTTGCCTTGCTAATTCGCTTGGGAACCGAGGGCCGTTGACATTAATTACTTGGCATTTCGTCGCGAATTAATGAACGATATATAAGATCGACTGTAACTCGGCGAGAAAATCGTTAGCTCTACTATTTCCAAGCCTATTTCAAAGCGAATTTCCCAGCGAACCAATAATTTTATCGTCGAATTAAATACGTATAAAGGCAGGAAGAACTTGTTACACGGCACGCGCGGCAGTCGATCTGTTTTCGATAATGATATTGTAAGAGTGGAACACGAAAGTAGAACAGGTGTGCCGCGAAAGTTTTCTGCCAACGACTAAGTAAGCAAATTCTACTTTGGTCGAAATCGCGTTCCACCAAAGTTCCTGCTCGCTGCCTTAAATTAATGGGGCAAACGTCGAGTCGAACTTTGACCAAAAAGGACCCCTCGATGAAATCAAATTTCTGCTCAACTCGAACGCTTCCACATTCACAATTCGCATTCCAGAGGCATTGGAAGCTCTTCTGAATAGACCATGGAGGATATTATATTATACTGATGATTCTTGACACTTTCGTTAATATTCAAACTTTACTAAAGAATATACGAACAAAATTTATGGTTCCCTGTCTTATAATATCTTTCTGTTTCAATTTTCATAATTTATCGAAGATTGTCAAGTTCATCGACTTAGCTTTTAATGTATAATACCTTTAATCAGTTTATTCTAGTTATATGCCGATTATAATCGTTTTGATGAAACTCTTTAAATGTACAATTATTTATATAGGCTCGTAATGTATATGTACGTCTGATACCAGCCACTGAAGAGTTTTCTTTCTTTCGATCTTCAAATATAACTTTCGAACAATAAATATAGAAATCACATTGTGTTAGCAATGTGATTTCTATATAAATAAATGAATTCCCAACAATTGAAACAAAATTAAATCTCGATTTCAAGCGTCCGATTAAAAATCTTTTATCAGCATAGCTACTCATCTATCAAAATTTAAACTATTCTATTCTATTATTTTGTTTACGCAGATAAACGAGCGGACGTGTTGCAGAAAGTAGAGGTTCGCGTGATCGAGAACAGCGTGTGTCGCGAGTGGTACGCGAGTCAAGGCAAGCTGACCCGCGTGGAGTCGAAGCAAATGTGCGCCGGCCACGAAGAAGGTGGCCGCGATTCTTGCTGGGTAAGTGAAATCCTCTCTTTTATCTATCTATCTTCTCTTTTATATACTCTATCTGCTCAAAAGTCTTGGGACACTTTTTACGTTTAATGTTGGGTATTTATAATAAAAAATTTTCCCCTAAAACCTTTGAGCGGAAGTGTATGTGCCCTTGCGTGTATCGATTTTCTTCCCATTCATGTGCAACTGGTTAAGCAGAGGACCGCATGTCACTCGTTCGTGTACGAAATTCACGCCCTGTCGAACAACTGCGACACGAATTTCAATAAATATCCGACGTACTCGCGTAGATGTGCATGCAGTTTGAATTAACAGGCAGAGATTGAACTGGATCTCCGAGCAACAGAGCAAATCGCTCAACCACAAAACAGCTAGAGGGACAGAAAAATAAAAAAGGATGAGGGATTGAAAACCGTAAAAAAATATGTTGACAAAATATTGCGGTCTGGGATAACGTAATTATCGGAACGGGTAACTGCGGGGAAAAAAGGGTTTCCAGGTATTTCCAACTCGATACATTTCATCGGAGATTTACTATTCCGTTCGCGGATCATTTAACGATTGTCTTCATTGAACCAACTCGCATTGTTTTAACGTTTCACCGTTCGCGGTTAATCAGCAATGGATAATCACAATGATTATAAAATAAATTATACAATATTATAGATTATACAATAAATGTAACAATGATTATAAAATATAATTATTGTTACATTTATATTTCTTTAGTTGGCAGGCAAAGGAGTACAAATTGTTAATTTCGCAGAAAAATACTTATAACATTTTAATTTAAAGTGCAATATCAAACCAGATGTTTGATTTTAGACGTAAAAGTCCATTGTACTTTTTTGCTCATCAGAGATTGAATATTATCAGATTATTAAAATGTCCTGCATGAGTAAAATATAAAACCCATGTTTATATTTAAAAAAGTGTGAATTATAATAAATATTAATCTAATAATATGAAATTGGAAAAAAATAAGTTTTACTGTTTGGATTTTCCGTAAAAATATATGATATGTATGTATCCTCTACTAGGCTGATAGTGGCGGACCTTTAATGATCGGAAGTCAGCCTGATAATGTGATGGTCGTAGGAGTGATCTCATCAGGAGTTGGATGCGCTCGACCACGACTTCCGGGTGTGTACACTCGAGTTTCAGAATACATATCCTGGATCACGCAACATGTACTATGATGAAATGAAAATTAAAGATCTCATTCGCTTCATTTCGTACACAAGACTATGTATCGTAGGCATTTTTTGTGAATGTACTTAAAGAAAAAGAATTGTCATAGAATTTTTTTCTTTTTTTAGCAAGTTTAAAACATAGAGACCAATGTCTGAACTACCTTTATTAGAGATTCTTAAGTTCTTGGAAGATTACTTTGAAAGATAAATAATGAAAACTAATATGAAGTGTAAGATACCACTTGTAATATATGTTTTATCGATAGCAATGAATTATTGCTTACAGAACAAAGTTAGCCATTATTGTAAAATATAAATAATTTAGGAGATTCGTCTTTTTATCTAGTCAATATTTATATTTTAATTATTATATAGAAAATAATATATTATAAGCAAACTGCCACGAAAGTATTGTAATCATATAATTAATCGCGTAATTCTGTACAAAATTTTACATTTTACATTTTAATGTAAATTCATCTATTCAATACATCATAATATATTTTATAAATTATATTCTTCTTTGTTTCCTTGGTCTTGGAGGATTGTATGATACTCTAGTATCATCCGTGATAGAAATAACGTTTAGACCTGCTAGCTGGAATCCTTTTATGACACCCTGAATGGATATAAAAATACTTATTAAAAGTACATATATGCAAAAGTTTTTAAAAGTTCCAGATGAAATTCTTCACTTTTCCTTAAAAGTACTGCATGCTTCTGAAGTATAATGTTAATTTTTTATTAAAATAAAATTATACATTTCTACACTTACCATTCTGCCAGGTCCAATTCCTTGTATTCTCAACCTCACTGTTCTGAAGCCTTTGTCAAGCAGACGCTGTGGAAACGTGTAACATATTTATATTAAAATAAAAATTATAGGTTTGCGTTGATATTATTAAGAAATTTTTCTCACTTTTCCAAACGTAACTGCAGTTTGTTGTGCTGCAATGTTAGTACCCTTTTTTGTATTTTTAAAACCTTCTATTCCAGCCGAATGTAACATTATTCCCTTTCCTATAAAAATATAACAATGTTACAATAATACAAGAGTTATAAAAACACTGACTAAATGACACTGTCATATTAAAACTTTCCTTTATAATCAGTAAGGGATATTATTGTGTTGTTAGGAGTTGACTTTACATTAACAATATCTATCTGATTATACGCCTTTCCATCAAACATTTGATATGGCGTAGAAGCATCAGGAAATAATTTTTTTCTGAAATCAACATTATGACAATATTAGTATGATACAGATAACTAACTATAATGAAGTACAGCATATTGCAAAAGTTTGCAATATGAATACAATATTTGTATAACATGGAACACTTACGAATCTGCATCAGAAATAGTGACTGTGTCTTCTCCATCCATAATTACATCTCTTTCTTCTGTAACTCTTATTTTCTGACTTCCCATTCGAAATTGTTTCATTATATTTGAGGTTATATGAATATTTCGGAAACTAGTGTATTTCAAATAAGATAATATCGTACAATTTTTACTAAACACAATCATACTTTTTGTTAAGGATCCTGTTGCAAACTGTAGAGTGGACAAAATCATCTTTATGCACGTATATATTTTCAGTTCAAAACTAAATTAACTCTCTGTATCAAAACAGTAAATGCTGCACTTTAAAGCTCATTTCAATAGGCTTGAAATCACAATCATTTTAAAATTTATTTAAATCCATAAATCAAATAAATATTCAGGAAGAACAATTAAATAACATTCTAGAGTTATATATGTGTGGGCATCTATCTTTACTCAATGATGATATAAAATTTATAACATTGACTAATAGTAAGTATAGTTCTACTCTTTCACCGTTATATGACGCTAGTGTTTAGTGTTCATAAATAGATCAAATTTTCATATAGAAAAAAATTAAGAGGACTGATTTGTGAATTTTTATAGTTGCATTCTCTTAATTAGATTCACAGCTTTCTTCCTATATTGAATCCATTTAATCTACAAAATACGTGTATAAATAATATAATATTTTAACTTAATTTCTTGTAAACTGAATTTGAAATTTGGATCAAAGTTGTTAAAACATAATTAGAGAAGTGTACAAGTCTCATACATGGATATGAATTAATATATATTCGAAAAATATTTTAATCATTAAAAAAACCTATTACATAATTGTATGAATAATAATAATTCAAAACAAAATTTGTATGGCAATATTTTTTACTTAAATTATACTTATGTAATTAATACTGGTTGGTAGTTTTGTTAAGTATTTTCTTTCTATTTTAAGTTAAGAAGCTGCTAAAAGTGTTTTGATGTAGGGATTTTCATGAGATAGAACTTCAGTTTTAAATGTTGAAATTTTATCTTCTAATTCCACATCAGATAATGATTTATCTAAATTCTTGCATTTGTTAATAAATTCTGCAATAAGAATTTCAGCTTCCTGCAACATCACTAATATTATTAAATTATATTAATAATATTTAAGATTTTTACATGTTTCTAACAAGAATATCATTACCTTTATAATATCTTTCTTTTTTTGTGGATTATCAGAACCTTCGAAAACTGAATCTTGGTAATCTTCAAGCTCTGCTTGTTTACGCTTAGCGAACTACAAAAAAATATTAATTTTCCTGTCAAATTTGATTGTCAACATTTTAATTGAAACATATAAATTAAGAAAAGTTTTACCTCTATAACATCTTGTGGGAAATTAGCCATTTTAGCAACATGTATGCCAAAACTTTGATCACATATACCTGGCTTCACTTTGTATAACAAAGTTAATTTATCATCGTCTACAAGAGCTGTAACATGTTGATTTTTAACAGCAGGTATCTCTTCTTCTAATTTAGTTATTTCATGAAAATGTGTCGCAAAAAGGCAAAAACATTTAATTTCTTTTGCTAAGTATCTACAAAAAATTATATTATTATTGTAAATTACATAGAAAAATAAATTTATAATAATTTCAAGATATGATTCATATATTACTCAGCGATTGACCATGCTATACCGCAACCTTCATAAGTAGAAGTTCCTCTGCCTAACTCGTCAATTAACACGAGAGAATTACATGTTGCTGTCTATTCAAATCATATAAAATATAAATATTATATAATCGATATTATTATACAAATATTATCAACTTACCTTTAATATAGCAGCAGTTTCTATCATTTCCATCATAAATGTAGAAAGACCTTTCAATTGAGAATCATCAGCTCCTACACGGGCTAATATACAATCCAATAGTGATATTTTTGCTTTATCACAAGGAACAAAGCTTCCAATATGTGCCATTAAGGCACTGACACCGGCAGACCTTATATAAGTGCTTTTACCTCCCATGTTTGGACCAGTTATAATGCAAAAATGACATTCACCTATAAGTTTAGCAATTATGCTTTATATTTAAAAATAATATAGAATAATATTACCTCTTTTAAAACTGATATCATTAGCTATATAATCCACTCCTTCTTGAATTTCCAAACATGGATGTCGAACTTGAGTAAGATTAAATTCACCCATTTCACTAGGCAGCATTTCAGGGCGAACATATGGTTTATTAGCACTTACAGCAGCAGAAGCAAAGGCAGTTAGGACATCAAGAGATGCTAATACATTGCCAATAGTTCTTATTGTACCATTGTAACCAGCTGTGCAATAGATAATAATATCACGTAAACATGTATTTATTTTATCTGTATATATACATGTATATGAATACATACAAAAATTACACACACACATATATATGATATGCAAAATACCTGCAATTTCAATTATCTCAGCAACAACTTTCTTTTGTTCCATTGTATACTTATCTCTGGCATTAAGATAATTATCATTTAAATCATTTAATTTATTGCTTCGGAAACGTACACCACTTTTATTGGAATCCAAAACAATATACTGTTTTTTATCTCTTAGCACTTTTTCTTCCTTCAATGTAACACGAAAATAATATCCAAACTGTTGATTCAATTCTAGTTTTAATGATTTTCCAGCCTCAAGTGAAAGATCATTGGCAGCTTTACCCAATTGGGATTGTAATTTTGTCTCCATTTCATTCATAGTATTCTTTAATTCTAATATCAATTAATTTATATATAAGAAATATATATATATATATATATATATATTATACTTCAGCATATTTAAAGATTATATACCTTTCAATTCATCGTCAAATTCGGCTCGTACTAAAAAATCTCCTTTTTCGGCAGAATCTAAATCAATTGTTTGTTCAATCATTTGTTGAAATTTGTCCATGTCTTTAATAAGTTCGCTCAAAGGATTAATGAACATCGTTTTTAAAGCTACTACATTAATATTAGAAAACTGTTCTAAAAGTCTAGGCAAATGTGATACACACATGTAAATCCTAAAATAAAATCAATCAACGAATAAAGATATATAATTATATCATATACTGTAAATATATTATTTACTTATAGAGGTCTTGTAAAGTTGCTTTTTTTCTGGCCAATTTTTTTGCAAGCACTTGTAAATCTGGTATACGTCGTAAATGATCTTCGCTAAGATTAGATCGTAATTCATTATCATTTACCAATGCTTCAACAATATCATGTCTTTCTTTTATAAGAGATAGGTCTTTCAAAGGTTGTCTAACCCATTGTGCAAGAAGTCTGTGACCTTGTGAAGTCCTGCATTTATCTAAAAGACCTAAAATACTTGTAGGTGCATTTCCACTTAAAGCAGAAGTATCGGCACGCGGTTCAATATTGAGTGCTTTTATAGCAGCTGAATCTAGCTTTAAGTAACGTGACTCCTTTATTTGATTTATAGTAAATTCATTTAAGTTTCCTTGATCTGATGTTAACTAGTGAAAAATGATCAAATTAAATAAAAATATTTTGTTTTTATCAATATTATACACTTACATCTAAATATTTAATAAGTGCAGAAATAGCTGACATAGCAAAACTTAAATTGGCTTCAGGTAAAGACTGTACATTTTGCTGTTGACCTTTCTTGAATTTTATTAAAGTGTTTAAATCCTGTATAACTGATTCACTAGAGAATACACTTTTTTTTCTTGCAGTAACCATTACATTATTTCGTTCCATGACCTAAAAAGTAAGGAAAAAAAAAAAAAAGAAGCAAACAAATGTTACAGTTATATATTTGACATCTTTGGTTCAATTATTTTATACGAGGAAAATATTTTATCTGTTTACTTGTTTAAGAGTTTGAAATTCATAACTGCCTTCGCCTTGAATTAATAAACATTCTTTAGGAGCAAGAGTAACAACTAATGATTCCAAATTGGAAAATGACTCATTATCTTGAAATTCACAAACAGAAAATGAAGTTGCTGTAGTATCTACACAGCTTAAACCAACAATCTGAAAAAAAAGATTAAGTACAATGAAATTAATTACAAAAACTCTTTTAACAAAAAATTATCACAAGGTCATATATGATCACTTACTCTAGATTTTCCCTCCATTCCTAATTTTACAGCTATGACGCGTACACTAACAGCAACATCATTATTACCAAACAATACATCTTCAAATTGTGTTAAATTACCAGGAGAACCTTTATATTCTAACACCCAATTTTGGTGTTTTGCTGAGCCTTGATTAATATATACTTCTATTCTGTATTGCTTTACTAACAATAAATCCCGTATAAAAGACTCAAAATGATTTTTATTAAGAACAACACCTTCAGTTTTATATGGATCTACATTATATATAAAATTTATTAAATAAGAATCAAATAAATTTCTTAATAATTCTTAATAGTAATAGTAAAAGTTAAATTAGTTAAAGTTAAATTAAACTTACCAGCTCCTATCATCTTACAGACTGATGTAGTTTTAAAAACTTCTTGTGCAGCAAATAAAGCATCACTCCCATGTAATGTATAATAATCTAATCTATTGAAAAATCGTATGGTGGTACTAAGTTTCTGAAATCAATCATTATTTGATTACATACATATTTTAAATCTAAAATTTGAATTAATAATATATAATGCTGTATGATATATTAAGAGATTGGCTATTCAAAATTATATTAAATTTATTGAATTTATCTTTAAATATATTCTTGACCTATTTACGTAAGTTATTTACTTTTATGACTGATATATTCCTAAAATGAAGAATTGTAATTACAATTTTTTAGAAATTTAAAAATTAATTCCTAGAAATGATTTGAGAAATATGCACATTTGCCAGATCATAATTATCACATTTGTTTCCAAGAAAATGAAGAATCTTGTTATATATCTGTAGGTCAATGTCTATCTAAGGTCAAAAAGTCATGATGATATTAATATAATATGAGTTCAAGGAAATCTGTTTTATTGCATAAAAGACATATCAATTCAAAGTACTACATATTATTAATTTGATAAATAATTACATACAATTGATTTTTAATTACTTTTCAAATATATTACAAATTTTTGGAAATGCCACAACAGAAAATTATAAGTTACTTAATAATTAATTACATTAAAAAAATAATAAATACATCAATAATTTTTCATAAAAAAGATTAAAATATTATATATAAATATAAGATATAAAATTCAAAAATAATTTGTCAACATAAAAATTAAAAATTTTTATTAATGATACTGTCTTGAAAATGAATATTATTGTGAAAAGATCAAAGTTCATATTCCAGGAAAGTCAGTAATGTATAGCCTAAGTAGGCTATTAAAATCACTATAAAGAAATTCAATTCATAATATTTAATTATTTTAATATTTTGTTAAATATATTATTATGTGAGTACATGAAATATATAATATAACACAGTCCTTCAAGTAATATTTTGTATAAAATATATTAGAATTAAAAATGTAACATTAAAATATTAAAATGTAATATTTGTCTCAATGATCACTTCAATCAGTTACCTTGAAATTATACCTATTATGGAATAAGAATAAATTAACATATTGCAACAAGGAAATTACATACTGAGAATGACATCATCAATGACACATCAAATGAAATTTACAGCTATTAATAGAAATTATATAATTATTATCAAGAAATCATAAAAGTATATCTACATCTCTCTTTATAAAAAATATAAATAAATATAAAGAAATAAAAGTATTAATATGTAAAACTTAAGTTTCTTTCTTTTTTAATTAACTCATGAAATAGTTGTTCATCATATCACAGATTTTTATAAATAATAAAATATACAATAATTTTTCAATAATTTTAATATATAATAACTTAGTATTACTATAAAAATCAAATGAATCTTCTTCAATATTAGTATAAAATATAAATTAAAAATTGCTAATATTTGTCAGCTTTTCTCTGTAAATCAATAGTCTTACTGTGAATTATTAGTAGTGATAAGTATGTATTTAAACTGGAATAAATGCACAAGAAAACATTATCATGTAGAAATGAAAGAGAATGCTTCCAAAGATATGACAAAGAAGGGGGAGCCAACATAAATGGAATTGCTCCAACTTGCATTTAGTACATATCGATACATAGTGGCAGTCAGATCATCTCACTCATCAATTCTGAACTTTCAATTAAGTGAATTTTGGTCTTTTGCTATAAGGTAATTAAATTTACAATTTCAACTTATTAAATATATAATTTTATTTTTACTATAAATATAATATCTTAAAGCTAATTTTTTGTCTTAATAAATTAAATATAAAATATATTTTGATAATATATAGATTTATTTATATATTTTTCATGAAAAATAACTAAATTAATTTTATATACATTTCTATATATTTTTTCAGAGACTGAATCAATAATATGATGGTACAAAATATTGCCATCCTATTTTTATTAATTACATATGCATCATCTGCACCAAGTGGATGCATAGAATCCTGTACGTCTTATCTTAAACAACATCAAACTCAAATTTCTGGTGATTTGTTACAAACTGGATCGCACTTAGGCCTTGACTACTCAAGACCTGGTACATGGTCTGAACATAATGAGTATAATGTCGACAATGGACATGGAAAAGTACAAGAAGAACGTGGTCAATATATTACAGGTCCAAAAACAGTAAGATATTATAAAAAAAATTACTCCTCTTCTTATAGTACAAGATATCCTAATAGTGAAATATTTCCGGATTTTGAACATGAGAGTAATAAACATGGTGTACATTTACCTACTATTCAAGAAGGTTCCAATTCTCAAAATACTTACAATCAAATGGGTAATTCAGAGTCGGTTGGACAATATAAATATAACAAAATACAAAATCAACAACATACTCAATCGTCATATACCAAAAGTAATATTCAAAATGAAAGGCTTGAAGATCTGGGACAATACAGTGGAAATTCACAAGTGATCCAGCAAGGTGCATCTAATCTGAATACACAAATTTCAAGAAAACCTTATGATACGAATACACAGTCTGGAAATTGGAGTTCAGTCAATTCATATAAAACTGATGGAGGGCATGGTCGTGTATTTGAAGAAGATGGTCAATATGTATCAGGAGCTCAAAAAGTTCGTTATTATAAAAGGAATTATACTTCTAGTTATAGTTCATCTGATGGGATTCCTATTCCCGACAAAACAAAAATTGGAATTCAAGATATTCAACAAGAAATGGAAAAACTTCATAAAGAAATTGGAAAAGGATTCAATCAAATGTCTACAGCAGATGTCATAGGATCCAGTAATATTGGACAAACATATGTTAATACTCATGATTTGTCTACTGATAATATACATAATATAAACAATGATAACTCTAGAGGACAAAGTAGCTACAGGAGTAGTTTATCTACTGCACATACTGAAGAACAGCATTCCTCCCATATTACAAACGACCATTTACCTTATAGAAATCCTTACCAAAATACATATGATGGAAATAGCTACAGTACACATGAAAAACATGAAGAATATGTTAAACAACGTCAACCAATTAATCAACTTATTAATCCTACATCAGGGTATACCAGTATACTTAATACTGGAAATAGTGGTTATAATAGAAATACATTTAGTGGATCAACTTTACAACAACAAACAGATAATTTTCAACAAGCAGAAATGTTAGATGCAGAACAGTCTAGAATTTCACAGACACAAACATTTCTTGACAATCTAAGGAAGAACACACAAAGCCAAAGTAGTGCAATTCATTCAAGCATGCCAGGTGTATCTCATTACAAGGAACATTGGAGTCATACAAAAGAAACATCTATCCCACAGCATTCCATAGATATTACACATATGAACCAACAGAGTGATCAATATACTAATAATCAATATGACAACAGACACAATTTATATCAAGGGATGCAACAACGAGACAATTACTTACATCAATCCAAAGAAAGTGGTTTCACTAGTGATAAAAAAACGTTATTACAAAAATTAGTAACTGGAGCAGACACTGTAGATTGTGATTATAATTCACAATATACACATAGCAACACTCAGCATCAAACAAAATATAAACGTTCTACGAAATATGACAAAGAAGATGAAATGCAAACACACAGTAACTTCAATGATGATTTTACTCAGCAAACAAGAGAATTCGATGATCTCACTCAACAAACTTCTGGAAAACCTGAATTTAATCAGAAATCACAATTATACCAATCTTGGACACCATATACTGCCAATCAACAATCAGAAGATATTACTCAGCAAACAACAGAATATGATGATCTTACTCAACAAACTTCTGGAAAACTTGAATTTGGTCAGCAATCACAATTCTATCAGTCTTCAAAACCACATAATACCAATCAACAATTAGAAGAGTTTACACAAAAAACAAAGGAACATAATGATTTTATTCAACAAACTTCTAGAAACCTTGAACAAGAATCACAACAGTCGAATCAGTCTTCAACAACACATACTGCCAATCAATTAGGAGATTTTATTCAGCAAACAGGTGAATTTGATGATCTTACTCAACAAACGTCTAGAAAACTCGAACTCGGAGAGGAATCACAACAATTCTCTCAGCCTTGGAGATTACATATTGCCAATCAAGAATTAGATGGTCTTATCCAGAAAACAAGAGAATATGATGGTCTTACTGAACGAACTTCTGGAAAAATTGAATTTGGTGAACAATCACAAGACTGGATACCACATACTACCAATCAACAATTAGATTTTACTCAACAAACAGGAAAGTTTGATGATCTTACTCAACAGACATCTAGAAACCATGAACTCGAACAGGAATCACAACAATTCTATCAACCTCAAAAACCACATATCAGCAATCAAGAATTGGATGATGTTACTGAGAAAACAAGAGAATACGATAGCCTTACTGAACAAACTTCTCGAAAACCTGAATTTGGTCAGCAATCATATCAGGGTTGGATACCACATACTGCTGATCAACAATTAGGTCTTAGTCAAGAAACAGGAAAATTCGATGATCTTACTCAACAAACGGGAGAATTTGATGATTTTACTCAACAGAGATCCAGAAACCATGAACTTGTACAGGAATCACAATTCTATCAACCTCAAAAACCACATACCAGCAATCAAGAATTAGATAATCTTACTGAGAAAACAAGGAAAAATGATGACCTTACTCAACAAACATCTGGAAAAGTTGAATTCGGTCAACAATCACAACAATCCCATCAAGCTTGGGATTTACAGAGTACTATTCAACAATTGGAAGATTTTATTCAAAAAACTAAAAAATCTGATAACTTCGAACAACAAAGTTTTAGTCAAGAAACACAACACTCTCATCAACCTTGGAATCTACATAATACTATTCAACAATTAGAAGATCTTATTCAAAAAACTAGGAAGTCTGATGATTTTACTCAACAAACTTCGAAAAATCTTGAATTTGGTCAAGAATCGCAACAATTCTATCAGTCTTCAAAACCACATAATACTAATCAACAATTAGATCTTACTCAACAAACAGGAGAATTCAATGATTTTAATCAACAAACTTTCGGAAAACTTGAATTTGGACAAGAATCACAACAGTCGAATCAGTCTTGGATATCACATACTACCAATCAAGAAATAGAAGATTTTACTAAAAAAACAGGAGAATTAAATGATTTTACTCAACAAACTTCTGGAAACATTGAATTTGGAGAGGATTCACAACAATTCCATCAGTCTCAAAAACTACATACTGTCGATCAAAAATTAGATCTTACACAAAAAACACAGACAAATGATGATCTAACTCATCAAACTTCTGAAAAAGTTGAATTTGGCCAACAATCACAACAACCCTATCAAGCTTGGTACTTACAGAATACCATTCAACAATTGGAAAATCTTATTAAAAAAACTAAAGAATCTGACAACCTTGCACAAAGTTTTAGTCAAGAAACACAGCAATCTCATCAATCTTGGAATCTATATAATACTATTCAACAATTAGAAGATCTTATTCAAAAAACTAGAAAGTCTGATGATTTTACTCAACAAACTTTGAAAAATCTTGAATTTGGTCAAGAATCGCAACATTTTTATCAATCTGAGAAACCATATAGTGTCAATCAACAATTAGGAAGTTTTACACAAAAAACAGAAGAATCTGATAACATTAATCAACAATCATCTGGAAAACTTATGTTTGGTCAAGAATCAGAGCAATCCTTTTCAACTTGGAAGCCAAGTTTGTCTCAACAAAGTGAAATATTTGTACAACCAGGAGATAATTTGCCAAAACCTGCAGAAAAACCTAAACCAAGATCAAGATATTCAAGACTTGGATCAACAGTTAATTCGCAGCTACCAAATCAAAATCAGAAAAATATAAATCTTACTGCTGGAAATATAGATGTTTATGAGTTACCACCAGAAGTGAATATAGAACATGATGTAGGTAATGATAAGAATCAAAATATCAGAGGAGATCAGGGACAAGGTAAAGATGTTTCTAACAATTTAAAACCACAAACTGGAAGTAGTATATATGATAATGTGGATCCAGTAAATTGGTTACACAAATCAAATGATGCAACCGTAGGCTTGCAATGGCATTATACATATCATCCAAGTGATCAAAGACAATTTGTACAACAGATAGATCAGAAGAATAAGGAAAATCTGCAGCAGCAATCAACTCAAGCACAATTTTCTAATTTACAACAGAATTTCAATCACGAAACACAAAATAAATATATACTAGAGAATTCACAACAAGAATCTCAAAATTATGCATCAGAACAGGGAATTAAATCTACAAGAAAACCATTTCGCTATATTCAAAAGGAAAATAAATTAGTATCTGATCAACAAATAACTGAAAATGAAAATTTTCAAAAGCATACAGAAACTGCTTCATCTGAATTTAAACTACAGCCAAGAATTTTGGAAGTTTATGGAGGTGGACAATATGATCCTGCACATAGTGAAGATATATACTCAGGAGTAACAATAAACCCTAGTGCTACATTACCACCAGAAAGTAATACAGATCCATGGGATATTCGAGAAATACCAATAACTACAACAGAATTAACACTTCCACCATTACCTGTAGAACCTTTAGACATAAATGATACTACTGAAACACCACATCGATCATCTGTTTGGTCAAGAATTGGTCACAAAATAACAACTACTTTTGATAAAGCTAAAGAAAAGGCTAGAAATATTTTTGGATAAATACAGCTTTTAACCATTTTAACTAATATCTATTTATAAGTAATTTTTAATAACATAAGTTCTTGATAAACTTTGTTAAATATAAACTTTTATCTATCAGTGTTAAATAATATACTATTATTGTTAAAATTGTTAATTTAATAATATAGTATCATAGAAATTTATTATTATGAGATTATATATTCCATTTGTTATTTAAATAAATGAATATGTTTTTTAAATTGCTTTTACTAAATATCACAAAATCTCTATTGTATAACCTCAAATAAAGTGAAGTATAATAAAGTACAGAGAAATAATTAATAATGAAGCAGATATATGTTTACTTACTTCAGGTAGATTTTTAAAAAATCTAACAAAGCTCTGTTGACTTGCTGGATCTAGAATATATAATTATTTATAAAGTAATGAAAACTTTAATTTAAAAAATTATATTGTTATACTAACCCATACTAAATTGTTGATTTGGTTGAACAGCCATGATCTTATATGAAGAAAGATATTAGTACTTTAAGAACTACACTTTAAGAAACAAACAATTTAAAAATTAAAATAAACGCTATATGATTTCGTGAAAATACCTTCAAAAAATTTTTGTAAAATATACATTAAACATCTACTCAACGTTTTCCCGCAAAAATGATTGATACCACAATATTAGTAATATATAGATTGCGCACTATAAGTTATTCGGTAATAGTCGTTCTTTAATTTCATTGGTCAACTGAAATTATCGACGATTGTAAATTTCTATTCGCACACCCTTTTCAAAGTTATATAATTAATGCAATATACTTCAATAGACAAATCGTTTATTTTGTTTTAAGTATCGCTAGTATAATATATAATAATCCAATTTT
Organism: Tetragonula carbonaria; assembly: GCA_032399595.1. Classification (NCBI taxonomy): domain Eukaryota; kingdom Metazoa; phylum Arthropoda; class Insecta; order Hymenoptera; family Apidae; genus Tetragonula; species Tetragonula carbonaria. The sequence goes on along the minus strand of JAUCRC010000012.1, from coordinate 3,742,686 downwards.
TTATAATTTTCTAACAATATATTTTCTGTTCTCATATTGTTTTCGTATTATATAAGTTGTGCAGTGTATAATAACAGATTAATTGTATAAAAAAGTTAAATTATTATGTAGTTATGTGTTTTCAAATTTATGTTACATGAAGTCAAGAAAGTATTCACTAAGTGTACATATATATTATTCAAAATATATAGGTATATTTTTCAATATCTCTCAATATCTCATCAATTATTTGGTAAGTTATAATCATATACAACATATATATAATTTCTTTTACAATATACTGCATAATTATATTGAATAAAATCGATATTTACTTCAAACCTTTCTAGCGGGTATTTTAAATTTAAATGCTTTCTGAGAATTTCAATGTTTTTAAAATCACATTGAAAATTCTTTTGAATAATTTGTAAATGTATTATTGATTTGATTTTTGAAAGAATTAAATTTAATATTCGCTACAAATATGATTTGTATATAATTTTTGAGAAAATTCTATTAATTTACTTTAATAGGAATGAATTATTTGTTTATTTCATAAATTAATATTGTACAACTTTTTGTAAAAGATTATTATTCAATCTTTCAATAAAAGCTAAGAATTTCTTGAAGTTTTGTTTAATATTTTATTAGTATTTGGTCATTAATGTTTTAGTAATTAATGTTTTAACTAACTGATTATGGTGAAATATTAGAGAATAACAAAAGATAATGTATATTAATAAATATAAAATTTTTAACTCAACATTGCACGTGAAATATTCTACTTTTTAAATAGATTAATCAGTAATCCTATTGTTGTAAGTTAAACCTAGTTCTTATCATTTGACGTCTTATCATTATGATAAGAAGATATTTATTATTTCGTAAGTTAAAATCTGTACATAAAAGATACTTCATGTCTTCTATGCTGAATGACGTGCAATCTAACGAGCAACAATAAATATCAATCATCGTGCATTTACACCCTATCACAGGACTGATTGAGTGTAAAATGTGCTTATTGCGTATACCTTCCTACAATTCACTTTCCAAGTTGCTTCATTCGTGAACACATCGTGAATTTTACGTTTATGTTTGGAACCAATATTCTTGAAAAAAATAATTTGTTTTACGAGTTTTATTATTTAATGGTTTCCACGAATAAATAATATATTTGTAACTATTATTTATTTTTTTTTTTCAATTTTATACTTGCTAACTTAATGGAGAACGTCTAAAAAACTGAAACATTCTTTATTAAAGTAAGTAATTTATATTTTAAATATACATATATATAAGGTACATTATTCACATTATTTCAGATTTATTTTTTATTCTATGTTTAACATATAAAAGATAGAAGTTTTAATATTCTGTTTAAAAATTTTTAGGACTAAAATAGAAATGGATAACAAAGATGCTGTGTTGATGCCGGGTCAACGAATTCGTCCACCGGGCAACATTCAAGTCTCGCAACTCTTAAAGGAACTTTATGGTTTGAAAGCGTCGAGTGTAACCGAAATAAACGCGTATGACGATAGAAACTATCACGTAATTTGTGAGGAATCACATACGAATTCTCATATGACGACTATCAGTAAACATGGCTACGTTTTGAAAATCATCAATTCTTTGGATTCGCAGAAGACACACGTGATTGAAGCACAAACTGAAATGTTACTGTTTCTAAATCAACGAGATATTAATTGTCCCTTACCGGTAAAAAATTTACATGGATTATATTATAGTTTGATCAAGTTGAATATCGATGAATGCACCGACAGTTACGCCGTGAGGCTGTTGGTTTATCTGCCTGGTGAACTGTTGCACCGTGTTCCAATTACTGGGGAATTGCTTCGAAACGTAGGCAGGTTCACGGCCAAACTCGATAATGTTCTTACGGGCTTCTCTCATCCAGCTTACGACGATCACAAGACTTTGTGGATGTTGAACTCAGTGCCGAAGTTGCGCCAATTTACTTACGCTGTGGAAAATGTATTTGAAAGGGAATTGGCGCATCAGGTGATATCAGCCTTTGAAAAGGATGTGCTTCATACCACACTGCAGCTAGAAGAGGGTATAATACACGGTGATTTGAACGAACAGAATTTCGTGATGAGCCCGAATGGCAAAGAAATAGCTGCCGTGATCGATTTCGGCGATTCACAGCGGACATATCTGATCTTTGAATTAGCTATCGCGTTGTGTTACATGATTTTACAAGCTGGCGATGTGGCAATGGGTAAACACGTTATCGAAGGTTACCAGGATATTAAGAAACTGACAGATCTCGAGAAGAAGATCTTAAAAGTTACCGTTTGCGCGAGAATTTGTCAGAGTTTGGTAATGGGCGCCTATTCTCATCTTCATGATCCACAAAATGAATATCTGCTTATTACGCAGAAATCGGGATGGGCTTTATTAAAGAAACTTTGGCCTCTTACTCAGGACGAAGTTCTACAAAATTGGGGATTGTCGAACTGAAGTTTTTGTACACCTTTGATTCACTATCATCATCAAATTAATTTAAGATCAGTTATTGTATTGCACCTATTGTCAATTATACAAGCAATAAACATAAATTTATATCACAATAGAATTGAATCCATTAAGAAATGAATTAATACTGTGCAGTGATATATCCTCTGGTTTTATTCGTATTTAGGCAGTTACATATTTACATGGATATAATGAATAATAATGCTCTTCGTATAATAGTGTAGAATTACTTTACATAACTAGATCGTGATATATACAAAAATTCAGATATCGGAAATCAATTCATGGGAAATCGAGTATTGGTAGACAATATTAAAGAAACATATACTTCTGGTGATTAGTTGGATCGATTAGCAATTACTGTGGACTTAAATTCTAACTAAATATTCATCGAAATATATCGGTAATGTACAGAATTTATTTATAAATATACTGTAAGACAATATATTTCGATTTTGCACAATACACTTATATCTGCGTTTAAGGTGGTGAAATCATTTTTATTCGCGTGTGCTTTTATATTACTTAATAGCTCGTAATATATATGTAATATATAATATATACATATACACATTATACATATTATATATATTATATATTATACACACATATATACACACACACACACACACATATATATATTATTTTTTTATCTTGATTTCAATAATATACTAATTTATTTATATCTCATTTCATTAACATCAGTTCGTTTTGGCAAACTGTCTAGCTGTGTTGAGGCAAATTCGTTGATAGCGAAAATCTGTTCACAATATCGTAGAAAATAAAGTTGACGTAAATCCAAATAATTGTTTAAAACAAAGGATGAATATCTTATACAAATATTGGATCACATTTTCGTTAAAAATTCAAATGCACTTAATAAAAAAGAAACTAAAGAATTTACAAAATTAAAGATAATCGTGATATGATTACGCAATATAGACACGATCATTTTTGCAACCGCGTGATCAGAGGCACACAAGTAAATTTCTTCTCTGCCGTTTTGATCTAACAATGGAACGTCATGTTAACGAATTTTCGCCAGAGGTTATTAACAAAATAGTATATTACAGTATACCTATATACTTTATTGCTTAGAATCTATTGGCTTACGTACGCCTCGCGAGGCGCTTATAGGCGCATAATAATTCATTTATAACTTATGTTGTTAGTAACTTTTATACTTCATCATTCGTTAACTTAACATTTTCCATTTAATAATTTATATTACGTATCGTCGAACCTAGAAGTAACGTTATAATAAATATACTCCTGTGAAAACGTAACGAAACGCATGTAACACGGAAGGGTGCAGCGGAATGTGTGTGAAGATTCTTTGGGACGTAAGAAATAGAAAATGAATTCCTCGTTTCTCGCAAACGTCCGACGGAAACGGTGAAATTAATATAGAAGAAGTGTGTATTATATCTCAGTCTTCGATAAAAATGATGGTGACGAGAACCGGGCGCGTTTTTGAAACGTGAACCGAGATAGATCGATCGTGCGTTATAGAAGAAATACGTGTAAAAAAATAAAGCCTCGAAGAATCAATTTTTTTTGTGCTACCCTTTACAGTGCGATCGAGGTCACTGTTCCGTTCACCCCTCCCCACCCTTCATTTAAAATTTCAATAGCTTTGCAAAGCTCGTCTTTCGTAACACCAACGTTAAACGAACTTCTCAACGTATCGTTCCACGACAGCAACACGTCGCAGTAGCTCCTTTTAGGATATAATTATCTCTTCTCTAATATTTCCGTTTTTATTGAACTTCAACAATATAATTTCTTAACTTGTTGGACGAATGCCGGGATCCCTTTGTTCTTTCCAGGGGTATGAGCGTGCGCAATTAGGAGTCGTGCCAAACTACATGTGATACACGTCCGAGAATTATAGCTTTAATTAGCACACAATTAGGAATTAGATTCTCAGTGAGTGCAACAAGAATCTAACGTTCAGACGCGAACATGGTTCGCTCTAGGGCACGGAGAAAGGATAGGGGGACATTTACCAGCGGAAGTAATTTGGTCGATACCGTTTCTTCAATGTGTCTTACATATTTTGCAGTTCGTAGTTTCATATGTGATCTTTTATTCTTACATTCTTTCAACAGTCAAGCATTTTAAGGAGCGTTTTTCGGCAAACATTCGCGAAGATTAATCTTCGACTGATGTTGCCTCGACTGACATTCTCCTCGCGCGCACCTCTCATTACATTAATTTTTATCTAGAGCATTTCTTTCCATATCAACAACTGCTGTCGATTATTTGAATCTAGCGACACGATTGACAGCATTGTTTTTGATAGAGGGGCACCTTGCACATATTCATCGCTTTCACTCTGCTACATAACTGCGAGTGATCTTTGCAGTCATCTGGAAGAGCAACAATCACTTTGACTTATTATTATAAAATTGTATTCGTCTATAGATTCTAGATTTTTATATTATATTTTACCAGGTGTTTGAGGACATGGTGGACCTCTACAAGTCTTCATGACAGGAGGTCGTGGAATGTCTCTGCATGCATTACCGGCTGGTTTTTTTGTGCCATACCAAACACACTGTAGAATTCTATATTTGATACCGTCTTCTTCACATGTCGCTGTGCACTACAAATATTTTCTTAAATTACTAACGTTCTGTTTTAGACAAATAAAAAGATATTCAATGTTATTTAATTAATATACCTCAGACCACTCTCCAACCCTCCAGACACCCTTGCAGGCATCGTTATAACACTCTTGCCTCTGAAGAGGTCTAGTAGTATCATCACATTTATTGGGATCAAGTAACGTGATATTCTGTTGGCCGTTTTCCATATCTTCGACCAAACGGCAAGTGACATCGCGCCTCTGCATTGCAGTTTTCCAATTGAAGCACCTAGATGTTTCACACGGAGTCCATTCTGTCACGTGCCATTGGGGGCATTTACCAAATCCACATGGTCTGACCTTCTGAGGCACCGCATGTCCAGCATCTTCGCATAATGTTGCTCCTATAACTGTTCGAGGTGGTGTACGAGTTGTGTTGCCAATTGGTTTCGCTGCACGAACAGTGCACTGAGCTCCTCGCATCTTGATAAAAAAAAAAAAAAAAATGAAATTGCACCTTAACTTTTGTAATTTGTTTATTTTCGATTAAAAATTAGCCTTCCAAAATTACCTGAAATCCACTTCCCCCACAAGTTTGGGAGCACTTTGACCAATCTGTCGTTATCCATTCAAAGACCAGTTCCTCCGTAGTATCTGTGCATTTCATATATTCGAGAAAATATAGTACAATTTGAGTAACATTGTTTCATTATTTTAGAAAAATAAATCATAATTACCTAGGATACTAAAAGATGCGATCGTAGAATCGAGAGTGGCATTTGATCCAGCAGTGATAGCTCCAATAGTGTCCAAAGATCTGTTCGTTTTCTGCATTTCTTCACTAGCCGAATGTTCTTGAAAATCCGTCGTCTCTTCCGACGAATTGTTACGATCTTCTCGATTTCGTGACAAATTCTTTATACTCTTTTCCATTTCCTCGGATCCTCGATCCTCCGTCAATGCCAGGTCGATCAAATCGTCTTCCAAATCCCTTGTTGTCGCTGCTCGACTAATACCACCGTCGTCAACCGTGTCATTTTCAACGTAGATTCTCCGTTTTTTCATCTCTTCCTCAAAAATTTCCCCGTAATCTTCCGTCTTATTCAAAGTTTCCGTCTTCTCGTTATCGGTGTCTGGCTTTTTCGAAACTATGTCAGTTTCTTTGAGCGGCATCGTAGGAGAAACATGATGTTCGCTTTCAGAACTGTCGGCCTCCTTATCGTGTGAGTCTTCAAACTTCTGTGTGCTGTGCTTCGAGTCTGAGATATAGTATACTTCCAAACCAATATTATCAGAGTTAGTCGCCAAGTTGACAGATTCTTTATTATTTTGATTCTTAGGTGTGGAACTCCAGTGGTTCTTAACTTCTGACGTACCGTGCCATTGTCTTTTGACATTTTTCAGAGATTCTTCGATATAATCCATATCAGTCCTCGTTGGCGTGACTGTGTTATCATTGCTCGCAACAGGAGTAATCTTCACTGGATCACTGTGCTGCAATCCAAATATAGACTCGTCTAAATCGTATGGATCCACGTCGATGAATATTCTTTCTTCGTCTGGGCCAAAAGTCTCGTCTGGGATAGCGGTGTTACGGTATAGGGTATCCAAATTGTCCTCCACGCTTTGATATCTCAAACCAGGATTTCTTTCAGGTATGGTGCGCTTTGTTGCGGCTGCATCTTTTCTCGCTTCGTCGATGAACGCTACTGGAGCTGTTCTGTGAGCTCTTCCCGCGGTGCTGTCGCTTTGAAACGGCCAATATTCCTGTTGGGAGATTCAGTACAGATTTTACGTATCATGTCGATATGCCTAGAAAATCATCGAGAACATGATGTGTTTTTTGACTGAGACAGATAATTTTGTTAGGCAAAACCGTATGGCATATGATGTCAAAAAAGTGCACTGATCCTGATTTTAGTCAGATCGTTTAGATCGTCTCACCTTTAACGTCGATATAAAGTACGTTAAGTGCGGCACAAGAGTAGAGGCACTTGAACTCGAGGGTGCGGTCGATTCCACGGATTCGTGATACCCTGGCTGATACGTTAGATCACAAACATCCACCACCACACAAAATTAATCCATAATACAGAAGGCATGAAGATAAAGAATCGTCGACAAAATGATTAATTCATCATGCGGTTATTCATTCAGAAAATAAAAGATCGTGAGACAGAAGAGAGGATTTCAATTGAAATCTTGTTTGTCCCGTAATTTTTACCTGATTCAACGAAGTTATGGTGTGTTCTTTGTGTATCATCGTGGAATCTGGCGGTGTCGGACTGGTTTTCTGCTTCTTCTGATGCGGCTTTCTCGTTGGTTTGCTAGGCGCCGCTCGTTCGTGACTCAGATCTTCGCTGTCGATGGGAACAAATCGGTTTCCATACGCGGCTATTAGAAGATCGATCGAAGTTAAGTTAAAATCGTCAGGATGCAACGTGCGGGGATGAATTTTTCATTGAAAATTCGCGATGCAAATCCACCGTATTAGATGAACCTGTGATTCTTACCTGCTCGATCAGTGTATAGACTTTCGCCCGAATTAGCTGGCGCTGAGTCCAAATTAGCGTTTCGTTGTCGATGGACGGAATTGCTCAGTCGTAAATATTCCTCGCTGCTAATTTGTTCTTTCGAACGAAATTTTACGATCAGGTGCGTTTCCGCGTGAGAATTTCCCGCTGTAATACACGGATTAACGGTTACGTCCACTGTTTTTTTTACAGCTTTATCGATCCAGTTATTTACCTATACATGCGTAAACACCAGCGTCGGTGGATGTTATGTCGTTTATCTTCAATGCACCCTTCCTACTGATCTTGTACTTCCTCGATTTTCTCAACTCCTTGTTATCTTTCGTCCACGCGATCTGCGCCCTAAAAATATTTCGATTTTGATATCGATGTTTATGTAGGCGTTTGTTTCTTTATTGAATTGTACCGGAAACTAACTTGTCAAATTTTCGAACGGGGCAGCGAATCTTGATGGAGGATGTGCCTTGGAATACCTTCGCGACACCACCGATTTTCAAGTCGACCTTCGCATTCAAGTCTGTCTGATTGTACGTTGTGTTTTGACTGGTAATTATAGGCAGAGAGCCCGCGTCCATGTCATGGCAGGCTCTGGTGTTGCAAGGCTTCTCTGAGGAGGGTTTTGAAGGCGGGCATTCACGATCCTCTCGACTCTGCTTACGCCCCTGGGCCATTATTTGCTCGCAGGTCACTTTGCGTTTCTTCACACCTCCTCCGCAAGTTTTCGAGCACTGAAACCACCATTGACTCGTTTTAACAACCTCTTTCCTCGAGGAAATAATTCCTATTCCTGTTCCTTGAAATCGAACTAAATTCCATTTAATTGCGAGCGAGAAATTATTATTTTTACGAATATAATTAAAAAAGAGGTAATAATTTTACATACATTTCGTACAATTTTCCACGTGTCTATCAAATTTCTCACAGATGCATCAAAATCTACAGTCGAGTAATATAATCGAACAGGTATGGTTGTAATAACAATCTTGTTGAAATTCAAGAAACGTTGAATTGAAACGATTTAATTGCGACGAGTCCCGTCTCGAACGAGGTGATCGTATCATTTAATTCACTGAACAGAGGTAAAGTACCTTACTCCATTTGCCTGTACTCCATTTAACCGGGCAATCCCATACATTGCAGTATTGTCTATCCGCTGGTGGTGGCTGCGGGCACATGTGGTTTGGCACAGGAACCATCTTACCTGTGCCGCGTATCACCTCGTGTATGCACGTGACGTCGCGTGTCTGTATACCTATCCCGCACGGGCTCATGCACGGTGAAAATTCGCTGAAATTCCATCTGCGGGCAAAAATCGATCGTAATGACCGGCTAATTGCGAATAGAGCAATACTTCGATTGATTGTACGCTGTTTTTATTAAATCATCCAATGAGTTTGTACCGCGATCACTAGTACGGTTTATAGTGTATTTTATCTTGTACAAATTTGTATAGAATGACACGAGATCATTGTTTCGCTCGTGGAATAGTTATTTTATTATTAAGCAAATAAGTTTCAAAAATTGATATTTTACTGTAAAAAAAAAAAAGTAAGAATGGAACAAATTTATTGGACAATCTAATAGATTAAAAGTTGCGGAATTATAATTAATTTTTATAGCTGAAAATGGCAACAACTACGAGCAATATAAGATAGTGACAATAATAGTGTAAAAAAATGTGTTTGATCATTGATTTGTTACCTAGGAGGGCAGGGATGGTCGTTGCAAACTCTTATCCGAACTTCTGGTTTGGTGTCGGCGGTGCAGAGAAATGGCATGACAGTTTTTCCGGTGTCGTCTCGCACGCAGTTCACTATCAGTTCCTGGGAACCTGAAATATCATCGTACGATGAAAAAGTAGCGCGAAATCAGCAGAATTGATCGCCGAACTGAAAGTGGAAAGGACATTGGTGTTTCCTTCGGCGTCGAAAAGAGAGTCGATACGAGGGAATCGTACGACTTTAATCTATCGGTCCGACGCGATATATATATTCAATTGGCTAACTCGTCGCCGAGCATCATTAATTGTACAATCGCGTCGAATTATCCCAGCTAATTAAGCGCTCTATGCGGAACGTAGCTAGAGATTCGTTCCGTTAAGCCTCACTGATCTGATCCCTGATAATTCCCTGACTTACGCTTGCGGTTGATTAGGGTTGGTGGAATATAGTATTTACAGAACGGCAGACAGATAATTCGGTTAAAAGGATTTCCCTCAAATATATAGGTCACGTGGCAATACTTTCGATCGAATTAGCAGTGGCATTTGATTATCGCTTTGCACGCGTACCTTTCGACGAGGAAACGTCACACAGTTTTCGACGTTTCTTCGCGAAGTCGAAGCGCGATCAAGAAACGCCCCGGTGCTTGCCGCGTCGTGTCGCTTTTGAAGTTTCTTGTTTCCCCTGTGAATTTGCATTCCATTTCCATCCCGTTAAATTTCAAGTCTCGCCGGGGCGTGTCCCAGTTTTACTTTGGCGCGCGCGATTCGCCAAATTTCTTTACAACACCTGCCAACAACCGCCGCGGCGCTTACACTCGTTTAATTTCCATTTCCGTTGCAAAGCGTGTTAGAGAACGGATATATGCCTTACCTCCGAGGCAAGTAGCGCTGCATGGTGTGTAGCCAGCTTCCTTCCACGAGTAAGTGGTCTGCACGTCGCTTCCTGGAGCGACCTTGATACCAGCGTCGTAGCCACTTCCGCTGGAGCCTCCTGCGGATGATCTGTAGGTATCGGTGAGACTTGGCTCGGCGTATCCGCTATCGCCGACAGTATCGATGCCGTAAGTCAGACTATTCTCGATTACATTGCACGGCGGCATTATGCATTTCTCCTTCTCGAGCGGCTTCGGTCCTGAACACTGTCGATCCGGTAGATCGGCCACCGTCTGACTGAACTCGAGATATATCTTGCAACGGACCTCCCGATGTCTGATACCCTCGCCGCAGGTGACGGAACACGGTGACCACTCCTTCGCGATGAACCTGGAGGGTCGTTCGTTTGATGATTCGGCTTCGATACGGCCCCCAAAACGGTCCCTTCTTTTCGGAGTTCGTTTCGACGTTTTCCTACACGAAGCTCGTAATTGTGCTCGACTTCCGACCGATTTTTTCGGGAACACCAAACTTCGGGAAACTCTACTGTCGCATTTCGCAATAATTGACTGAGGATTTGTGTCGATACGGAATCGAATTAAATTTTATAAATTATTAAATTACGTAGTATCTCGTAATTATTATAGGTAATATAAAATTTCTCAAAGCTTTTCGATTTAAATCAGTGACTCGACGGTTTGAGATCCAAATCTTAATTTTAGCGGCCAGACAAACAAATATCGAGGGAATCCCGAAATATGTAAAAATGGCGTTTCTGCGCGTGTTCCGATATTCCGATTTTCCTTCTTTTATTCTCCGGGAGTCGTCAAACGACACGAAGTTCACTCTGCACAGAATTTATTGGCTTCCACGACCATTCGTAGTTGATGGAGCGATCCGTACGTCTATCCTGTCATCGATTAGATCGGATAAATAACTGCCGGTTATTCCAGGATTACGTTAAAAACCGCGCCTTCCATTGCCCACCCCTTCTGTTCGACGCTATTCAATCGGGCCATTCAAACTTATCCGCGAGTACCTACTTTTGTCCATCAGTCAATGACTTCTTGCTGACAACGTTTTCAATTTGCTTTCGTGTATCAGCTAGCTTGGATCTATTTCGATCGCTGTACAAACACAAACGCTCTGTGCGTTCCGAAACTGAATAGTAATTCCAATGAGCAATATCGTGGAACGCAGCAATGTACGAATTTTTATTCTTTGCAAATGGCAAATTAACTTTTTCAATTTATTTTTTCTTTTTTTTTTCGTAGGTATAAATATTTTTATTTCGTTTCGTCGAGAATTCACCGGCCAGTGTTATCTTTCACTGACGAGAGACGCGATTCTTGTCCACGAAGTGGAATCTGGGTAAAGCTCGTGTAAAATTCGTCCGTGGTACGGGTACCGAGACAGACAAAAGAGAGAGAGAGAGAGAGAGAGAGAGGGAGGACAGTGCTACGGTTTAAATTATGCATGCGAAGCCTACGAGGGTAACAGTGGTATAACGCAGGCCAGAAAAAGGAAAGAAGAAACAGAAGAGAGCGAGAGAAAACATCGTCGTAAAATCGTGGGGGGCAAAGGAAACCAGCGTAATAGTCTACGTAATATCATCGTCGTAAGTCTAAGCTAATGCTTGTTCTACGGCATTCGCGTTATGCGCTAATTAAATCACGGTAAATCTCGTAATCTCCATAAATGCATTAGGAGCAACAGCCAGGAAAAAGTTAGCTAAGAAACAGGGAGATTAAGCTCCCGGAATTTCAAGCGAAGAAGAGATATTTAATTTGGAACTGTTGCGCGTCAGCGGGAAACAGGCCTGTCGCGCGCTGGTTGCTGTTACATTTCCCAAGTTCTTATTATTTTCATTTCACCGTGTGAAAGAAAGAATGGGCGCGCGCAGCCCATCACACACACACACACACACACATATATATATATATATATACGAAAACATGATAAAACAAAGGACCACGCGTGTCATTACGTTACAGTGTTACACGAGCATTTTGCATTTGCCGCGAGGCAAGCGATGTTCTCGCTGACGCGCCTACGCAATGCCAAGATAAACAGAAAAATCGCTATACGCTAAAAAAAAAAAAAAGAAAAAAAAAGAAGAAGAAGAAGAAGAAACGAATCTGGAGGAGGATTTGTCTAGCCTAAAGTTAAGAGAAACGAAACGATGAGAGCGAAACAGTCGATGAGGAAGGCGGAAGGAAGGAAGTGAAGCGAAGAAGCGTTCGGGTGGTAAGTCATCGTGGACGTTGGATAGAAGACGGAGACATCAAATGCTTCTAAAACTCGCTTAAACTCTGATTTCGTTGGGGGAAAGGAGAAGCGTTCTCGGACTTCGCAGCTTTGCGGTAAGTTACAAAAGCGTGCGAAGAATCTATGAGAGAGAGAGAGAGAGAGAGAGCACGGAGCATGTGGGGATGGAGAAGAGGGTATTGACCGTGATGGTGGTGGTGGTTAACAAGGAGAAACAGAGAAACATTAAGCAAAAGGAAGAGGGAGAAAGTTTCACGTCGGTTTGCTCCTCCTTGGAAACGACAAGCTGCTGGAACGGGGTAGCAAGAAGGACGGAAAAGGTAAGAAAAGAACTCGAAGAAGAAAGAGAAACCGGGGAAACAGATACATATAGGAGTGAAAGAGAGAAGGAGAATGGGTGGCTGCTAGTGAGAGGAGAGTCGAAGAAGTTGGAAGAAAATGAAAACGAAGAAAGAGAGGGGAAAGAGAGAGAGAGAGAGAGAAATACGTAGAAGAGAGTTAAAGTGATAGAGAGTAGAAAGAGACACAGTAATGGGATACCTCAGATACAACCAGCCACAGGCAAAGTAGATCGTATATCTGTCAGGACAGACCAATTGACGTCAAGAAATGCTTTTAAGAAGGAAGATTTTCTATCTAGCGCTTGTACGGGTTTTATTATTTTGTTCAAAAACGACGGGGAGGGGGGCGAGGGGGGAGGGGGTCAGCGCAACGAGAAGCTCTACGAGGCGATATCGTGTATAATACTGTAAATATCTAGCTACGAACCCGACCTGAACCCGACCGGTTGAATATAATATATGTTACCATATATCGGCTTATACCGCGTATCCGCGCGCGCGCGTGTTTATCAATTTTCAGAGAAGTTACTTACGTGGATTCCGAGGGTATCGGCTGGTCGATCAATTTTTCTGACACCGGCGGAGGTGGGTACGGTTGCATCAGTGGCTGCGTCATTTCCTCGCCATCTGAAACCGAAAGTTCACCGCGGTCGCCAGTGTAAAAATGGACGCGTTTCTCGGCCAACTACTCGTCCGGGTCGATGGCTATCGACCGCGAATCGTCGTCGCGAATCACTTCGAATCGTGCAAGCGAGAAATCAAAAAAGAACTCGGCCGATAAACCCGTGCCAAATGACACGAGGAACGATGGCGGCGGATGCATGTATGGAATGTAACTTGTAAAACTTACATATCGGACAGGGGATATTTGTTTTACACTCTTGCTCGGTGTGCGGTCGTTCGGCTGGATCGCAGTCCTTTGAGATCGAGCCAATGGCGTCTCTGCACTCGATTGTCCTCGTCCTGACTCCGGTGCCGCAGGTCGTCGAACACTATCGATCACATCGGGGAAAGGATAAATTTTTACGTTGCCGGCGTCGAATCGTTCGTCGAAACAAGGTCAATGGTTGCTCGACGATCTGATAATTTATTTTCACTTCAGCTGGAAGTTACAGGATGTTACGGATTTGGCGGATCGTGAATACGAAGCGTCAAACGCCAAGTTCTATTTTACGCTCCGCTTCATTTTCAACCTTTTATTTCGGCAAATGTGAACAGCTTTAGTTTGGAACACGGCTTTTCACGGCAAGGAGGGAATACGAGGCGAGATAATACCGAAGTCGTTGCTGGATAAAGTCCATAGAAACAGGGGAGAACAGGCGAAGGAAAGGCAGAGCGAAGGAACAATAAAGTTCCGTGACGTCAGTGTGGAATCTAATTTCGTATACTAACTGGTATTTGCAAAGTTCCATTCTAATGTTCAAACAATTTAAAAGGTTCTTCTAGAACGACTCCTCGAAGATCGTTATCGAGGTGAGGTCTGCCACAGAATGTTAAGGAGTAAAAGAGGAGAGAAACGAGAGACAGGATGTTTCTCAACTATATTCACTTATGATTTGCTTATGCTGAATTGTAATCTTTACTGGCCTACTTTTCATTGAAAGTACGATTTTCTCGAAACGAAGAAATGTCTCTTCGAATTTATAACTAAACCATATTTGAGATCTGAAATTCGTTCAGAATCAAGCTGCTATCGAGTATTGTTAATAAATTCATATTATTTCGGTAAAGTAAAGAAGAAGTACACGGTAAAATTTAATACGATTTAATATGAAAAATACGATTTAATTCAACTTAAAAAAAGAAAATAATACTAAATTGTTCTTGAGAGTCTAGCTCTCTCAAGCGCAGATTTGTTCAATCCCGTTTTTTCAAGAGATAAATTTTCGAGGTCGGCGATACGCGGCGAAATATTTTTCAACTTTCGAGAAGCGAATTTCTTGCCTCATTATCCGCTGAATGTATGGCACTCGTGTACACGCGACGTGACATGCAGAAATATCGAACAAATTTCCTCTCGGCGTGTTGTAAATCCGGAAACAAAGCGCAGTGCCTGACCCCTTTGCTTCCTGTCATGGAAGATATGAAGTAATTGCTTCCGTTGATCGCTCGCGACGTAGAAACTCTTCTTTTCAACCTTTTCGTTACGGTTTGCGAAACAAACCGCAACCTGCGAAGTACGGCAACACTGATGAGATAATGTGGCGAAGAGTCACACTGATTGCTTTTTTACTCTGGCTATCGTAATGATTGTTTCTCAAGTTATATTTATGACCGTAATTACGAGGAAACGAAACACGAAAGCAGAAGTTTGTTTCGCCCGCGTTAAATAATTTCATGCACTTTTAAGGTTCTCGTGCAAATGTATAAAAAACACGTGATCTAGTCGCGAATTCAATATTCGTCCCCTTGCCGGTACTCGAGAAACGGAAAAATCTGATTGTAAACAATACGCAGAAGTTCGAATCGAAATTGCAAATCCTCGGGCCCTTGCGTGCTCTTTTCTCACGGCCGATCAGATTCGCCTTTACGTCGAATCGAATCGCAGCCGAATCTCGAGAGTGGCAGGTGCCATTTTCAGCTTCTCTCGGTGCTGCGCGAGAGTTGTGAAGAATGAGAGAGGCAGAGTGTCTCGTTGAAGGCGGTCTCGAACTTCTCTCAGCCAGAATAAAGTCTGTTGATCGGCAAGGTAAGAACCAGGAACGGTCTGAGCGGTTTAAAACGTGCGAGCGAGAGAAGGAGGGCGAACAAAAAGTCCGGATACCGGAGCTATCGTTCAAGACGTCGAAGGTGGAAAGGTGACATGAACGGGAAAAGCGGAAACCCACTCGACTTAGCCACTCTGCCTTCTCCTTTACTTCTGTTGTTTGCTTCTGTCCTCATTCTATCGTTCTCCGCATCTATCTTTCCTTTTTTCCCTACTTACCTCCAAGTATTTTTGCTTTCTTTTTTTTTCTTTCTTTCTTTCTCTCCTATTACTTGCTACTCCTCTCGATCCGTTCAACCTGTCCATCTTCCACTTTACCTCTGCCCTTCTGTTTCCATTTCTGTTTGTGTTTCTGTCTCGCTTGTATATTTCTTCGCCTTGTCGAACTGCCATCCACCTTTCTTTGTCCGAATCGCTATTTTCGCTACTCTCCTTCTCTCTTTTTTTTTTGTTTCGTCTTGCTTTCACTTCACCCTCGCTGATTTCCTTTTTCTTCTCTCGTTTCCTCTTCCCGTTTCTTTTTTTTTTTTTTAACTTCTACCCGATCTCAGCATATATTTTGCGTGTTCCTCGTTCTTTCATCCCCCGTTCCCCTCACTCTTCTTCTTAGAAGCATCAAGAAGCAGGTCCGATATCGTCGGAGTGCTTTAAGGAGGCCCTGTGCTTTCAGTTCAATATTTGCATGGCTCCTGTGCTCACAAAAGAGAGAAATCTATCAATTCCTGTCTTCCGGTGGTGGCTCTTTCACCCTCTCTTCCTCCTTCTCTCCCTTCCTCCCTCTTTTTCTCTCTCACGCGCGCGCCCTCTTTCTCACTCGCTTACTCGCGCTTTTTCCTTTTCTGTAGCCTCGGATGAAATCATTACCGTGCTGACGGGTATAAGAGGGCTGCCTTTATGTATCGCTGGCGCGAAAGGATACCGACGCCATCTCCTTGCTCCTGGCAGCCAGCACAGTTTCCTTCGTCAGCCAGAGCGAGGCCATTGTGCATCGATCAAGCATGAGATGAGCCGTAAATCATGCTGCACACACTTTTGCTTACACGTGATATTTTCGTATCCCGTTCCCGAAAGCACGCTGTTTGCCGCCTTTGTTGTTATCGAGACTGATAAGCGCCAGGTATTTTATCGTACAACGACCGTGATCCTTCTATTTTTACATCATCGACGAAACGACGTACAATCGCTGAAGATTTCAAGACATCCCGATGGAACGTTGTAAACTCTCTGTGTATACTTGATTTTATGAACTTTCGAATTCTCTACGTACGGGATACGAAGAAATGATCGAGACACAGTCCTGGTGGATATCGTTTTTAATATACCCGTTTTACGGTTTCTTCTATTCTGTTGCCGGAATACGTGTAGCCAGAAAGGTAATCGTTGTTCATATTGATCGAGTAGAACGTCATAAATCATGCGGATCCCTTCGCTCGTGTACTTACGTGACTAGATTCTTTCGCCCCTCTCCGCGAACCGTATTGTGCGTAATAAACCACCTCGACGTTCGTTCCTTGCGATTCCATCGGAAAGATCAATGCGCAGAATGCTTTAATATCGCTTCCCCCCTCGCCGGAGGAATTTTTCGCGGAGCATCGTATCTTCCGAATGCATCGGCGAATGTTCCATCAACCTCCGAGTGTCTTGAAATTTCCATTCACAAAGGCGAAACGTGCAAAAACCCATCGGTTGAGAACGTCCAAAGCCTAAACAATCGTGCGTTCGTCGCTTTGAAAACGTGGGCCGGCATTAAGCCTTATCACGTTTATCAGTTTGTACGTGACGCACAGTCTGTCGATTGAGAAAACAAACCGCAAGAGGCGGGGAAGGAATCGGTAATCCCCTTGTCTCGGAGAGCCAAGAGAGGAGTAAGTGAATTTTAACTTTCAACTCCGCAGTCCGGGAATTTTTCCCTTCCTTTTGCCCCACTGCGTAAAGTAACGATCTCCTCCTTCTCTGCCAGAAGACGCGAGATCTTGAAAATATTCGCGTGGTGAGAACGATTCGTCGTTACCGACCGGCGTCATTATGAATTCGCACGATCCGCGAAATACCGACGTGCCTTTTTACGTTTATCGGAGGGAGGATGGAGGAAAAGTAACAGTAATAAATACGTATCTGGGATGCGCGAGTGCATTTAGCGGCCCTTATGAATAAAGCATAACTTCGCTTGGCGGATTCCGCCGGGAATCCCGTTGATTTTTCCCACTTCGCGTGTACCAGATGGAAAGTTCCGTCCCGCGGAGAGGAGGACGAAGAGCGGGAGCGGAAACACCGAGAGGAAAAGGAGAAAAAAGGAGACAAACAACGCGACCTTCTCTCGTACAAGTTGTTCCCTTATTGTTGCGTCTCTTTGCACCTCTTATTGCAGTTTTATTCTTGCTGCTCGGAGGTTGCGTCAACCAGCACCGGGATCGCGCGAAGTGAGTCACTTTTCTGCTCAGGCCGTTCCATTCGGGAACGGTCGCTTCCCTTGTTTCGCGCCTGGCAGCCTGAGATACGATGTTGTAAAATTTTATTGTTCCCAGAACTTTCTTCAGCGTTTCCAGTTTGTTTCTGAATATAAACGAAACGGTCTCCCGCGTGGCGTTACACAGCAAAGTTACTTTAATTTCTTCTCCACCGAAACGGCCTCGTACCATTCTCGCATTCCCGATGATATCTCTCCCCTCGGCCGGGTCGTCCGTCGTTTTGAAAACGGAGGACGTGTTGTAATTTCGATCGAGGCCTGCATCCTTGCGTGCAATAGCAACTAGACTGCAGATGGATATTGACGCGAATTTATATTTTCACAAATACCAGAACGAGATCCCCCCGTGTCTCGGATATATATTTTACATGCATACGCACAAATATTTCGTGCGTGCTATGTGCATATCCTTGAATTTTCCATAAATGCATAAACATTTGAGATTCACCGATAATAAACGGTATCGGCTTATGTTAATTTCCCTCGGCACAGGACGGCCATCTCCTGTGTGACGATCACAGCCAACTAGGGAACTGCGTCGAAGCGGAAACTAAAGTCGAAGTTTCGCAATTATCGTACGCTCGTACATAACCGTACGACAATGTACGACAAAAGTTTTCGATGAGCATCGGGCTGAAACAGAAATCGGAATGAAATCCGAAAGCGGTCCAGCCGAAGCTTTCGGGACTTAAATTTCCATAAACGCATGAAATCGGACGTTCCCGAACAACCAAATGCCTGGAACGCTTCCAGCAGATATCGTGCTTTTCAGGGCGCGCGGTTGTTCGGCCGGCGCAAGAAATGGCAGTGAGTATAGAGCAGCGAAGAGGAGCTCGTTCCGTGGAATGGGGAGAGGAGTGAGTCGGTCATCGAGCATCGGTGCCAAAACGAGCGCGGTGGAACCTCCCTGTAGACGCCAACGAGTCGTTCGAGTCTTCTAACAATGTGCATCCTCTGTATCTGAATCGCATTTATTACGTACGCGGGGTGCGCGTACGAATTTCGTGGAGGGAAGTCACGGAGTCATGCTGCATAGCTGCAACCAGCGACGCACTTGGCGGCAAGCCTCTTGATGCCGTGGATCGATTTGCACTCGCGTTTGTAACCGTACGTGTACGAGCGCGCGTTCGTGTGTGTGTGTGTGTGTGTGTGTGTTCAGACGTGACATGGTGTACGTGCACGTGTAAGTCCACCACGAACGCAATCGACAACGATGAATTCGTCGAGCAACGCCAGGCATTTTCCACGAGAATGCACCCTCTTACACTCTTCTTCGCCCGGCTTGCTCGCTTTCTTCCGCCTCTCTCCTCTCGAACCTCTTATCGCGCCACTATTTTTTCCCACCTCTGTTCGTTTGTCTTCCGCCTCGCTCTCGACTTCTTGCCTTTTCAACCATCGCGAAATGTTTCGTCAAACGTCCCCCTCCCCTCCCAACAAAATCGCCGGCGAATTTTTTTCCATGTTCGTTCCGTTTCCTCATACGGTGCTGCTGCTCCCTTTTGTGTTTGCTTTTATTAAAATCCCATGTCGACGTGGTGGTATATCTACGTATATGTACGTAGTGAGATTGAATTACTCGTAGCTCGTGGAAGTATGACGTAACAATTTCTTCTTTTTTTTTTTTTTACAGGGATGCACACGCGGAATCCCTGTGTGTTTCGTTTCGTTCATCGTTGCAATTCGTCTATCGACGGATGGACCTTTCATTTTATTGAAAACGTTTTCGCCATCTTTTTTTTCGCCCTCGTTTCTTGCCTCCCGTATTATTCATACCTTTCCATCCCTTCGTTTTTTTTTTTTTTTTTTTCTTTACTCGACCTCGGAACCACGAGCATGCTTTCCACGCATTTTTTGTCTTTTCGACGCGGAACTACCACGAGAATCGTTCGAGCAAGACGCGTTCAGTTTTTTGTTTCTCGGAAGGGCGATACGAGTGCGAGGAAAACGGGACTGGAGAAAACCCCTTGCCGAAGGAGCGCGAGTGCGGGGAGAAGGTTATTCGACGGGACTAAATCGTCCTGTTTGAGTGTTTGTCAGTGTTTGACACAGCCCCTGAAACACCTTCAAAGTGTCGCCGAAAGAGCATCGCGGAGTTGAAGGGGAAATTATTGGTTGATAGACTTGGAAAAAGAGAAGGAAGACGAGGCAAGTGTAACCAGGCCGCATGTTTATCGCGAGGAGAAGCTCAGGCGCTTCGAATCGCTCTTCGTGTCGTCAACGCGAAAATCTGCCCCTTCTCCCTCGTCTGCTTTCACCTTCGTTTCTGCGTTTCCGTTCTGCCTTTTCCCGCGGGTTATTGGTGGATCCGCGGTAGCTGTTATGCTCGGTCGAGTTCCTTCGGGTTTCGAGAAAATCCGATTTAGGTGAATTTCTGGTGCGCGCGTCAGACAAGGGTAGGGGTAGTTCTTTGGACTCAGCACGCTCTGCGACGCTTTACCGCGAGGCGTTAATGTCGTTAGAGAGCGGAGAGGGACGGGGAACGAGGCAAAAATGTTTGAGCAAATTAAGTGCTTTCCGACCACAGAGGAGCGGCAGCTGATATAAAATTACTGGCAGGAAGGAAACTGTTTCGTGGCTCGTTTCGCCGTTCGCTCGACGATGAGAAAGTTTCGAAGGACGAAGAACTTTGAACGATGGCTCCTGGATCTGCTAATTTCGTTGCGCCCTCTTTTTTTTTTTGCCCCCCGTTGTTGTCCATGATGTTTCCAGTCCGAATGTCCCTTCTTTTCCACGGGTTTACAAACCGTTCGCCAAGTAGTGGTAGTTTCGAAGTTCGTCGAACGTCGAAGTTCGAATAATAAAGTTTCGCCTCCTCGTCGATAAATATCCCTCAGAGATACCACAACATTTTATGATTCGTTCCAGTCGAGCTGATCTGAAGAGTTGGTCATACATTTCGAAACTTCGGTTGCAGTTTCGAGTACTCATTACATTATATATATATATAAAGGACGAGGGAATGTGAACGACTCGACTTTGACATTCGTTCGTCGAAATTCTGAGCCGATCAAAGAGAAGAAACGTAAAATTGCATTCCCGTGGCTGCTTGGGCCAATGTTAACTCGCAGCGAAACGCGATAACAAAACATCCGGCTCGCACAAAGCAAATTGTAGAACGAGTTTCATTTCCCTTTGCAACAATCAGCCCGACCTGTTTACTGTTCCCGGAGGAAATCGGATTTCCTGATACGAATAGACAGATATAACCAGATAGAGAAAGGTTACACGTTCGCCTGCCTCATCCGCGAAGCCCGTTAACGTCCTTTTAAGAGACAAAAGGTCCGTCTAACTCGCATAACGACTTTAACTCCGCCAGATAGACATTATTCCTCAGTGTTTATTCGACGCGGAATTGCGCGTGTTTTATCGTCTTGCTCGGAATCGCTGCGACGATTCTAATATAAAATTGATCGATCTTCGGCCGTGTAAACAGCAACGTGTGCGCGCGCGATCGGCGAACACGCAGAAATAAGTCGGAAATCCGGCTAACGAAAATTTCCTCGCTCGGAATTTTATTTCGAAGGGGGAATGAAATTTAAAAGCTCGTCGAACGTGCGCGCGCGTAGTAGATAAAACAAAATTTCCTTTCTTTGCTTTTTATTTATTTTCGTTACGTTCGTATGCTCGTATATACTCGATCGGAATTAGTCGATTCACTGTCCCAACGCAAGTTTTTCTTTGGAGACAAAGCTTCGAACGCAAAAAGAAAAGAAAAGAAAGAAAATTTATTCTACTCTTTCGATTGACTTTCGCGCATGGATCTAATCTTTTGCTTCAGCTGGCACCGCGTAGCAAATTTATTTGAATCTCTACGCGAAGAATCGACAGTTCTTCTCATCTCAGGCAAGGGGGAAAAATATACTGAGAAACAAGGGTGAGAAATGAGTTCGTAACTCCAACGATTTAGAGACCAGTTCTCCAGTAGAGGAGTCATCTTGACGCGATAATAAATACTGCTCTGACCTCGCTTCGTGTAGGTTGAAAGACCGTCACACCAGGTAGCAATAAATACTCCTTTCTCCGTGCGGCATCTCACGGAGCCCTAAATTCCACCGTCAGGCGAATGACTTCGGTCTGTCTGCGCCGGTATCGCTCCTGCTGCTCGTTTTGCATGTTACACCGCGTGTTCACGCGCGACGGTCGCAGTTCCGGTACCTGGGATTGTCTTGTACTCACCTCGCTCCATTTATTGGTCTCCCACATGGGGCACGAGATGGTGTTGCAAGTTTCTTGGTTACGGGGTTTGTGCGTGCTGCTACATTTGTGGTCGGGTAGCTGAAATAACAAAGATCCGATTCTGTTATTCGATTCAATGACACGAATAAATAAATATACATATAATTTTGCAATTAGTCAGTGTTAAATAAAACAGAATTTTGGCTAACACTGTTAATAAGACTCGATTTAGTCAACAAAATTTAGTCAACGCGATACGTGGCCAATTATTATGTTAATAAAAATTCACGACAGTTTCACCGTATTGCTGATGAAATTTCAAAATGTTTCACACAGCACATTTATTGCAAGTATCTTTTAGAATCCGAAAACTAACTTTCGCGAGTTACCGCACATATTTCTGGAGATTTGAAAGTGCATTTCAATTATTAAAAAAAAAAAAAAAATGTTCCATCAACCACACGTAATATTCTCTTATCGCACTTTATCTCTTCCGCTATGGGGATCATCTACCCGTTCGTCGGATAAGACACAAAGGGATCGGCACAGAAGAAGATGCAAATTCTCACGATGCATGATACCGTCGTGTCTAGCCATACGTATCTCCAGCAAGTACACGTGTGCCTGTCGAACTTCGGATGAGAGAATTTTACGGTGGTTGACAGAGAGAACCGCAAACGGCCCTTGCAGTTTCAACGAGCCGAACTGGGTTAGGGTTCGTGGGTTTTGCCAGGTTGTCGTAGCCAGCGAAATGGACGGATGCACAGATAGACACGTATCTCTCGTGACGTGAGCATCGTGTCGCCAGAGCCTCAAGGACATCGAGAATATTATCAATTACATTTACGCGGGATATAAAGTCGTCGGAGTTTACATCAACTCGAGCTCGAGACGAGCGATAGCGAACAGCAAATTTCAACGATAAAGCGGAACGAATTTTCGATTACGTTATCGTTGTCGTTATCGTTGGCTCGGCCGTGATATCGTAGTACGTCCAAAGTACATTTCGCAACCATAAATTCCGCAGACCAGGCGGCACCGAACCCGAACGGCGATACTGGTTGAACTTTTGCGAGAAACCGAGAATAGAATTACCGTTGCGCAACACGATGAAAATAAAATCCGATGGATTTTTCTTTCGCTCGTTTCGTTTCGTTTCGTTTCGTTTCGTTTTCCTCTGGCGCCAGCCGTCAGAACAAGCTCGCTACAGCGTGCTCGTCGTGGAAAGGAAAAATCCCGGGATTTAATATAAAAGAATATCGCGTATTTAAATTATCCCAATTCCGGTTCTTATTTACCTTCGTAGTCTCGTTGCCGTTCTCCTCCGTACAGAAAATGTTTCTGGTCCTCGATCCGCCGCCGCAGCTAGCGCTGCACATGCTCCATTCGCCGGCTACCCATCTGGAAATGTAAAAAAAACGAATCAATTGAAACGCTGGCCTAGCTGCATAGCAGAGATGTAGGCCTGTTACGTAACGTATTCCTACGTAACGTATGTATGCAATGTCAAGCTTCATATTCGCTTTATGTTCGTTCTAACGAATATTCAGAATATCGATCTTGGCGAAGAAAGGTCTTTTTGAAGCATCCTCGATGAAAAAGTTTGAAAAACGTTTGGAAAAAACGTTCGCCAGCTGAGTCTCTCCCCTCCTCCCTATCTCCCCTTCGACGAGGTTCTCGTTCAGCCGGAAGTCATCTTTGATATCGCAATTGGATGGCGATCGTGGAATTTTCGTCGTTGAAACAGCGTGCAAATGCGTGCAAATATCGAGACGAGATAGCATCGATATTTACAATCCAAGTTGGTTCCTACGACGAAATCCTTTTTGCCGAACTGAAGCGAATTTTAATTAAAGTTCGATTAATTTTCTGATCGGAAGTGAAAACTTTCAGTGAAATCGACCGATCGAACGTCGAACTTCTGGCTCGAAAATTTTATATGTCCGACGTTTGTCTTCTTTATTATTTATTGTAATCAGTTTCGCGTTCGAAATGACGATTTAGCGAGACTTTGATGGAAGGAAATGTTCGCTGATTCGAGGAGTGGCGATGGTCGATAGAAGCCGGAAAAATGCAACTGAAGGAACGTTAATCCCCATGGACTTTTTCAATTTCCCCTACATCGCGTGTTTGCGGGGCGAAAGTGTTCACGAGTCGCCAGACGAATCCATCGATCGTCAACATGAAAGTTTTGCTCGATACACGATACAGCGGGCTCTAGGTCGTTCTCGTTCCGTCCCGTGTAACACATGTAAACCAGTATCGATTCGTCCATCGAGCTTGCCGATTATTTTGTCCGTCGTTGTTCGAATATAAAAGCCACTGTTGTGCTAAGAAAGCAGCTGCTCCGTACCATCTAATAAAAATGTTCTCCTTCTTCCCTCCGAGTTTTTTTCCTTTTCTTTTTTTTCTCTTTTCTTTTTTTGAGTTTGTTCGTTGTAGAAGCAAAGTGAAACACATTAACACGGTCGTGGTCGTATCTCGACAGCACTATGATTGATAACGTATCCTTGGTGTACTTTGTATTTTAATACGTTGACTGTCTCTTCCTGGATTATTCATACTTTATCTCGATCTTAAAGTCACAAATTATTTTACTTTGCCATTTCATCTTTCTTCAATAGTTGAATTATTCAACGATAAATGATATTCTGTTGAATTACACGTTTTTCACGTCGACGATCTCAAAGTCAAAAATTATCCAATTCGAAGGCTAATAATTAGAACGCGTAAATTCATGCTCTTACGCGCAAGCTCAAAGAAACAAAAAAGTTGGGGGGCAAAAATTTCCTTTACCCATTAAATACGTATTCACTACGATTATTCACTGACGAAAGAAATAATTTGCTTTGTTAGCTTTGTTCAATATCTCTTGCGCATTATTCCGCACTGTTTCCTGACCCTTAAGGAAATCGATTTACGTTTCAGTTGCATAAAAATTCGCTACGAGTTCCATTTCTGACACAAAAAAGACTACTTTTTTTCGAAATCAAATTATCTTCCTGTTCGAACGTTTCGACGATTCTCCCTGAACGTTACGCGTTCATGATTTCTCTATATACTGTGTCTATAATGCGAAACCGTCAACCACCATGTTTAATTACCTGTCTCTCTCTTAGCCTGCACAGATTATACAGCCAGATTCTATACGCGATTCTGGCCGATCGATGTTAGTAGCCGGATTGTGAGATTAATCGTCAAATGTTCCGGAAAACGCCTAATGGAATTTAATTGGGCCTGTATCGCTAGCGCGACATAGAATAATAGCCGCTGAAGTATTCAGTGGCTTAATACACAGTTGCGGGTAGGCAGCGGTTTAGGAATCCCGGTTCTCCTGGGAGATAACTGAAACGCCGACCACTTGCTCGACCTCTGGCTGAACCGAATTAAACTAAATTCTCCGCCCAACCAATTAGCACCAATTTAACGTTGACGAGGCCCACTCCACTCGCTGATTTATTAACCTTTGTGGCCCGTTAACGTACGCCTTCCGCCGATTTTTCACCTTCGAATTCAACCGCCGAGCAATTCAATCGTCCGCGCTCCCTCGTTTTCGCAACGCGAAATATCCCCGATTAACGAACGGCGACGTTCGTTAAATTATTCATAGCTCGATTGTAACTTTATTTCGCGAATATCGTTTTGTCGCGGACAAGCGTTCTCCACTTGCAGCTGCGTCCGAGATTTTCAGATTGGCAGGCGTAAGTCGACTTTCACTTAATTTCATGTGATTTCGAGACTATTTTAAAAATGTACGCTTGAGTGTAAGTAATTATATTTAGACAAAACGAAATCTGCACTTATTCTTTGGTCACACCTTCGTAAAGATATTGAATTTGCATGCACTATGAAGTTGCATCTGCATTCCATTATAAGTTTCCAGATCTTTAACATGTTATTCTTCTGTTGCAATTCAATTTTACTGCGCAGCAGTCACAGTTCAACCCAGGTGCCGTCATGGACGTGCAAATAATTGCAATGGTTGTCAATTGAAATTAAAACGAAGCTCTCCAACACATTGAGAGAAAATCGGCGCGTCGTGTATTGTGCACGAGCGAAACACCTTATTAAGTCGATCAATTATCCCAGCCGATATTTGCTCATGTTCGAGGAGCATCCTCACGAGGCCGGCCAAGTTAAAGAGGAAAATGTGGCGCGAATCAGTTGCGTGATTCGCCTCTTGCGGGAAAGTTAAACGGTAGTTCGAGTAACCCGAGCCACTCGAGATTCTAGTTGGTGCAGCGTTAACCGTAGAGTTTCTTGGCTACGCGCATCATCCAAGTGGCGAAAGTTTGCTACGGCCTAGCCGCGTATAATAACGTTGAATACCGGGCCCAGTGACAACCTGACGAAGGGGATCTTGACGAAGATTTTCGTAATTTAGCTTAAGCCGACTATTCTTTGTTCGCGGTGCCTCGCGTGTCTTCGCCCCTCGAGTTTTTCTGGCTGGCGAGATGATAAAACAACGCCGATTAGAGATTAAATCCGGAACAAATTTTCGCGACACGTCGCCACGCGCGACTCGATGAAGCAAAAGGCACCGTTTCCATTTCCCCACGAGACGAGTTGCTTCCGTCCTGGTACACGCGAGTGCGAATTTGCGTTTGAAACGAGAAATATCGCGGTGTCAGGGACAAAAGAATTCGTTTCCATTTATGGGATGACAACGTATTTCTCTTCAAATACCGCGCCCGACTCGGCGTTGTTGTGTTTTGTTCTTGAAATTTCAATGAAAATAAAGGACGGCGAATTACGGTGATAAAAATGAAATTGAATTACTTGGTAAAATCGAAGCAGACCGATTTTCTTTGCTGTACATGTCGATAGATAGAAAAATTTGGAAATTTTTGCTAATTCTGCTATTCTCTAGTCGGTGTTTTCAGTACGCAATTATCACATACAATAGAGCTTAATTTAATCTAAACCAAATTGAAATTAATTCTTGATTGTACGAACCACTGATAATTGAATTCACTTATTTATTATTTCCTTCTACCGTGCATGTGAACAGAAGTATAATAATAAAGAAAAAAGTCAGCGATCCTGACCACGATATTAACCGTGTGAACTCTAACAATAAAAGCTGTTTCTTCCGCGACAAATTTATGTGAATAAAGATCTACTGTAGCTCGCTAATAAAGCTGAGAATTTCGTGGAAAATATACAATTGATCGATCAGTCAGCCTCTGAAAGAAGACCACTCACCGAGAGAAAGTGAAGAAAGGAACAGATCAATGAAAAAAGTGAGATAGACATCGATCGATGACAAGCTTCCGCTGGTCATCGAATCATAATTTCGTTCACAAAGGAGAATGATTCGGTATACACGCCTGCTGTGCAGGTTTCAGCACGACGTGCTACATTTTATATCCGGTCGTAAGAATGGTCGGCGGCAAGTTTCTTTTTTTTTTTCTTCTTCTTCTTCTGTCCGAAGAAACTTGGTGGCTGAAGCAGTGTTTGCCTGTCTGGAGAACGATTCTCATCGGAGGCAAGCTTAAAAGCGCTGCTTTTTATCCACTGTTTCCTTTATCCGGACAAGGAACAGGCCGTATCGTTCCAAGAACTAAGATTGCGCCTTCGAAAAAATATCCTCGGGACGTTTCTCTGCTTCCCTTCCCCTTCTCGTTATCCCTTCGCGATCGTTACGCTTTGTCGAGGACAGCTTCGTGCACGTCCGTGTTATGAATCAGAGATATAAATTCGTCTTTTGTCTCGTTTGCATCATTTAAAGGACACTGAAAGTCTCGGGATTGAAATCGTTTCTATTTTCCCCGTTTGATTCATTCTTGCATTGTAAACAATCTTCTCCGCGAGGATGTAGACTCGAAAATCGAGGATCTTCACGCACTTGCGCGAGAGATTCGAAAAATTCTGCGCAAAAATGCATCGCAGAATGCCAAAATCTCTGACGAGAAAAAAAATGAAATCTTTAATATCCAACTTTCACTTCCTCAGTTCTGTCCTTCGAATAGAAATATCTCCAATTGCGATATTTTTACTAACGCATTTATTTCCCTCACTTTTCTCGAATTACAAGGCACGGAATATTCATCGATGATCAATAAATCGCTATGGATTCTTGGAGAAATAAGGTACGCAGACCAGGGCCCCGTAGAAAACAAATTGGCTCGTTTCGATTTTCTGCCGGGTTGTATCGCAGAAGGGAACCAGGTATAAACCAAGCGTCATCGAGTAGAAACGGAGAAACTGTTTTCTACAAACTGTGGAGAGATTCGTAGTATGAAGGTCGAAGAATTTCTTTAAATAACTTTCTCGAAGGTACGGGAATCGTCCAGATCCAACGATGGTCCCCGACTAGCCGGTACTTCACGGCTAGCATAACATCGTTTCACGGAGTTACTCTCACGACGACGGTTTTGATCACGATCTCCGCAGGAGGAAACGCGCTTTACGTCGAAGCGAGTCGTTGGCTCGCAAGGAAAAACAGCCATATTCGTCGGACGAATTGTTTGTTCGACAATCGGAACATTCTACTTCCTCCGGGTCGCTCGTCCGCAGTTATTCCGTGACGCGTTAGGTTAAAAAATGAAAGAAAATGATGTGAAAAATACCTACGGTGTAAACGGACAGATGTTTGTGTGAGAAAACGAAAAGAAAATCGCGATACACTTTCCGATTGCTTTTTTATGATAATTGCGATACACACACACACACACACACACACACACACACACGTTGTTTTCGTAATTTCGTAAATTTCAAAAATTTCGTCACTTTCGTAGCGGTTTCGTCATTAAGTGCACATAGTGCATTAGTGCGATCAAGTCGGCACTGCATCGTTAAGCGACTGTATTATTAGTCGATGTCACTGTTAACCGAGTAATTGGAAAAGGGATCGAGTAATTGATTTTAATAAATTATCACAGCCCACGAACAGTAGTAAATTGTCCCTCATTTACCGGTTGTCGACGGGTCGAACGTCAATTTTCTTAAAATTATTCGAAACAACAACACGACAAGTGCAAGAACTTGGTTCTAAAAATCTTAAATATCACGGTCGAACATTCGGGGGCAATATTCGAGAGAGGTTCCATTCGCAGCACTTTGTACAACCTGGCTCGCAAGGCGATAGCTACACGGGTTGGCTAGGTAGCCGTTTCGATATTCAGCGAGCGATCCCAGCCAAAGTGTTCGCAATCGGTGCTTTTCGACGCGGAGGGAAAAGAGAGGGTGTGTCTCCGTTGGCGATAGGCACCGGGGGTGCTTGTTTTTCCAGGTCTCTCTTTCAGAAAGAGGCCCGCCGGGCTTTTGCTCTTTCCCACTCCGGCCCGTCGACTAATGGCCGTTCAGCCCGCTTGAAAGCCTCCAGCCTATCGTTTCCAAGCCCTGGCTCTACTATTGCGAGAGTCTGCACGGCCGTCGTATCCATTTCTGCGCGCGTTGCATCCACCGGTGCAACGCGTTGCACACGTACGTGCATATACACGGGCCACCGGGCGACGTCGGCTTGTCCAACAATAATCGGGACTGCTTGCTTGCTTGCTTTGTCCGCGGCTACGGCGAGGAAATTGGTCAGAGCCAGGAAGATTGGCCGGCGTTAATCCCAAAAGTAGGAGTTCCGATTTCACGAACAGCACGTGGAAAATACGGGAATTTCGAGCAGCTGCGCGAACGTGCTCACCGGGTCAAACATTCCCCGGTCTGCTCGTAAAACTGAAACGTTCAATCTCGTACCGCGGGGGACCCCCCCCCCTCCGTCGATTAGAACAGCGTTAATGCAGTTGCTAATCCTAGATTCGAATTCTGTGTTCCGGACCCAACCTCGGAACGCAGAGCGTTTCGAAAACTCGAAAACTGTCAATAATTTTTTTTCTAATACGTCTTTACGTGTGATATATTAGTAATTGCAAAAAGCCATGCAAATGCCGTTATACGGGACGATGAAATTAAATATTCACGACGAATATGTGTCGTCTGAGTTTCATCAGATCTAGTGTTTGTTTGCTGTATTTTCGTTCTAAGACTTTTAAAGATAAATTTAATAAATCCTCAAACTCCGTACGTTCCGTATAACGTCTTCTCTCTTACTCGTACACATTTGAACATTTGAACGAAGTTCCAAGAAATCTGGAATAGTACTTCGTACTACAAATTCTCCGCGTTAAATCCTATATTCCAAAAGAAACCGCGCGAGAAAAGTTGAGTCATCAACGTCTCGAACACTTCGGTCCATTCAGAGCCATTGATCTCTGAAATAGAGATATCGGATCGAGTCTTTTTCTCGGCGACAATGGTGAAAGAGTAATGAATAGAGATCCAGACGCGTCGTCCTCGATGGAACTGTCTTCTTTATTTTTTTCTAATCGCGAACCCATGCAAACACTTCGTTCATGATGAGTGAAAAAAACAATCTGCCAAAAACAATCTGTCTACATCAAACGATGCACTCCCTATATACGTGTTTATATTCACTATAAGATAAAACACACGCTTCGCTTCGATATGAAAATCTGCGTAGTTAGTTCAAACGACAAGGACATTAGACATTAGGTCAGACGTTGAGAGAGGTTACTCACTTTGCGCTGCAGGGATGCGTGTTGCACGGTATCAGGGTCTTCTCTGGCTTGTTGTCCGGATCGCAATAGCTGTCGTCCACCACGTTCTCGTCAGAACCGACGGCCTTACACACCGCCATCGCGATCTTGAAACCTGCCGAAAAAAGGAGAATCATATTTTACCTTGCGATCGTAGGACGATAAGCTAGCAAAGGGATTCTTTTTTTCCCGAGAAGGTGTTCGTGATCGTGTCTGATTCGCGGTTATCTCGAGAAATGAAAATGAAGCAGAAGCATTTGAATGATACTTGAAGAACTGACACGTGTTAAACACTGCAATGAAACTGTAATAATTTAGGAATTGATTTAGAGCATAAAAAACGGAATTCACGCGGTGTGTACAAAGTTTCAATTGTAACTTTTCGTCATATATTTAATTAATACTTGTCAATGTCAACATTCTAAAATACTTAAGGGGATGAGTACTCTTTTTGTACTTTCTTGCGAAATCTTTTACGAAAATTTACGTAAACGATATTAACGCAAGATTCTGTTATAGATTCTAAAACGCGGAAATGATATTCTTTCTGTGAAATTTCATCTGCCCCGAACGTCCAAGAATTCCGTTTATGAAAATCTACGAGGCAAATTTAGCGCACCGCATTGGACGAAAATCCCGCCGCGAACGATAGATCCTCATTTCAGAAATATAGCGGAATCCCCTTTAAATCTTTATACTATTTTCCACTTTGCGAAACTGCGCAGTCGATATAATTCAAAACGATCATTTGAAACGTTCCATTTGATGGTCGAAAAAATTCACGGAAACAGATGAAGAAATAAAAACGCGTGCAAATATCCTCCGTGCTTTTTTCTCGTACTCCCCATAAATATCAGGACAAAATACGAGAGTTGATCTCAATTATCAAGTAAGTCATCTAAATTTCGTCGATGCAGGACAGCAACTTAAGAATTTATAAAATCAAGTATTATTAATTAAATTATGTTAATTCATTTTTCATTATGCAGGATAATTTAAGAATATGTAAATTATTAAGAATATGTAAGATCACGTATTATTAGTCAAGTTATGATTCTACTATGAATTAAGTTAATGTATCTTCCAATGATGTAGAAATATAATTTAGGAATTTGTAAGACAATTATATTTTAAATTATATATATATATATGTTGGATTACATAATAAATAAAGTTAATGTATCTTCTATTAATTCAGGACAATAATTTGAAAATTTGTAAGAAATACGTACTATTCGTCAAGTTGTGATTGTATTACGAATTAAGTTCAGGTATCCTCCATTGATGCAGGACAATAATTTAAGAATTTGTAGGACCATGTGTCATTAGTTAAATGACATTCTAAATTATGTTATAAATAAAATCGATGTACCTTCCGTTGGTGCAAGGGCATTAATATAATTGAAACAAAATTTGCAAAGAGACACGAGGTAAGAAGTTTCATCGTACGAAACAGCAAGAAAGGAAATTCTCGGAGCTCAAAGGAGTAGAACAACGTAACGATAGGCGGGGGAGATCGACCGGTCTAAGTAGCCGTTATTAATTTCGGCAAAGGGTCCGTGGAACGTTTAACGATTCGCGGGCTCAAAGTTCATTAGAATTCATTGCTCCCAGCGTCGATGTAAATGGACTAGCCGCCGGGTGAACTAATTGTAAGTGCTTCAACCGAATGAACTTCGTAACCAACCACTCACCTCCGCCGCATGATTTCGAGCACGCGGATATCGATTCTAAACTCCACGAGTATCGCGATTGGCAGCTCGATCCGTTTCCTCCGCATACGCCGCACGGGTCCGTGTTCTTGTTGCTGCCGACTCGCAGGTCGCAGCCGACTTTCTGAAACAGAAATCACACAGCTCTGCGATTAATGAAACCGTGCCTCGATGCACTTCAATTTTTTTTCTCGCCTCGCCTTGTGCCTTGTGCTGAAACTAGAGTTGACTACTCGAGAAAAATTCGTTCAGAGGTTTTATAAAATTATATTCTCACAGAGGCTGGCAGAGAACACGAGGAAATGTAACAAAGCTATTTCTTAGAGAATTAATATTAATTTCTTGGGAAATCTTGGATTTTCAATTCTACCTCAATGGTGGCGATTTGTGTTTAAAATTTTTACCTACGTTATCAGAAGAGATGTTGCAGAATTGTACATAAATCTTATCAAACACATTTATTTATTAATTTACAATATTATAGGGGGCTGTACTTATAATATTGTAACCTATTTAAGATACAGTTCATTGCTTCGAATTTTTCACTTGAATCGACTATACGAAACACACTTCTCCCTTTTTCTTCCCACGTTGTTTCGCTTTTCTAGTTATTATCTTCCGTTATAACGTATGCAAACCTGGTTACAGCGTAATCAAGTAGATGGTAAATCAGTACTTAAACACAGAAAGGGAATCTGCGCTAAGTCGCCGTTTTACAGCAAGTGGAAGCGATTGGTCCTGGAGGGCGCATAATCTAAAGACGATGCTGCGCTATGTCACACACCCCCTCGGGAGTAACTTCGATTTGCAATAAACTAGAAACTCTAACTCAGTCTCTTGATACCAAGCGCGCCGCAACGAGAAACAAATTTCGGCCAGAGCGAAATCTGCAACGCGTTTTGTCCCGAATATATATTCCTTCTTTCCCTGTTGGAAGGAAGGAAGGGAAGGAGGGAGAAAGAAACGCTGGTATACGTCAATCAACACGCTCCCTTGTCTTGTCAAATGTAAATAGAAGGCGAAACGGAACGATAGCTCGATTGCATCGAGCGAAGCTCGGGCATCGAAACGTGAAGGATTAATCAATAAAAAACGAGGCGAGTGTCACTTCGCGAAATCTGAATGCGGTAGCGCTTTTCGGGAAGAAAACGGGAAAGGGGAAAAGAGGAGAGAAAGAAAGGGGGAGAGGGAAAAATAGAAAACGCGAATGAGAGAAGCTGACGTCGATTCGTGACCTGGCTCGGACGGCAAACTGATTTGTCATTCAGGCTGCACGGAGGTTTGCTCCGAGGTCGGGAAGTACATTATTCATCCCTTATCCGGGCGAGAAGAGCGAACCAAACTGGTGGCGAAGACGCCGCGCCGATGGCAAAGAGCAGACGAGACGAGGAGAGCGATATAGATGGAACCGGGGAGTAAAAAGTAGAGAGCCTAACGAAATCCGATCGGTTGCCGCTGATCGAAGATTTTATCGGGCCCGTGTCGACGATTTGAATGTCTGTTGAACAACCGTGAGGACACTCGCTTCGGCGTTCTTGAAAATTACCATCTGAATTCGATTGTTTCGTCGTATCGATTGGATTTCAGACTTGATACGTACTGAAAATAATTGAATTATCGATTTATATATTTATTCTTGATGACTGCTTTAAAGTCAATCTTGATTAGAGAGCATCGCACGAGCAACATCGAATCTCTGTATTTTTCATTGGTCCGATTGGTTCGATGAAATTGCTGGCATGTGCATGCTCGTACGTACGTATTGTTCGATCGACTGACGGATTAAATATATAGACGGATTAAAGATGTAGATACTCCGAGTGTATTCCACGGATGTGATTATTTTATCTGGTTGAACAGGAGGACATGTGCAACGTACGAGCTTCAAAAAAATAGAATACCCAATCTCGACGGCAGTGCAGCAGAATTTTTCGATAAATTCTGTCAATCCGCTGTCTCTGCTTAAGTGAAAGCGCGTGCAACACGCTCGCTCGCGTCTTTCCTTTCACCGGAAAACACGTTCGCCAACATTTAGTTGTGTACAGCATTTACACTTCTTGATGGGGAAATTTCTTCGACAGTTGGAGGGCACCCGTTAACGAAAATTCACCGCTCGCGAAAATTCCGCGTTGAAAGTAACTTCGGTGAATCATGTTTCTTGGCGAGAGGGAGAAAGAGCGGAGAGTGAGAACAAAGAAGGGAAAAGAAAGGGAAAAAAGAATTGAAAAACGGAAGAGGCGGGAGGGGAGAAAAAAATAAGGTAAGAAACGAATGAAAGAGCAAAAGGGGAGAAGCCAGGGGAGTTTATTCGCTCGCACACGAAGTACGATTTAACGGAGCCACTGAATAGCATTACAACTTCGGTTTGGAAAAAAGAAAAGAGAAGAAGAAAAGAAGAAAAGAAACGAGAGAAGAGAAATCCAAAGAGAAAGAGAGAGAAAGAAAGATCAAACAGTCTGGAGGAATCGAATAGGATACTCGTTCGCGATACCGGTAGCGACGAATTGAGATTTAATTTTACACGAGGTCGGATTCGTTCCGCGACCTTTCTTCGACTCCATGCACCGATGCACGTGTGCATCCATTGTACGAAGCTTGTGTAGGAGGTCGGCCTCGAGTACACCGCTGGGAATTCGAGTGGAGTTTAAATCTGGAATAGCGATTTTAGCAACACGTCGAAACAACGTACCTCGTTTCTTTCTTCCTTTTCTCTATTTTCATTCGTTTTTATTTTCGCCGGTGTGTGACTCGGCTCTTCTGTTTAACCCGGCTCACGAAATGGGATCTCGCGGCTCGTTATTTGAAGAGCGATTCTTTAATCGAGCGAGCGCGTGTCACCACTTGCGAGACCTTCCTTTTTTCAAGCTGTCTTCGCACTGTAGATGCAACGTATCTACATCGTGCATAC
This sequence comes from Tetragonula carbonaria, assembly GCA_032399595.1. NCBI lineage: Eukaryota > Metazoa > Arthropoda > Insecta > Hymenoptera > Apidae > Tetragonula > Tetragonula carbonaria. Next base: position 3,707,354 of record JAUCRC010000012.1, on the reverse strand, counting down.
CGCGGAAACAGAAATTTTCTACAATTTCTTTGTCGCGAGTTTTTCTATGTCCGATTGTGTCAGAGATCCACTCATCTCTCGCAAAATGCTTGAAATCAGAGAGCGTGAAAAGACAAGCGCGAAATTTGATTGACTTGAACGCAAGAAAAATGATCTAAAATCTAAAAGGATGAAAACATACGAATTAATCGACATTCACGGCCAAGTTAATTACTACTACTTACTAGTTAATGAAATTTTGTATCACACACACACACACGCGCGCGCGTAAAAGCTTCCAAACGTACCAATTCTTTGTTAATACTCGAGTTAATGTAATTTTCATCCGTTTCTCGAAGGACAACGGCAGCGAATTGAAAACGACCCTTATTTCGAAACTCATTTTGGACGTTTAAAAGATTCATGGAGATTCTCTTCTAGGTCTGAATCTCGACCGGAGTCCGACGATTTTTAAACTCTGTCAGGGACAAATGTGAAAGGGACAGGTCTCGCGCACGCGCGCGCGCGCGCGTGTGTGTGTACCTGTGCGCGCGCGGGCGCACACGCGCGCAAACAGAACGGAAGAGACACACAATACGGGCGCTCAGGATTAGGTTTACTTTAGCGGAGAAGTGGAAACCTGCAGCGGAGCCCCGTAATTGAAGGATAGGACCATCGAAGCAACCGGTTATTTCTCTAGGTAAACAAGCCAAGAGAAACGGCCAGCCGGTCGGGCGTGCAAAATGAAATATCGTGGAACTTAACGGCGCCGATCTTCGTCACTCTCTCTTTTTCTACCGCGGCTTTGGCTATCTTCGCCCGATCCGTGCAAATAATACCTTCAAATCCAGTAAATAGCACGGCCAATGGCCGTTTATGAGCCGCAGGGATATGAGTACTCGTTTCGAAACGTCGGTGGATTCTTTGAATTCCACGGATAAGAGACTCTGCGAATAAATTAACTGTAAAGGTGATTCCTTCGGCGAAATTTGCTTGATTTGACGACCGATAGCCAGGAAAAGAAGTAATTGTCGCCTAATATTTGCGTAATCGTAGCCTTTAATATTGTTAAGTCGTAAGTATTCAAATTGTAATTGAATTACAACAACAATACATGAACGTGTACAAAGTTAAAAATGAATCGATGATCAGAAGCAACATTTACTATCTTTCTATAAAACTATCAGATTACACACTTAAACTATCTATCAATAAGGAACATAACGATAGTATACTTTTCTATTCACTACACGCATCCCTTGAAACTGTTTGAACTACACATTCAAGATAATATTACTGGATCTATTAACATAGAAAATTCTTTCATTCTTCTCTTACAATTAAAAAAATTAATTAGTTCAAAGGATAAAAAGGGTAAAAGGTGAAAGGTTAAAGAATAAAGCAAAGCCTCTCGCGAGCCTTATCTTTTTATCCCGCTGTTAGATAACAAGACCCTGGTCGAAAGGTAAATCGGTGATTTCCGCGACTTTCCGTCTCCCGACTATTTCGTTACGTAAATTTGACTGGCGTTCAATTATTCAAACCGGCTTTCAAGGTTCCATTCGGCAGCCGGTACACCATCCACAATCCTTGCTCCATCCATCGGAGTTAGCCCATTACGCTGAATACACCCTTTTCCCCGCAGCGAGTTCTCCACCCTCGTCGCCGCCATCCCATCCGAGACCTTCATCCCAGACTTTCTTTTCTCTACACTCGTTTCTGCCTTTTAACATAGTTTCCCGGAGAATGGGATTTTCCTGCTGCAGACGGACTCGATCACTTTGTCCGCCTTATTCTAGCCAGTTTCACTGAAACGATGGAATTTATCGCGCTTACCGAATCGCTTGTATATCCCTAATTTCTCGCGTACCTTTTTCTTTCGTTTCTTTTTTTCTTTTCTTTTTCTTTTTGCTCCTATCGAACAGCTCTTTAGAACGAAGCTGGATGGCTTTGTACTGTGTTCGAATAACCTTCAGACTTCTCGATCTTTTTCTTTTTTTTTCAATCTTTTTTTTTCATGTGCATCTATAAATTAATTTTATTTTTTATAACTACGAACTGATTTTTGTAGCAGTTTACAGTTTTCTTCTTCCGAGAGTTAACACGGCAATCTTCTTAAATCAAAAGTTGATTAGCCACAATACTCGGCTAATCAAGTCTCTGAGAAAATAATAAAAAGTCGCGTGCAAATTCGAGAAATTGCGCGTGAAAGTTACAGAAACAGGAGCACGACAATATGGCGGACAGTTTTGCGTTACAAGTTACATCCCGTAAAGCGTGCACGTGGAAAAGCACGCGGGACGAAACAATCGGTGGAATTTCCGCGGACAGAAGACAAACTCTAATGAGTTGCGATATAGCACACATAAAGCGTCGCGCACTTATCGAGCGTGTCCAACGCGAGAGAGAAGGAAACTCGCCGCCGCTTTAATAATGCAAAACCAGTTTGCGTTTACCGGAGCTCGGTTAGTGCTTAATTACGTGCACCCGTCTGCTGATTAGATATTGTCCTTCCAACTTCGCCGCTACTGTCGTCGCTATGAAATCCCGTTAATTATTTCTTGACGCCACCCCCTTAGACACGGTACTCGTGAATCATCTCTACTTGTGTGCAACTTCTTCCGTCTATGTGGAATATTTTTATCTATTCTAGAATACTTTCCCATTATTCCCTTTTCAAAGACAGGGGGACTTTATCTTTTGGCGAAACTCTGCGAGAATTAAATTGAAGAGATTTCTCCAATTTGTTTCTCCAACTTCTGAACGATCCTTTTTTTCTAGATTTTTTTTTTTCTTTCCGTATTTCAACCGACAAATACTTCTCGAGCGATAGTTACGCGAGACTGGACGATGCGATTTCCGGACGAAGCGGAAGGAAACCGAGGGCGTTTAGTTTAGGTAGATGAAACGATAAACAATATCAATATTGGTGTACATCACCTGGTGTTAGCGTTCTCAGACTTAAGACGGCTAGCGACTACTTAAGGGGTTAATCGGCGAAAGTAGCCCTCTCTCAACGGTGGCTTGTTTCTCGGTACACAGAGTCGTCAACGGTGTAAAGTAAGATCGAATTAAGTTAATGGACGGAGAAGTGCGGGCGTCCCGACGCACCCATGGTAAATATTGGCCCAAGACGAACAGACGACGCCTCGTTAGTTCGCATTTTCTCTCGCCGATGAAAAAAAAAGAACAGAGAAAAAAAAAGAAAAGGAAGAAAAAAGAAAACGTCGCCGCACGTATCATCAGTCGCGCGATTAAAAAACTAAGATACTTATGAATAAGTTCAGGGCCAGTCCAGCGTTGAACGAAACAGAGCAGAGAAGATAGGGGAAGGGAAAAGATTCAAGCAGACAGAAGAGTGCACATTATATGCCCCGCCTGAACAAATTTTCCCGGCCTCGAGTTTCAGCAGGAAACTTTCTTCTTCCTCCGCCAAGTTTCGACAAGGGATGCAGCAATTGCGACTTAATTCTTAACCGCCGCTTTCATCCCGAGCCAAGGGCCTGGACTACGGATCGCATATTTAAAAGTCTGATCTCTGCTTTTAATTAATTATCCTTTGGTCGGCTCGCTTCCGGGATTCCTATGGTGGCGGCGAATATAAATTAGAAAGAAGTTGCTTCGAAACGAAAGGAAGAGACGCGGATGGACGGACAGATAATGCCCGCTAGGTCGGCCGAAAACGACCGTTTCCTTATGTTTCTTTCGCAAAAAGAAAAAAAAAAAAAAGAAAAGAAAACGCGCAGTTCGTTAAAAAATGCAAACATCGTGTATTTAAACATTGGAAACATTTCAAACACGGCGCACGCGTTTTCGTGTTAACATCGCGTTACGTTTGTTTTTTTCGAAAACGTATTCCGTATTCTCTCTCTCTCTCTCTCTCTCTCTCTATTTCTTTTCTTCCTTTTGGGGAAAATTTTGTAGAGAACGAAATCTAAAATCTCTCCGTACGAGTTTCAAAGGCACCCGCATCTCCGGCATAAATGAAATCAGCTTTGAACCCGACGAGTATCATTCGTTCGCACTTGTATTTACTCGCGCGCGCGAGTGCTTTAAACGCATATTAACGAACAAAACATGCAAATAAAATCTTCGAAAAATTTGTCGAGCGGCTGATGGAAGAGACATATTCTTTATGTTTACGACGCGATAAGTTTTCGAGAAGTTGGTAGGTGCTTCGTTACACGAAAACTGCCAGTGTCACGATTCTTTGTGGCATTTTGAAAAATTGTTACGCTCAAATTCCCCGGAAAATTCCCCGTTGTTCGCCTGATCAAGATCAGCTGGACGCGTGCTATAGGCTACGCGACTGCTCTGCATGTCTGACCAGTGTCAGACCTATATCACTGAGATCTCGAGTGCACTTCCAGACTTTCGTCGCGGGCACATTTCGTTTTCGAGAACTGACTGATGGTAAAAGCAATTTTCATTAACAATTCACGTGGACGATACGCTGTTTATTAAATCAATCTTTGTTATTATATTATTAATTGAATTATATGTGCAGAATACAGAATGCACGATTCCTCCTCGTCGATGCATTTAATTTGTACGCGAACGACAACACAGAAACACCAAAACACGAAGATAAAGTTTCAACCGGATGAAATGATTTTTAATGATACTGTGTGTACGTTAATAATCAACGTAGAGAAAGTATCGTGAAGTGCATTATTCTGTGGACCAGCATTCGTAACTAAATAAGCTATTCGTATACAAATGCAATATGTGTACAAATATTGATATAGCGCACGCTAATGTCTCGCGTAGCCTAAATAATATTCGGAAGCACGAGAGTGTAGCTGGATATCGCAATATTATTGTAACAAAATATGATGAACCGGACCTATCGATCGTTTAATTCTCGAAACGCGCGCCGTTATTTTCACCGAGCGGTGGACACGTAATGCTTAAAAAGTCAATGACGTTATTTGCGCGACGCAAACGCATCCGGACGAGTCAGGCGATTATTTTCGTTCGTTTCGGCGCAGTTCATTTGTTATGAAATTACGCGACACGAGAGGATAATTTGTTTGCAATAAATTTAATCAAACGTAATAAGCGTGTCGGGGGGCTGTCCATTATTGTTAATTAATTTAAAGATTGCAACGCATATTCAATTAGTAACAAAACGAAGTTTCATTTCGGTCCGGGCGAATTGCGTCAAATATTGACAGAGCGTGGAACGATCGATAACGGAAATTTCTGGCGTCATTCGAATAGTTTGCATTCGTCGCGTCTTCGAACACGATCCCCTTCCCCCATAATTCTCGTGATCTTACGACTCTTACGTCGTCTCGTTGCGCAATTCGACCGATATGAAAATTCACGAAAATTGACGAAATTTTACAGGGCACGAACAGAGCTACAAACTCTCTACCGGCGCTAATAAACTCTCTCTCTCTCTCTCTCTCTCTCACACACACACACACACACACACACACACACACACACACACGGTTTACAAGTTTAACGATAAAACAAGTGAAGTTGCGCGCGACAATTCTACGAATTACGAGCCGTGCGATTATTCCGCGTTTCGCGCGCGGTGCGTTAAACGGTGAAATTGCGGGATAAAAATTTACAACACTCCCGTAAACGATATTAATTAGTAATTTATCGCGCAATATGGTTCGGATGATAATCATCTGCATCCTGTTCAAATTAATGCCAGCCCTGCAATGCAATTGGTATTTATTTGTAGTCGAAATTATAGGGGGTGCAACGGTTTCATTGTGCGAGATTATTTCTTAAATAATTCTCACGTTAATTCACGTTTAATACCGCGCTTTAACAGCAGATATTTTTGCAGACGATCTGACGTTCGAAGCGACTCTATACTTTGAAATATGCATCACTGCATACATCCTGAATTATTATATTTCAATTTTGTACAGGTTCGCCTTTGACGAACCGAGGTAACCTAAGCCAATTAATTTTTCGAGAATTTCCCCTCAACTAGTTGATCCAAATGCTGATTGTTTTCTCGTTTCCTTTTTTACCCACTCGTTGGCTCCTGCCGTTTCTCAACCTTTCTTCAAGATATTTTTCAATTAATTCGTGTAATTGAATTTGTGCCGGTTGCACACTCTCGCGAGCCGCGTTGCACTATGCTCGATTAAACGCCAGCCAGAAATCGTACCCGGGCGTGCGTAAAACACAAGATTGGATGGAGTGCGGTTTGGCAGGCCGAACTCGCGAACTTCCGTGCAAAGTACAAAATATGGCGCACCGGAAGGGATACTGACACCGGCGCAAAAATTGCTCTCCCCCGGGAGATAAACGTTTCCGGTTCACGCTGGCGCCAACTTCCTTCGAATCGAATGAACCACGGCTCACTTATCAAATTGGATTCTAACTGAAACGAAACTCTGAGCTGCCCTCTCCGCTTTGCACAGTGAAATTAACGAGCTGCACCTGACGCGTTTCTTTTTCGAACAGACGTAATTATGACTTGGAAAAAAAAACAAACAAACGATTTGTCCCTCCGCCATATTTCACTGTATAACGACGTCTCTCTTACTTTTTCTCAATATTATAATATGATATTATATACAGAATGAACAGAGGACGTTTGTAAAATCTGTCTCTAAAATCCCCAACTCGGCTCAACCCTTTCAACTCTAACATCTCCATTCTCGAAAATAGCTAATAAATCTATAAAACTTCGTAATGAACGAATGCTATATAACACTACGATTAGATTGTGGATTCTTACGCATTTTCTGGAAAATTTGAGAGTTTAAAAATGCACACAATGCAGAAAAATATATAAGCTGTCCGAAGTATTTATAATATTCAACGGGTAAATGGTTTTTAAATTAATTTCAAAAATATATGAATTTGCTCAAAATGTATAAAATGTACGCTCTAATTGTATAAAATAATTTAAATAATGAAACGATGTTTAAACAAAATTGACTGACAACGGATTGAATTTTGCAATTATGAAGAACATTTTGCACCTTTTAAACGAAATATACATAATATATATAATATACTGAGAAATGTATATATATATATATATATACACATGTTTATATGTATATCATATTTAAACATATTACAGTATAAATACAATAAAATAATTTATATATATATATATATATTTATAACATTAATTTTGATGTAATATAATATTATATAAATATTATTAGATGAATACAAATGAATATAAAGAGAAGATTCTAATCACTCACCATACATTCGCCACCGATGCAAACGTCCACGCTGTCCGCGTAACACTTGGTGCCATCCTCCACCTTGTCAGCGAGCTGAACTACGATCGTTTCTTCGCTGTCGAGCTGCAAAGCGTCGGTGGCATCATGCGGAAGCGTCTTTTCAACAGACGTTTCCTGTCTCAGCCGACTGCCAGTGTTTTCCAGCGATTGTTCGCCACGACAGATCAAAGCACACGGCCTGGTGGGATCGTAATGTGGATACCATTTTAACAGTTGGCCACTGTACGGCACGTCGTCGAACGCGGCGCATTGCTCCGCCCGGAAATCGTTCGGGTTCTCGCAGGGCTGCAATCAAAGGTGCGGATTTTCTCTTGAGATTGCCTCTTTTTCAATTCACCCAGATCGAGCACGATTTTTCGAGATTTTTGAGATGTTTCGTGATGGATCGAGGCTTGAAACGAGTCAGAGCACTGGTACGGATAGCATGCACGAATTTGATTTACTGTAACGTTCAACATTGACGTTTTCACCGTTTTTATCCAATACGATATTTGTTCTTTAATAATGCGATCGGTCAAAGGGGATCCTCTCTCGTTTCGCAAAGTTCAATGAAAATTCGGATCGAAAACATCGAATTCCCGAAAAATCTTGCAGACCCCACTTGAGGGGTCGGATTATTATTCAAGTTAATGCAACGAACGATATTTAATCATCTGAAAGGGCAAGCCGAGCGCAACGCCATCGCGATTGTTTAAATTGAAATTACATTTCCAAGGTAGCATCGGTATTTCATTTACACCGGCGGATCGCAATAATACCCGAATTATTTAGCAACAATGCGGCATCCAGCGTTCCGCCATTACTCTCACTTTAGTTGTCTGCAAAGCTGTTAAACGAAGCGTGTCAGCCAGCCGGAGAGAGAAATCCCGTTCAGGGATTTTCACATGGCCGAAGGTAAAGGCGTAGATTTTGACGGAGCAGATCATTACCCAATTGGGTCGAATCGTTGCTATCGGTATTTTAAGATGTCACTTTGCAACGTGATCAAAGGATCGCCCTCCTCCTCGAGCAAAACCGAAACGATCGAACGAACCGAAACCGCCTTGGAACTTCGTTTCTCATGTAAATCGCGAATTACCGGTGTATTTTATTTAAAATTATTTGATCGCCGAGCGTGCACGCCTTTTGCAATATCGCCAGCCCGTTTCCCATTGCTCTCCCTCTCTATTGTAAACGTTATTCCGTTCTGTGCCATTTAATCGTTTCGCGTTCAATTAGCCGCGTTATCATTTTCTCTCTCTTTTTTTCTCTCTCTCTCTCTCGAAGGAATTAATACCGGTAGTATAGAGGAGGCAAGATGAATCGCCGGTCAGATGAAAAATTAATTTGAAAAAGCGTGCGGATGGACGAGATTAAAAACGACACACAGGGTGTTCCGTTCGCGTTTCGCGATATTCGATCATCCGGGGGGCACGTCGAGTCAGTCAACAAATTCCGACGCTACCGATGGCCGTTAATTACGACGATAATTAACGGTCTGGTAATCAGATCGGATATGACTCGAGGGTATCCCGATTGTACGTTTTTGTCGGTGCAGCACGATGAGCGAACGAAGCCGCGATATATATATTGACCGGATTCATTACTCTCCGTACGTTTCGTTCTTTTTCCATTTTTTTTCAACCTCATACGCTGTTCTTTCTCCATTTTTTTCAACCTCACGGAAAAGCGCATTTGATCATTGGTCGACTGTCTTACGTGAAAATTATTTTGCGTTGCCAGTTAGTTTTACAATTGAAGAATTTGCATCCATGCCGAGCTAAATATCAACGTCTAATGCTACGATGATAATGCATGCAACTCTACGTAGCCTACGTATTGTTAGTCGACGAAACATGTTACCCTCGTCTGTACCCGCATCTTGGAAGTATCGTTGATAGTAAACTTTGTACTATTACAAACTATCCTGCGGATGTATCCTTCAGACGTAATCAAGTTATTCATCGATAGATCCTAACGCAATGAGGAGTTTCAGATTCGATTCAGATACGGAATCAAGTTGCATTTCGTGCATCCCCAACTACGAGCCACAAACAAAGTTAACACTTGGTCTTGCGGCACGAGTATCAATCTAGCGTAAAGTAACGAAGCTGTAGCATGCAACGAATATATATATATATATATAATCGAACACTCTGAAATTTTTATCGACATCCTCGGTTATTCAGATGCTTACAGATTTTACCAATGGTAATCACAATGGTCAAATTTTACCAACAAAATACACGATACAATCGCGAATGATCATTGTTAAATCAATGATAATTGTTAAATAATCACGATTATCCCGCGAGTCAACGTATAAATACGTTTACACTCGACAAGTGGAAATATTTAATCATCTTCGTCGGATAGGACGAGTGATGATCTAAAAACGGTATTAAATTCTGTTTGCATTAATTATTAGATCCGGCGAGAAATGTACAATATAGACAGCGAAATGCGGCCGGTATACTGCACGGTCTGACTCGTGTGCTCGCGTGATGTTTCGTTGTTGACAGAGTGCCGGTCGATTTTCAACAACGAGGGACATCAAAGTTCCGTATTACTTTCAGCGTTCTAACGAAGCTGGCATAACAGTGACAATGGTAATTAATTAACGCGCCGCGCTAACTGTAATTTAGTTAGAACGGCTTCCAGTTATTCCTGTCGTAATTACGCGGCTGTCCCTTTTCTTTCTATAGACCGAATAAATTTCAAACGCTGTGCATTCAGCTAATTGCGATTCTATTTCTGCAAATCGTCGAAATCTAAAATTTCGAAAGCAAGGGTGAAAAGGAGCTCGCTTTGTTTCGAACATCGTCGATTCATTTCCCTTGATAACAGCAACTCGATAACACTCGATATAATAATTCCCCGCGAAAAAACAAATCGTCTTCCTCGTTCATCCGCTGGGAAATTATTTTAGGCGCGGTATATCCTCGTCACGCTTTTTTCACTTCATTTAATTACTCCGTTCGTTTGCCAACGAACCGTTTAATCCGCGCACGCCAGGTTCCTACTTCGATAAAGAAAAGTGAAAAGAAAGACCGAGCTTTGATAATCTCTATTAAATCCTCCCATTACCGTATTATTTCAACAAGTTTAATTAAACACGGTGAATTTAGTGAAATAATCTTCCCTGTTGAAAATCGCTTGTGCTCGCGTCGCGGATCGACCTGGAACTCGTTCAACGAGCAATCACGCTCGATTCTCGAACTGCACGGAAAGGAAAATGTGCGCTTATCGTGCGACGTTGTCGTCCGTAACTAACTACTTTCCCGGGTAAAGTTAATTCCATCAATGGGAGAGTCTTTTTTTTTTCCTTCGAATAAGCAGGAATGCACGTCGTGGTCCACAGGCATTTTTTTTTTTTTACTTTTTGTCAGCTTGTCTCTCCGATGGAAATCCCTCCCTGTTTCGTTCTGTCCTTACATTTGTCTCTCGCCACCCTTTACTCTCACCCTTCGCGCGTCGCCTCTCGCTTTCCGCCTGCAGCTTCCTCGTTGAACAACGGCATCGAATTACCCACGACGATCCATCATTTCCCGTATCCGGAATGCAAAACGCTGCTTACCGGGACACCTGTTACTGGCCGAGCCTCATCGACCGATAAAAAATCCGATGCAACATCGAGAGAGAGAGAGAGAGAGAGAAGAAAGATAAAGAGAGAATTGCTAATACCAGTTTATGCACCGTACACACGGTAATCGCGGTACGAAGCGTAAACAGGTAATTTTTTGTACGACTTGTGTATGAACGCGAGATAATTGCCTTCCAGGAGTATCAGAATCATTCACGGATCGTTCGTTTCAGAAAGAAATAGGCAAATTGTTATGCGAAAAAATGCTCTTATCCGACTCTTTATTCCTCGACTGTTTACTTTCATATTCATATCACCAATTGTGTTTGCCACGGAGAACGTTTCACCTATCTCGACAGTCTTCAACCATACCTAATAGCTGCGTCGTTTCAAGCGCGTGGTTTGCCGGCCAGTTTCGCATTCAGAGAAAAGGTAGAACTCGTTTCGATGTTACAAAGGAGATTCCCCCTCCCTTTTTTTTTTTTTTTTTAATCTGCGAAACAAGAGACGGGGTGTCTCTACTTGCGGATTAAACGTACGTACTATATAAACGTTATCCGCGAGGATACTGCGTACGCTCTCTTTCATTTGTTACTTCAAAGAATTTCCGTCGGTTATTATTACGTTGTTATTTAACCCGCGTCAGTAAAAGTAATTTCCATTCCGACGGTGACCAGAGTCCCCTACTTTCGATCATTCACTTCTCCTGCGTTTACGCAGACACACCCCCACCATTTCATGCTTCTGACAACGTCCGGGCGCTTTAAATTCTTAATCCCCACGGGATTATGTCACAATTACGGCAATGGGATTCCAGCGGTGTTAAACTCGTGTTAACACGCCGCGATCAGCTCCGTCGTAATAATTATTAAATACAAACAGGCCTTGACGAGACGGAGGTTTCAGGTTTGCGGGCTTGTGATTCAAAAACAAAGGGCTGACTTCTCATCATTTTAAGCGCGTTAAATATCGATCAAATTTGCACGCGAATTAATTCATCCTTCGTCTTTGATCTTTGCGATCAGCTGTCGGCTAATTATGTTCTTTATTTGTCTTTCGAAACGATTCGCAAGAGCTACGCAAATACGTCAGAAAATGTAAATGAAGTAGTGTAATTCTTTCAGATTGTAATAGGTGAATTCGATATTGGAACGATGAATTTCTACAGAGATTCGATGTACATCGGACACGAAAGAAATCTTCGCGATGTACAAAAATATACTTCGTAAATGCTATAAATATTTCACTCTTTTTCTAAATTCAAGAAATTGAAAAGGGAAGGATAGAAACTGTACGATCGTAACTTAATGAGGTTGAATTGACTACAAAAAAATTTCGGATTAAAAATACTTTTTCCGTTGGCTAGAAAGCAATTGCCAATTTTCCTTTAATATCTCAAAATGTGACTGACTTTATTTTATTAGCTGCAAATTCATCGTACAATAATCTGATCCTTCGTCGTTCAAGGTTATTTTAGAAAAAAAAAACAATGCACGATCTCGTTAATCAATCGGCGTCGATTTCAAAAATCAAAAAGAAACATTTTTGTCGTATTTCGCTGTACTATCTCCGAGAAGGAAGCTGTTGCAAGCTCGTGAAACATTATCTGGCGTGTACGTAGTACAAAGAAGCCTTCAAACTACGGCACTGTCAGAATTGATTTGCTAAATTTCACTACTGACGAGAATGTTAAACTGTTTTCTCCTTTTCCAGATAAGAATCTCCTTGGACGCGGAATCAGAAAGTTGCCCATTGAGAAATGCCAATAAAGTTCTCGTTTCTCGTGAAAAAGTCGCCTCTCACTTGCACGGGAAAAAGAGAACGCAGTTACTTTTCGGTCAACCTAATATTTCTTCCACTCGTATCTCTGAAAGTGTACTCTGCAAGTACACTTTCACTCCGTACGCTCTCCGCACGTACTTGTACGTTAGCAAAAGTTTCAAGATCAGCGGGGCGAACGCTTGGAAGTCGCGGCTTTTTCGTGCGAGGCGACCGTCGACGATGTCGCGGGATTGGGGTGGAGGGATGGAGGTATTAGCCATTGTTTCCGGCAGAGCGAGCATAATCGACTGAAACGTCTAGTCAAATGCCCGGCGGAGTTTTGAGGAAACGATGGATGTAGAAACGTTCTCGCGTAATGAGTAGTTGAGATTCCTTGTTAAGGAGCGTCTCAACTCTGCAGTGCGGCTTTCGCGGTTCCCAACTCGGTTTCACCGTATCGCATAGTTTCGTCCTCTTCTGTGTTTCGCCCTGAGCGATTGCCCACTATCCGCCTCTTCGAGTCCCTCTATTGGCAGGCTATCACGCGAATCTTCGCGCGGATTCTATTCCGTTCGGACGAGAATTTCGTCCGCCGTTAATCGTACACTTGCAATTAACTGGTCATACACTTTCGCCTGTCGCGAAGATTTACACGGTTGAGTAACTCCGAGATCGGATTAAAAATTGAAAGCCCGCGAAAAGGGCTTTTTTTCAGCGAAAAAATCGTCGAAAGGATGCCGAAAGGTAAGTGGGTCGACGAACACGCGACTCGCGTTTAATTCTTAAAGTAATGCCGTTTCTTCCGGTGCAGATTTTTCAGACGATGTGAAATTTTCATTTCACGCAAGTGTCACGTTCGTTCTTGCTGAAACTTGTGAAACACTATTTTTTTTCTCGTGAAAATCATAAAAATTATTTTTCCACGATAATTTCTATGATCATTATTTGCAAATGAACGCGACAAGCGATAACACTTCCCTTATTAACGCGTCAATTTGCAACAGTATTTCCACCATGGTGAAATATAGTCTGCGAATTAAGCGCGCGTATTTTAACAATCTCGCGCAACTAATTTTGTACAAATAAATCGAAGTTCCATCTTACCGTGGGCTGTTTTGTGTTTGTCACCCTTCATCTCAAAAATGGCTGAAATAACGAAACACCGTCGCGAAACACTGACGTCAAAGATACCGCGTGCAACAGGAAAATTATAATTAAAAGGCGACGCGCTACGAAGACGCGATTCGTTTTCGCTCCCCTTTCGGGAATTCGTTTGAAAGTATCGCGCCAAAAAAGAAACGCAATCGCCACGCAAATTACCCGTAAAAGATTCGTTTTAGAGCAAGTTAAGAAGAGAACGAAAAACAAGCACGACGACGTCGTCAAATAAGATTACGATTAAGATTAAGACGAGGGGAGGAGAACGTGATTCACCTTCGACTTTGTCAAAATCACACGATGCCAGAGAGTATGCAACTCGACCGACTCGAATAACTTACGAATGGCCCGTTCGTCGAGGTGAGACAGAAATAAAGCAAAAAATTTCGAGGACAGTGACCTCGTTTTCATCGCCGTGTGCTAAGAAGTCGGGCTCTCTATCTCTCGAGAAGATGGAAGCCTGTCTTTGGGGGCCATTTTCTCCGTCCGATGACCAAGTGACGAGCCTCCACATCTCGATATAAAGAAAAACACGTGCTGGTGGCTGTTGCTCGCTTCCGCGATAACAGAACGCCGCTCTTTTTCACGTCGCAGACGGAAAGAAGGAAATGACGATCGAGAGCCAGCCAAGAGCCAGGTTTCTCGGGAAACGTTTGCAAAAATAACGTATCTGGAAACGTGCGCGGAACAATTGGCCATAAGCAATCCTGTTACCTACGAATGCTGGATCATTCGTGAAATTTGTGGAAACACGTTCCTTCGAGCACTCTTTCCTTCGCAGGAATTTCTGGCGAGCATTTCGCCGTCACTCGGCAAGAAGAGAATTTTTCGGAGGTCACATGTTTTTCGAAAGGGGAGAATCTTGAATCCTGAATTCGAATTGTTTCGAGTAATTTTTTTCTTAACTTTATCGAGTAACTTTTTTAGTCAACATTCATCGAACATTCGAAGAAGAAAGAAAACCTTCAGATCGAAGAAAAAGACTTCAGAAATTTTCCCGTTATTTCCCATATCGCGATCAAAATAAAGTGGCTAATGTAAAGAAAAGTTTCTCTATCAATAAGAGTTAATATTAATTTTATCAAAAACGAGATTTACCATTTCGATGAGTAATTTTTCGTATCGAAGAATGCTCCTACCATGAAAGAACTTTTCCACTTCGAGGAGCGTCCATTTTGTGCGCCTCGAAATCCGAAAAAATCGAGCTTGGCTGCGAAATCCTTGTTCGCACAACCTCAATTCCAACGCGATATCTTGCAGCGTGGATCGATAGTTCGCGAAGTGGGACCGGCACCAGAGTGCAGAGAAGCATGACGAGGGTGGAGAAGAGAAAGAAGAGAGAGAGAGAGAGAGTGAGAAACACGGCGAAGAAAGGGAAACAGAGGAGGCCGGCACGTTTCTCGATTATCCGTATTTACGGAAATTCCGTGCACGTTATACTCGATAACTTTCGTAACGGATTACTCGTCGAAAGTTTCCCCGAGCAAGATGAAGGGAGGATGAGAGAAAGAGAAGACGCTAGAGGGAACTCGCTCCCCGATAAACTACACCGAACGAATCGTCAATGCAGTCAAATGGACCCTCGGCGGGCTGCCATCGGCTCAAAGGGATGAAAACGTGTCCGTCCCGAATTTTCATTCGACGGAATTTCTTGTCGTAGTTTTTACGCGATCACCTTTCTTTTCTTACGATACTTCTCTCTCGCGATACGCGATTCTATTCTCGATTATGACGTTTCGACTGGTTTTTCCCTTTCCTTTACTTTGTTGTACTTGCAATTTGTAATTAAATATTTTCACGTTGGATTCAGGTATATAATTTCCAGGACTTTGAATACATTACGTGTGTGGTACAGAATTTAAAATTTTGGAATTTTATTACACACCGTGGCTTGACGAAAGAGCTCTAAATATTTGTAGAAATTTCTTGTAAATATTTCATGTACGTAGCACGAAATGGTACAGTTACGAGTCTGTTCACTAGTACAGATTATGTCTTATGTTTTACATTATCTATTAGATGGATGATCTTGTCTCGAGTTTTGTACAAGCGAGAGATCTGTACCTTTTACGAATCAGAGGAATCAAAAATATTAATTTATTCTTTAAACGTGCTTCTCTTGGAAATGTCGAGCTGAAAAACTTTATCCTATTTGTACAGATCAATAAATAATTGATCGAGATAACAGATTGGATACGTGTGATACTAAATCATTGACGTCAATATTTAACGAAGAGACGCGGATCCGACGAAATCAATGGTAATTAAACCGCAATTTAAAATGAACTTGCTAAAGTGAACTTGTTGCACAATACATACATATATACGTGCATGGCGAAACGCGTGTGATTCGTCAACCAAAACATGAGATAAATTTCTCCGAGCTCTTGTTCGGACGTTCGTTGATCGAAATTTTCGCGCGACAATCCCGATAATTTAAAAAAAAAAAAAAAAACGTAATGTGACTTTACTTTTTTTCTAAAATGGCTGTTATCCACCGGGGAACAGAGCGTCGTACACGGAGAATTCACTTTACTTCCTGAATACACTTTGTCCCGGAATCTCATTAATATTCCCATGATCTTTTTCCCACACCCGCGTGAGATTGGAAAACCCGCAAAACTTCCAATTTCACCTCGATAAATATAACCGGGCCGGGAAATAATCGGGAAAATCTTTTGCTAGCTAAATGTATAAATTATTAACGAAAAGAAGAGAAGAAGCGGAAAACCGGGTCGAGAGAGAATTGCGCCGCAGTTACAACGCGGTGGAGGAACTGGATTGATTCTGTTTGCAGTAGCAGGGCTGCTGGTGGGAATTGGTGGATCAAGCTGAATCCGGGCCCTCAGGATTAAAATCGTCGAAATCCCCAGGCGTCTGGAAGAACTGGTGGTTGGTTGTACCGTCGCATCGACGATTCTTGTTATCCGAGGGATCTGTCCTTGGAATTAACGCGACCGTTTCGCAGTGTAAACTTGGCAATGCTCACCAGATGCATCTTCATTCCGTTTCTTGTTTGCACTCTGATGGAGATACCTCTCACTCACTCTCTCTCTCTCTCTCTCTCTCTCTGGTTCTCTGTTCTTGGCACCGCGCGACCAGTTATTGCGAACCTTTTAAAAACAGCTGCTTGTTCGTAACATTGTTTGAACGTGCACAGTTTTGTTTTCGATCGAGCTGATGCAAAATTTCGTAAATACAAAAGCGATTTTAGAAAGAACGAAAGAGGGAGAGAGAGAGATTCGTTAGACAATTGTGCGAATTTGCGCTTCTTTTCTGGAGAATCTTTTCGCGCGTAAAAATTTTCAAACGAGCAACAGCAAGGCAGTAGATAGCTTGCACTTATTTTCCAACTCGTACACTTTAAATTCCAAGCAATTGGGTCAACTATGCCCAATAGCAGCAGACAGTATGGCTGACCTGTCAGACACACGCGAAACCTCTTTTTACGGATATATTTTCAAACGAGCGTAATATAAAACGAAAGCGGAATTATCGCTGCGCGATACATGAAAATATACACGTCGTAAAATATGTACGTCAGGCTTTTAAAACGCGGATAAAATATTTAGAATAAAGAGAGATCGTACTGCCTGATATTAAAGGGCCAGAAAGATTCTTAAAGATTTGCAATAAACAGCCGAATCGTCGAGTTTTAAGCCTTTTTCATCGAACTGGCCTCGATTGTGTTGACCAAAGGCCATCAGCATCTTTCTCAGCTTCATTACTTCTCCAATCCAGTAACTTTAATAGCGAGCGAGAGTGTTGCACGTTCCGGTCCCTCAGTCGTTTACAATAAGTGTCGTTTTCGGATATTGCTACGACGCACGGTGAAATTCGTCGATATACCTAACAACCGAAACGTGAAAGGTCGCCGCGATCTGGATTCGGATCGACGATAAAGAAAATTGCGACTGTACGTACGTAATTGAGCGTGTAGTTTTTGCTATCTCGCGCGGTAATTTCTTCCTTCGTCCACGATCTCTCCGCGATAAATCAAATCGACGGCATTGAAAACACACGCTTGCATCCGCCGAGCGGGGAAATTGCATCACCGGCGGTTAATCCTCCTAACTTTGTAGCTGTCCCCGTTTCATTCGTTACATCCCCCCACCCCCGAGTTTTTTTCCCAATTTTATCCAGATTTCCAGCGAGAAGCAATTTTGACGTTCTCGCGGGCAGAGAAGGAACTCTCTGCGAGAATTTCCACAAGAAGTATGCTTCCTCCTGTTCACAACACCTTCTGGTTCTGGTAGGAAATATGACGGTTAACTCGAAGAATCAAAGAGAACAATTTTTCAATTAACAATCATTCGAACGATTTTTCCTGCTCGACGAAATCAAACAATGCGCACACAATGAATAGAGAAGAATTTTCTGTCACGAGTGTGAGCTACCCTCGTTACATCGATTACGTTCTAATATTCTAAAAGTACGATCAACTGCAAGATGATCGTCGCATTTGGTAGACATACTGTTCACGCAGGTAATGAAGGAGGAAACGTCGGTCAGCTGAATGAATCGCTAATTAAAGTACGAGGGACATCGATCGAAGGATACACGCATTAGTGGCAAATGCAACTTTGTTATTGACCGGTCGGGCAAACTGGCCTTGGTTTGATGGAAACTGACCTGATTTTCCACGGCGTTCTTCGCTGGATATTGACGTCAAATGACCTTTCACGTTCCAGCCGATGCACGTTGCATCACACAGACGCTTTAATACACGTTTATAGGCCGTGGATGCATAACTAATTCCCCCCCCCTCCCCCGCGGATCGATACACGGCATCCTTTCGTTTTTAATTGATAAAATATCGCGTCAATGAGAGGGGTGAGGGAAGGGGGTGAGAGACAATGAAGCTGTATGCCGCGTGAAGTGTAACAGAACGAACGTTAAAAATAATCCCCCGGCAAGTCCAATTTTAACCTGGCGATATTAATCTCGCAACATCAACCCTCGCGCAGCTAGGCTTTCGACGTGCGGGAGTTCGATAAATAACTTCAACCTCGTTTCAGACCATATTGTAATAATTTCGTTGCTGCACGGCCGAATTTGACCCGGTTTCGCTCGACCACGGCCGCGCCAGCCCGTGGACCAGTGACGTCAGATCAACCTTCTCGAATCGACCATGAAATTAACACACCGCTTTAATCTCTCTCCTGCGGCCGCAGGACGCTTCTCATTAAGCTCCGAGCTATTAATGCAACAGAGTGTTTGACGCGATGCGACATTTCGCTCGAGGATTGAACTTTCGCGATCGATCTCGCCTATTTTAACTGCCAACAGCTGTCGTCGTGTACCACGTAGATATTTGTGTGTGTGTCTAAATGTGTACTGCACGTAGTTGATTGCAATCAAGGCGAAAATAAATGTGCACAATCTCGATGAAAGTCGACATTAATTTTGGGTAAAGTGGCCGCTGCATGCTTTCAGCAAGTAAAAATAAAAAAAAAAAAAGAAGAAAAATCTGCAACCAGTTATTTCCACGAGCAATTCCAGAGGAATTACTTCACTTCGTATTTAGAAGCGATATTCACAACTGCCAAGAACATTTCTCTGTCAAATTCGTTTATGCATTTAAATAAATTTATACTCCTCCGATGAAAATTTATTGTACATCCAGCCTGAAAATTACGAGCGAAATTTTGTTGAATTTTATTAATCGCTCTTACCTTGGCGAGAGAGAGAGAATTTTTTAAATCGTCTCCACGGAGATACAAATACCCACAGCGTCTAACCAAACAGCGTGCGTCCTCAAAACTGACGTTCTAAACTGAATTCTCGTCATCGAGATTCGATACGAATAATAAAAAAAAAAAAAAAAAATAAAAGAAAACAGAATCGATTCGCCTTTTCTATCAGCGTCTATACCTTTTTCGAATCTCCGGGCTTAATTCGTGCTTGCAATCCTTTGGCGACCACTAATGATCCAGGTTCCAGCTGCAGACACGCACAACTGCATGCAGTCGCACTGGGGATTCGCATGTAATCGGCCACGTACGCATGCACGCACAAAGGAATATCCACACGAAACAGAACCGTCTCGTGCATGGAAATGCAGCACAGCGCGCGGAATGCACTTCTGTGATTGCTATCAGACACGGGAGACCATTGCTCGTCAGAATGGATCCCGATCCGGAACCTATCGCTCCACCACACTCTGTGTCCTTCGGATTTCTCTCTTTCTCTTTTCTCCTACTTTTTTTCCATTCTCTCTCTGTCGCTGTCTCTGTCTCCTGTTATTCCTGTTGTAGCCTTTTTGTTCTTTGTTCCTCGCGAGATCTCGCGTCAAGGCGACCGAACGTTGAATTTGTCGCGTTCGTTTTTCTTTTTTCCTTTTTTTTTCTTTTTTTTTTTTTGAGGATTCTCGAGGTCACAGAGCCACTAAAAACGCTTGTTTATCGATTCGCAGACCGAGGAACGTTCGGCCACGCGCGACGCTCTCGCTTCGTGGAAACGAAAAAATAAAATAGGATTCGTTGTTTGTACACGAGATTACGTGCTCGGTAAAATATTTGTCTTTGTCGGGGACCGGGTGAAACATGGCGAATATTCTAAAATATTTTTCCGCGACGTGCGTAATATTTCGCAGGCGGTGGGATGCTTGCGGGGCGCCAATGGATTCCTTTGGAGCGAAGTTCCTACCCGTGTGAAACCCGGGCGAAAAAGTTTCATGTTAACACACCGACACGGCTGGAAATTTCTCTTTTGACAAGAGGCGCGCGCGCGTCGGTGAAACGAAATGGAGGGATTTTTCACCGTACTTTTTTCGACGTTACTGAACTTCGTCCACTAAAATTCGACGCGCGTTTTAAACATTTTCGAGAGAGAAAAAAGAGTCGTGATTCACGTGTCCACCTCCTCGTGGATTATATTTTCGTCTTCAATCGAGTGACCTTGAGACACGTGGCCAATCGTTCAGAATCTAGGCACGGTCACATCATTTTCTCGCGTAAATCGGCCAGCACGTTGTTAAGCGTATGTGCAATTTCAAATCTACAATTCGCAGTGCACTCGAGACCTTGTCCTGTTCAGATCGTCAGATACAACACCGCCGATGTAATTAAATCACCATTATCTCGCGTTTCGCCTCGCGATGTCTGCTCGTACACGAATGGAAAATGTCAAAAGTACAAGCTCGTTTCTCGCTGATCTTCTATCCGATTACGCGACGATTATCACGAATCACGGATCGTATAAATTTTTCCAGATGGCACGCGAACGATCTCGATGTGACACCGCATTGCCCTTGAAACGTAATCGAGCCAAACCGCAACCCTCTGTTATGACCGAGATTGCGGTTTCGCGGCGTGCATACGACCGGGGCCGTAACCCGTTGATGGCGCTTGTACGCGTTAAGAAAGACAAAGGCTGTCGATTATCGACACAGACACCGATGAAAAATATGGCAACGCGGCGTTCTCATCGGCGCCGATGCTTCAACGTCCTGTCGACGCGCGTGAATCATGCTTCAAAGGATTTAGCAGTCGCGAAGTTGTTGAAACGTTTCGTGCCACGTTTCGCCTAATTTCTCCCAACGCGTCGTCTTCAACAGGAAGCTTCTGCAGCACGACACAAATAAATAATCGAACGTTGGATGAAACGTTGATCTGTGGATTTGTTTTAACATTATTACGATATGATCGTTATTATTACTGATCGTATTATCACGATCGTAATTAGAACTGTTTCGTTTCATTTAATTTGGGAGAAGTACTTGCGTGCGAAACTTCACTCGCGATGGCGAATTAATTTGACTGTCTTTCGACGATTGGAAAGATAAAGCATTTGTTTAAATAACGAATTAAATTCGTCTTGGCGATAGATATTTCTTATATTAAATTTTTCATTGTTTCAACATTTTCTCAGTCAGTTCGAATTTATTTATTTCGATTTTATCGATTCACGAGCGTGATAATTGATTATTTTCGATCAGCGTGGATTTTTCTTTGGTTTTTGTAAGAAACGGGAAAAAGACGAGCGGTTTTTTGCGAGGTTACGGTTCACGAACCTGAGGAATTTCCCTCTGACTTTATATAGGGGGAGATAGAGAGAGAGAGAGAGAGAGAGAGAGAGAGAGAGAGAGGAAATAGAGAGGTAAATTTTCCATATAAACGGGTCAAAAGTTCCTCGTTCATAGCCTCTAGACGTATCAAACTCGATCGTAAAAAATTAATCGCCCGGAAAGCGGAAGTGTGTCGGCGGTAGTCTGTTCTCATGGACGGTTATATACGACACATCGATGCATTATCGAGGTTGTTGCACTGTTCAAAGTTCGATGGCGGTTGCATTTAGAAATAACCTTAAGCAATGCTCCCGTTTCGCAGAGATACTCGCACAGAGAGTATTCTGTATTTTCTCATAAAATCAATTCGTTTCTTTCAATGTTTTTGCAACGGGACGAAAAAAAAAATTAATAATAAAAGTGACAAAACAACGTTGTAATACGTCTGATAACTACGAAATGCAATTCTATCGTTGCACATTACTTCCTGAAAGAAAAAACTAACTTCACCAAGTCGCGTCGAATTTATAGCACTTTTAGGCAAATAGTGTTATATTCCCTTAATTTCTTTCTCTGTTTAGTATCCATTAAACGTATCAACCAGATTAAAACGCCGTGAATACTCGTTCAGCCAGGCATTAATAATTCTTCGCTTTAATTTAAATCCTGTCCGAGGCCACATTGTTACAGCGACAATAATAACACCGTGTTGCCCGTATATGGATTTCATTTTATAAAATAATAATGACTTTGCCAGTAAACGTGGTTGGAATACTAGTTAGCACTTAATTAGATCGCATGGGATTACGTTAACTAAACAAATTGCTCTCTCTCTCTCTCTCTCTCTCTCTCTTTGTGAGAACATCGATCGAACACCGATTTCGAAACGCATCGATCGGAGATCGCTGTTTACGCTATTACGATCGAATCGTTTCGACGTTCACGTAATCGCGTTCATGATTAACAATAAAGGTCGATCAACGACCTACGTTCCTAATGAACTGTCCTACTAAAACATTTAGGTTTAGCGGCACGTAAATCGTGCGAACGTCGCGCGCGTGTTGCTACGCGTCGTTACGAAACACCGTTACTACCGTTACTACATCGTCGGTCGATTGATGGAAATCGATATCTCGGACGTGTATATTATTATCAGGGGAAACGAGTTGGTCGTGGCTCATTATTGCAAAGCCCGGCGAACGCTGTCGCTATAAAATCAGTGGTAACTGAATTACTAACGCGATAATGCCCGATCCCGAGGCGTCGCGCGTACGCGTTATACGCGGCAATAATTAATTAATGTCCACTGCATCATCGTCCGCTTTTATACGGATCGGTTTATTCGGCTTATTTTTGCGGCCGGCGTAAAGAACGACCGGGCAAACAAAGAGAGTAACCTAACAAAGCCAGTCACCACCAACATCCGTTTATCCGAGTCAAGAGTAATATCGCAGTTCGCGAAATTAGCGATCGGTTCCCCCCTCCTTTTTAGTCGTCATCCTCCCTCCTCCTCCGTCGCCATGTATTTTTCGCTCTTCTCCCCCCCCCCCACCACCGCGTCATAAATTTAGTCGTAATTTTTGCTCGTAATTCCTGCTCATCGTAATTCCAGGATTTGCATAATGCTCTCGTTAAACACGCTTGTGCTTTTTTTTTTCTTTTTCTCGCTGCGCACTTGAGATCGACGATGGCGCGGCACTCCAGCCGGTGATTTCAACGCCTCGCAAAAAGCACGTATTTTCGCTATTTCGTTAATCGCGCGTTGCGTTCAATTCATTCATGGCCCGAACGAACGGACTTTTCGATGGAGCAATTATCGGCTGCATTGTTTTTCGGCAGCCAAGAAGCAGGATGTACGAGCTTGCACTTCCGCGCTGCGAGCAAAATAATATTAACATACCGCCGTTGGATTGTTACTCTTCGTCACCTGTTTCCCCCCCCACCCCATGTCTCCTCCCTACCCCTCTGATCTCGTGTTTTTCGCCGTTTTCGCGAAAATTACAGCTCGCGAAAGCGAAATTACGAGGCTGGTTTTTCGTGGATTTCGGCACCCGCGCCAGCCAGGAAAAATCCTTTTCGTTCCGCGAAAGAAGGCCGGCGACTTTGCTCGAAAGCGTGCTCGACCCGATGCAAGGAACGCGCAAGCTTGTTGTAATTTAAGGTTGACCGCACTTCGAGGGAAGTTTTAAGCACTATTAGTCCGACGAGATTCAACGAGGTTTACAGCGGCGAATCTAAGTATAATATAGTACACTCCATACGCGCCATTATTCCGCGTAAATACAGCTTTAACTCCGTAGTTACGACATTTTGAAATCTCGCGTAATTCGCTTAGCGGATAACGGCCGGGCAATGTTTAGAGTTCGATCGACTCTAATCGCCAGACATCAGCGTCTGCTCGCGAGCAAAAAGACACGTTGGATTACCGAGTAGCATACGCCGAACGAGTTATAACGCCGAAATGCGATTAAACTTAAAGCAGATAAATTTCTAAGTCCACGTATGCAGTTCCATCTCGTAGAGATCTCGGGATTATTAACACGAACGAAGTGGAATTCATTGGATTTCGATACTCGGATTATACATCAGAATTATGTTTCCTTTATTTCTTTTTCTTTTTTTTTTTTCAAGTTTAATTCAAAGTCCTGCAGATAGAGTCGCACTTGATTCATCGTTACAACGCCCTTGCCATTTTCGATGAATGAAGCGAACCTGTGACCCTCATTTCCTGAGTAATAAAGCGAGTCAATTTTGCCCGGGGTTCGCTCGAAAGCTTCGTAAAAATTCCATTTATACGCCGCGACGGACCACTCGAGGAACCACTTTAATTTTCCCTCTAAAATTCATACACTAAATTTTCTCGCTACTAATTACGAGCTACACACAATGTTCTCCGGCGATCTTTAATTCCGTCTGGAAAATCCCCGCCTTCCTTTCTTCCATCTTTTTTTTTTTTCTTTTCTCCTTTCGCCGGAATGTTCAATGCAAATGAGGCTAATTACAGATTACGCTGCACAGCGGGTAGATCATAGTTTCGAAAAATTTTTACGCGATCGTGTTCATATGTGTATCAACAAAAAAAAAAAAAAATGTAATCGTGCAACGACGTTCGGTTTTATTTCACGAAAAATTTTTAGTGGATTATCTCCCTCGAGAATGAAACAATTGTACTACTTTTGATAGAATTATAGTATAAACTATTTTTTTTTATAATTTCAGTCAATATCCGACGAATCACTGTTGAGTGAATCTAGAGTTATTTGAATTATTGAACTGCACAAACGAAAAGTCACAAATAACAAGAAGTATCTCGTTATACAAATCTCTGATTTTGTACACAGTACATTGAGACAAGCGATGTTTCATTGTAATCATTCATATTTCTACCGAGATCGTAGTCATAAAAAAAAAAAAAAAAAAAAAGGAAATCTCTCTTCATTAACAAATGCAGAACAACGTCAAATATTTCGATACATTCCTATCCAATGTTTTTTTATCATCCCATAGTTTTTTATCCACGTTCACGCGTGTTCGCGAACGCGTCGACGTTTCCAAAGAAACCTTCATCTCGTTCGGATCTCAAACTTTGCTCTAGCAACTCGCCTCGTTGTCAACACCCCTGACGACTTTCTTGCACTTCCATCGTCGTAGCGAATTTCCCTTCTCTTCCCTGTGCGAGCGAGCGAAATAGAGGGGAACCACAGCCATGAAATACACACTAGCCCATTACCAGCGTTAACAGAGTCGAGCCGTGTATCCAGAGACAGAGGGCTGGAAATCTGAATTCACCGCACGTCTCTCCGTTTCGTTATGCTAATGATGTTGTGGCCCTTTCTGCCTCCCGCTCGTTTCATCCCCCGTGATTCTTTCACGCCATCCGTTCGGCCATTCCTCTGTCCGCGTTCCCTCCGTCCTCCAGATCGCGTTCCCGCGTCTGAGCGTGAATAAATTTATTGTAAAAACAGCGGGAGCGTGTAGGCTCTAGGCCGAATATTAATTGGGCAACACGGAACGCGGCCAGCTCGTTTCGTCGTCCGTTTCCTCGCTCTCTTTTACTCGCTCGGCATAAGTCTCACGATCGTTCGCGATATTCGACACGGGCCTCCGACTCGTTCTCGTATTGTTTATTGAACTGTTTCCTCGGGCGCTGGACGACGCTCGAGAGTTCCTTAAAAACGTGGAACGCAGTACCGAAATACCTGCGTGCATTCGCGGTATATAAAACATTCCGAGTCTGAATTGTTATTTCCAGCCGATGCGGGCTGAAATGTTTTTAAATTTTCGATTTTATCGGGACGCTGTCTTCGTAATTGTCTTCGTAACTCTCTCGACTGAAAATCTCGCGAGTCAATGGCATTGAGGGACAATCGTGAAACTTTGTTCTAACGATATTGAAATCCGGACACCGCTCGACGGGTCTTCCTTTGAGGAAAATTTTTCGAGTCTCGCTTTGTTTTCTTCCTTTTTCTCTTCTCTCTCTCTCTCTCTCTCTCTTTCGAGGTCCACTTCGACGAGGAGACCGCACGACAGCTTTGATACAAACGCAACGATAATTTCAGCAAACCAGTAATTATGCCGGCATCGTGGAACCGGAAGGAATGCATTACACGTGAGTTAAATGCACTTCACGTGGCGAGGAAGTTCTATTATTTATAATTGCGCCGGCGCAACGGAGACCAACAATTGCTACGCTTCCACTGAATGCGATATTAATGTCTCAATGAAGTTATAATTGCGCCGGTTCGCGAGTGAAAAGTAAACGAACATTGACACGCCACAAATTACCTCCTTTTCATCCAGTTCGACGTGCAGATCTTTTTTTTTTTTGTTTCACTCCCACTCTTTAATTTGCATTCGTTCCTCGTTTACGCTCTTTCTTCGGTGGAAACTTTTTTTCCATGCCCTCTTTCGCGTCGTCGTTCCGTTTGTCAGTGGCTATTAATATTATTGTTAATTCATTCTAAAAGGAGCGTAATTGGCTCCGCGACCTCGTTCAGTTATAGTATCTGTTTGTTCTAGCGTATATTGAAATACCTGCGTGCATATATTCCGGAGAAAATTCGTTCCAGGGTAACATAATATGTGTATTATTCGTCGTTTATATAAACAACATTAAGTATACAGTTGCTGTACGTTTCTGTATAATTATATAAATAATTATATTATAATAATATGTGCCTCTAACCATCGCGCGACGTATTATATTAAACTGGCAAACTCTCCCCGTAACGCAAAGCGTAAACGATTTAACATTTATACAAAATATATACCAGAGTATCGTTGTAATATTTATTTTTCGTCGCGTCGCTCTGATTTTATCGGCAACAACAACCGGACACACACGCCGCAGCGTTTGTTTCCGCGTAGTATCACTCGCCGTGTGGCACGCCACGCTGAGTTATTTTCCATTTCGTTTTCACTCTGGAGAGTACTTGCCCGAAAGTTTTCCACCGTTCTCGAACAAATTGATAATTAACAAACGCACGGTGAAACAACGAGCGTTTGAAAACGACCGCGCCGACTTTAGGTGCACGCGAAACACGTAGACAAATGCGCGCGTGCATCGCGACACGCTGTACATCGACGCGCGATATTATTGTCTCCATAAAACTCCAATTATCCCGATAAAACCTATTGTACCCGTTTCTCCCCCCTACGATTTTTCATTCGCTGTTGTTTCTAGCGTTCAATCCCATCTGAAATAAAAATAAAAAAAAAAAGAGAGAGAGAAGAGAAGAAAGAAAGACCGTGGGCTCTTTGTCGCGAGAGCCGACATTACACATTCACGCGCCACAGTTTCAATGAAAAAATCATCCCTACTGAAACCTGAATAATCCACGTCGGTGCAAACATCAGGCGATTCACTCGCGAAATTAAGAATTCATTCGGAATTAAAGTTTCACCGGCCGAATGGACGTGCGACGCACACAACGCACGACGGTGCACACGATGACGAACGTAATCTGCATTCGAAATATATATATAGCCACACCGTCAATAGGAAGTGAATCGAGGATCGGCCGCCGCACCGGTTTGTCCACTTTTCCCTTACGTGGAAACAGGTGAGGCCACCGCGAGCATCCACGAATGATTTACCAACTGCGCGGCCATTCCATCGACGAGCACGTGATATTGATGCTATATTTTTTAACTATCCTCCGGCAGGATGATACAAATCTCTGTTTTATTGTGCGCTGCCATCGAAATATTTAAGACGGTCCACAGAGGACCACACCGCGTTCTCTCTTTTATTTTACGAGTCGTTGCGGCAGCTCTTCCAGAGAACTACAGATTTCCAGAATCTCCGTTCACGTTTCGCTCGTTGGCTCGTCGAGCATGGTACAGCGTGTCGCGGTATAGTGTATTTGACTCGTAGCTGTGCGTAAATAAATAAAAAGAAAAGAACGACGATAATAAAGCTTCGACAAGGTTGAAGATGCGCGTTACTACGAAGATGGTAGATTCGCAAGATAATTTAATCAAGGTAATTTCCCCGTGACTGACTCGACGTCTTCGTTATTCTGGAAACTGTCAGTTTGACAAATCGAAGAAGTTCTTGGAAGCGTTTTACTCTTTTAAAATCATCGGCGAGATCGTTTTCATCGACACTTTTCTTTTTCAAATATAATAGATCCTCTTCTTTCCCAATCAATCCTTAATTGACAGTAAACGTTGAAATTTAACTCGAGTCCTCGGGCACGAGAAGAACGGAATTCGGAATTTCCCGATACAACTTTCCCCCTTTCTCCCGAATCGATTCAATTTTCCAAGAACACAGTTTGTGCTGAAAGGTCTTTCGGTATACAGGCATTGTCTCCAGCATCTTTTTTGGGAGCAGCACGGTCGCACGGATGAAAGGAGATAAAAATAATGGACGAAAGACGCTTCGAGTGAGGCGAGAATAAAGAATTTGGAGCAATTTGCGGCCGCCGAAACCCGCGAAAGACCGGAAAATGGAAGGCACTTTGTATTCTCTTCTCTGGATTCTCATTCTTCTCGCCCGTTTCTCCGTCTCGACGATGGAGAATTCACTTTTTATATCGTAATTCGCCGGCTTCCGGTTTTTGCAGCAATCGACAAGGGCAAAAATGATCCTTCGATCATTTCTACGCGATTTGGAATTTCCCAACGTGAAACGTTTGCGTTTAACTTTGCTTTCGACTTTCCTCCTACCAACGTTCCCATGAAACTCGCTGACTTTGCTCCTGTGGCCGAGTGATCGAGTCATTAATAAACGTCCAGGTGTGAATAAAATTTTACTCGAACAGATAAAAATTGTGAAACTCGATCCAATCATTTTAAATTTCTAAAAAGCATTAATTAGTTACTTCTCTCTGAATCATATTTTATCTCAATATTTGCACACGGATAACTTTTGCCAACAACTTGCGTTTCCATTTTGTTCGTTTATAAATTTCTAGCGAGTATCTGTATCAGTCGTCTGTTTTTAATCTAACCAATTGCTTTTTGATAATAATGCGAAATCAATCAGAATTTAAAACAATCGATACGTTGCGTCTGTAAAAACGCAGTGTAGAAAACACATTGTAAAACAGTATTTCAGCATAAAAAATAATCACTCTGAATAATACAAGTAATAAAATAGTAATTGAAAATAACATAGGATTAAAGTGATTAAAGTTTTCTTACAGTGTGTCCTTTCAATTTTCACATCGATGTCATCGATTAATTCAAAATTTCACAATTTGAAGAAACCCCATTCTGGAAAACGTCTCTCGTTTCTAAACCAATCGAGCTAAAATACTCTCGCGCCATTGAGTCATCGACTCAAAGATCTCAAAAATTTACGCGTGAATGCGTTTACGAATCGCAACGAAACGATCTCAATTGCCAGACCATTATCACCCGGTGTATTACCACGGTAAATGAAACGAAACGTATCGATATTCGCCCGTTCGCTCCCGTTTTTTCCCCAAGGGGGTGGGTGGGGGGGTGCATACGCATGGATCTGAATATTGGAATTTAAAAATTCACTGTTGCCGTTATGCTGTCGCGCGGATTTAATATAACAGCAGTCGGCCGGTGCTCAAGCACAAAGAACGAAATTGATACAGAAAAGTGCAGGGAGTTATTTAACGTCCCCGTATCTGAATGCATATAAGTTTTTTGTCCGCGGCGAAAGGAGCACACGAAAAGGGTACAGAGAGAATGAAAAAGTACGGCGCGGCACACGGTGGGCCCACTCCTGTCCCACCCGATTTAACCGCCTTCAGAATTTCAAAGAATCCCGCCCTAGCAAAAAGCTTTATGGTTTCGCAAGGGGCGTCGTCGCCGGTGTGATTTCAATATCCTCGTTTAGAAGCCGCGGAGGAATAATATTATCACCTTCGGCACGTTTCAATCTGAAACGGACTTAACCGCTTGAACGTTTCGTTTCAACTTCGGTTAAACAATTTTAATTCTCCTGTAATGTTCGAAGATCACAGCGGGGGAAAAAAACGAAAATGAATGTTGGATTCTTTGCTTTTCGCTTGATATCCTTTGAAAAAGCGTGTTTCAATGTAACACGGTTAATGAGATTAACAATCTGTATCAGAAAAAAATATAGTCTTCTTAGCAGCAGACGACGAACCCATAAAGTGTAAATAAAAATGAACGCGAGGTCAATATTTTTTGAAAGAGTTGTTTGCGACCAAAAATAAAAGGAGGCTTAGGTAATACGTGAATTTTCAAAATGTTCTCTCCGTTTTGACAAAAATTAAAAAACAAAATGCGTACATACGTACGAGCTACGGCAACGTTTTGCCTGTGATCTTTATTTTAAATGAACGAAATGCACGAATCCATCGACTTTAATATTTATAAATTCGTATTAACAATTCCACGTAGAATTCATACAAAATAAAACGGAAGAGATGTTCCCTTTAATGCTAAATTTTAACGCTAAATTTTAACGTTCAAACTTTAACGCTAAATTTTATTACGATGAGAGAGAGAGAGAGAGAGAAAGAGAGGGTAGTGAATAATTAAATGGGAGAGAATGCTAATGTCATATTTTACGTTTTTTATATCCTCGTTTACGGATTTCAGAATATTCGAAATAAATATTTAAACAAATGAAATATTCCCTAATGGTCTCGGATGCGAAATCCGCGCGAAAAAACATAAAATTCGGAATACAGAAAGTGAAAGCAGCGAAAATTTCGAAAAATTGCCATTGCCGGTTTCGCGAAAGATGTCAATTGAAAGATATTCTCGTTTACCTTTCAGTGATCGGTTACGAACATAATCGCGCAAACACGATTTCACACAGGGATCAGTGTACCTCAATGTAAAATTAAAAAAACAAAATAAAAAAAAATGGCAGACAGAAATGGAATGACAATCACAAGGAAGAGAGAGAGAGAGAGAGAGAGAGAGAGAGAGGAAAAGGCGTGAAAGGTAGGATCCTCTACGGTAGCCTGCGAACGTAAATCCCTTCTGGCTGGATTTTAACGTGAAATTTATCGTAGCACTGATAAATTATTGTCCGTCACGGCATCCCGGAGGAACCGGCGGATCTCCTGACGGGAGAGGCCCGCAAACCGGAGCGTGCGCAACGTTATTAATATTTCGCGAGGCTAACGTGCCTTCGATTGCTTTATAAATGCCCAGAGAGATACATCGATGCGCCTGTAGACGTTCCTATGTATGTACATTTGTACGTGTGGCCAGAGCGCAACGTAGCAGCGCGAGGTTTTCATAAATTTTCCAATTTCGCGGTCGCCGGTCCACGTAATCCGTCCTTTCAGTATAATCCTTCCCTCGGTTTTGTATTAACCGCGGTTGGATACCGGTCCGCGAGCTAAATTTACATTCGGGGACTGATGAGTCCTCTAAATCGTATCGCCGCACGGGATCACCGGCCACGCATTAATATTTTTTTCTCTTTTCTCCTTGTCTCTTCTTTCTTTCCTTTCTTTTCTTTTCTTTTTTTGGTTCTTTTCCTCGGCCTTTCTACGTCTCTCCACGACTACGAGAGCTCTCGCTCTCTCTTTCTTTTTTTCTCTCTCTACGTTTTATTTTTAGCTCCAGCCTCTCTTTGTCCAACTACTTTTTGTCTATTTTTCCATTCTCTTCGTTTTCCTTTTTCTCTGTGTACTTCTGTTTTTCTATGTTCTACGTCCACTTTTTCTTCTTCTTTTTTTTTTTTATTTTTTGCTAACAAGCTTCGTAAATCTTTCGATCTGCATAGTCGACGATAAACCCCCGGGGCGTAATCTCGCGTTTTATTCCCCATCTGAACGATAAATTTCCTTATCGCTTTGATCTCGAGCTTAAACTCACGTTCAAATATTACCAGATCTCTTTCTTCCGCGTTCCCTTTCGCTCATTGCTTGCTCACCGATAAAAAGGTATACGCAATTCTCGTCGATTTTCGTCACCGACTGTCATCAATGCTCCTTAGAGTCGCAACTGCTTAAACACTACACGGCAAGTATGTGATAAATCCATTTGTGATCATTTCCTGACTTTTTTGTCACTTGATAAAATCAAATAAAGAAATACTATAATATATAAAACAGTCGTAAATTTAATCTAATTATTTAATACTATATCGTTATTAATATCAATGACAGTGGCAACACTCTCTTGAGTCGATAAAACTTCGATGTGCAATTAATAGCACTTTGAATCTTAAAAATCACTCTTGATGTTTTATTTATATTTTTCACTTTCGTTAATTCGAAACTTTAGTGGAGTACTTTTACTTTAGCTTTAAAAAAAAAAAAGAGAGAGAGAAGGAAGTAACACCGGCTGGTTCGTATCGTTTTCACGTGCTGCTCATGCCTGCGAATGTGGCGCGAATTTTTGAAAAGTGACACGATTATAAGTAAAAAATAATATTTATTTGGACAAATTCGTGCAACGGTGCGATGCGTAACGATGCACGAACTGCAGACTGTCGGGATTGCACGCCGCTGCAGGGATGTGTCAATTACGCTTAATTCGATCCACCTGGCAATCGTACCTTATTTCACGCCGGAGAAATTGATCTGCTGTTATTATTTGGCATCGCGGTTGAATCGACTGTCGAAAACCAAATCTCTTCGTGCGGCACGATTGGAATTTTTCGTATAGATATGTCGGTAAACTATTTCGTTGCTTTACAGAACGGAACAGGTAATTAAATTATAAATATTCAGTCGTCTAAAGTCGTCTATTACGTATGTTGAAGTACTTCTACGCGATAGAGATCAGTATTAGTGAGTTTTTATAAAATTATAAAATTTATTATTTATAAAGAATTTTTTCGCGGGACGCTCCCGGTTGTCAAAAAATTTATAATTAACAGTCAATACAATTTTTGCTCTTCTTCCTTGGTAACTAGCCTATGTATCGGGACTGTTCATCTTAAAACATATTTTAAATATTATTTTTATAATGTCAATATTATTTTCTAACTACCATATTTTCTTTCTTAAATATTATTTCTTTACTACACCATATTGTTTTATTATTACATTACATATTGTTCGTTCGTTTTTTATACTACATTTGCGAGAAATTCGAATACGTAAAAATATATGAAAGATTCAAAGTGTCGTATCGATTGCAATATTCATCGAGGTAAAACAACAATTTTTACCCTGGATCCCATTTTCAGAATTATCTCCCACGACGAGTATTGAATCTTTATAAATAGTCACTTTATAACGATCCTCGATTCTCAATCGAGTTAAAAGAGTCCAATTCTCCGCGAACGAAAATAAACTGCGCGATAAAAGGTTGAAAGATCTATCTTCGATTCCCTCGTCACCAAGACGATCATCTAAATGTAATCCATGCCAAGATCCTCGTAAATAGAGAAGAGTATAACGCAGTTGATCCTTCACGTATGGACAAAAATCGCCACGGGGCTTTTATTCGACGATGATACGTTCCGAGGTGACGTCCGTCATCGTCGGATTTATCGTCGAGCTTAACACTCGTTCGTAGTTGGTGCAAGTATTTTCGCACGGACGTGCGTGAGTCAATCGTGCGAGCCAGATTGGATGTGATGTCATAAAAAGTTCGGTAGCGAACGAGAGCACTTACCAGCCGGAGAAAATTATCCGTCAGACCGGACGAGGGACGTCGTGCGCGATCCATGTCATTCGAAACAACGTGACGAAACTCTCGAAACGATCTAACGTCGAAAACGTCTCTATGCTATGAAATGAACAACCAACATCAAATGCTGACCGTTCTACATAGTACGATAGTTGAAGGGGAAGTCGAAAACGAGACGTTTCGAGGTGATTTCGATGCACGATGCGACGAATCGTTCAAAGTTGCTAATACGATAATTTTTCACCGAGATATGGTAGATTTCGAGCAGTGGTTTTTGGAAACGTTGAATGCTTTATGTAACGAGAAGTGAAAATGGTTATTACTGGAATGTTAGAAAATTGTAGTAACTACCGAGTCATAATTCGTCATGGCAGATTTTGGATATACCTATAGAGAGTCTAACTAGATTTATATTGCGAAAATGTTCCACAGATGGAAGAGATTCGTATCGATGGAATTGACATTACCAAGATATCTTCGATCGTCGAGCAATCTTTGCAACCAGTTTCTCACGGCCCCAGAAAACGTCCCCGGCTTGGTGTTTGCTCTGCAGCCGGTAGAAAGGTAGGCGAGAATCTAATTTAGAGTGCAATTAAGGTTGCGACGAGGCAAGTGAATTTATGTATAAGACTTAAGAATTGCATCACACTTCCAAATGGTTAATTTCGAGAAGTCGTTTAAACCTCTTGAGGTCTTCGTTCGTCGAGAAATAGAAAAAAGGAAAAAAAGAAAAACAAACAAACATTCTAACACTTTGAAAGCCATTCATTTCGTTTCGGTTTCATTTCATCGCTTCTATCTGTACTCTCCTCGGTTTTTCAAACAATTTTGAACAACGAATTCCTCGCTGGAACCTTACGGAGCAGCGATTTCTTCAAATTAACTCCAGCATCCAGTCGATTTCAGTGTTCCTTGCGTTTCGCCCTCCAGGCAAATTTCACGCTCACGTCAGAATTCCTGATCGCAAGTTCACTCCCTTTTCTCACTGCTTTCACGCTCGCAGAATTTCTTCTTTCCCCCCACCCCTTTCTTTCATCCTTCTCTTTTCTCGTGGCGCGAGCTTCCGCTTCGACTTCTTTCCCCGTTTCGGTTTCTCTATTCCGCGAGCGTAATGGACAGCACGTTTACAAGGGTCTCTCTCGGCCAAGCGAGGCGAAGCGTGTGAAAGAGAATCGTTCGTTGCAACAAAGCCTCAATAAAGCCGGTTTCGGGCCGGTTAAATGAAAGAGATATTACGCGTTACGTATGCGGCGGCCGTAGCCGCGGAAAAAGGGTGGCAGGGAGGGGTGGAGGGGAGGGCTAGGCAAGATCGACGTTGCCTTTGTGAAGGGTGGCTATCGATAGCTTTGTCGGCGGTGCATTTACGAACGTCGAGTGCAGGCTCTCTCTCGACTGCAGCCTTGCAGCAATGGCGTCGCCGCTGCGACGTTACCGTTCGACCCTTGGGCAAAATGTCACGTCGGTCGCAAGACGCCGACGACTACCAAGCGCGTTGCTTACTCCCCGCTTCATTGCGCTTGGGACCAAAAAGCACAAGAGAAAAAGAGAGAGAGAGAGAGAGAGAGAAAGATTCCAGATGCAATTTTATGCCACGACCACGCGAGACCCGTGACGCGAAACAGGGGCGAAGATTGCCCTCGAAAATCGAGTCGGCGATCGTTCCGAACGCGTTTAAACGCATCGACCGAGTTTTATCGATCGCGGCATTCGTATTTGGTACAATACTTTCTGCGACGTGAATCTCGAATACAACTGGACTGTTTCAATCCTTTCCGCGATACCGAAAAATATTCGCAATGCGACTTTCATTCCCTCCGAAAATGAAATTTTTTGCTTCCGTTCTTACAATCACTGCTTGGGATTTCACCCCCTCCTGGTATAATGAAACGTCACACAAGTTTTTGCTCTTTTATCTACTGTCCGTTGTTTTTCCAGAAATATGCATTGCAGCTTCATTTCACAACTGACAGTAATTGACAATATTGAAAGAAGTGGACAGTACGTCTCTTTAGTTCAGGAAATATCTCAATATCATAAATGGACGAATTTTAGAGTGACATAGACGAAATATATGTAATAAATTTTCTTGCGAGCAAGCTGTTCTACAAAAATATATGAATTTTCTTCTTTTTTATTTATTGCAAAATCCGCGTGAATCGGGATAATTTTACTTCCGATGCTGTTCTTCACACCGAAATCAGATGTTTATACTAGACGATATTTGTCTAGTAGAGAGATAAACGAAAAAGTTGGACGATTTGACACGTTCAATCGTATTTTTAATATTAGAATTATCAAAATTTTCAATGATTGCCGTTTTAGAAGTTCCGCTTGCATTTTAACTTCCTCTCCTTACACCTCTTTTTTTCTGATAAGAGTTTAACACGTTGCAATTAACAGTCGATAGCATTTCTTTTTCTTTTCTTTTTATCGGTGAGATTGAATCCACGAGAAAATTTCAGTCTTACTGATATCGATTCAATTATTTCGCAGACGAGGACGTCGCGCAATCATCTCCCGTTCTTTTTTAAATTATTGTTGGTAATGGTTCGAGATTATTCCGCAGACTAGCGAACAATTACTTCACCCCTTTTTTCCAACGAGCGCGTGGCAATATCGGCGGAGTGGTGAGTTCTCGTGGTCGAAGGCACTCGAGGCTGTCGAAGGCTGTCGAGGAATTTAAAGAAATAAATTGCCGCCGACGAGTGTACAGACAGAGTTTCGAAGATGAAACGAAAGAGAGAAAGAGAGAGAGAAAGAGAGAGAATATCGAGTGGCGATGCGCATCGGAAGTGACCGATTACCCATCAATCTGCGGTAATTACCATTTCACAGACACTGTGAGTGCTTCGTTTCGTTTCGCAATATTCATAGAGCCGCGACGAAAGAATCCAGAACAACGAAACGTACGAACGATCGGACCGCTCGATTCGCGAATAATCAACGGCAATCTCCTCCCTTTCGCCCCAGCTCCAATAAGAAATTCCATCGCGCGCGCGCCGTATTTATTCCTAAACAATCAACTCCCGAACAAATTAACAAGTTCCCTTCAACGCAAACTACCGATCCGTGCTTCGCCATGGAACGCTCGGAACACGGTGAACGAGACCGCAGGCTCCCGCAAACCAAGAACACCTCTCCAAACAACAATCCTTCCTCCTCCTCCTCCTCGTGAAACAGAAGCAACAAACCAAACGAGGATAAAAAACGAAGAGAGACAGAACGAAACGTCAAAATTAATCAGAAGTATCGAACACTGGCGGTTGGTAGGGCGGGTGAGACGAAAACCGGATACTTTCACAAGCTTCATAAAGGGACAACAGGAGGGGGTGGAGAGTGCATCGATTTTCAGCCTTGAATTTACGATCCTCAACGGCGCAACTTCTCTGCGGTTCGCTCGTCACCCACTCTTCTTTCATCTTCTTTCATTTCTCTTCATCGTTTCTCTCTCTCTTTCTCTCTTTCTATTTCCATCTTTTCCTCCCTTTTTCTCGGGAAAATCGTGTTTTTCAACGTGGACACACACACACACACACACACACACACACACACACAGATAGAGCGGCGTGAGACCAAGACAATAAGCAACGATCGAAAAAGGAAAAAAATGAGAGAAACAAAGACAACGAGAGAAAGAAAGAGAACAGAACGGGACAGAAAATATGGAAGAAAGAGGGGGGAGAAAAAATGGCCCGAGTAAATTCGACGGAATATCGAGTTGGCAGATATCAATGGGAAAAGAACGGGCCACGTGTGTTCGTGTGGACGTGGGGTCGAAACTCGGCCCAGATTCGAAATGTGGGTCGGGTCAGCTGCATCCGTGCATCCCCCGGGGTATGGCCGGGTGCTGCTGCACAGCGCGCACGTATTCAATGCACTTGCAGCCTCGGAACACGGTCATACGTGACAGCCGCAGCTGACCGTCACGCGTCGAATTTGAATTGATAATTCGCGTAATTTCTGGCCGGCCGCTGTTGGTATAAGGCCCGTAATAACGGGACGGAGGATTAATTACGAGGAGTCGCGGCCCCGAGCCCCTTTCTTTGACGTACGAGCCCGCTTGTCGAGCATCCGCTTGACAATGACGAGTTCAACTTTCGCGAACGCCACGCGCGTGTACGCGCGTGCTCGTGACACCGATGGAAATTGTTGTTCGCCGTTGTGTGCGGATTGAGAGCGCCGCGATCGATCGCCTCTTTGGAGAAACTTGTTCCGTACGGATTATACTTTTTCGAACGAGAAGGGAAACACTTTGACTTGATTTCCTCTTGATCTCGACGTTTCAAGGAATGTATGTTATAAGAATTACGAGTGCCTGTGTAACACATCCTCGCAAGTTTCACTCGATATTGGATATAAAGCAAGATTGGAAATAAATTTCTATCTGCAAGGACTTTTCCGGTTAATTACACGTATGAGATTTTAATAAATAAGTAAATTAAATTGTATCTCAATTCGTGTAATTTTCAACGCACACACAGAGAGCTCTGTTTTACGTATTTCTACGCGGTATTAAACGCGTATCAAAAAAAAAAAAAAAAAAGACCACGCGTTTCTGTAATATCTACGTGTAGTTTAGTGCGCGTAGTTCGAAACGGCAACCTCGGCTTCCACTCGAAAATCACATTTACACGTCAAAGACAACCCGATAAAAAGTTGCCCGCCTAATCGATTTATCGTGAAGTTTCCCGAAAAGACTAGGGAAGACACGGTTGGCGAGAGGCAAATCCCGTTTTCCAGCGCCTACGTAAACCGGGACTGGAAGCGAGGGTTCCGGGGGCCTGTAAAGGCGCGGGGAGGGAATCGTGGGCGGCGCGGCGTATCGCGGTGGAATACTGCGAGGCAGCTTCAAAAGTTGCCAGTTAAACGACGGAGTTAACTTCGTTTCGTTGTTTGCGCGAACCGCAAATTTCCTCCAGTTACTCAGACCCGGAGCCCCGGTGCCGTTATAATCACGTGGATGTACGTGTTACTGGGGCTCGAACAGCAGACAGACAGACAGAGAGAGAGAGAGAGAGAGAGAGAGAGAGGGAATCACTCGGTCGTTCTCGTTTGTCCCGTTTCTATTCGCGTGACAACTTGCTACTCGCTCCTTGTGCTTTATTCGCGATAAATGAGAGAGAGAAAGAAAGAGAGAGAAAAAGAGAGAGAGAGAAAGAGAGAGAGAGAGAAAGAGAGAGAGAGAGAGGTACAACCGGCTCCGCAGCTTCTATCTACCCCTGCCCGTTTCCTATACGCTGCACTCTTTGTCTTACAGCGACAAGTCGCTCGAATAGAATTATATTGATAAGGAGGCTGCTTTCGGGAATAATTGAATTTAGGCTAGTAACACCGAATGTTCGACGAATGCTGTTATCTGTTTCCGCGCAATAGCTTTCTACAGTTGTTCTTTCAATATCGGTTTGTTTCGTAAGTTTCTCATTGATTTTCTGCTTTCTCGAGGGTTGAAGAACGAGAGGGCTCTGTTTGAGGATGATGAGAAGTTTCGACGATTGTAAGTTTCTTTACGAACGCTAATTGGACAAAATTATATTGACCGGGGAATAAAGTTGAATTTAGATTAATATACTGGACGTTCGATGCTATCTTGTTGGACGATACTTTGCATTTTATAATTTCTCTCAAATGCCAAGTAACGAGAGCAATGCGAACTGTTTGAAGATGATGAGAAATTCCGATGATTATACATTTTAATTGGCAAAAATTACATTGATAAGTGAATTAGATTAATACTTATTAATATAGACGTTTAGAGATAACGATAACTTTTCACAATCGAATATTCTTCTTTAAAAACAAACTTTTTAACTGAGGAGAAAGCATGCGTATGTTTGAATAGAATTATACCAAGAGAGGAAAACAATTTAATTTATACTACCACGTACGTTGAACATTTGACAGGTATTATCATCTGATAACTTTATGCAATCGTTACAGATCTGATGGTTTATCTTTTTCTTATTCAACGATATAATTTTTGATCAATTTATCTGTCGACGAAAGAGATTCAAAAAACGAAGATGAAGAAATGGCGAAATGGTAAGAGAATCATCTACGGACGATGAAAACGTCTGACGTTTCGTAAGCGTTCTTGTTCGAAGAAGTAACAAAAAAGATGCTCTCGCTGAATGACTCACCTCAGGATTGCAGATCTTGTATTTCGTGCTCCACGATCTGCCTTTGCACGGTTTCCTTCTGCAGCGCCTCTGCTGTCGTGAAATCCCACCGCCGCAACTCCTGCGAAGTAGAGCGAGCATAATTAAAAAAAGCAAGAAAAAAAAAAAGAAAGAAACAACGTAGTAATGAATTAACAAGGAACGTAGACGCAATTTTTGACATTCTTTCCGGTTCTTTCCGTTCGCGAAAATATCATTTTTATACAAACACCGGGGCAGAACTCATTCTACGTTTCTTTATACTTCAGATTTTACGAGGACAATAGATCCTATTTGGGTCTATCTGACTCGAGAGAATATTATATTTCAGCAGATATTTAGATGCACATAGCTTTCAAACATGGTTTCAATATTCTCAGTTGATGCATTTGGTCTTAATATGTTCCATATATATAAATGAAATATTGTGAGATGTCCGAAGAGACTCTGAACAGTGATGAAATAGGAGGAGGACAACAGCGTTAATTGAGATGAGACGAGCCAGAAAAATGAGACAATGTTGTATTCTCGTTCAGAGAAAGATGTATTCAGCGTATTACTGTACGTTTTGTGTTTCTATCGTATACGGTTGGTGTACAATTTCCATGTTCACAAAAAAAAAAAAAAAAAAAGAACAGCGCGAAATTAGGACGTGTAACCGGTAAATTCGAAGCAACGAGGGAAATCATACGTTTTCCTTGATCGCGAATGACTCGTTTCGAGAATTTAAGTGGCACTTGTGCTTTCGGTACACACGGGTCGGTAGCTCGGTAGCAGTCTTGACGTCATTACTTGAAATTTGTTTCAAACGTAGCCGCGCTTTAAAACTTAAAAGCTACGGTGTATGTGTGTGTGTGTAACAAGGAACACGCGTAAACGAGGGAACGTTGATTAAACGAACGAGGGATGATCTTTAATTTCGCGACAACGAAACGTTTTCGAGGAACTACTTTCACAAGTATCCCCCCTTTCCGAACGTTCCCTTTGCCTCTTAATCGTCCACTTTCTATTTAATTACTAATTAATGAGAGAAAATTGGAAGTTAGGAGTATCTCAAACAAATCTGCCCGAGTTACTTGAATATTTTGGACGAACTTTTGTAGCTTCTCCGTTTTTAGTTCTTTTTTTTTTCATTACTGTAATGTATGATTCCTTTTTTCCCTGCCAAGCGTGAAAAATAATATTTTATAAACGTCCACCAGTCTCAGTCTGATACGATTCCTGCCGTATACGTTAATATCCGGACCGGCGAGAATTTACAAAAATTCATTCAACGAGATTTGGTACCGTTCCGATTGAATAAAATTCAGTCTATTTTACTCCGGCGATTTCGAGGAATAAATAATGCGTTGAAATTAATTAAATTTGTGAGAACTTTCGTTCGATTTTCACTTCATCCAGCGTCACGTTATTTCTGTTTTAATCGTGCACTTTGCCATGCGATTTTAAAGCCCCTCAAAAGAATATCACTTTGTGGAATTCTCTGAATGCGTTCGTGGTCTCAAAGTTTGTAATAAAATACTTGTTCTCAAATATACGTACTACTTCTCGAAGCACAAATTCTACGGCTGGATATAATTCTATCTTATCTGTCGTATCTTCTACAAACGACGTATTCTTATCCTGCATTTACTAATTTCAGACGATCGATACTTTCTTATACGAATTTCAAGATGTAATTAAGTTAATTGGAGCTCAAAAATATCAAGGAGGAGTTTTATATATATCTATCTGGCAAGGTAGTAGCAGATCGAACAATGATTTTGTTTTTCCATCAATGCGATCGGTAAAACAAAATTTTAATAAAGGGAACACAAACGAAGATTTAAATGGTCGTGGCTGGCCGCGTCGAATGTACGGCACCGTACATCATACAATAAGCTTCTCCGGGAGGGCGAGCGCAGTTCACCAGTGGTAAGCGTCATAAATTATTTGCTAGTGCAGTCTGGGCCGTTTCTGGTCGACTGAAAAACGAGCTAGCCACTCCGACAGCCGCCACCGGAACTCCACCGCTGTCGAAATGAGTTCTGAAACGTTTAACATTCCAGCGGCGTGTTGGCGCTGCGACGCGATACTCGCTCCTTCGATCCGTTCTGTCTCGCGATACCGAACCTCCCCCCTCCCACTTTGCGATACCGAACGACACCATTTTCGACAATTACGTCCTCGCTACAAATTGGCACGGCACGTTCGTTCGTAGGAGTTATACTTTTGTTAGAATAAATTGAAGGACAATTCTAAAGAAAATTGCTCCGGATACTAAGAAATTTGTTCCAACCAATTAAATCGTTTCGGAACAATTATTTTTGTACCATCGAAGTCGCCACTGTTTAAATAAATAATTGTTGCTGTCACGAAAGTCGATCAAGCAGATTTGTATTCTTGCAAAAATCTGATTTATAAACAGAATAAAAATTTGCTTGATTCGGTAAACATCGCGAGTAAGTTTTTATCGTTTCTTTTTTTTTTATCGTCGATTGCTTAGATCGTAGGAAGTAGTTACATAAATGACACAACGATCATTACCATAAGCAGAAATTGAGTCGCGACGTAAATGATGAAATTATTCTTTAGCTTTACGTTTAATGATAAACATTTGATAAAATGTGTGCTCTTTAAGAGTCGGTATATAAGCAAACACGTAATGCAGATAACAGTCTGCAGTCTGCAACATTCTCAAGAAAATAATATCTAACAGCGATCGATCGTAATAGGAAAATTTGAATCACGTCATTCGAGTTAGTTTCATAACGGATGAGTAATGATCGAACAACCGGGTCAGATGTGATTGCCGTCACGGACAATTATTTACGTACGATGAGTCGGTGAAACAAATTCGTGAAACAGTAGATTGATCAATTTGTCGGGACGTTTAGGTAAATGTTAACAAAAACGTACACAAATGGCACGTACGTGTTTAAATTCAATATTAAATCGTATTAATTTTTGAAAGTTTAATTTAACCGTGTCGCAACACTCCGTCAAAGTTAACTAGAGAATCATTGCAAACCGATTCATCCGTGAATTTTAATAATTAAATCACACGTTCCCAAAAATAAGCAATTACATACTGATTAATGTATTCAATTGAATTTAA
This sequence comes from Tetragonula carbonaria, assembly GCA_032399595.1. Classification (NCBI taxonomy): domain Eukaryota; kingdom Metazoa; phylum Arthropoda; class Insecta; order Hymenoptera; family Apidae; genus Tetragonula; species Tetragonula carbonaria. Next base: position 3,664,339 of record JAUCRC010000012.1, on the reverse strand, counting down.
AGCGTTGGAAATTACCTCGAGCAACTGGACCATTTGGACCATGGTGACCATTCGCCCCATGCGACGCTCTGAAAACAGAAAAATAAGAGAACAGAATAATTCCATTGGTATTCTTTCGCTGTTGCGAGAAACAATTTGTCAAACACGTGATTAAATTTGTACAAATGAAACGACCCGTTTCTCGCGAAACGCGAATCTGGCAAAATTCAGTTCATCGTTATTATTGGTGGCGAGTGGACGTGTTTGTTTTTGGGCTGAATTTAAATCGGAGCTGTCAATCGTTATGTGCCTAGTGTCCATTGAATCGCCTGTATTTTTCGAGTGGTGAATTTCTGCAGTGACCGCAAATGCTTCTTGCAGTCTGGCGTGTTTATAGACCGGTCGATTTCGATTTCGATTTTAATACATTGTAACATTTTTGCAACAATATAATTACGACGAAACAATTACGAAGACGAGTGAAGTACAAATAATACAATACTCTCAATCGGAACTCTATCACGTTTATAACATAAAAAAGAATATTAAATCCGCCAACATTATAACGTGAGAAATAAATTTTTGCTCAGTTTATTCACTATTCGTCTTAACTTTCATTTTTATGTATTTCAACCACTCGCTATCACATCTGTTCACTTTGTACACTGTATATGTATATCATGTACACTTACGTTGTAATATTTCTGTGTCTATCGCCATAAAAATTGGATGCTTACCAGCACATGCGTACGTGTATAGACGAAAATTAAAAAGCGGCACGCGTGTTTATCATTTCACCGAGAAAAATCCGACGTTCAATTATACGGCGCGTCGAATTAATCGCGGATCGTATTTCGCCCGGTACCATATTTCCTCTTCTCGCCTGTGTGTTACTTTTAACGAAATTGGAGGATCCGTCGCGAGCGAATGAATTCGATTAAACGCCGCCCGTATGCACGGAAATATTCGATTGGTAATTAAATCAGCCCTCGTGAAATTGTTGGACAATTAATCCGCGCAACGACAAATCTCCTCGCACCGCCAGCTGTTCCCGTTTGTTAAATATTTCTTGCCTATGCTCGTGATTTACGAACAAAAAAGACCCTTCGACGCGTGAATTTTATTCGACGCAGCCGATCGCTGCAAAGGCTGCGTTTACTCCAAGAAATTGCTGCTTTTATCCCGCCGGGTCCGAGCGAATCGTGAACACGAGAATGACACGTGACGGACGAAAAAGGTTTTTGCTCGATCCTTTGAATTAAAGTCGGCGGAATCTTCAAATGCAGATAATCCAATGTTTTGTACAGTCGCGCGTCGATTCACTCGCTTTAGGAAAAAAACGATTTATTAACGAAACGATTGACAATTGACTTACAATTAATATTATTCGAATCCTCTCGTTTTTAAACGGTGTACGGTTTTATTAACTTAATTAATTATTAATTCATTAAGAAGCGAGCAGTAATGTTATTATAATGTTACAAATACTACATACAATCTCTTGAATCTTTATGAAATAATAGAATCTACGTGAATCGAAAATATTAAATGAGCTCTTTCTAGTCTACAATATTAAGAAATAGAATTCAACAATATAAATCGATTGGAGTGAAATTGAAATGTAATGAAATTGGTCGAACTACAGATGAAATGTTACGGTAACGTAAAGATTGATTCCTAATAGGGTAGTAGTGCATATATATATATATATATTTTTTGTAAATAGAATACAATGTACTACAATTGGGAACAGCGTGCAAGTATATTTAAGAATTCCTGAATTAAAAGAACGTAATTCATCGAATTCGTTTCTACGTGAATAAAAATTCAATGATGACAGAAAGTATTCGCACTCGCTTGTCGACTTCAAATCGTTACAACTTCGTGAAAGAAACTCTGTTCTACGTTCACTTTTTCCAAAGATGTTTTTCAACGATACTTTCGTCCTCGAAGATTGTAAAAGTTCAGGCGTCTCTAAAATCATTGACAAATTTTTTTTCATGACAAGATCCATCACAGTCTCGAAGAGCAAAGTCTCTTCTTTTTGCAACGATTAAAGTCCCTCGTTCGATTGAAACTTCCACGATGTTTTTCCGCCATTTTATCGAACTTTGAACATTAGGATCAAACGACAAAACGCTGAAATTTCTTGACTTTCGTCTCGCGAAAATTATAACGATTTAACAGCTTAGAACCAGCAGAATGACCAGTTTCTAACTTTTATTAGACATTCTACAGGCGTGCAAACAGTGTGTGTGTTTTTTTTTAAAGATTTAAATAATTTCTCGTAAAATATATAAATAAAAGTAGTTCGGACTCTGATGTCTCTGATGGAAATTTTAAGCGTGGGTAGTTCTAGTATTAAAACACGGACGATTCGTCATCGAGCGTCATGTGCTCGTTGAACGTTAGACGTTCGATTTCAATAATAAAATCAATGACTCGCTTTATTCCAAAGTAACACGGTGAGATATGGCGTAGGTTCGATCGGTCGTATCGCGTATGTGCCGAGAATTGCGCGCAGAGAGAGAGAGAGAGAGAGAAGGTTGCCGATAAAAGTGGCACCTGTAAGAACACCGATACATCAAAGTATTTAGCGTTTCCGCGCGGCGTGAAAACAGAAAAATCTCGCCCGCGAAGCGAGCCGACAGGAGTTGGCTTACACATCGATATCCCTCTCGGAGCAATAAGTTCACCTCAGTGCGAGACGTGATAAAAATTTCGGCGCCCCTGATGGGAAATGCTCGGCACGTTCAGCAGGCCGAACCGAGCGGATTTCGAAAATTCACTTTTACCAGTCGGCTCGCGGCTCGTTCAGCTGAATTTCAGCTTCTGGATATTTCGCGTTGGCGATCGCCGTTTAAGATACTGCGGCAAATAATTCAGCAATACGAACGAGTAGTATAACGTGTTAAACGTTTCATCTTTTTTTCTTGACCTGTTCTTCTTAAAAAAAAAAGAAAAAAAATACGCAAAAATGTATATTTGAAAACTGGGAAAAGCAGCTGCGAGTGGCTGCGGGGAAAATATCGGCGATTTAACATCGACGCCTCGTTCCCGTTTTATGTCACGTTAGATAGAATTCCTACGGAACATATTGTTAGCTTTTCCATTTTGTTCACCGCTCCGAAATAGGAAATACTCGCGTCACGTTTCCCGATCGCGGCGGGCTTAACAAATACAGGCCCGTTCATCCTTTTCCCTTCGTAACGAAGTTCGTTTAGTTATTGTCCTCAATTGTTTCGGGGCCGGGCGGTTTTCAATTTTTGAGGAACGCCTGGCGCCACACATGCACCGCACGCTGCGTTTCACTGCAATTTCTACCCGCTGCTACTTTCCCAGAACTACGAAATTCAAAACGTTCGTCGCGTGTGTCGCGAAGAAGCAAATAAAATAAAATCAGTCGTTTGAAATTTCTCGCGGCCAACTTCGGCAAAAAATATAGGAGACAAATTTCATTACGTAATGCGTAACCGTGGGCGTGTTAGTTCGACAGTTCGAACAATTCGCAGAATGGAACGGAGGATACTGCAGAGGATAATTTCAAATTTTGCCCACGGTGATTGTTCGACGGATAGTTCGCGCTTCCATCTCACCCGAGTCGCACCGATTGATCCTCATCCAAGAAACTTGTTAATTAATGGTATATATCGTACGCGTATCGGGCACACGTTTATTAAATTTCACTGGCCGTTAAATGCACGTAGAATCCGTTAACACTCGACGCCACGCGGTTCGCGGCCAGTGTGGGCCGCCCCGAATAAAATATGGAATACCTTCTCCGCGACTTTCCACCGATCGTTCGCTCTCTTTAGCCGAGCTACCCGATAATGAGCTGTTGTATCGGCTTTCGGCCGAAGAGAAAGAATCGGCAGAAGACCGGCAATTAATCCCTTTTATCCTGCTGCCGCTCTTAACGCCGGGAGGGGGGGGGGAGAGACTGAATCGACGGAAAGGAGGACATCGTGGAGAAAAAGAGAACAAAAGAAACAACTCGGCGAGCCGAGAGTCTCTCCGAAGGGCTGAAATTCTATGAAAAAAATAATTCGGCGATTACTGAAGAAAGTTACGGGGAAAGAAGTTAAGAAACGGGAAGAATGACAGGCGGCGATAAATGTTTCCATGAATGCGTCTCAGACAATCAGTCAGAAGCTGAATCGCACGAAAAAAAATCAAGCTTCTCTTCTCGAGTAAGCTTGTTTAATCCGTATCGTAACAAATTTTTCCGCTTGTTTGCGTGCTTGGTGGCATGCAGGGTTGATTACGTTGCCCCGTTTCTCCCCGACGCGTTTAATCCTGGACGCGAATACGGCGATCAAGTGTAATGGGCGATAATTTCACGCTCGAGTAAATTATAATGGTGCAAATTTGAGTGGCCGAGCTTGGTATAGCTCCTCTTCATTCTCCCGCTAATTGACCCATTCTTTTGCACTCTCTGTTTTCATTCTTCCCTTCCCCGCATGATCGATACACGCGGATAGTAAATCGTCACGAGTAGCAAACGAAACGGATAATACGAGAGCGAAATGATAAAAAAAAAGAAGACGACAGAAAAAAAAATTTCACGCAAAAAAAAAAAATTCTCCCGAAAATACTTTTGCTGCCGCCTGTCCATCACGCGACTGTGTCAATCTCACCGAAAGGAATCAACGTTGGAGCGATCCTGCCTCGATTTATCTCCGAAGGACACACGCGCGTAATTGACGAGGGACACGGGAATATCTCGGGCAAAAATACGACGGACATTTTTAACAGAATTTTCGCGTTTTATTTTTTTTTTTTTTCTTTTAGCTCCCCACTCCCTCACGTCGGTGCGCGTTTTGCCTCATCGTCGAATTTTCGCGAACACGGGTTCGGTTTTTCGTAGGAAATAATTGAAGCATCGATCCGAGCGTCGCAGCGCGGGCGATACGGCGCCGCTTCCCTCTCGAAAAACGGTCGCCTCGTTTATCTTCGCACTCGAGCTACGTCGGGTGCGACGTTATTTCGTTCGAGCGAGCGGCCGCAAAGTTTGCCGTGGGTGCAACGAAGCGACGCGGTGACAGCAGTCGCGGATACGTGGCGCGTTAACATTCGCGGAGTTGGTTCATTAAAAAAGCGCGGAACAAGCTCCAGAGCGCGCTCATTTGTTAAAAGTTCGCGGGCTTGTTCGCTGTTTGAATCGTTGATTAAAGAAGTGGCGGTCCCCCGTCTCATTTTTTATTCCTTTCACTTCTACCTCCTCGTACTTTCGTGTGTTTCTTCCCCTCTTTCGCCCTCGTCCTTTTTTCCCTTCTCCTTTTTCCTATTTCTCTCTCTCTCTCTATTTTTTACACGGAACTTGCGCGTCGTTTGAGCAGTTTCGAATTTAAAGATGAATTTAAGATTATTTAACAGATGAACTCTGACGTTTCGTCCGTTGTTACGACGCAACAAAACCCGTGAATTTTTCCCTCTCGTCCCGAAATAATTTCACTTAGCGCAATGCGAATCTAATTTGCTATCACAGACGAGAATTTCTCCTCCTTTGAGCAATCGAGCGCGGTTTCACGGTTATTGAAGACGAACGAGCCAGAGATGAGTCGCTAACGTTCTATTTGTTAGCTAAATACACCCGGTAACTGGCTGTCACCTGTAAACGCACGTGTTAATTCTTCCCCCTCCCTCCACATTATTATGCGATCCATCGTTCATGAGGAACATCCTTTCCTTTCATACCAGAGCAATCTAAAATCCAAGACAAAAAGCTAAGCTTGCTTTTGTCCCGTTATATAAATCTACGAATTTGCTGCGAAAATTGCTTCGTGAAATTACAAAGCGCTTTTAACCCTTTCGTCACCACGTCACGCCAAAATTGTACACATTGATCGAAAAATTCTCTAGGTCTGTCAATCCGTTTTGAAGAAGAATCTTTCTTGAATTTCCTGGTAACATTTTGACGAGGACCTAGAATGTTTTTCTTTTCTTTTGGACCAAACATTAATTTCTCAAACAAAAATCTAACTTTAAATTTTTAAGGGATTAACAATCATACCTATAGCCGGTCTTTTCCTAGCTGCAATAGATTCAGAAATATTTTTTTTATCTACTTCTTAGATTCAATAACAAATGTTCGACTGTCGAATAGAAAAAATAAACGAAGCTCGTCTTGATGGCTAAAGTGTTTTTTTGATTACTCCAAAATATACGTTAAAAGGGTTAATAAAAGGAAATACAACGAAACGCCAGAAGCATTCTCCGCGCTTTCGATCGGTTAAAAAATAATTCGCAACCTCTGTGTGCCACTGTGTTCTTCGTTAATACGACCGCCGGAGAGGAAGAAACTACCAACAAGTCGATTTCCTCTCGAATTGTGTACCGGTTCCCAGTAGAAACGCCGGAGAATTTCGATCGATGGCGAGATCCATGGCGAGTGTCCAGGAGAGTTGGATCGTTTCGGCGAGATTTGTACGGACGATCATCGGTCCTACGGGGTATGGTACGCCGTGCAATACACGGCGGGAAGCAAAGTGGCTAGCATGATGCCGTACATATATAGGGCGGTGCGAAAGCCCGCATTGCGGAATGAGAGATCGCCTATCGGCCTATTGGCCTGTCCTCTCCGCTCGTTTATTTCCATCTTCCTCTCCCCCGTTTACTCCTTCTCCCGGTGGGTATCCTCCCGTGCTGTTCGTCCCTGTATCCGTCTCTGTCCGCCACTCAACGCTCCTCTTTTCGTTGCCAATTTGCGACGAGATTCACAGCTGGAGGTGATAGCGACGCGTGCGTGTCAGATAAGAATCGCTGTCGCTGTCCCCGGGTCCCGTGGACCCCGGGCAGCCTCCGATCGATCCTATAAATCGAACGTGATCCGATCGTCGGCTGGAAGATTTAACGACGACGAAAACCCGGCTCGCAGAAAATGTCACCCGATTTTCCTAGATTCTTTATAGGCGAGTCACGATAAGCGCGATTGTTTTTTTTTTCTTTGTCTCTCTCTCTCTCTCTCTCTTTTTCTCTCGCCGATTTAACTGGAGATGTCTGCGACCGGAATTGAAGGGTCGAACCGGTGAACGATGTTGGTACAGAAATATAAAGGAGCGATATGTTTTTCAGTGGAAAAGTACGTGTATTGTCAGACGAGAATATCGTTCGACGTCTGTTCCGGTCACACTCAAGAATTGAGAAAAGGTTAACAAATTTTATTGCGTTATACTTGCTATTTTATATTTATACGAGTCACTGGAAAATTAAAAAGCGAGAAGTTTTAAATTTATATTAAATGTCACCGGATATACTCGAATATTTACGATTGACGTAACGTTGTAACTTCACACAGGATGTAGTGAAAATGTTATATGTGCTGAAAAATAATTTATCTCAGGGTCTGGATTGTATTGAATCGTTTCGTTTCATAGCGAAATTTAGAAAAAAAAAACTTGAAAATATTGTATCTCCGAAATGTGCATCGTATCTTTTGACAATTTTTTGATACTTGTCGATATTAGCGTTTAAATACATTGTCTGTCGAGTAAAACCTTTATCTACTTTCTACTTAACCGGCAGACTCCTTACTTATGTGGCCATTTTGTATTACGTATCAATTAAACTATGACGTATAAAAGTTGCAAACGATAAGAAAATGCATTCCTTCTTTGCTAAAAGCCTTTTGATACTCGCATTGTTCGTTGTTTCAATATCTCGACCGAATAATATCGAGGGAAAATCCTATTTTATCGGAAAAGGGTTTTCTCTCGTACAATACGTACTTTGCACAAAGGGGATTCTTAACCAGCTTTTTGTAATTAAACTCGCGATTCTTCTCGCAAATATAACTATCCAGGGATGTTTCTACATAATTACGTATTCCCTTGTTAATTCCAAGGAAGAAACATTACCATAAATAAAGGGAACGTCTCCTATTCTCGTACTTTGCGTTTAAATTCCAAACTACTTCAACTTCCATAATACCATTTAGCTAATTGAAATTTAACTTCCCCCCTCTGATCTTCATCGTCAATTATTCATTTGATCTATCCCCCTCCCCCCTCTATAAACACGTGTCCTCGACAAGTTTTTAGTCAAGTTTCGGACGTTCTCGACCGACGATGCATCCGCTCAACACCAGCTCGTTACCGCGTTAATTCGACAATTAATGGGCAATTTTCCGAAAGCTGCGCGAGCAAGCGCGATTTCTTCGCGAAACGACTGGTAAATATCGGCCTTTGTTGCATATTGTGCTCGTATATCGGACCTAGTCACACAGTTCTCGAGTCTGTTTCCCACGATTTCGCGAGTATTTATGCATACGAATCTTCGCGGTCGCGTACAGTCGCGCGCCCGCTCGGTTTCACGTCTCCCTTAGTGTTCGACGATTTTGCATATGTAAATGCGTAAACATGCGCCGCTGCGCGTGTTAAATACGCTCAGTTCTTATTTATATAGGATGTTCCCTATGTTTCTATTACTTCGCGCGACTCACTGATAATAACGATTTCACAACGGGAGATTCCCGTTCCTTCGAGTTTCTAAGCGGCGCGAGATTGAAATTGAAGAGAATCATTGCGCGCGAGGGAATTTCAGAGGACATTTGTTTGACAATCTGAGACACGGCCGAATTTTCGCGATGTTATTTTCTGTTTTTTTTCTTTTTTTTTTTTTTTTGAATTTCAAACGTCCGTTTGACGTACGAATCAAACGTTGATCGATGATAGATACATCTAGGTTAATAAAAGACGGTGGTTAAAATCAATTCCGCTCGCGTTCAGCGCGTGTTTTGCTCGAAAATTCAGAAAACGAGATTGCTCCTATTTTGTTTTCCAATACGTACAAAATGACAACTTCAGATAGACAGAAATAGAAATAGATTTGTTCGAATGATTTCCTTCCAGTAATTTCCGAAGGTATTTGCGGCCGAGCGATTTCTCTCGTTCCAAACACTTATAAAATTCCTATCTTCAGATTTTCGTGGAATTATTCATAGAAATTGATACTGAAAAGTACCGGACGAAATACCTCGATACCACGAAAGATTAAAGTAACGAAATTCTCAACGAAAATTCTACAATTTTAACTCTCCTTCAATCTCCTTCCAATGAAATAAAATAAGATTACCATCCACGAATGTATACCGAGAAAGGGCAACTTACATTCGATACAGCTAGGAAAATTATAATCGAAGAGAATCGAAGATTACCAAGACCGCAACGAGTTGAAGCGGTCCCAATTCCTTGCGCTCTTTCGGCACACCTGCCCCCAAAAATTCGGGACACTGATATTCTTAACATCTCCCGGTGCAGTCGGATCGGAACGAATGTAACGTTAAACCAAACTATGAGGAGTGTGGTTAGCCCGAGGCAGTCTCGATCGAAATGTCGCCGTTAGACGTAATCCAAATTCTGGTGAATTTCAAGCAGTACCCGAACGCGATAGAGGGGACCGTTTAAACTCTCCGCCTCTCGCCCCAAGCTGATATCTCCGCGCGACGAAATGACTTCACGCATTTCACGGTCGCTCCTCAAAGCATTTCGCTAATTTATATGCATACAAGCCTATACCCGAGGTCGACTCTAGACGACTTTAATAAAATCAAGCAGAACGGGGAGATAAAAGCATCGACGGAAGGGTTGCGAGAAAGGGATCGGAAGAACGAGAGGAGAGAGAGAGAGAGGAAAGCGTGTTGCCAGAGAGTAACGGACCAGCTATTCCCAATTCCCACCCAATCTAAAATCAATCTTAGTTCGTGCTCTTAGACGAACTGGAAGTAGGATTCTAAAGGGAGCCGCGGAGGGGTGAAACGAGGGTAAGGGGGGGTTCGACCGATCACTTTTAAGCAGGCTTGCAAGTCTGCATTATTCAAACTCCACCGCCAACCGAGCTAGAGCTGCACCGGCACCCTCTAAAGAACACCCTTATGTCTTTCTTCACCAAACCAACCCCTTGCAACCCCTTCCCTTCCCTCCGATCCCTTTTCACCTTTGCCCCGTTTCATCCGATTTCACTCGCTTTTCCAATCCATTTTCATTCCGGTTACGCGCGAGACCACGCGTTTTTTAATTGTTATCCCGTCTCTCTGTCGATGGCGTTCCACAATTTTCGGCATTCCATACTTTTCTCGTCGGGAATGAGCTTTTCAACGAGCTGTTCTCTTCAACGTTGCAACGATCGCAGAAGGTGAGATTTGAGAGCGTTCAAAGAGCCAAAAGTCTGTGACAAACGATTTAAGAAATCGCTGACCAGTCGCATGTTACCGAAACATGTACCAAACGTGTTACTGTCCCTTCATTTAACTGAGATCAATCACGTGCTTGCACGTCGTATTGATCATTTCAAAAATGATTTTTCGTTTGATCGATTGTAAAACTTCATTGATTTGTTACCTATTTGTTTAGAGAGTTAACACTAGAACCATCAAACTTTGACAATTGGTCAAAATGACCAATTTGTTGGATAATTTTTGCTGGATATTTTACGGATGTAAAACAATGTATTTTAGGAGATTTAAATGATTTTTCATAAAATGTAAAAAAGCTTGTGTATTTCATTATATCATAGAGTTCTTTTCTTTTTTTTTTACTCTTCGATGGAAATTTTACATTACATTCATTCGCCGATAGTTCTAGCTCTGAATCTAACAGGCTATTTTGCTCTTCTCGATTTTATAAATGATCTTCTGTGTTCTTCGTGCGCGCACGTGCAAATATTAGCAACATCAGTAACAAACTAGCAATTACCACTCTTTCTTCGCAGGAATTTCAGAAAAGTAGTCTCGAGAGATAAGCCGGTGAAAAATCCTCGCTTTTAACAGACGATCGTCCCTCCACTTGGCAACCCCTTCCCCCCACGCGAAGCGTTTCCGCGCGAACTCGACGAGTCGAATGCACAGGAAGCGTCGCGCGAAAAACGTTTCGTTCCGCTTCTTTCCGTCGAATCTCGTTTCTGTCGAACCTTTCGGTGACGGGCTGGTGAAAAAGCAGCCGCACGAATTAGGAGTTTGAAGCGCGTCGCGCTCCAAATATTTGCGTTCGCGCTCTGCTCGGTCGCCTACGGAAATTTCAACGAGCGGCATCGTCGGCGGATTATCGCCGCCCGAGAACAAACATCGCTCCCTCCCCATCTCGTACAATATAAATATTTCACAATTACCGAATCCTTCGAATCGCGCTCGAACCACCGTTCACCACCGCCATTCTTTCGTTTCCTCCTCTCTAAGCTTCTTTGTGCTTGGTGGCAAAAAAAAAAAAAAATAAAAAAAATAAAAGGAAAAAGCTGCTCTGAACGACGGTACAAACACACTTTCTACGGAAGGGTCTTACGGTTTCAACCCCTTTCTGCTTTCTTTCGCTCGGCTCTCTCGCCACCTCGATTCTCCCCACCGTTGTTCACTAATTTTTCCTAGGCTGATTTCCGATTCAATGATCTATACACGATACGCTTGCAATAGGCTCTGACATTTAGACGAAACAAGTTCCTCTCTCTTCTAGCTTCTTATTCTTAGTAGCTTGAAAATGCATAAACGAAAAGTTCGCAGTGTCTTGGACTTTCTTACAGTTTCACAAAGAAAGAGAAACGTAATTCTTGCGACACGATCACAGGAAACAAGGAAAACTCGAGAGGTAAATATCGTAAGTAAGATCGAAAAATCGTGAGACCCGGCAGTGTAACTACTTACAATTAATTATAAGTGACGGAGCAAATTCAGCAAAAATCTATTTTCAGAATTAATTCCGAATGTACTTGTCTCTGTTAATTTAGTCGGATTTTCCATTTAAAATAATCGGCAGCTGATTAAAATATCAGCGAGAGAATATTCAAATGTCGTTATACAGAATTTATATCGTCGTTCATTCGATCGGCGGTCGAATTAAAAATTCACGTTAGTTCGAGATATATAACGTGCGGCGAGTGATTTTCAAAATTCGACTGATGTCGGCGTGATAACGCAGTGATTGTAAGTGTGCGCGCAGGTATGACGCGAGCTCGCCAAAAAGCTTTCTCGAAGCTCATCGAAAGGAGACAGGCGGTAACAGGCTTAAAGAGACTGATGAAGGAGGACGAAGAAAAAAATAAGCAGCGGAAATAAATCTGTCGGAATCACGTATCGGCGGCGGATCTTGATCGGTTATAAACCGAGTAATGATATTCGGAAACGCTCATGAGGTTTCGGCTGTCCGAAAATGAAATTCTGATAGGATTTAACGGGTCGTTTGCTGCTACGTATAAAAGGGTGTTGGCACCCTTCGGGGAATTTCAATTGGTCACGATAACGAGGCGATTTTCATGACAATGGCTGGTATGAATATTGAAGCCTGAATAAGAATGAGAACCGTACATCTGAATATGCGCGTTTACGTTTATCAGAGAGCGATAATTCTCCTTCTCTTTGCGGTACGAGATAATTTGTCATTGCTTTCGAATATCTTAGTTAGAATACAGACACGTACACGTTTCTTTAAATTAAAAGATTCACTTACTTATTCATTCAAAAAGGTTTCTCTTTTCATTCATTCAGTTTAATTTGGGATAGATTAGGGTAGTGATTGATTGACAGATTGATCATTTTCATTGTAAAGTATAATATCGCTGCTATTTCATATTCGCAGAGATACAAGGTTTTTATCGTTCTTCTTTTTAGAAGGATTGATACGTTTTAAAAGTTCTATTCTTACCATATTACTAGTAATGCTTTTAACGTAAAAAATTATTGGTGACATTCAATTCCTTTGATACGTGATACGAATATGTTTCACGTAATCGTTTTACATGCAAGGAAAGTTAATATCATCGACGATCGAAACGCAGCAAACTTCACACGATTATTACGTCGCTAATAATGCTTTTAATATAAAAAGTTGTTGGTGACTTTTGATCAACCTCGATTTTTGTAAAATCCCTTTGACACGTGATACCAACGTAATATGAATATGTTTCACGTAATCATTTCAGTTACAGGAACCAGGCATCATCGACGATCGAAACGCAACAAAGTTCGCACTTTACATTTTATATATATATATATATATATATATATATATATATATCCGAGAGAGACGGGAGTCATACATAATTACTGGAACAGCGCCGGGGAATCGTTCTCTCTCACAGTCAATTTCCAATCGAAACGTCGCCAAGTGTTATCTTTTTCCACGAGGCAGTTCGACGAGGGAGCCTCGAACGCTGGGAATAGAACGGATGATCGGACTTTTAAGCAGGATCCTCGCGGCGTCTGCATTATTCACACGGCTTCTCTTCCGCGTCGACGCTTTCGTCCTCTCGCCGCATCCAGTCGGGACGCCATTCTCGCGTGCAGGTGTCAATTTGTCCCTCTGCCTCCTTCTCTCACGCCCTCGACTGTTTTCCTCTCGAGTGTATTTTCCTCTCCTTCCCTCTCTCTTTCCATCTCCCGAAAATGCTCTACCTTCAGGACCCGGGGCATATTAGACTTCCAAATTATTGAAAGCAACAGCAGGAGACCAAGAGATCCTTTCTCTTCTCTCTTACACACACACACACACACACACACACACACACACACACACACACACAAACACATTCTCTAGTTCTCGTCTATCTTTTTCTCTTTAAGCACGCTTGTCTTCCCGTCATCTTAGCGATTCCATTTACGTCGGCCCACGGCTAATGGACGCGTCGACCGTCGAGATCCACGAGATCGGTATCCATCGAAACGGTGGGTATTTTCGTAACAGTTTTCAATATAATCCCGGATCGGTTGCTTCTCGAGTTTGGAAAAGCGAGTTCCGGGTGTCACCGAACGACGGACATCGTGTCCGTCGGTGTTCTCCAGCCACCTGCCCGTTCATTATCGATGCAAACGTTTCAAGTGGGATCCCGAAGTCCTTCGGTTGGCGATCGGTTTTGTCCCGTCTAATGTTACGAGACCGACCGTCCTTCAAATTCTCGCGCGTCACTGTTAATCGTCCACCGGGAAATTGGATTAGGCCCAAAGAACCCATTTATACATGTATAGAGATCAACCCATTTGTATTTGTAGACCAATACTTCATTGTCAGCTTTCTTTCGTGAGATAGATTTCAGAAAGTTTCAAACTGTCGAATAATATAGGCGAACCGAAGTGTTGAGGTCGTGTAAACATTCTGGTGATTTAATTCACGGGCTTGTATATTTGAATTTACTTCGTTATGGTGGGCCTTCGTTTGAGTTCTTGGCACGATATATTGATACTCTGGGATTCCAGTATCTGACGATTTATACCATCTTGTTCATTTCTTTTATTCTTATTCTCATTCTCTCAGACTTCGATGATTCGATTCTAATAATAAAATGGAAGAATATGTAAAAATAAAAATTTGTTCTTCTTTCTTTAATGATTCTAATAACTCCTAACTTGATATTATTCTTTTCTTCTTTTTCTATATTTTGGTATATATTTCTATATTTTCTATATTTTGGTATATATTTCTATGTTTTTTATATTTTTCTATAATTTTCTATATTATTTTCTTCCTTTTCTATATTTAACATCCCTTGGTTCTTGCTATGGTTATAATTTTATCGAAGACAATAAATGTTTCGAGCAGTCTTGATAATGTCTTTGATAATTTCAAAAATTCATAAAAAAAATTTAAAAAAAACGCGTCTTGCTGGTCAATGGATTTTTTCAAGCAATCGGATGTAGAAAAATCGCCCGCTGATGTAAAACACAAATGTTCGTTGTTAAAAGTGGGTAATACCCGCGCAACGGGAGTTAGTCGAATGTATGTTTAACACGGACTGTTTTTTCAACGAAGAGTACTCTACGAACTGGAATGAAACTGGAAGTTTCACGCCAAAAATTTGCAGCACTTTCGATAGCGACGCAGAATCATCGCTATTGTATTTCGTAACTATCCTTGATTTCACGGCAGACGTTCGTTAATGGTTTCGTCTGAACAAAAATTTCAGTAATAAAAAAAAAAAAAAAAAAATTGTACTGTTAGAAAAAATATTTCTTTTTTTTTCATTTTCATTTTCGTGCTTTCGTTATTTCGTCGATTCGAATCCGCCGTTTCAATATCAGCATCAAGAAGCATGAGCGTAGCACTGATGAAATGTTCGTAGTTCGCGACACGGATAATCAAAATGTGAGCGCAAATAAGCTCGTGTTATATACGATACGAATAATGCGCGCTGTTTGGACACAAAGCAGCGATTTGACGTGGCTTTGTTCTACGTTGCTCCACGTGCCTGTACTTTAATTAACATCATGCTCGTGCATCATGCCGAATGGATCTTTGTTTTTGATAATAGGAGTTACTAATTGGAATGTACCGACATTTCCTTGCGGGAAAGTGTTCTTCTGTAGGTATTATCGTTTAAGTTGTTTATCAAGCACAATGCACTACCAGCCTCATTCTGTCGCAACGATCGTAATCGAATCGCGTCGTTAAATTTTACGATAGTTTTATTTTCCACATTGTGTATAGAATCTCGATGAAAAACGTCTTATTTCGTGGACAAAGCAAGCTTTACGATGTAGAGTACTACAGAGAGAGAGAGAGAGAGAGAGAGAGAGAGAGAGAGAGAGCAAAACTGGCCAATTTCCAAATTTATCAACTTCGCTTCTGAAATACACGGTCGGCGTTTAATTTTGCAGCGATTAATCTTGATCAGAATTGATCAATTTAGCGTTTACCCGATTCACACGTACACGCGTGTAGCTTCAACTCCAATCCGCAATGGTAATTTACGAATTAATGAGTCATAATCTAAAATTTATTTGCTTCCTAACCAGTTTCAAAGGTATCCTGTCGATATCATTCTAAAAAAGACCTACGTTTCAATGCTTCGAATTGGCTTTTTAAACGTCGGTCGATTTCGAAATATTTTTTGAAAGAAAAGTCTATTCGCGTTCCGTGGTTGGTTTTGTTCTTGCAGCCTCCGTCTCGCCCACAGTTGTAATTTACACGCGACGTAGTCCGACAATCGATAATCCCCGCAAACGAGAAATCGAAGCAGCGAGAAGCAACGGCCGGCCGGCCGCTGAATCCGAAACAATAATTTCCCATTGAGCATCGCGATTTGTTCAGATTACCTGATTAAAAGCCAGGGTTCCATGGTTTTAATGAAACGCGGGGCAGCGGACATTATACCGGCCCGGCTTTTAAATAATGGTTTTCGATGTTTCGCCGTGAAGAGAGAAGAGAAGAAAAAAAGAAACGAGCGCTGCAAGAGAGTGGAATGTACAAACGCGGAGGGTGAGAAGGGAACTAAAGAGAACAGAGGAGAGACGAGACTAGTATCAGAGTGAAGCAGAGACAAAGAGAGGGAGAGGGGAAAAAGAGGAGCCTAGGGAAAGACAGACCCCGCGAGTTAATTTAACTTGTTCCCATCGAGACACGCTCGGTTCCTCCGAGGAGCAAGGGAGAAAAAAATCGCTTCACTCCGGGGTTAATTTGTAAGCGGTGGTTCGGTTCGAGCCCCGGAATCGATGGCGGGGTATGAATTCGCGCACGGTTGAAAAGCAGTTTGCTGCAACAAGGGGTGGGCGAAATACAGAAAGGGAAAAGGCGAGAAATACAGAGAGGAGGTCTCGAAACACAAGTTTCGTTCGATGGCACGGGAGAGGGGGGAGGGGGTTGGTTATTACACGTCAGTCACACCTCTCTCAAAATTGCAAAAGTTTTATAAGACACACAACGATCCACGGCCGATTACATCCCACGCGACTTATGACCGGGACCTTTATTATCGCGGCGAATATAGTCCCGTCTTATATTACATCGCGGAAAACAAAATTACTTCGGACTCTGGCTTAACTGGTTATTTTGTCGTTTCGTGCGAACCTCGCGCCTTGCGTTAAATGGCATTACCTCCCGGTTCTTTCTATCCTCTTTCCCCTCGTACGATCGCAGTGATATGACGAGACGCGAACGAACGTCATTGCGTGGGGTGCTTCCGGCGATTGTTGCGAGTGAAACGCTGCTATCGTGCAGTATTCACGAGTTGCGTAACACTTTATTAACAGATCTGCCACTGGTAATTTCATAGAAATCCTAAAGTGGAAAACACACAAGTTTCTGCGAACTATATTTCGAGAAAAGTCTATACTTCGAGAAGTTTACTCTCAAAAATTGTCAATATACGTGTTTTACATTTTCTTTTTTTTTAATTTTTGGCGCAATCGCCAATGTGACGAGCAGTTAAATAAATTAATTGATCGAAGCATGTCTTCGTCTACAATCGCGCGTTCGTTTCTACGAGTTCATTCCGTTCTTCATCGTTCTCATTGTAGTAGCTTCGCTTCTGCACCATTTTCAATCCGGCCGATTTTCTTTCATCTTTGAACGCTCTCCGATTCTCCTTTTCATGTGTACGAAGTACGTATCAGCAAACGATAAACTTGTCCTAGCTCCATTGCGATATCTGCCACGTCTTTCCCTACTTCTCTACACGGCTGCTCTTCTCGAATATGCACACGATTTAAACAATAGCAGCGCTCTAAAACGACCGCTTTTTCCAACGTCTCGATTTTCTTCAATATTCGATACGAGCGGAACGATCTTAGAGCTCAGCGAAATATTCCACTTATCGTTAACGATTCCCCTTTGCCTTCGTCTTCTTTTGTGTGGACGAATCTTTAAATAAATATAATAACGATATCCCTAGAGGCGAAACCATCGTCTCTTAAACTTCTAGAATTCCTGAAGGGCAGGCTTCTGATAATACCAAATTAAAACTATTTCTTTTCTGCGAAAGATTTTTGCCGTGTACGTGTTTAACTACTGTGTTAAATTTGTGTAAAATTTGTGTAACAACTCAGGAATTTTACGGATAATCTCTCAAAATTTATTAAAAATGAATTCGAATTCTTTCGATAAATATTACTGACTTCTATCTCTATCTCTGACTTTTTCTTGTTCTCACAATTTTATTGTTATTACGTTATTGTTGCAGGAGAACAAATTAAAAATTAACTGCATCTTTCATCTTTGACTTAGACTGCTAAAATATTGGTATGTACGTTTCGATTGTGACGTTTCATCAAATATATGTATAATCAACAATTTCATCGCCCTGTTATTTTTCACCCTGGGATCATTTCGCATAAAAGACAAGTAAACAAAATTTCGGTGAGAAAACAAATCACTCGATGGTTCGATCCAATCATCCAGAGAAATCTTAAACCGATTTTGTTCGCAACTCTTGATAAGTAACCGGAATCGCTTCGACTCACTCGTGTCATCCGATCGATTCGAATCGAAACCGTATCGAAGCCGGAAAAACACCATTTCACCATTGCGAAAAACGCAAGGAAAATACGTGGAGTCGCGCGCTAGCCGATTCTCGTTCCCGTTAAATTAACAAATGTGCGTCGTTACCGGTGTGCACCTCGCTGAATTCCAATTATTCCGTTGACTGGTCGCCGTGTGATTCGCGAAATTATTAGATTGCAAGCGTAATACCGTCG
Source organism: Tetragonula carbonaria (assembly GCA_032399595.1). Classification (NCBI taxonomy): domain Eukaryota; kingdom Metazoa; phylum Arthropoda; class Insecta; order Hymenoptera; family Apidae; genus Tetragonula; species Tetragonula carbonaria. The sequence continues at coordinate 3,645,975 of JAUCRC010000012.1, read as the reverse complement.
AATCCTCTCCCATAATATTCCGTATACTGCCGGTTTTTTCAATCGGTCGCTATCGTGCTCGGCATATAATTAACCAATCGTGGCGAGTCTAACGAAATTTTGGGAACGAATGATCCAAAGATGATCGGTTCTTCAATCGAAATTTAATTTAAAGTTCATTCTGATTAACCGATCGAATTTAATTCATAATTTCGTCAATTTTGTGTCAGTGTATTCATGTTATGATAATATTATTAATGTACAACCTTCTTTAAGAAGGAGAATGCTTCTGTTATACACCATCATCGAGATCTCATTAATTTGAAACGAGAATCGGTATACTTCAAACACTCTGAATCTACGCTATCAATGCAGTGTAAATTGGCAGTAATTAAATTTTTCTCCAGGAATATTGTTCCAGGAACGTCGAAGTTTTCCTTTGCCATCTTTAACCATCAGATCAGAAGAATTTTTCAAAGAGCAGTTAAATATTCTGAGAAATTGACATTTTTCTCTCCATTGACAGTTTATGCAACATCGACATTCGTTACCAGTATTTTTGTACGTCATCAGTTCGTTGTTGCTCGAACTTCATTCCCTGTTAATCGTCCGTACAAGTGATTCACCATCGTCCATTCACCATTCACCATAGACGCGTTGAAGGGGTTTCGACGGATAAGTAAATAACGAACAGAGAGGCTGGGAGGGAGGGGGAACGGAAAGGGAACGATATAACGTCCAAGTTTCGTGGCAAGAGCCGCGGCCGGATGAGAATTATTCAAGGATTTTCCAGATAATGCAATAACGTAGCGGCGCGCGCACCGCCGTGAGAAATTAGCGGCATGAATTATGAATGAGACCGACTTCGCCGGCCGTTTATCTTCTTTAATGTTTCTTGGCGTCTTTCGCTGGACGAGACTACCAACCAACCAGTGTGCGTCCTTGTGCTCGTGATTTCTTGCCTCTTTGTTCCACGCTTTCCGCGCCGAGAACGCCGGGCTATCGCCGATAAATTGAACGTGTTGTTATATTTTTCGAGCAAGTGGAAAGAACACTGGAACGTCTTAATGACGATTTGTTTAAAACACGATGGTCTTTAAAAGGATACGGTTCGTTTCGTACCACGTGCAGAATTGTCGAGCAACGAGCTGAACAAGAAGAGAATAGGAAACACTAAGTGCCACTTGATTCTTGCGTTCTGCCTTTCCCAAACGTGCTCGACCAAATTCACGTTTGCCAAAAATATATGTACTGTAGATCGATTCGTTCTGTGGTCGTAGTTGTATCTTTTTCTTTTTTCTTTTTTTTTTTCATTTTTCTGGATATACGCTCTACGTAGAAACAGAATGGTTTTCGTACGATTTCTCTCTAATATGTAGAGAGTTATTGACAACTCAACGAGAAGTTCTTTGTTCCACTTTATAATTTAGGTAGCAGCCGTTCAATTTTCAACATCTTTGATGAAGTAGTATCTAGCGTTGATTCTTCAATTCTTACAAAACTGTAAGATTCTCAAAAGGCAGGATTTCAATGAAATTTTTACAGACATCTGAAGATCGATGATTTCATATATGTATATATATATATATATATATATATATATATATATATAAAATGATAAATACGTATACAACAAATATGTAGTATTTCCTTCGCATGTGCGAGTAGTAATTTCAAAACGCTGACGTCGAACGACCGCCATCACGCACCAACGTTTTGTACATGCCAGCAGTCAGTCGCAGGTCACCTTTCACATCGAACACCCGTTAAATGCAATTAGACAATTAGCCGGGAACACGATGGAGCAGCGAGTGCTTCGTCGACGATTTTCACCCTTCTGCATCGTCGAGAGTGCCACTAGAGCCAGTTCAACGAAAACCGCGCCATCCGAGCAACGACGATGAGATAGGAATGTTCATTGTCATAGCACGCACGCTTCTTCGTCCGACGGGGATGTTCGACGGCGACCCTCCACTCCATGCACATTCATTGTGGTCGACCGATTTCTTCTCTCATCCTCGATACATCGGGAGGAAAAAGCTTTCGAACCGCCGCCGTCTCGCCGTTTATTTTTCCTCCTGCACCTCTTCATCTCACGTCGCTGCAATTAATTAGCGAAAGCTGCCATTTTTTAAAGCGAAGAATCCACAAGAGCAACGAAATTAGATCCTCTATCATCGAAATTAGAAAAATTTTGACATCGAAGTTTCGAAGATAATTATAATAATTATAATACTGTACCTTGAGATCATTTAGTAGTAATTTGATAATATTCTCTCAACCTATATTCTTTTAATAAATAAAATGCAAGGTAATTTATTACCAACAGATTTCGGGTTCTTATCAACTTATTAATTCATTCTTAAACTTGTAAAGCTGTTTCGAAATAACTACGAACCTCTACAATGGCGATCTTAATGATCTTCCGACATTCAGATGATCTTCAAATAATTCTAGAGTCTAATCCTTACACGAGACAAGTATCACGCCAACAAAAAAAAAAAGCACGTAGATCGCAATCACGTTCGTTTCGCATAAAACATATTTATCCGAACAATACTCTACTCTTTTACGATCTTGTACGATATCATCGACGTTTCATCTGTCCGTTTAACAACCATGGAATCTGAATACTTCGATAATCACGAGCAATGATCTGTCTGCTTTGTTTCGTTGCTCTTTAAAAGAAGTTCTCTTGCGTACAAAGGAACTCGTTGTTATCTTATCCCATTAATCGCGATTATTCGTTCGCGTATCCATCCCATGAAACGGGGTTCGACATTCGTCGAAGGTTTTCCACCGAGAGGCTCTCGAGTTTCGTCGATTTTTGACGGACGATCCTCGCTTAGCTACTTAAATAATATCGTCGGGGTTTAGCCGACTAGCGAGAAACAGATAGGCAGTGACGTTTCGCATCGGTGTAAAAGTGAATGACTCGCGATCAACGTGAGGCGTGCGATAATTTATTAATTCTGCTAATTGCGCGGTCGCGATGTTCTTCGATGATCAAACGGGAACCGTCACTGAATTGTTAACGTCCTCGTAGCAAAATTTAATTGAGTGGTGCGCGTAATTATCATCTTCCTTCCATCGATTATTTACGTTTTAATGAAATGCTCTCGTTATTGCGCTGTCGATACCGACATTTAATATCGAATTTAACAAATATCCACGATTCAACCCGCGCGAGCTATTTTACGTTCCACGAGCGATCTTCGCCACCTTCGCGGAGTTTCCTTCCTTGACAAAGGAGCAGGCTGCGATAAATATTCTCTAATTAGCTTTATCTATGAAACGAACCTACGGTTGAATCTCCCTCTTCTTTGATCCTCGAAATTAGTTAAATGCACGTGCGCATTTTATCTTGACCTCACGGCGCGTATATCCCATTGGCTGATGTCTCCTCTTTTCTTTTTTCCCTTTTTAACGTCGCGGAGCATGGCTCTCCTCATTTTGTTTTTTAGAATACAGATAATGAAGCTTCTACGTTTCGAGAGACAAAGGCTGGTTTTCGAAATGATGAAATACGAAGTGCAACGATATACATACACACACACACACACACACACACACACACACATATATATATATATATATGCCAACACGATGTTTTGTTTCATTTGAAGTACAAGCATTCAAACGCGATCACGCATGGTTGCGCTCTGGTACGTTGTTTCAATCAGTTCTCGAGCCGAGAATACGTTTTCTCGTTTCATAATAACTAAATGCCAACCAATTTGAATTTCGCACAAAACTACGAGAGGCGACTGCAACTGCAACACTGTAGGAATAAAACGCAAGCAGCGAGAGAGAAATCTTTTCTTTCGTTGTTAAATCGAACGACGTTGCTCGATGATAAAGCAATTACAAGTTCAACGAACAGTTTCAACGGGGGAACACTTTCGGCGCGGCGAAACAATCGTCAGCCGCCGACAACTATTCCCACTAATAACCATTCTGGCAATTATCCAAATAATTCGTGTTAACATGAAGCTCATCAAGACTTTCCGCGAACTTTCCAACTTTCAGCCCACGAACTACGAATAGAATTACAGCCAATCGAACAATCAACCATCGATAATTGCTTTTCCACTTCCCGATATTCTTTCGTTCCCCCGGCTCAGCCGAAATTGCACGGTTTTAAATTTCAGTTTTCAATCGCGTTGTCATCTTTCCCGAAACTCGCCAACTCCGATCGATAAAAATTCTACGACCTCGATGTACGAGCGGCGTGCAGTTGGATAGAAACTTTCTCTGCGACGTGCCCACCGCTTGATGGGCATACGTTGTTGTTATAATTACAATTGACGAAGTTGTAATATCGCAAGAAAATTAAAAAGTCATCGAATCGTGAGAAATTGCGTCGAAAAAAGTTCTATGAAAACGTTTATAATTTTGTATGTGTTGTTTTATCGAAAGAAAGTTCATACTTGTATATTTGTATAAGCGCAAGAAATTACACATGTACATATTTGTATATATAGGATATTTCCGAACACGATGCGAGTCTTCATTTAAAAATAAGGTCGAAAAAGAATGAAATTTTTCCGGATGACGTTTCGTTTTCGAGAAAATCGAGTTTGAGAATTGATCAATGTACCAAGACAACTTTTAACGAAACATATTCAGTTTATCTTCTTAAAAATGAAGTTGCAAATGACAAAATTCTATTCCATACTTTTTACTCATTTTTGAATAGAAAATATTCTTTTATTAATTATTCTTTTCTGTCACATGTAGAATTAATTAAATTCAAGTATTTAGTCTAGAATTAGTAAATTTCAAATAAAAAAGAAATTTGTTCTTTCTTTTGGACTTACTTCTTTCATGTTGAATCGGCTGATGGCCGGTTGTATCACGATTTTGGAAACACCCTGTATATTTCTATGCAAAATCTTTTTGTCTACAAAATCTGTCACATTTTACAAACGTATTACACGGAGGTGGATAGAAATGAATTTTGGATGTTGAACTAATCTCGATATTTAATATTTAATGCGAATGAAAATGCGAGATGTCGGGCATTAAGCACGTCATTTAAAATTAATATGCCAAATGATAATTAGTATAAACTAGCCGCGACAACACATCTTTGACAAACTCGAAACTGTAACTTCAAGAACGACAATGATCTCAACAAACGGAAAGACCAATTCCAATTTCAATTGCACCTTTCTCTCTTTTTTCGTCCGAACCGGATATTTCACGGAATGGTTGCGATCTCCAGGAGGATCTCGAGTTGCCAAATTTTCAGTAGCTCATCTTCCGGAAGTTCGCTGATTCGGTATTCGCGAAAGGAAGTCCCGAGAATACGGTCGGCACAAACGTTATTTCGATACACCGTTCGCGACATCCTAATTCAACGGTGCGCCAGGCTTGTTTTCGCTCGAACTTAGTTTTAGCCAATGCAATCACCGACGGAAGACACGAGCGAGAGAAAATATCCAAGGGAAAAATATACACGGCAGTACGTCGTGCACGATTTCCTGCACGGGATATGACCTTATTCGCCTTATCTGTTCACCGTGCTCGTATCAAAGATATTTTTATATGCGCATGCGAAACGTTCCGCGGGTATACACTCACGGCGAGACGAACACAGTTGTCTTACGAGATCATCTTATTGCTCGCCGAATTTCGCTGCAGGCCTGTTTTGTTGGTCCCGCGTCGGTTCGGTTATCGGGGGAAATCTGATCAAACGTGTACGATAGCGAGATGCAATTTTACGCGTTTCGGGAGCAGGAAGAGTTTATAGCCGTAAGTTCTTCTTCTTTATTATTTTTTTTTGTTTTTTGAAACTTTTGTATCAATAATCTTGCAACAACACGACATAAAAAGTGAAAAATTTACTTAATTCAAAAGTGTCACGATGCAGGCTGAAATTAAATTCAAAATCTACCAATTTATAATTAGACCTGCATCTTTCGAGTTGCGTTCGTACGAATTCATCATACTTATTCCGTTCGATGAAGGTACTTGTCTTTTGAAACGGTGTGTGACGACTAGATTTCAATTTTGTTCTTTTCAAAATTCTGATCGCGAAAAAGTAATCTAGATCGTGTGTCACATATGTTCATACCGAGTCATTATTAATATATCATCGAAATATTTCTATCATTTTAAGTATTTGCAACATTCTACGAAAATTACTACTTTTGTATTTTGAATTATTTAACTTCAGTGATACTTGAGATATTATTAATATAATTCTATTCGCAGTATATGTAATACGGATTTTTATGGTTGAATATAAACTGGATTCGAACGCGATAGCAACCGGTCATCTTCGAGAATACAGCCGGCGAGATACAGGGAAACATCGTGTTCCATGACATCGAATTCATAAATTCTGATTTGCGCGTTCAAAATACGATAAACGTTAACCCCGTGTTCGGTGATATACGCGCGTTAAGCCCGAGCATTCTAAATTTCGCGCAATCTGCCGTTTCGATTCGTTGCGTGGGACGCAGCTTCCATCCATCATTCGGGCTGTTACTCTTTTCCGTGACGAACGATCTTTTTTTCCCCCCTACGCGTTTCATTAATTAAAATAATCCGACAGCAAGGCTGCAAGTTAACAACGGCAGATTTATAATTGAAAGATTTTTCGAAAACTGCCAGCAAATTCAGATTTCCCAAAGAAGAAGAATTTCACATCTCATTGTAATTCTAAATCTCTTCTTCTATAAATTGTTCAACGTTGTCTCTTCTATAAATTTTAGATTACAGTTGTATTCTGCAGCATGAACGATATTCGCGATTTAATCAATTTCTCGTCGATAATCAGTTTATAGTTTATAATGGAAGGTAAAAGGAGCTGCAACATATTAGCAATTAACAAACTCAGTTAAAGGCATTCTACCGCGTCTCGCAGCTTCGCTAAAAGAACGAAGAGCGTACAGAAGAATTTTGAAGAAAGAAAGAAACAAGGAAAATATTGTAACACTATTAATAATAGACTTTGCAATTAAAATTTCTTCAAGTATATCAATCTCACCCAAAGAAAAAAAACAAAAGAAAAAAAAATTTCAAAGAAACGATCGCTGAACCGGTAAAGAGAGAAATATTTCTCGCCTATTTTACATCCATCATAGTCCAACGAGAACAGGGGAGAAATAACAGATCGTATATTCCGTGATATAAACTTTGCAACGTTGTCTCGACGCGATTAAATCCTTCGACCGACCGGAAGCCGTTGAAGAGTCGTCGTCGGGATCCTCGACGTCGCGACATCCTCGTCGCATTCGTAAAATGTAAAACGGCACGGCGGGACGCTCGAAACGCTCGAAAAATATGCGACCGGTTTTATAGCGGTAGCACCCGTGGGGTTGATACATCCCTGATGTGCAACTTCCACCACTTACCAGCGATTTCATTCCATTCGTAGCGCGACCGGAAGTCTTCCGCGTCTACTGTAAAATTCCTCTCTCTGTGATTTGCCCTCCAGTTGTCGTTTTTTTCGTAAATGCTGATCCAGATTCTCCGGATTCGTCGAGATCGATCGAGAGACCCCTCTACACCACGATGTTTTACGATGATCTTTCCTTTTTTCCTTTTTCTTTTTTTTTTCTTTTCTTTTTTTATCGGTGATCGGTTGGCTCGCGTCGCGTGAGTTTTTTATCGATGTCGAGGACATCGGTGACGCAAAGTCTTTGAGATGGGAGAGCGGTTCGTCCTTTGATTTATGACGTGAATAAATTTAAAATAAAACGCGTAGAACGACGCGAGGGTGAGAAGAAGAAAGATTTACAGAAGAACAACGAGAAAGAAACCGATTGATAAAGATTCTCTCGTGACTAAGATGAACACTGTTCGTTAACGAAATTTCACGTTATTATCGGTAATAAACTCTCTCGTATGCCATCATTATTTCGTAATTAGTATTCAATTACGAAATAATTAAATATATATATATATATAAAATTACGTATAATATATAAACTTATAATTAAGTGTTTTTATTCTCACTGTCGGATCGAGCAACGCAGTGGCTGAAAATGTTTTTGTCCTGTTTCAATTTCTGCTCCAATTTCTTTTTTCTCTTTCCTTCCATCTCCTCTATATTCTGATTAACGTATGACTTCGAAATTTAAGCCGGAGCAATCGACTCGAAAAAAATCTTCCGATCCTTTTCTTTGTTTCGTCTTTCTTTCTTCGTCATATTATGGAAGCACAGAAGGGGGGGGGGAAGGGAGACTGTACAAGAGACTGTGCAACTCTGGGCAAGTTTTAATTCATTTTTCCAACGAATCGAAAATTGGCGAAACGATGGGCCAACCCGATTTAGGTGGTCGAAACTTTCTCAACGGAGGGGTGAAAATTGTTGGAACGACCTACATACGGATGACGGCAGTACGCTCTCTTCTTCTTTTACTATATGTAACTTCATTCTCTCTCCCTCTCTCTCTCTCTCTCTCTCTGTGCAATTGTTTCGTATGAACGTATTTAATTAACGAATGACTCCTCCAGTAATTGTAATTAATGACGCGAAGATAATGCCGTTGAAAAACATTGTTTATACCATGTAAAATGAAACTTCTGGCGTCTCTCGCGTATGATACACTACCAGCAAAGCCAAGAATTACCTGCGTTTACCGGGATTTCTCGTTTCCGCGACGCGACTAACCTTCGCGGGAATATTGCGAAATTAATCCTTTAGGCGACAAGCAATTTTTGAAAATATATCTGTTTAGCGAGACGAAAGTCTCACAAATTCATAAACAGTTTCTACAGAAGTTAACAAACATAATAGATAAATACGTGTATTTTACAGATAATCATCTGTACAACAATATGCAACGACAGTTGTTTTAAGTAGCGTATAAATAACAAACTTCTCTGTTAAATATAATCTACTCGAAAACCATAAATATAGTAGTACGAAGGTTTCTTAGAATTCGAAATGACGAAAATTTTGTAATTTTTTTAGAAATAGATTTTATAAGATTTTATAACTTGGAAGTGGAAAGAGTTAATGAAAAACGAGAGATAACCATGATTGAACTCTCATGCTCTTGGAGAAATGATCTTCCATAATATACGGGCAACTATTGGCTCAATTAGGTACAACATTTAGGTACTTCAATGCTATTTGTAACATGTATGTACTATAACTAACAAGAAATAAACATTAGGCACGATACTAGATTCCGCGAGAGATTGCCTACATTTGCGAGACGCAAAGATTTTTACCCTCCCGCCATTTTTCTCCCATTCCTCGCGAGCAACGGTCGTAATCGACGCGACTTCCGGAGAAAAATGCGCGTTGTCGACGACAACGCCGAAGAAATTTGCGCGGCAAAAGCGTCACAAAGTTGAGCTTTACGATTTCCCCGCGTGTTTTCTCCTCGCGCCGCAGAGACGCTTTTAAAATTCTTGGATCTCTCGACGACAGCGAGAGGAAAGAAAGCTGGACAAAGGGACGCTGAAGGATTCTTCACTCTGCGTCTCTCTTAATCTACGCATTCGACGCCTTCCTCAGATTTATCGTTATTTAATTATTGGTTCTGCTTTGGTATCATCTCGCTAGGAAATTGTTTTTCAAATCAGTAGAGATAGTTTTGATCATGTTCAATTTTCAAATTTTCACTCACACCAATAAAACAACAATAAAAATACCATCGAAAAAAAAATCAAAAAGAATGTATCATTTCTCTTGGTACAACCTGGCACCAAAATGTGTTTCATGGACGTGATAATGGATATTTCAAGGGGAAAAGCTTTAATGCAAAATAGAACGAAGGTAGGTTTAACTTTCATGTTTGCTGATGTGAACTTTCATGTTCACGCTTTTTATTCCGGAATCATCGAGAGGCCTCGGTTTCCGTTTTGCACAGTACAAAAATTGAAACAGCAAGATCTTCTTTAAAATATATATATATATATATATATATATAAGTTCGCGTTTCTTCTCGTTTGTTTAAGGATCAAATTTAGAGTTTGAAGGATATCAAGTTTCTTTGAAAGTGGAAAAGCAAGGCAAGGATGAAGAAAGTTGATCTTAGTTGGAACGTTCTTTAGCAAGATATATACTGAGTAACAGGGACGTAATGTATTAGAATATTTTATAAATTTGAGATTGAAATACGAGCACGATCGTCAACGCGTTCTCCTTTGTTTTTCATTTTTCCTCGTTATTTTTCCTTTTTATTAGTTTATCTTCATCCAGACACTGGATTGCCTATGAAAACTTTATCATTCAGAGTTTGATTAAAACCCTGATTAAAACCCTCATGTGCGAAGTTTCTTAATAATTATCGAACGAACCACGATCGTTTGATTTTCTTTTTTGCTTTTCCACGAAATTAATAAAACACCGACGCTGTGTCAAATAATCTCGGTTTGTACTTTTTCCACATCCATCGAAGATCAAATATGAAGAAAACAGACAGCTAGGGAACAACGTGGCTCAAACAATAGTTGATGAGAAAAAAAATCGACCGAGCGAAGAAGCAGCGCGTTTTCGTGAAATAACGCGAAACAACAGCAGAAGATACTGTTACCTTTCAAGGCTTTGAGTCTAAAAGCTGGAAATTCTCCGAGTGGCAATTGGAAACCATCGATCCGGCGGAAGTTCGGCCCGGCCGATATTCAAACCGCGTTTCCGAGTCCAAGAAGGAAATATGAAGAAGCGTTACACGTGTATCGACTGTGGCGCATCGTGCCAGTTCGTGTCTCGCTTCGCCACGAACCGAAAACTAGGCTACCCCGCCGCTTCACCTGGCCTGCCTGTATTCTCGAAGCTCTCAAGGAAAGTGGAAATTCCGAGAGTAGGCGAACCGTCGGCGAAAAGACGGTCGCCGATTGCTACGGAGCGTCGCGAAAGTCTCGCCGATCGGTCCGATAAGAAAAAAATTAAAAAAAAAAAAACGCGCCGTGGCGTCTATCGGAAAGACTGTAATTACTCGCGCAATGCCGTGCGCATCTATCTGGATATCGATCGAAATTAATTAGAGTTAGAAAAAAAGAAAATTTAACTTGCGAATTAATTTTCGTAAAGAAAGAACTGGGGCAGTGAATTGATCGAGAAGAAGAGAGAGAAAAAAAATATGTAAAAAATCTAGGAGACAAGTCTGTCGTAGTAAGTTGAGAGCGAAGAGCGATCAGTTGATAAATCGATTTTGAAAACGAAAAGGAGATTGATTTTTGGGCCTTGTACCGCTCGCTTACGGGGAAGAATGCGAGCAAGGGGAAAATTTCTCTTGTGATGAACATTCAAAAGAACATTTTTGGAGCATATATGGGTATAATATACGCATATGAGACAGAATTATATTGGCTAAAAAAGAGAAAAGAAAATGAAACAAATAATCGCTATCGATGATCTTTCTATTAACAAAACTACGATCTTTACGTGAAAAATACTACTACGCCTTCGGCTTATTTATAAATTCACGTGCATTTACCTGTTTTCATTTTATACGACTGGCAAGGAAACACCGTTGTATATGCAAGATGTAAGGCAAAATTATGCAAAGTAGAGAGAGAGAGAGAAAGAGGCAAGGGTGAACGTCCACGCGAGGAGGAACTCGCGCGCGAATCACCGAGCGAATTTCCGTGTCGTTTCGCGTCTGCGTCCCGGAAAAAAAAGGAGGAGAACCAAGAAGAGTGCGTCCTCTAACGTCATCTTGAGATTAGTCGAGGCCATGCAAGACGCCGGAAGCTTTCGTTGACGAACTGCCGGCTAAACAGAGCACGAAAGACCAACGAGGAAACGGAGGCCAGGCGTAAAAGACTTTGCACACCGATGTGCACCGTGTTCCGCGACCGAGGAGGGATACACAGAAAAAAAGAGAGAAAAAGAGAGAGAGAGAGAGAGAAGGAAAGGGAAGAGGAAGCATAAAATGTTGGCGAAGAAAGAGGAAGAGAGAAGGTTTGACGACGATGTTCAGCATAGGTGTAACGGTTTCAGCGACCTATTTCCGGCTGGCTGGCATGAATAAAAGTGTTTATTTTTCCCGCAGCTCTGGCTGCACGTAGCTCTCCCCCTTCCTTGTTCTTTCGAAAATCCGCAAGTACGAGCGGATGGGAAACGGTCGAAATTTATTACGTGCACTGCGAATTTAGGGAACGTTTAAGGTAGTGTCGTGGCAACGCTGGTGATCCGAATTTACGAAGAAGCGAACTTTAACGCAGAGGAGAGGGTGGAACTTGGAGAGGAGATATCCGTCGGAGAGTTTGGAGATTCGTATAAGGGAACAGCGTTTGTAATTGACTTACTTGGTCTCCCGAGTCTGCGTCGAGGTTGCTGTTAGTTTCCGAGACCTCTGACACGTCCTCGATGATCGAGTCGCCGATCGTGCTGTTGTCGCTGACCGCCAGTCCCAGCAAACACGTCTGAAACGATATCAAAAATTCCATTTTCAAGAGATCAGTCGTATACCGATTAATTTCTAATGTTATCGTAATCTTTACGTTCGCAATAATGTCTATCATGTCTGACTTCGCTCGATCCAACGCTTTGAGCTTGATCTCGAACGTAGTAAAACGTAGCTGGCCTGTGTTTGCTAGTCGGAGTGATAAGAGTTAATTTCAACGTCTACATTCTTCAAGAAGCGTAATTGACTTCCACGTTGCAGAGAAACAGAGGGCAAATAAACGTAAATGTTTAACCAGACACGCTACGAGAAATGGAATTCAACCCGACATGATTCTTGGAAATGCCGTCGCTTTGTTTTGGCCTGGTGAAGAACAGTTGCGCGCGTTCGACGCAATCGATCGCACGATAATGAAAAGAAAGAGAGTGTAAGCGCTCGGGTCCTTCGTGTCGTCGAGATAAACGTACGTGTTCGTGCTCTGCGAGGACGTACGAGGACCGCGCAATTTAATTGTAGCCCCATTTCCGCCCAAAAACGGATACTCACTTTCTGGTATTAGCGCGCAAGGCGGAACTTTTATAACGAGTCCGGGATCGCTTTTTCATCGCGCGTTCAGCGTGTCTCATTCCGAATTTCGCGGCACTGACTTCTTTTTTTTTATATATTTTATTCTTTCTTCTCTCCCGAAAGTTGGACGATTTATTATATTTTTTTTTTTTTTACAACTACGCGCGTGATCTCGCGATCGTTGTTTCATTAGTCATACTTTGTGATGTAGAATTACACGATTGGAAAATTGTATGATGTACAACCCCTCCGTTCAGAAACCTTAGGGCAAGTACTACGTTTATGTATAATCAAAATAATACAATAAATACAAATTATAAATTGCATGCAATAAATGCAATACGTACGATATAATTAAATAAAATAAATACAGAGCGCATTTTATGCAATACAGCGTCTGTTGATATATTATATTATTATATATGTATTGTATTATATATGTATTGTAATATTATATATATCATAAAATGTGCATGCACGATAGATGAATATTAAAAACAAAAAAAAGTATCCCAAAATTTTTGAGCGGGAGTTTATATATTGCATATGATTAATTGCGGACTTTTATTCCTGATGAGCGACAGTTTCAGCAATGAAAATTACACGTAATTGAAAGAAATTTTCTTGCTGAAATATCGGTACTGAGAAGTTCACAAAAAATGCAAATTAAGTTGTACGACTTAAAATCATTGGAAAAGTCGCATTTGAGAGTTGGAAAATATTTGGAAATATATCTTCTCCATTTATCCACTTAAATTTAATTGTTTTTATAATTCTATATTTCATTCGATTATATTATTTTAATACAATTTGACATATGTATTTTTGTAATATCACTTTGATTAAATTCGGAAGTTTCGGCGTTCGATAACGAGAACGAGGAGGAACTTTCGTAACAGAAATGTCACGGGAAATCGGGGTCTAACGCCTCTCGCGCGCGCACGCGCGTTATTAGCGATAAATTCAGACGCCTAGACCGGCCTGTAATTAAAGGTTAACGATAGGCGCCTCAGGCCTCCAGAAAATGAACTCGTACGCTTCGAGATTAGTGCACTGCGAGGCAAAGATACCCCTTGCCTCATTGATTTTACGATCATGACGTTCTATTTACCGGCTTGTTATTAGCCGGCACGATTAGACTCCGAAACATTTTTCAAGCCCTGAGTTCGTTAAGCTCCCCGAAAAAGGAGATTCCATCCGCATAGTTATTCGAACTGGTAAATCATTTCGAGTAACAACATCCGTTCAATTTCGTTTTATCTCGCGTTGTTTCCATTGGCGAGTGGGGAGGAACAAAAACGTTCGTTCTAAATGCTTCAAATAGAAAAATATTTCTTTCGAGTACGCGCGCTGAAACAATTTTCCCATCACTTTCGTTTCGATTGTAACAATTGTTACACCGAAAACAACTTCACCGCCGCTGTAAACCAATGTAAATACAAACGGTTTTAATAAAAAGATCCGTCCTTTGCGAATTACAAAAATTACAAAACAGAGCATTTAGGGGAAATGAAATTTAAAACATGGATAAATCGTAAGTCTGCTGAAAATTTCGAAAATAGAAAATTAGGATAGTAAATGGTGATGTCAGGCTGGCAACGATTTCAAAATGTTACTCGGCCTCTGTGTACGAGAAGCAGTATTTGAACGATTTATTAGAAAAAAAAGATCGTTGCGCGTTTTTAGCGCGTTCAAAGTTCGACGATTATTAATTAGGCCACAAAGGGATCATTAAGATTACGCGAAGAAGTTCGGCGTTCACTGGCGTACAATCGTACCGAGATGGCGATCGTTAAAGAGATTGAACGAGAAAGTTTCAAAATATTCAGAGACTATAATTCCCGGTGGAAATTGATCAAGCCGTAACGCTTGGTAGGGGCTTCCTATTGAAACTGGGAGGTCATTATTCATCGTGCGATCATTATGATTAGCCAATCGACCACCTAGAGGGTTCGCCGGCGAAAGCGTAGACCATGCTGTTGGAAAGAACGAAAGAAAGAAAAAGAAAGTCAGAAAATTATAGTGATCGAGGCCGACGATCGATTAACCGAACACCGTTATTATCTTGCTGGCAATACGTTCGCCTAACCTATTCGCTATCGTTTAAACGCGACAAACATCACAATTGCCATCGACTTTAGAGCAGTAATTGAACGAATTTGAACCTGATGAGAAGTATAGATTGACGTTGTTTTACTACTTATGCCGGATACTTAGATCAAATTAGTACAATCTCTTATAAATTTTGCTAGTAATTAACTCTTCGTGTGTACAGTGGCTACAAAGTGCACCGATAGTGAAAACGTGCGCGTTTATTATGGCATTTTTACATCGCAACTAATAACATCCAAGTACACTAGATCTTGTAATTTCAATACGATGCTATGAAAACGTTTCAACTCTGTCAACAACCTTTATCTTCATTCAAATCTAATACCTTTGTTGATTTTTGATTCCCAAGGAATCTAAAAAGCTCTGATATTTACGCCAACTCAATTAAAGGAACTTGTCGAGAAGTGAAGTCGTCTCCAAGAAGTCGAGCTTCAGCTACGAGGTATCAAGGCTACGTACGTTTCACATTCCCTTTATCGTTAGTTTCTCCGAATTGTCGCTCGAGCGGGGAGAAGAAAAAGGAAAAAATATACGAGTAAAATTTCGCGGAAATTTCCCGAATATATTTCAATACTACACGCCGATATCAATATGTGTCATACGTAAACAAAAAAATAAAACAAGATATTCGCGGGAACGTCGAATATTGATATTATTCGGGCAACTAGGGGCCAGGAAAAACAGATAAACGCGTACACACACGCGGCTGCGAGGCACGATGGCAGACGATATAAAAGGTTAGCGTATGCGTGTCACGCGCACGCTCGTCCAGCATACAATAATATCGATGAATAACCGGGATTTCAATTGAAATACGCGTGGATCGGGTGACAACGGTGCTGCCATAGCCACCGTCGAGATTCGATACGAGATTCGATGGTACTACGTACGTAGGATCCGGCGCGAAACGCCGGGACGAGGCTTATATATACCTGGTGAAAATTTACGCTCGACACGGGGGGGTGCCCCGACTAACGAGCCGCGTCTACGTTCGATACCGTTTAATTCTTATCTGGCCCCTCTCTTGATTGGCTCGCGTGCCGTGCCTGGATTAACGCCGTCGGTCCACATTAATTCTGTAGTAATTAACTTAGCCCGCCGCCCCGACACGACCCGAATCGCCGTGGCGAGCTTCGACACCGACTTTCGAAACTTCCTTCCACGTGGCGCCACGATCTCAAAAACGCCCCTGGTAATTGAATCGATCGCCGGCTCGATTAATGACCCGTCACTCCTGTTATCGACTTCGTCTTAACAGATCTGCGCTCCGGTTAAGGAAACTCTTTTCTTCTTGCTTCTTGTTCTTCGCGTGTTTTAACGATCCGACTGGCCAACTGTGCTACTTCGTTGATCTAACGTACACAACGCGCACAAGTCGCGTTTCGATTTCGCAGCGATAATTTCGAGCGGATTTACGCGGATTTACGCGTTGCACCGAAACGTCGAGGAAGCAGATATTTATAGGGTTAGAGACAGGATAGAATGTATGCTTCGAGACGAGGGAAAATAATTGTATCGCGAGGAAGAAGATTGCTTTGGAAATATTTGAATATCGAGTATTTCATATTTACTATTTCATCATTTTGAATATTTTATGTAGTGTAATTGAATATTAATCTTTATCAATAAGGACGAGCCTTGTTTATGTTCTAAACAAAGAAGTTATATTATTATTATTATAGTGATTTCTTTGCTGGAAAACATCTCAAAGATTAAACTTTACATTTGATTGTACCATTTCGTTAAACATAAATTTAAGAGCTCAGAGCATGGATAAAATGATAAATAAAAAGCAAAGCATATTCGAATAATATTTATATTGATGTTAAGTTGTATTGTGTAAAATATCAGAAATGATAAAACTGTAGGTATTAAATATATTTAAATGCATAAATTCAATCAACGTCGTTGGATTCAATTTCGATCGGATCGATAAACGTCATCTGCTGCACAATATATTCGCGGATGAAATCTTCAATTGTCGCAAGAATTGAAGTAAAAGCGAGAAGTTTAAGTTATTTTTAAAGGGTTGGAAGAAGCTTTTTGGTTCGTGAAATATTGTTGTGCCTCGCATGGATCTGAAGCGTGCTCGGAATATTTACGTGGTAGCGTAAACAGGTTCGAGATGAACGTCATCGATTGAAAAATTTCGTTCTCCAGACGATGACGCGCCTCTTTCACGAGTCAATGCACTCGCCGAGAAACACCGACGCGGCGAGTGTGTTTCTCGTTGATGATGCTCCAAAGTGGCTCGTCTTCGATACACGCAAATTTCTTTTTCACCGACGCTTCCCGCGCCTTGTTTGTCTCGCCTCGCGTCAGGAACATCGCGTCGGAGCAAGATATTCTATGCCTTGAACCAGGGAAACTTGCACTCGCGATAAACGTTCATGCAAACTTGTCTCTATCTTTATTTTTTCGTTCGTAATTTCGTGAATAAAGTTTCTTTATTTTTTTTTCTTTTCACTAGAAAGCCAAAATGCATTTATAGAGAATTAGCAGAAAAAAAAATCTTTCTTAAAATTTTTAAAAATTCTCGTTTTTTAAACGTGTTCAAAGAACTAGATTAACAAGACACTTTCTTTGATACCTAAAATATCAACCAAACAAAGTTCTGGACTCTGCTATTTTCTCAGAACAGAAAATTAAATTCATTCGTAAAGTGTTAGTGCTTTTAATTCTTCTGGAATTAAAATTCTTTTACATACAATTCTTTTATATACAATTCTGCGAAACTAAGCAAAATTCTTATGGCTTTCGAAAAGTTGACGAATAATTGATCTGATGTCTGAAATTACAATAAAATTCTTTACTCTTCTGTCTATTGTCTTGTAAAATACGAAAGACTCTTATAAATAGTTATCAGAAGATTCTTCTAGGTCAATCCCTTTTCAATAATCCCCAAAAAATCAGGTTCCAATTCTTCAATCACGTAGAGGAAATCAGCGAAACTTCTCGTTGATAAAGAACCTTCGAAGGAATTTCGTGACGCGAGTTGGAAGAGAAGTATGCATTCGGGATATACGGCACGGTGGATCACTGTTGATCCTAAACGGTTCCACGGACAGAATCATCTTTCAGTGGCCTTTCAGAAGGGGGCCAGATACGACGGCGATTTATCTCGTCAATCAAGAGACCGCTTTATCGCAAGGGAAAAATTGATATTCGATTACACGGTGCCGGTTTGAGCCGGTTGGTCTCTCGTGCCGTTTTCAAAAACGGACCTCCGTTTGGACGGGGAACACGGTACGCTACTTTGCGCTCCCGTGTGAATAAGATTCATTTTCCCGACGCGAGAAATTAATATCGAGGGGAAGAAGTATGGCCTCGGCCTCGCTAAAAGGCCGCCCGTGTAGACAGATTAGATCCTCCTCGAGGATCGGCCTAATCTTCCTCCGGGGACGCTCGTGGACAATGCGTCCCGCTCCACGTGCACACGTTGTATCGCTTAAGATAACTTCTTTATTTATGATCGCTGTTGGTGGTAGCCTCCGCGTATTAGTGGTAGCCGCGAGTGTTCAATCTACAGGGTGAGATGTTAGTTGGATATTTTAAACACAGTATTTTTGCAGCGATTGGAAAACTACGTATTCAACTGTTTATTAATTGTTTCGTACTGTTGTCACAGTAGTGTCTTACTTTGTCACCAAGTTCATTATGGAAATTAGTATCTTTCTGGAGTACTTCACTTGTTTAATTTTAAATACTTTCTTTATATTTGTTTGAAATTTCTTTCTTCCTTCTTTTTGCAGCATACATGCAATTGCACAAGTGTACGAAAGAGCTCGTCTCTGTTTTAGAAAATTTTAGGAAATTTTTCTGCACGAGACATCCGGTATTTATCTGTCGGGCGATATCTATTTTGAAGGCTGCAGTATTTCGCACGTGGCGATGATATTCGAACGAGATAAGATCGGCTGCACAGCTACGAAGATTTATGATATCGAGATTTCGTTTGATGTATCTGTGTCATTGGAAGTAAAAAATTCGTCCCATTCGTGTTACCGAAAAGTACCGGTGCGAGAAATCGGCGCAACAGTGACGTACGTTAAAAATCTTCACAAAAGTTTCTTTCTAAACACATTTGCGAATGAATTTTTAAGAATCGATTTAACAAACAAACATCGTAGCTACATCGAATAAATTACAGTTTGAACCTCAATTTTATACTTCAACCTGCAATTTGAACTTTAACTTTTGTAAATACGAATTACGTAGACGCGACGTTTCAGTAGCAACGTTCTATATCCGAATTTGCATCGTTTAATTTTAGAAGCGATCGAAAAATCTTACGAGGACAATTCAACCGCATTTCAATCGAGTTCTCACAATTTTCAACAAGAAAACACGCTCGAGTTGAGCGCTTTATCGTCAAAACATCGAGAATAAACTGACCGACTCCGATTCACCTCGTGATACTATATACCGCGTGCTCCGTAAATCGCCGGCCGGATTTATCGCCATGAATTCACGCAGCGTGCAGCCGAAGTTAAACGAAGAAGCTCGCTTATCATTCGCTCGACGACGACACACCCGCTCTCTTCCAGAACATTCTCGCGGGCATAAATATTCTGCCGGGCAAAAATCATTCTACCTGACGATAATCAACGCTTTTTACCCGTTGCCCCTCTTCTCCCCCCCCCCCCCCCGATGAATCAAACACGCCCGCTCGAACGCTAATGAAAAACGATCCCTCCGCGCTTGCACGATGGATCCTCCAACAAACGGGGTAGGCAGATTGATTTAATGCGCCGTGCTGCCGGCGTTCGTGTCGAACCGCTGCCTTCCAAGTTGCGCCGCCACGCGTGATTGCATAAAAGCGTGCGAGGGGGAGGGCCCGCTGATAAATGGCCGCGAGCTACTTAAGCATCCCTTCTCCTTCTCACGGTTCCCGTCGTAATTGTTTTCATCGATTTCGAAACGCCCGTTGGACAGTTACTAATTAACGGAGGCCGCACGTCACCAGAGTTTGCCAAGAAATTCCGGGAATCTGGGTCACACGGTTCTTCCACATTCTTACAAATGGTAAAGATGGCCCGGAGCACGGTTGACACTGCAGCGAACACGACGTTGGACATTTGGACATTTTTCTAGCCGGCAGTCCAACGAAGATTTAGCGAAAGGAAGATGGGATGATCGTAATCGCAATTTTACTTTAACATTGCGTTGATTTTCTTCCTTATGGGAAAAGAATACTTTAACACTGTATATATATATAATATTAAAGTCGGTGACTATTGTAGCCTCATCGGTATATATTGCAGCCTCGTGCAATTCTCAGCGTTCAGTGATTAACGTTGTTGCAGCGTCATTTGACTTTCAGTGGTCTTGAATTATTAACTCGTTGGCCTTCGGTGGTTCTACTGTTATTCATCCCCATTCACGATCGGCAATCCAAATTGAATCATGCAACATTTTGAACCCAGTGATCGAGAACTTGCGATTGGTGCCCTATGTCATCTCCAACGATTTACGATCGTAGTTATCAATGAATTGATACGGGAGAAATAAATTCTGGAATAAAGTATCCATGGCAGAGGTCGTCAATTTGTTGAAAGGTTGATTGAAAGGAAAAGGTTGGTTAGAAAATTGTACGAACTGCTGGGATTATGGAGGATTCCGTGTAAAATCGATCGATGAGTCGGATGAACGCGGAGCGTGGGAGAATGGGATTTTCGGAGACTCGTCGACGCGCGAATGGAAGTCCGGAAGTCAACGAAACGTCCATGGACGTGGCAATCGTTTCTGGACTTTCCAGGATCGAATGATATTCTCTCACGAGAAGATTGACCTCTTAAGGAGATGGCTTTCGCGAACGTCGCCGTGCTCGAGACGAGAATTTTAGCGACCGAATCGTCAACGATTTCCTCGAGCGACGTTAACTTTGCGAAATTATTGTCAAGGATATCAAAGGATAAAGAAGGAAATTAGAAGATAAATAGAATTATTTGCCCCCTTGCTGTCTAATTATTCGCGAAAGCGGCGACTTTGTCAATTTTCTTACCCCTGATGAAACGTCATTAGCGAAAGTTAATCTCCTTAATCGTCTGTTTCGTCTACGTGTAATTTCAAATTAATCAAAGTATCAGAGTATCAAAGTGTTGTTTAATTAATGAAAATGATTGAAGAACGAACTGAACAATTCCACATTAACAACTCACGTGCATTCTTCGTTAAATTTGTCACTATTTTTATAACTTTTTAAAAGATGTACAAAGAGAGGATAAGATATTTTATATAGATACACGTACGTTTATCAAAGTTTTAATCAGATTTTCCCCAGAGGCGAAACCATTTTCCACGAATTTTTCTTAGCCACGGGGAAATGATGAGTCGTAAACGAAATGCTAAACTCCATCGGCGTTCGCGCACCGACTAACCACCCAATGGTTATGCGATAAAATCTTCCTGGACCTCCCAGGGCAAAAGATGTTTTTCTAACGCTTGAATGGGGTTAAATCCTATCTATCGCCGATCTATCGTTCGTCTATAAACCTAAACATCTCTTCGACCCTTATCCCCATAAAATAAGATTGAATCGTTCCAAACACACCCTCCCACAAACTTCAAATTTGCCCGCGACTTTTTGTACATTTTTCAGCTTCCTACAAAGCAAAGTTGAGAATTTTCTGATCAAAATTTCAAGTATTTGCAAGTGCATTTGATTAGAATTAATTAAATGTTACAATTCACATAGACGTTAAATAAATTAAATATTGTAATTCACGAAAGAACTCTGAACGTGAAACTCTCGAAGTTTCTTTCAAATCGATATACTTTGAACATTCTGCCGATTATTCAGGCATTCGTCAAATATTCTAAGATCAATGTGATTAAATTTTCAAAACTATTCTATAAATTTTTAAGACGCTCCATTGTCGTGTTGAACGTTTGAATATTCACACATACGTAGATCACCAAACGTACGTATATGCCTCCGCGTTTAATCACAATCCGTCAGATTCAAACGTACAATCGAACTTCTGCCACGACAAAAATCCCGAAGTTGTTCGTAAATCAAACTTTATCTTCGAGTTGTCGCGATCGCCGTGAAATTAGCGTTCGCTGTTCTCCATAAAATATCACTCTGTAATTCCCCCTCGATCCTAATTTTCCGGCGAGCCTTTGCTTTCTCGTACCGCGCGCGGAAACAAGAGGACAGGGAGACGTGCAACGATCCCGATTATCCCACGACCCTTATCTCCCTCGTTTACCCTTATCTCTGTTCAGACTAAGCCAATTAAAGTGGCCCGTGAATTTTCCAGCCAATCGAGCTTACTTCCTGGTTAATAATACAAACCGAGAGGATCGCTGTCTATTCGCTGTCAAACCTCTTCCTGGCGGATCCCGCTGGCATCTGGATATTCCGGAATCGGAATTCTAATACGGTCGACTCTGCGCGATTGTTCAAAAAATAATCGAGCACATCATTGGAGATGAACGACGTTCGCGACAAGAGGATCTTTGTCTTGAATGTCAACTGTTCGTTAAGAAGTCCTTTAATCAGATCCACGTCCATCGGCTTCTTCTCCACGAGAAAGAGAAAGAGAAAGAGAGAGAGAGAGAGAAATCTGGAAACGTCGTCCCCTGCAGGTTTTCAAGGCTCTTGCTTTCGTTTGAGCAATGAAAAATTTAGTGAAATAAATGGCGCGATTCGGATAATTCGGGCTTTGATTGAAGCATTAAAACGGCGAACGGTGCGACAGTGGAAAAATTGAATCTTTCTGCGGGAATAATTTATTTTTAGCTTTTTAAAATATACGCGAGCATCAATTAGACTGATTGCGAAAATTAATTATTTCCAGTCCAAATCCGTCGAGCTAGTAAACCATCTGGAAACCCATGGACGTTCTAGCGACGGATGACGCTCGCGCGTCGAAATGAACAGGGAAATGAAAATTTTAATTTCCACTGCTCCGACACGTGTAGATACATATATCATTTATCGTTTCGCGCTGTTCTCAGATAAATTAATTTTGTAATAGATGGTATTTAAATCGAAGAACGGGCATCTCATTTTCCCAGTTAATTACTTATATTACTTATATTAAATATTCAAATTAATCACTTATATTACTTATATATCAAACATTCAAATGTTTCCAATTAGCGATTCTCAAATCAACCAATCAACAAAATTGATATTTTTAAAATGCTAAAGAAATGCTGGAAATTCGGAGAACGCAGAATCGGACGGTGAAGCGGAGATGCCATCGGCATCGAAGATGGTCACTTTTGGTATCGTCGAGAGGCAGAGGGAATCACAGAAATGCGTCAGCAAGGTTCGTAGAATATTGAAACTAACGTTTACGACGTCCACGTGGGAAAATCAATGGGAATACGCTCTTGCAGAATGCCTTATGGTCATAGAGCGACGTTGCTGGGAAACGACCACAGTGTTTGAAATTTTCCGTCGGGCAATTCAGATTGACGCATTCCCAAGAGAAAAGGAATCTTAAGTGTTCAGATTATGCTCGTGACACGAGCAGTTTGAAGAGTGTCCTTTGATACAGCGTCTCTAATCTCAACTATGAAACAGCATGATTCACGCATCTCGAATTACGCTTTTTAATTTCCAACTAACTACGCTCCTACAGTTCATCGACGTTCAACGTTCGCCCTTTGTGATGAGAATTGTACAATGTACTAATTTTGTATATTGCAATCGAATTTCCCCTCGAAACTTGAGGAAATCAGATCGCAGAACGAGATTCTCATCGGGAGAAGGAGGAGAATCTCTTCGCCTCCTTTCGTTTCGCTTTCCATCTCTGGCCTCCTTCTTTTTTTTTTCTTCAACTTGTTACCGAGTACCTTGTACTTCTTCGAGGCGTTCCAACGTTTCTTTCGCAGTGCATTTACACAAAGATGACGCGACGTCCAGAAGAAACCAAAGCCGCAAAGGCGTAATGTCGTATACGAACGAAGCTTTTCAACGAGGCTGAAATCAACGAAATAAAAGGCCTCTCTCTCTCTCTCTCTTTTGTTCTTTCGTCGGTTAACTAGACGAATTTTGCGAGGAAAATTCCAAACGCGGTAGAATCTTTATTCATTAGGACACGCGGAATCAAGCAATAGCTTGGAAGGAAAAACCTCTCGCGACCGCGTGGGAGAGATTGAAAAGAAGACGTGCCATGGATAAGAAAACTCGCTTAATTTATGATACGCTGGCAATGATATCGGTTTTCATTATGTTCCGACGGACCTCGTGCGGAAGTTTCAGCGTATGCGAATGCGCGAGACGTTTCGGTCCTCTCCTCGTCTGCGCGGCGAGTCTGTGCATCTCAACCAGATCCCCTTTCTTTCTCTTGTCTCGCTTTCTTATCCCGCGGACCATTCTCATTGGCTGGTCCCGCGCTTTCGCAAAGGGGTTTTGCACGGACGGGGAAATTTCAACGGCGAACGGAAGTGTCTACGGGGACCTGTGATAAATTTCACGGCGCGTCGCGTTCCCTCGACCAGAACGAATGGGCTTTGGTCTCGCGTGGATAAGATCTCGATGATCCTGCTTCCGATAGTAGCTTACACGACTGCTTTCAGTTTGATTTCAGTTCGATTCTAGTCGATCTGTCTTGTCCGCCGGCCGTGTACCGATCATTGTAAACTACGGATCAGGGTGAAGTTGAGCGAATATTCAGGAAACATTTTAACCACTTCCTCTTCGTCTGCACCTATTACGGCGGACATATTTCGTTAAATAACTCGAATAAAATTCAATTTCTTTCTCTCCCTTCACTGAAATACGTTGAAAACCAATTATTTTCGAAACTTCATCTCTGAAACTCTCCTTACGACAGATGAAACGTCATGGAAGGAAATTATTCGTTTGGGCAATCCGAGTAACGAAATTGCAAACTCGACGAAATTTGCTGAAATGGCAGTACACACGCACACGCACACACACACACACACACACACTCTTTCTCTCTCGATCGTAATATTTTCTATATCTATATCTATCAATCGTCTATGATAGGTACAAATGTTACGGAAAATAGTTTCCCTTAAATCATTGTTTTCACGAATCTCGAATTTCACATTTGGAAATGTTCGCATCGCGCTTCGTCACTTCTTCCTGGCGATCCATCTTCCATCTTATACTCTTTTCTCATATCTTTTATTCTTACGGTTTCCTCTCGCCGGTTCTTGAGTCGTCTGGATTTTAGTTCTCGAGTTTCCCTTTCCTCGCCATTCCTTCTTCCTCCCCGTCGCCCTCTCTTACATGTACATACGATATACTGAACTTTGCATCCAACTTCCACTGTCTTTTGTATCATTCCTGCGTGCAGCTCTCCCTTTGTCCCGCCTCATACTCCTTCATTTCACTTAATATTCCTAACTTCTTCCTCTTTTGTTCCTTCTCCACAATCCCTGTTCCAGTTTATCCTGTCGCTTTTATTCACCTTCGTTATCCCTCTCTCTCTCTCTCTTTTCCTCGTTTCCATCGTTTTCATCCCATGAAAATTAGTCACCCATTTTCCCTCGCTAAAACTACGACGAGTGCCAATTGAGCGATAATTATTAGCATTAGTTACCAATTATTATCAGATATATTCGGACACTCGCTCGCCACATCGCAGACTTTTACGTATTTTGTGAGAAATCCAAATAAGGCGAAAAAACCTTGAAACGCATATAAAATACGCACAATGTGTAAAATATACAAAACATCTAACGTATAATTTAGTGATCCAATAGGCTCCTGTGGAAAATTTTCGTCAAATTCACTTCCGTATTATTTCGTTATCTCTGGCTTTTGTTTTTATATATCAAGCATTCCAGATTCCAAATTCATCAACTCTCGACATGAACGTTACACACAGGAAATTCGTTTCTCAGCGTTAATAAACCCTCCCCCACCCCTCGATTCCATTCGTTTCGACGTATCTTCACCTGTTTTCTCATTTCACCTTCATCGGTCTTTTCTCATCCGTTGCTCCTTTCACCGTCCATATTTTTCATCGCTTCAACCGTACCAGACGAGTTATAGTGTATCTATACGATGACGGCTCACACGTACCGTTGATCCCTTCCCTGTTTCATCCCCTCCGATGTGTACAAGTGAACGAGCGAGCGGACGTCGAAGAAAAGCGTTTCGTTTAATCACGCCGGCACCGGTAAATTGAATTATCCCGGAGGGTGGCTCGCGACGAGAACACCAGATATGGAGAGGGTGGAGAAAAGAGAGAGAGAGAGAGGGAAAAGAAAAAAATAGAAAGAAAAAAATGGACGAGCACAAGCGAGCACAAGCCGATGGGTGTGGGTTTATCGAGGAAGCTTTATAGAACAGATCCACTAATGATAGGTTATAATGGACCTGCCTGCGCCACTGGTTAACCTCGAAAATGGAACGAATTTAAGTGGAGCAGCCCGGCATGGAATTAATTCTCAGGTAATCGGAAGTCAGCGCCGAGGTCTCGGGCAGCGTAATCGATCTTCGATGAAATATGCCCTCCCGTTTCCACCTTCTTCCTGTGTCTCCTCCTCTCTTCTCCTCTCCTCTCCTCGTGTTCTGCTGGTGATCGAGCTACTTACTCGATCGATAAACACTTCGACCAAACTAACTAACGTTCGACGACGATCAAAACAGACCCACGATGGGGTGGTTTTTAACGGATGTTTAATTTGGCCCTGACGGTTAGATTAATTCGCCAGATGACAAAGGAGGGAAACGGTGACCCTCTGTCTGTGTGTGTGTGCGCGCGCGCGTGTGTGCACGTAATCGAGGCAGTTTCTCAGGTAGATTTTCCCCGGTTGTATATATAGATATGCTGGGAATTATTCCAGTGTTTGATTTCGCGGGCGCGCTTGTTCCAGCATTAACGTTCTTCTGTTCGAGAGTGCTGTACGATGACCCATTTCCCGAAGGGAGACACTCTCTAAGAAATGTAGAATTTCGCGATACATCGTAATACTATTCATTAAGACGTCAAGTGAATTCGCGACGAGTCTCCAATCTCCGGCTGAACATTTCGACGTTGCGAATATACCGCCGTTCGTGAATATCAAGATAGACGAAGAAAATAAAATAAATTTAAAGGATTACTAAGATCTTATTAAGAACTTGCATGGTCTATTTATTACAACGTGTTTAATTTTATCGTTCGCAAATAATTTTCGTCTTTATTTTTCTCTCTGTCTCGTACCAATGATCATTGTCACTCACATCATCAGATTTCGCATGGCATTCGCCCTGTCAAAGAATACAAGATATCCTTTGTTACACCAAAGAGACCAATATACGCAACGACCACGAGTTTTTCGTACGAAATTCAAGATTGATACTTTCAATTTTAAATATGTAGAAATTTAGAAACTTCTAAAACGGGAGTACGTCACTCTCTTCCCCGATAAAAAGAATCAATCGAGCTCCCTTCGATATCGCAAATCATCGATTCGAAACCTAGATCAGATTGAAAAAAAAAAAAAAAACAGAAAAGGAAAAGAATCGATTCGAAGGTGTCGCCGTAAATTTCCCAAGGTACGATCCCGCCGGTGGTCTGCTCGTAAATTCTCCAACGTGGTGGTTTTCTATTTTCGGGGAAGCCGCGAGAGAGAATCGAAACAAATCTTGCCGGCCAATTAGGCGTTCGCCCGCCCGGGTTTCTTCTCGTTGACCACGGTGTTGTCCCCTGGCCGGTTCCTCGGATCGTCGTCCCGGTTGGATTAGAAATTTATTAGAGGCCCTTCTCACGCCTCGGTCGCAGGCCCAACGTTGCGTGGGCGCAACGTGGGCTTTTTACAATTTTCAGGGTGGAAACCGAGAGAGGGCGTGGTGCCGAGACAATCGTTTCGAGTGCAGGAACACCGAACAGCGAGGAAAAGCGGTCGAATTTATAACCTGCCCTTTTGTCACGTTTCCCAGCGATAGGCTGGATGCATCGCACGCGCGGCCTAAGCGTTCGTCTAGCGTGGAACTTGAGGCCTGCTTAAGAACAGCTTCTTCGAGAATAGATCTTCGTGATTTAGAGAAACACGCGATTCTTTCAGTAATATTTTATTACAAAAGTTGTCGATTTTGCGTACCGGGACTTCTCAATTTATCGATCGTCGAATGAAGTAATATTCGTGAGAATTCCACGAGCAGCGTACAATTGGAAAGCGCGAATAAGGTTAATTTGAAAATACTTACTGCGTAAAATCGGAATTATTATTAAGAATTTGTGCAATTTTAAAGAGAAAGTAATATCGGATGACTGTGCTAATACATCACGTTACATGTGCTTATACGTCGTTACATTCGTTAGAATCGGTCCCGTTCTCGGTTCTTTAATGTAATATGATCGTCAATTTCCTAAAATAAATAGCAGAACGAGAAGATGTTACGTAAAAGGCTACGTAAAATCGGGAAAACGTCGAGTTCAAACACACACCTACAACCGGACGCTTGCACTCGACTCTCGAGGTTCTAAGATCAAATACATATGACCGCGTCTGAATTTACGAGCGACCAGAATATTTGTTTACCGCGGACGGACATCACGGAATACTCGTGTGCACGAGGCTGAGGGAATACCAACGACGTCCCCTAGCTAGTACGTCTAAAATACACATACACAGATAGCGGAGAAAATTCCATTCCAGGATCTATAAGCAGAGAACGAGAGAATCGACTTAAATGCCAAGAGGTGTTAAGACGCTTAAGTCATCAGGCTTTCGTCGAGCGATCAGGGCCAAATCCAAGAACGTTTTGTTCGAGACGGTGTGATCAGATAAGGCGGAACGATGAGCACGGTATTGCTTTCAAATTGGTTTCCGATTCGAGCGTACGATAGTGCCGACCCACGCCTCTCCTATACTAGCGTCTATTCATCTACTCGGAGGGGGCCCGCGTTATTAGCTCGCTCGTTCGTTTTTCTACCTCCTCCACTTTCTCTATCTTTATCTTTTATCTCTATCTGTTCTCGTCGTTTCTTTCTTTCTTTCTTTTTCAGCTTCTACACGATTCGATTCATCGAGTTGGTCGATTAAGTGGCTGATCCATTCGAGTCGTAGGCGATCACCAGTCCAATGAGTGAGGACAGAGAGAGTTTCGCGCTCGTCGGTAAAGTAGGCCGCGAATTTTCTGGCCCGGCGAGCCTCCATTTCGCGTGATTTACACGGGGCCTACACGGAGCTTAGGTTCCGTCGGCGGAACCCGACGGATTCGTGTAAATGATCGCAGATAACGATCTGCTCGACGCGATTCCTCCCGATCCGAGAGCGAAATAATTTATGTGGATCGTGTGTAGAACATCGGGTCGATGATATCGCGGGCGGCCAGAAACGCGATTGAGGAGTTCATAAATTTTCCGATTGAATTCTAATAACGGTCCCGGAAGGTTCGATCGATAGTATTCGCGACGAATTGAAACTCGATTTCGAAGACGTTGGAATTTTTACTTGGACGATGAGCGTAGGGTCGTATGTTACGACTCGATAGAACTCGGCTAATTCTATTAATCTCGGGCTGTCGTCGTAACCGATAACGATGCTGAGTAACTGACACCTTGAATCCAATGAATCTTCGCTCTCTGAATTGTAATTGATTTGGTTAAAAGACGACCCAGTTTTACAACTCGATGCACAGCTAATTTCGATTATTTTTATTCGCTTTGTGGCGCTGCTGTTGTTATTACTATTATTATTATTATTATTATTATCATCATTATTATTCAGTGCCACAAAGGCAAAGACACAATCGAGAATTTTCGAATTAAATATCCAGTCTTCCGGCTCGATTACCGACGAACCGAAAGACAATTTAACTTCAAAATTCGCACGGCTAATTTCATTAATCCTCGCTAAACATCGTCGGTGACTGCGAGAGGCAACAAAACCCATACAAATCCCATTAACGTCTCCCTAAGGACTGGTAAGTATACAAGAACGTGGGAACGATATAAATGGACAATGGTTCGGGATACAGGCCGCGGATAGACCACCTGTAGGCGAAGGAACGTATGAATCTAACGCGTTTCTCGTGCCTCGAGATCGCTGGATACTTCGATCGAGCGGCAACCGGATTTCGAAAAATACACACTTCCGGAGATTTGCACTTTGCAGCAAATGGCGGAACCTGCACGTTGCCTGTAAAATTAACATCCGGATGGCGGCACGATGAAACCGACAGCATTATTAGATAAATTTCGCGAACCGCAAGCTATCGAGTAATCAGTATCAAATTGGAAACCAAAATTATACCCATCTGTACCAAAGTTACCCGCGGTAATTACGAAATTGTGTCCCGTGTCAGAAAAATGAAATTTTAACTTCACAGATTGCACGATTGTTATTTGGCCGGGTGACGTTGTTAGAAAATTATCAAATTCTAAGGTGACGTGCACTTGTAGCTCGCTAATTTATTAACATTATCGTGCAAGAGGATGTACCGTAGAATACATATAATTAGATCTAATAGGAGAGAACAATCTGCAAAACACATTGGAAAAGTTCGAGAAGATATTTGGAGGAATACCATCGATTTATCGAAAGATTAACACTCTATCGTCCTATGATTATGTCATGTACCGTTCATTTTATTGCCTCGTTCTGCGAGATGGTTCTGCACCGCAATTTCGAGACGAGTAATTTTAATTGCATATCGACCACAAGATCCTAGAGAAAAGCAAATATTCGATCGTTTTCATAGCGTTTAAACGAGTCACGTGTGCCAGATCATTTTCTGTTTTTTTTTTTTTTTTTCATCGAATTGAAGTAATCGAAACTTTCGTACATGGATATTCTTCAAATTTTCCCCATATTTTAATCTACACAGTAATTTTTGGTTTTAATTCTGTCATCTCCGAATCGAAAATGTATAAATGTATGAATGTTTTACGTTTCTAAAAAAACAAAATAAAACATTCCAGCCGAATCTTTTGAAACAAGAAGCGCCATTTTGAAAAAGAAACGTTGAAAGTATTGATAAATTTATGTACATAGTATTATTCCTGTACACTTTCTTCGATCTTTCAGCAGTGAAACTGAATAAAATTTCTCACATTCTTAGTGTCTCGGTATATCGGTACGAGGAGAGGGCACAAAGGGTTAACACCGGCCAAAATAATCGTCATCGAGATCAGGAAACGAAACCCCCATATAATTTCATCCGCGAAATTCGTTTCGACCGGCCCCGGTGTTTCGTTGCAACCCCGGTATTTGCCTTTTCGGTTGGCAGAGCTAAATCGCAGGAAAAGGAACAGGCATTGTCGGTACGTACGTAACAATGACTACTTGACAGCAGAAAAGATTCGAGAAGTTTCGCAGCTGCGGTCGGTCGTTGTCGGTTCTCTTTCTCTCTCCCTCTTTTTTTCTTCTTTTTTTTCTCTCTTTTCTTTCTTTTTTTCTTCCTTCGCCACCCGCGAGCTCCACCGTTGACCGACGATGGTCTCGCCTTTTCATTCGTTCGGCAAGTTTCCGCATGAGACCCCGAGCAGAAGGTCGAAAGATCCGAGAGCTGATGCTGCTGCTGCCTCGTCGAAAGTCTTAACGATCCCCAAGAATTCCCGGACTTTAGCTTCGCCAGAGGATCCACTCCTCTTCGTAGGTGGTTCGCGCTCGCGAAACTACACAAGTACCGGCGTCCCAACTTTTTCTCCCAACCGGCGCTGTTTATTTTACAGTCGAACAGCCCCTCAAACGGTTCCCGCTTGATGCTGGAATCTTCGCGTCATTACCTTGCGGTAATTTCTTTGTATAACGAGAACGATCTTCCCCGATCCGAGGAGATCGAAATGATTCATGTCATACTAACAATTTAAATTATATTAACGAGAAATTACAAGCGACGGGATATTGAGGAGGAAAGAGTGAAACGATGCTAAAAGCTCGCACTCGATGCACTTTTAAACTTTTTTCACCCTGTAAGTTTTAATGGAATTCGTATTAATTAAGAATAAGAGAAGGTGAGAGGGAATATTAAGCGAAATTGAATATCGAGTTTCGTTGAATTCACTGTGGGAAATTTCGCAGCGCGATGCAGAATGCAGTTAATTTTTTTTTTTGGAGAAGAGATCCATCAACATTTCACGGGCGCTGAAAAAAAAGAAGAGTTTCCGCAACGAGGTGAAAGAAGAGCAATAAAAAAAGAAAGAAAAAAAATAACGCGAAGACAACGGAAAACGACGACGCAGAAGAGATAGAAGAGAGAGTTACCACGTCGAAGAAGAGAGGAAACCGCGGACGAGTTTTAAGATATCGTCAAACGAAATGAGGTCTAACGAAAGAGCCGTCATAATGTAAAACACAAGGGGCAGATAACAAGCTCGTAATACAGGGTTTCGAGGAGCGGAAAAATAGGGAAAGATTACCGAGCGATCAGCAAACCGATTGGCATTGTGTACTTTGGCTTATTGGTATCGATCGGCAATCCCCTTCAGACCGTAGACACCAAACAGTGTTTATCAGTTTACTGGCCAGTGGAGATGTAGCACGAGGTGTTCAACGAGGATGTACGTGCACTGCATATTTGGAGCTAATCCGAGCAATAGGCAAGGATTATTCAATTTCAATTCCTGTTCAGCGGCCATTTTACACCATTATGCTTCTCGAGCTTCAACTGTCTTAGATCCCCTCTATTTGTCGCTCATTCGTCGTAAATGCACGTGTAATTGTCAAATTACAACAATGTCGTTGTTATTATTTCCTTCTACGTCATCGTAGTATAATAATTGATATCTTGATATCGTTTATTTCGATACAATTTCGTTAGTGTCGTACGAAGATTCATTTCGTACACGTTGAAATTATTAATTTCACTGACTGGATTAAATTCGTGAGATTTTCAATCCTAAAGGAAGACAATTATTTCGTTCCCTTAGATACTTCGTATTTTCCGTGTAAAGATTTTCATTGTTAAATGAGCAGATACGAATGAAACGTTATGCATGTTTTATCTAAGGGTCCAGACACTTATAACGAAAGTATATATTAAAAAAGAAAAGAAAAAAAATGAACCAGCTGATTTTAGTTTACGTCTATTTTAGCTAATGTCTAAGGTAACAGTAATCTAGCGAATTTTCGCGAATATCGCACGGCTAACGACATCAGAGCGTCGGTAAAAAGCGCGAAAACCGTCAGCTAATTGCGTTCTTTATGCGCGATGGTGGTTCACGCGTGGGCGTATCATCGCCTGGCAGAGCGGCGCAACGCGCTTCCTAGGTTGGCAAACTTATTAAAATGCCGGCAACGCACGGAACTGTGAAGCACAATAACATTTGTTCGTTACGTACGGAAGGAAACAAATTGAAGCCGGTGGCGCGCGCGGTCGTTTTTAACTTTTAATTGGATCGTGCGGACACATCAGCGCTCGCGGACCCGCAGTTCAGCCGGCAAACGTGCCCCGGACCTATCTAATTAATTCGCGATCTTGTCCGAGGCGACTCTCTGAACCGATGATATATAACGATACGAGAAAGAAAAAAGGAAAAGCCAAGAACAGAGGAAAATGTATCTTCGCGAGGTATTATCGTCAATTACGCCACTTTCCACCAGTTTCGAAATAGCTTGATCGTCGCGATCTTTCCTTACATATGTGGAATATTTTCGTGGAAGAACTCACGTCATAGAAAATTCGTGTAGAAAATTCGCGTAAAAAGTTTCAATCTGTTTGTCGAATATTTGTCTATTAGATTAATTTCGTATATTATGTTAACATTAAAAATTTAATATTAACATAATGTGTATGATATTACACTGTTTATTATATTACATTATATTATATTAATATTGTAATATAGTATTGTAATATATTTTGTAACTTTGTAATTTGCATAAATGTTCATGAGATTTTGGAGATTAGTATTTATGTAATTCTTTAACATTTCATCAGCGCCCATTTGCATTTCAACAATTGCAAGAGTTAATATCTTTTTAAACTATCCTTTTAATCCATTCGCAACGAGAGCCATCTAATAGCCGAGCAAGGGGAATAAATCGTTTATGAGCAGACAACCATCATACAGTCTAGGAAATCGTATATCTTTTCGCAGTAACTTAAGAAAGAAATATTAAGTCTTGCATTAAGAAATAATTATATGCACTGTATTTAAACTTGAACTATTTCTTTCTATATCAAAATTGGACAAACAAAAGGAATAAAAAAGTAATAAAAATAATAAAAACCAACTATATTAAAGAGAAATTCAACGATTAGTGTAAAAAGTTTGACACTTCAGATTGTATCAAGACGCATGTTGGAAAAATCGTTAGATCGTCGATTTCCTACTTATTTTCTCTGAAAGGGAAACGGCACGTAAAATTTCAATTAAGATGCGAGACGAACGAAGCAAGACAAAAATATATCGGAGAATTTGTAACATTCAGGACTCAGGTAAATGTTTCACTATAGTACCGGAATTTTAATCGACCGAGCGTTCTATAAAAGGATTTAAAAACTAGGAGAGTCAAGGGATCATGCTGCGAAACGTGCTCGGTTTCGCGAATTCATTTTGATTTTTCAGACCACACCGCGCCCGCTACGTATATTCCTCTGACGGAACTTTTATTTTTTAACTGCGTTATCGACGGCTGCCGCGCACCGGGAAGCTGCATCAGAGGGAGGCCGTGTCTGAAAACACTTCTCGAAACTCGATGAAAACGCGAGAAGTCATCGCCGCGAGAATCGTCGACCGCGGCAAATCTTATTA
This sequence comes from Tetragonula carbonaria, assembly GCA_032399595.1. NCBI lineage: Eukaryota > Metazoa > Arthropoda > Insecta > Hymenoptera > Apidae > Tetragonula > Tetragonula carbonaria. The sequence continues at coordinate 3,611,375 of JAUCRC010000012.1, read as the reverse complement.
TCGCTGGCACCGTTTCAAATGATATCGGGGGGGCAACGACGGGGGGAGGCCGCGATGCTAGACCACACATTCAATAAAATTCTCGCGAGTTTTCTTTTTACGACGTCTTCCGTGTCGAATTCCTCGCATTGTTCGCGGCCGGACATCCGAGGAAATTTCAGCAACCAATTTCACGGGAATTCCTGACGTTAATGGGTAGAATAGCGGCACGTATCAGACTTTCGAGGAGTCTGTTGACGTCGCACGAACCGAATCATGTCAACTATTTTTCCTTTCCTTTTTTTTTTTTTTTTTTTCTAAATCCTTTATATCTTTAGGACGACACTGTCTTTTAATTGAACGTTTTTCGAAGGGGAAAGATATCGCGTTGGTTTTCTACAGGAATACCGAGATGATCGTTAATTCGATCGTGTAATCATTCTGGAAGCATTTTGTATTTTTCTAATCGAGTGAAATAAAAGAGGGGGGGGGGGATGGGGTAAGGCAAATAATACGAAATGACCACTTTTAAAGTCACTTCAAATTACAACTTAGAACGACGAAATAATTATTAACGTCATCCGACAAGCACAGACAGTGAAAAACGCGGAGTTATTTCGTATTCTGATTAACACGTTCCGAGAAACATTATCAGATACTAGAAAGAATAGCAGTAACTCGACGTACAAAATCCATTCGAACTCCATCTGTCACAATCCCCGTCAAATAACTGCAACCTCGTAAATCCTGCAAACCGTTTCTTTTCACGGTAATACCAAAAAGAGCTTAATCTCGGCCGGGTGAAATTCCTGCTCGTCCCGGAACCGAAAATTGCGGCGACCACCTTGCAACCACCCTCTCGATGAGGTTACATTTCCGTGATGGCGGGGGCATTAAACGCGCCACTTTGCGGCTCGTGCACGGCTTAAAGTCTCGCCGTGCTCGCGAAACATCGAACCAACGTCTCTCTCTCTCTCTCTCTCTCTCTATTTATCTATCTATCTCTCTGTCTCTCCCTTGATCGATTTTCCATCCCTTACTTTAGTCGTCGCGCGGCCGCGGTTCGACTAGGGGAATTTGATATTAATCCGAGATGGAAGCCTGCGGACGACAGGCTTGATCTCGCGTTAATCAACCGCGTGGCAGCGTCGAGGAGCATCGACGTCGACGATCTGTTCGAGATACATGCCCGATATATATCACCGGAGCATCTGGCCGCGCGATAATGTAACCTTAAGCCACGGGGCGCGTTTCGAACCAGAGGCATCGATAAGACTGTAAACTGGCTACGTTCGATCTTCGAGACGTTGAAACCTGCATAAAACTTACATCCTCGAGCCCTCGTCCGTGATTTATCAAGAGTGCGTGAATGATCGATGTAATTGGTTACTATTTGCGCAGCTACACGTCGCGGTGTAAAAGCTACACGCGGCGGTATGGATTCGTCCGAACGAGTTCCGGCTAATTGGACCAACAAATTACAGGATCGACGTCAATTACGCCAGCGATGAGATATCGCGGCAGCGCGATCATTTGGAAATACGTGGAAACAATATTTTTCAATACGTTTCACAGAGAGGACGAAAAAAATCGAAATTGCTAGTGCCGGTGGTCAATGATCTCCCGTTGTTAGCCACGTCAACGAAGGCTCGTGAAAGTTTCGAAACGTTCAAAGAATTCCTCTCGAACTTTCTAACGACGCGTCGATAGGAAAGAAAAAAAAAACACTGTCGGAGGAACTCGATCTAACTACCTCGAGCAATTTCCTTCTCGGATGGCTTCAGACTCGCGTGCAATATCCGTACTTATCATCCAGTGACGGTTGCCTCGAGAGCGGATCTTCCAGCCTGTTCCTGGAACTTGTCCTTAAAATATCGGAACGCCCGGTCCCGTGGAAGAGGAAACGAATAATCGCGACGTCGTTTGCCCGCCCGCGCAGAAAGAAGCCGGTTACGTCGATCACAGACGACGACCAGCTCGAAATCTCGCTATCGATCGAACACGTTCGATGCAACCAGGATCGGGATTACTCGGGTCTCGTTGGTGCACAAAGCTCTGTGCCGATGGGGGCTGGCACCATCTGCCGCGCTGGTCCATCCAAGAAGACGGCAATTCCGGCAAATTGGGCTGAATATAATTTTTAAGGAATCGACCGGAAATATACGGAATTCCCGTCGCGTTTCCATTCCCCGGTATCTCGGGATATCGATACGCGCGTGCACACGTACACAGCTGCGACGGGAACGAGAGGATTGCGCTGTATCGAAGTAATACTGAATTCACCGTGGGTATAATACCGGCCAATTCGAGCAATCAGGTAAATGCCGCGAGACGTGACGTTTTCCGCACTCGCTCCTCTCCCGGCTGGACGATCCTCCTTTGATTTCTTTATTTCAGCCTGACGATGATATGGCAGAGAATTGCTGAGAAATGGAAGCATTCGTCGTCGACGAATGACGTTGAATGAATCGGAGCTCGTTAACCGTTCGATGATTCGAGCGTTCGTATTTTTGAAATTTTCCTCTATTTCTTTATTACTGTGGTATTGTATTTTGTAGTCTATTGATTGCAAGCGTTGGGTCTTTCAGTTCCCTAATCAGAGTGAAAAATTGTCAAGCATTCGAGTTTTACGTAGCTACCCTAGCCTAAACCTAAACGCTTACGATCAGAAGCGTACAGAGAATATTGTTAACGTTAAATCGAAGAATAACTGAAAGATAATGTTTAGATCGTTGAATAGTAACGTAATAATTACTTATTAAATATCCAAGTTTCTACCTGCTATCAAGTAGTATCGGTCCTTCAGTCGCCAGACAATCGTTAAGAAGCACAAGTGTGAAAAAGATAACGTTTCCTAGATACGAAATTTCTGATACGAAAAAGAACCTAGCTGTCTGCTGATCGTTCGTTCGAATCGGTATACTAAATCACGGAGGATCTGATTTGTAAAATAAGATTTCGAGCGTTTAACGAGAAGTTTAACTAGCCTTCGTCAACTTGAACGAGGAAATCCGAGAGAATTTCGAGAGTTGATGGTGCTAATGGCCATCTGATTTTATCAGAACGTGAACAGTTGCTCGTCAGGGCAAAATAAACGCGCTTAATTGTCGCGTATCGAATATGCAGAGCCAGTAAATTCGACGCGGCCCCGCGAACGTATAAACACTAATTAGGCTGGCACGTCGATAAATTAAGATAATTAAACGGTAATAACTATCGCGTCGATAACTGCTATTAGGCATGCATGGTTTGTCATCGAACTGCCGAACATGCATGTACACGGTACACGTACATAGGTACACGTAGAGTCAAGCGATCATGACGCTGGTTACAGTTATAGTGTCTTCTTAGCTTCGCTTCGCTGTCTCGCCAACGATACCTACTCCCTCGTCACAGCCACAAAATCAAACCAGTATAACCTGTGCTCCATAAACTGCAACGAGAACGATCTCCCTAACTTTCCACCCTCTATTGTACCCACGTTCGTTCCTCCGGGCTTCGCCGGGAAAAACAATTTTCACGCCGGGGCGATTTCGATGGAATCGAAACGACGTCCAAGGACCATCGACGATCTAATACGACTCACCCTATATATATCGTGGAATCTCGATTCGGAACGATAACGATTATTTACTGCTGGTTCGTTCATCGGCCAGTATATCATTGTTCAACGTTTGTTGAACAATACATTGGTTAAACCATACATTACGAATTGGTGTGAAGTTGCATCTCGAGGTTGCAATTGAAAAAACAAAAAAAATATGACGAGTCCATCTGGTGTTTTTGATTTTTGTGTTATTTGGTAGACAAAATGGTGTAGCTCCAAGTCCGTAATTAGTAATTGGGATAATATTATAAATCTCTCTCTAGCCCCGTAATGTTTGGTATCTTTAAAATATTCAAGATAAAATCTTGCGTATATCATCCTGAAACCAATACTGAGACAGGCAGTGAAGTATAATTTGAAAATTCAGTGAAACTGAAATTACGCTCAGCGTGTGAACTTTGCCTGTACCCAACGTTAACTCGTTCGCGAATATTTCATCATTTATTCGCTGAAAAAAATGATTGCAATTTACCAGAAATTACCAGTTTTTAGACTACTATACCGAACAAGAAAAAAGGAAAAAGAATCTTTCGTTTGTCCACATTTTCGAGGGAAAATCGTGTTACTTATTCGCCAACGTTTGTTCACACTGTATAAAACTAGTTTCTATGTCATTTGCGTTCCGTGTTTCTTATTTAACCGAAGGTAGTCGTTATTTTATATGACGGTCGTTACTTTGTTCGTCGGCGTTGGCGTTGATCGCGTTTCTGGAAAGTGTAGACCGCGAGAGCCGAAGAAAATTGCTGAACAAATTATTGCTTTGAACCCGGTGAATTACCCGGGCATTGGAACAGCCCCTGTGGCCGAGAGTCGGCAATTCGTCCACGCAACGAACGATTAATTATTACGTGCCGTGAGTTATTCGACCGCCCGTGAATTTACTTCGTATGCTAATTAACACGTCGCCGTCGAAGGGATTAATCTTCGCGAGCATGAAGCGGAACATCCATTCCAGTGGATTATACGCGTGTAACGAGTTGATTGTTTGCACATGATTTGTCAATCAATTATCGTTTCCGTGAAAAACTTGATTACGTTTGAATAATGCCCCCGGTGAAAATTCGAAAAACAATTGACTGCCGACGGTGTCGTAGAACATCGACTTATCTATGATAATCCCATTATATCATTTATAAATCTCGCTCTTCGTGTTTTGTTAACTTTCATAGTTTTACAAAAATACGGGTATAACAATTTTTCAGAAATGTTATATTTAGGAAAAGAAAAAGAGAGAGAGAGAGAGAGAGAGAGAGAGTAAAAGAAGAGTAAAAACGTAGAAATTTTTGTAACAAAAGTTTAATAGACCATTCTCTCGCGGTGCTTCTAATTATTCTTCTGGTTAGTATTTTATAACTACCGGTAACAAGAGTGTTAACATCAGAGTGAAACATGCGCTCGTTTCGACTATTTCTAACTATGCTCTCCCTGGTTATTTCAATTCTCTTGGTTTTAGAACTTTGACGCCGAATGACTCTCATATTTTCGGCGAAATTCCCCCCCCCTCCCCTGTCCCTGCTTACTCTATAATTTTACATCGTTCTAAGAAATTACACAAGGAATTTCCAACGAAACAACCGATTATTTGATTTGTCGCGCTCGCGGCACTGCCAGTCTAGAAATAATCAATCGATTATCGAATCAATTACCAAGTAAAATACGAACGACGAGAATCAAGAAGATCGAAATAACTGCGAACCGCTATTATCGTAAATAAAATTGAATCGTCGATTTAAGCTAGTGCCAAAACAGCTAATCGACCAGGCGATTAATTGTCGCGGATGTTTAAAGAGTGAAACGCTACACGACTATAGAGCCGTGTCGGTTCTCGTTATAATCACAACGCCTGTACGCAGATGGACCAGCATTGATAAACTTGTGTGTGTGTGTGTGTGTGTGTGTGTGTGTGTGTGTGTGTGTGTACAGACAAAAGAGAGTAACTATGGGACCGTGTACATGATTCAAGAAACTGGAATAGCAAGGCAATGCTCCCAGTTGTTGGCGCGCCTCTACTCGACTCGAACGCTAGATGCTCCATATTTTTATCGATTCCGTGTAAATCCAGCGAAACAATAGCCGGCTCCTCGTAAAAACCGCGAGCATCGTTGCTATGACATTTGTTGTGCACGATAGAAGCGTATGTTTCCCCGCGATAGATCGTTCTCTCGTAAAAAGCTCCCAGGCTGACCCGATTTCTTTTCCTTTCACCCCCTTTCTCATCGCTCTTTACTCTTCCTTTCCAGCGTTCGTTTGACCCTCTCTCTTCCTCCTCGTAGATGCCCGAGATCGTTAACATTAACATCCGTAAACTCCGGTCGCTTTTGTCGTTCTTCTTCCTCGCATCGATGAAGCTTCTAGTCGATATCTCTCTTTGATTTGTACAAAGTTCGTGGAATAGATCACGTGACGAATGGATAAATCGGTAACACGAGCATTTATCAAACAGACTACTTTCGTTCGTTGACTCTGGCAAATTTTATCGACGATCATTTATTAAAATATTAATCATATTTATCAACAGTTTTGTATCATTGTAATCTCGTCGATTGGATCACCAAGCACGATTATTGGTAATAATTGAAGTTTCGAGTCGTCCTTCTAAAGTTTAATCCTCGGTCCTATAAATAAAAATGGCCATCGAAATGTCAAATGTTCGAACGACAGTTGGGTAGATTTCAAAGTTTCTTCCCTTACAAAAATAAAATACACACGACAAGAATCAGTTAAATATTTAAACGTACAAAAGCAGCGAATGGATCGTTCGTATCGTAGATTCAATATTGAGAAATTCGGAACAAAGTTTCAGATAATTTTGGAGACAATGTACTGTACTGTAAAATATGCATCGTTTCCTTCCATGAGAGTTTGCCATTTATCGAGTAGCTTCAAGATTGTCCGCCCGAAAAATCAATGAATTTCTTTCAAATCATTTTTACATTACATTCTGAAATTATCATTTCTTTTTTTTTTTGTCTTTGTATGCGTCGTAGTTTATATTTTTTGTATCTTTCAATTTTCTACAAATGAATAAAAATCCGCAATCTAGTCATTAATTTCTAGTTCAGCGGCTTTAATCAATTTTGGCTATTTCTACTTGTTGCAATTTTTTTTTTTTTTAAAGTAACAGAAACTCTTTCGATTTATTTCTTCTGTTTTAGTGACAAAATAAACCTCTTATTCAAGAAACAGAAGCGAAATAGCCAAAATTGGAGAAAAACCGCTATATATCTAATTACTTTCACGAAAAAAGTCTTTCACTTTCCCGAACAATACAAACCTTTGTTCAAGGCAACCATTGAGCTTAAAAAAACTTGTCACGTGTCACGAGGACGTCTCGGCCAATGGTTAATATCCCCGATCTTTAATCACTCGATTCGTCGTCGGATATCGAGAATCTGCGAGGTGTAAACTAACGATTGTTTCAATAAAGAACAGATAGACGGGACGCGAAGCCTCGATACGAAGATTCGATATCGTGGCCCCAGTGTGCCATCGTGTTTCCGTCTTTAATCAACGAAATGCGCGCGGCGCGGCACGGCGTTGCACGGCGTTCCTCCGACCGAATGGAATATCGAATCGTCGAGAAAATTGGCGTCGATCGATTACCCCGTCGGCGGAAACTTCATCGGAGTTCACGGCTGGCACACAGAGCGGAGCGTCGATTTTCGAGCAATCGAGCGAAAACGCGACGTCGTCTCGCCTCCGTTCTCTCGATCCTCTCGATTACGCCTCGAGTTCGTCTTAAAACATTGCCAGCCGCCGTGGAGACCTTTGAACGTCGAACTCGATCTCCCCAGCCGGAATTGACACGAGAAACACGAGAGGAAGCGAGAGAAGATTCGCGAGGAACGTTCGAGAGAGACGTTAGGGAAATCTCGTGAGATGAGCCAGCATCCAGCACTTCCCACAGTCTCGATCGCGACTTTCCTATTGGTGGGAGGAAATTTTTATGCTCCACTCTGTCGAATAGTTTTGCAACATGAGATTCATTTAACGGCGGCAGTAAAAAAATTTCTATAGGGACTTATCGAGAAGGAATTATGCATTACTTTTTAACCTTCGATCGATATCGTTAGACTGCAGAAAGTCTATAAAAGTTTCGTTAAGTTATTTAATCTGAATTACAATCCGTACGTGTGATGTACATTATTAATGATGCTTATTGTACGAATATAAAAATCGAATTTAATTAGATTATCTAACAACCTGCTAACTATCTTCGATTGACATCATAAAAGATACATAAAGGATCTATTTGGTTAAGTAATTTGATCTTGGAGTTTGTTTTCAATTATGCGAGAAATATTATTAATCATATACATTGCATGAAGTGTACATTGAATCAGAATAAAAATTATAAACGAACCTAACCTAAATCGAATTGAAACCATTGAGATTATCTGAGATCCCATTGACCATCGATTAAGAGCATTACAGAAACTTGCGTGAAATTTATTTGATTGTTTTATTCCAAACGCGTAACGCGATCGTCATCCAAGCGACGTACAACTGAATTATCGAAATTGAGAAGAGAAAATCTGCGAGAAGGAAAATTAATCTTCAAATCGAATGCCGAAATGAAAACGCTCGTGTCTCAGGATGAAAATGAAAACACTGCTGGGGTGAAATTCGGTTGTATTCATCTCGATTTCGTCGCATTTGCCGGCATCGATCTTTCGCCGGTCTCGCGTATACGGGCATATTGTTGCACCTGCAGCTGCAGAAGCCCGTACGCTACTCGAATTTCCCCTACGGGACCCGGCCTGTCTGCCAGCGTCTAGCCTGCAGGACGCATGAAAAGCCGCGTCTCGATTCGCTCGATTCGCCGTTGCTCCCTCTTGCCGATTGAATTCGCACGGGTCCGATTTCCTGGCCGCGACTCGCGGCCCTTTTTAGCCTCGACAAAGGCCAGGGGATTCCTTTCGAGGCGGCCGTGCCGCGCTGACAACGCCGCTTGATGGATGCCTTGCACGTGCGCCCGAATATCGCCGTCGGATTTTATGGGAATCGCGCGGCGAGCAAACGTCGATCGCTGTTGACGTCACCGACGCCAAGGGTACACGGGATTTTTTTTTAAAGGAATTCAATCCGCGGCTCTCGAGAAGGTGAGTTTCAATTTTTTTGAAATCAATTATTTCTGACAAGTATTTTAATTAGTCGACGTTAAATTAATTCTCTGCAACGAAAAGTACACCATTGTATTTGTTATAGCAACAGTAGTAAAATGAAACTGTAAAATGTAGTTATTAATTGATTATCGTTATATTTTTCATTGTTAGACTACCGATTTCTATGAAATTCAACGGTGTAGACGTTCAATCTTGAAAAGGGAAATCCATCGCCGAGAAGAAAGGACCAAAAGGTCGCGATCGTCTGCTTCGAATCTTAAGGATCGATACGTTGCGAATGCAGAACGTGAGACGCGAAGGATACCGTAGGAATGCTATCGTAAGTACACCTAAAGGAAGGTTAGGGGACAGGTGAAGTGCACTAGACATCCAGAAACAAGGGTTCTATCAAACATCGTTGTGAATACCATTATCGTTAATTGAATTCGTTCGGACTGACGATCGATTTCATTCCGCACAACCGAAAGTGAAGCTCGGCAAGCTAATTGAGCTATACAAAAGACAAACTAGTCCATTCTATCAAGATTAACGTTATAATCGAATTTTCAAAAAATCAAAAACGACCGGTTCCTTTTTTTCTTTCTTTCTTTTTTTTTTTTGGACTCAGTCGCGCTGTCGATAACACGTCGTACGAGATTAAACACTATTATCTTGACCGACATCGATCCGAAGCGCGGCTCAAACGATCGGTAACCGAATTTTCAGTTTAGCTCTCCAACGTTTTTATATTTTTCAGTTTTCTTTCTCCTTTTTTCTTTTTTTTTTTTTTGTTTCTCTATCGGCGCGTATAGCGTGGTGGTTCCTAAAAGGATGGCTCTTTTTTTTTTTAAAACGCGTTGATTCCACGTCGCGTACACGTATATACATATATATATATAAAATATGTGGATATATATATATATATATATATATCCATATATGGTAGATATAGCATACGAGTGGAAAAAAAAATATGCACGATCTCGTGACAGGTAGGAAACAAAAACGAGATCGAGTGTAATCGAAAACGTTCGTGTGCCGTCGGACCGGGAACGACTCGTTCAAGCGTCCTTCGCGATTATACATCCGAAAGTTGCGTGGATCACCTCGCATCGTGACACGTGCCACGAGCAAATCGATGGAAATGAAAATAACGGCGGCGGTGCGGAGCTCTCTTGGAAAAAGGGGATGCAATTTTCGTTGACGCGTAATCGGCCGGATTTTCGGTCCGTTCAATTTTATGCGTAACCCGCGCACGTCGCGCGTATGTTAATCGATCGGGCGTCGAGCATCGCGCTGGAAAATCCAACGTTGCCGGAAGTGCGCGGACCGCCATTGCTCGAATTGCTCCCGCGTTCAGCGCGTCCCGACGTTGAATTTCCGACGCGGAACAGAATCCGCGTCATTGATTATTTCATTGTTAAAGTCTTTTAATAGAGCGGCGTAAAAACAGCTCGGAAACAGATTATCGATATCCACTAGTCTAGAAACAGCTTCAAGTATGTATGTACATATTACGTTTCATTCTGGATTTTACACTTGGTTCTCCTAAGTTCCCCATCATTTCGTCCACACCGTTAAAGAATGAAATAGTTTCGTTGTCGGTGCAAAATTAGAACAGATGGATGTTAAAGTTGCGGAAATACAACGTTGTAGAACGCAACGCAGCGAAACAGGACGCAACAGAAATACAACCGTGGCTATATACCATTCGAAGAGTAACTCGACCACGCATTTTCCACGCAATGTACTCTGACGCCCACATATTCTTCCTTCACTTTACGATCTTTTTCGCTGACTTACGCGCGGCATTTCTTTCCTTTTTTTTTTTTTATTTTTATCTCTTTCCGGATCCAGGTTAAACTACCTGGACATTCTCAAAACATTCCAAAGTTTCGGCGATCACGATCCTATTTCACGCTCCTCTCAAACTTCAAACGCTCGAGATCCGTCCGTGCACTTTTGTTATTTAAAGCTCGACTGCACCGTGAAACGTTAAACAATCGTCCAAAATTGTCGCGCAGAAAATGACGAAATTCTCCTGGAAATTATCGACGAAATAATTCGAATCCTGATGGGAAACAGTTTCGCCCGAGACGAAATTAAATTGTCAGAGAAACTGGATGTACGATGATCTATGCTAATTCTATTTGAGAGAAAGAGAGAGAGAGAGAGAGAGTGATAGACAACTACTTGCTGTCAGAAATTGTATGCAAGTTTTAGCAGCGATGTCATAGATGACAACGGAACGTATTTAGTAGCGTGTTCTCCCGGGGCAACGTAATCAGTAATGGATCAAATAATCCCGAAAGGGAAACCAGGCTAAGCACTGGACGTGATTAGACAGATAGCGATCTTGATTTATCCTTCGGCATCTGTCCCTTCGATTCGGCTGCAGGCCACTTTGGTAATTAGTAGCCGGACTAAGGCTATGATTGTCTCTCGATCTCTATTACATAATATAATTATCGAAAAGTCTGCCTCTGTACATTATATTTGTATATGCTACACCAAGAAATCATGAAATATATATGGAACAGAAAGAGTTTAAATCTACTATTTGTTTAATTAAATCTATATTCCGCTTACTACGACACAGAATTTTAATTGATAGCAGTATACGCGAAGAAACGATGGATTCAAGTTATCTTTAATTGTTACCACAATATGGTAGATTGAAAAAT